>CM064879.1:44665913-44930823 GCA_003313485.2 Penstemon barbatus | reverse complement strand
TTGTTGGTCCCAAGTGGTCAGAAGAGGTTTAGAGGGGGGGGTGAATAAACCTCTTTAAAAATTTTCTTCAAATTTAACTTTAAAACTTTTACTCTTTAACTGAACAGACTAAGCTGATCAGATTAGTTTATTAACAGTTCTGTTCGCGAACAAATCTTTGAACAGCCTTGTTGACCACTCGTCTGATTATTACTTAGCTGATTTTGCTAAAATCAGTTTTAATACTTAGAGTACTTGCAGCGGATTTTCAAAGTGTTTTTCACAAGTAATCTTAGTAGTTTGAAAAATGTTTCCCCAGTTTTATAAACTCCTTTTTAACTCTTTTTCAAACAGTTAACTTAAATGTGTTTTTATGCAAACAGAAAATATGCAGATTTAAAGGCAATGTAAAAACACAAGTAATTTTTATAGTGGTTATATGGATTTGAATATCCTTTAGTCCACTCTTCCAAGTCACACAGATCTTGGGTTATACTATAATCACTAAGTTTACAGTATACTCTGCTTGCGTCGAACAACAAATGAAACGACCACAAGTTCGCAATAGGAAATCACACAGAAGACCTATTCTCTGAAGTTTGATCACTCACAAAGATGGATCACAACTCCGCACAACACTCTTGTTTACAAAATCACTCAGAAGATGTATTTTTCTTGATTCTTCAACTCTGCTTTCGTCAACAAATGACTCAGCTGATGAGTGAGCTGTTCTTGAGACTTAAAGAATTTTGCTTCGGAAATTTCTCTCAGAAAGTGTGTTGCTTTTTTCTTCTTCGTCTCTTTCAGCTATTTATACTTGAGGATTGAAAAATGTCCGTTGAAGAGAGACAAGATTCAAATTCCTCGAGTACTGGTCCTTAAAATCCGCGAACGGCTCTTTTGCAGTCTGTCCGTACTGTGAACAGTACTATTCTGCAGGCAGCATTAAATGCAGCATTAAATGCACCCAGCTGATGCGAAGCATTTCTTCAATCATTTGTCTTTAATAACCTTGTACTTCAGCATTTATTACTCCAAGGGCATTTATTACCGTTGGGAACACTTCATGATCTTCTTCACTTGGCTGACGAAAAGTACAAGTCTGATGGTGAACTCGGCTGATCTCAAACTTGAACAAATCTGATTTGAGTCGGCTGATCTTCATCAGTCTGATAACTTTACTTCAGCAGATCAGAAGTCTTGGACCTTGAAATTTGACTCTTCTGATGTCTTCTTTACTTAGTCAAAATTTCTTCTAAGGGATCATCAGCTAAGTTACTCCATACTTAGCCAATCTTTGAAGTTTTGGAATCCTTCAAAACCTCCCTTTACAAATTGTCTTCAGTGCCTTCATCTCATCCCTTATCCAACAATTTCCCCCTTTTTGATGATGACAAAACTTCAGCTAAGTACCTGTTAAATACCTAAGCTAAAGAATGTAATCCTCAAAATTTTCTGAGATAGAAAAAGTTTATTGGATTGAACTTGACTTTTCATTAATATTGAAAAGAGTTACAAGGTACAAGTTCATCAGATGAGATTTCTGAAGAATAGATAGAAGTGAACTGATTACAAAGAATTTATAATTTCTAACTATCAGCTTCTTCATCTGATCCTTCAAGCTCTTCTACATACTCATAAGATGACTCTTCGTCATCTTTCTTTCTTCATCAGCTTCTTCTTCCAAGATTGCTTTGGCAGCTTCCATCTTTTCTTTGAGTTGCTGCTCTTTAATCAGCTCCATTGCTTTCTTGGCAGATTCAGTCTCTTTGTACTTGGTAGTTTCTTTTTCATCTTTTCTTCTTCTTCTACCTTTCCAAGATTTTCTTCAGTCTTGTCAGCAGTGTCTTCAGTTTCCTTGGCTTCAATAGTTGCAGCAGCAGTTTCCTTAGCTGTTTCTTCAGCAGCAGGTTCCTTAGCTGTTTCTTCAGCAGCAGGTTCCTTAGCTGTTTCTTCCCTTTTATCTTCCCCCTTTTTGTCATCAGTTTTGATGACATCAGAAGGTGCAACAGCAGGGTTGAGCGCAACTGTTGGAATCTTCACTCCAGCACACAAAGCCTTGAGATTCTGATTGACAACATCGTGACTAGCTGTAAGATGATGAATATCAGTGCTGATGATGTCAGTCTTGTCATTGAAGTAGTCAATATTCAGGTTTACAGTTGCAATTTCGTCTTGAACAGCCTGATACACACTTCCTACTTCATGCAACATTCCTAAATTGACTGCCTTCTCCTCTTCACTGACTTTGATGAAGGTTGCAGTCAGATCAGCGATCTTGTGTTCAGCTCTTGTAAGTGCAGCATGAAGATGATTAACATCACCTTCACATCTCCACATTTCTGTTCATTTCATTTAAGCTGTTCACTAACTGCAATGAATGATCTTGAGGAATAGGAATACTTGTGATTTCAGTCTTGATGATCTTTTCTGTAGACTGTTGCACAGTTTCCAGCTGAAGTCTATTTGACTCTTCAATTCATCCTTAAGTTCAGTCTTCAGCTCCTCCTTTACCTTCATCAGCTGTTGCTTGTGCTTCTTCCAGTTCCTTTAGTTGGTTTCCATCAGCATCTGGATTGCTTCCATCAGTGATGAATGTTTATCAGCTGATGAAGCAGAAGCAGCAGATTCATCCCTTTCTTCAATTTCCTGTGGACAGGAATATCTTCCATCTTTTCGTCTTGATGATCTTCAGAATCCTTAGCTTTCCACTCAATGGCCAAGGGTTCATCAACGCTTTTTCAGCAGACTTGTCTTCAGTCTGATCAGCAGACTTAACTTCAGGCTTGTCCGCAACTTTATGTTCATCAGTACATCATCATAGACCAAGTTGGTATGGTGCCATCATCATTGAAGCAAGTGGTTTGTCTGATTTGCCTCACAATGATCCAGGGGTTAACAAAAGCATTATTCCCCTTTGGACTTCATAGAATGGTTGCACTTCCTTGCCAAAAATGATTTGCTGGATACTTGGCAGCAGTGGCAAGTCACTTGAACAGCCTTGCTGATACTTTGACTTTTTAGCCCATCTCTTCAGGGCAGCCATAACAGCAAACTTAATTGCTCTTTCTTTCAGCATCTTCAGACTTTTTCTTTTTATCAGGCAGGGTGCTTTTAATTTTCTTGGCCTCCTCCAATGCAAAGCCTTTTGCATAACTATGCATGACATCTCTTACATAGCTGGGATCCAGGGCCTTTTGAATGGAGTTTGTCTTCAGCCAAGTCAGAACCCAACGTTCTTCATCAGCCAACTCCTTCATGCTTTGAAGTTCTGTTATTGACTTATTCAACCTGTTGTCTCTCCAACTGATGTATCTTGGTTTCTCCTGGTTGAACAGAGTCCTTAACATGAGCTTTTGATCATAGTAAGCTAAGGACTTCTCAAACTTCTTGAAAAGCTCCTTATCAGCATATACTATCTCAAAGGCTTTTCTGACTTCAAATTTATCCTTGGACTTGACTTTGGGGCAGGCAGTAAGATCTTTTTCTTGTCTTCTTCTTCATTCTTGCCTTCTCCAATCTTGATGCCACCTCCATGGACAGGTCCATAGGCATCAGTCTTGCTCTTTTCAATCACATAGCCAGTTCAGCATCTTCAGCAGCTTTTCTCTCTGCTTCAGACATTCTTCTTCTGGCCTCATCCTTTGCAGCTTGAGCCTTGCTCAGCTCTAGTGCCTTCTTCTCTTCAAGCTCATCCTGCTTTCTCTGTTCAGCTTCCTCCCTTGCCCTCTTGTCAGCTTTAGTGATTTTCTTCCTCTTAATCACTATCTTCTTTTTCCCTTTGTCAATAGGAGCAGGAGCTGGTCCAGCAGATGATATAGGAGCAGCAGCTATAGGATGTATGATTTGAAGATCTGGATCGTCTTGAGGTTGAGCAGCCTCAACAGTTGGTGCAGTCTGAGTAGTCTGTTGCTCATCAGCTTTGTCAGCAGTAGAAGCTTCAACAGCTTCAACTGGTCTTTCAGCAGATTCTGGACTTGATCTCACCAAGTCCACTAACTCAGTATCTTCTCCAAAAATGTCATCTTCTTTCTTGCTGACTTCTTAGTCAGACCCTGAATAGGTCTTGAAGCAGCAGTGTCCTTCATTTGACTTCTAGTTCTGAAGGAGATATTTTCAGCAGGCTTCTTTGCTGATGGAGTTCTTGATGGTGATGCAGGGGATCCAGTCCTTACATCAGCAATTATGTTTTCAACGATCTTAGTGGCTTCAGTAGCAGAAGTCACTTTCTCCATTTGCTTGAGTTTCTTCTTTATAGGCTCATCAGCAGCCTTCTTCTTTTTAGTCTCAACAGCTAAGGTGCTGTTTTGACTAACCTCCGTTGTCTTTTGGCAGGGACTTCCTTCTGTCCCTCATCATCAGCTTCATCAGGCTCATCAGCCTTCCTCTTTGAACAGGCATGTACTTGGACATGCCTTGATTTGAATCTCTTTTCCATTCTTCATGTCACACCCAGTTTTGACAGCAGATAACTGAGTGTGATCTGTGGTTGGTTGAGGGGCCTTTTCCTTTCTTATCATCAAGAAAGTCAGCCAATATGTACCAGACTATGATGACCAGTTGATCTCCAGTCCATAGTATATGGCAGCCATGATGCTGAACCTCTTCATGGTAACAGCATCTAGTGAGAAGGTGCAGTTCTCAATCAGCTTGACACCATATCAGCCATCCGCTGATATTCATCCTTCAGTTGCTTCTTCCTTATATTTCCAGACAAACTTCTCCCTCTTTGGCGCAGATCGCCCAGAACTGTTGGTGCTTATCCTCTGTCAGTACAGTGACGTCATGTCTTCCATGTTAGGAAGCCCAAACGTTCATGAAGAACAGCTGGGGTATAATGATGGATTTGTCTCCCACTGTAGCCTTAATCTCCAGTTTGTGTAGTCAGCTTTCGCTGTGTTGTAGTACTCCATCACTTGGTCAGTCCAGATAACTCCTTCGTGGTATTCCATGAAGTTCACCAGCGAAGCAGCTTTGAACTTTTCGAGCAGTTCTTTCATCAGATCCGTACCGGATTGGTAGTAGGAATCATACACGAGAACATACCTTCAGCGCCATTGTTAGATCTGTGAAGGTTAGGAAACAAGAAAGATGCAGAGAATTGCAAATTTTCTCACAAGTACTTTTGAAATTTAGGGTGCGTAAAGAACGACTCGACTGATCAGATGGATTTATAGAGTTGGGGTATGTCTTTTCCGTGATACCGCCAACCGTTAGATCCGTTTTTCTGTCAGTGATGATCGTGCGGCTTCAGTTACGACCTTTCAAATTCAAAAGATATTTTAATGAAGAGCGGGAATATGTACCGCCCGACATTTACTTATAAAAGCGTGTTTTGAATAAAACGTTTTAAGTAGCTCGCTTTTATTTAAGTAATCAGATGAGTATAATAAAACTTATCTGATGGACTACTGTCCTGATGACAATGCTGTTATCAGAGAATGCCAATAGCTGATAACCTTCCTCAGCTGTTTGTCAATCCAGCTAGATAAAATACTTTGATCTTCGATAGTTGAGTCTTCTGTTGAAAACATAACTTCAACTAACTGTCATTAACAAATTTCATCTTTAATTCAGAAGTACCGCTAGTCTTACACGTTCCCCCTGAGTTTAAGAATTCATAAGTTAACTAGTCTGTTGAAAGTTAATCCTTGAAGATAAGTAGATGAGTAAGCTGTTGAACTCTAGTCTTCTGATGAGTTCCCCCTCAGCTTATGCATCTAATTTTAATAATCCCAGTTCAGCTCTTAGAGTTGAAAACCTTGTCTCACTTAGAGGTTTTGTGAAGATGTCAGCAATCTGATTTTCAGTAAACACATATTCTATCATGACATTTCCTTTCTCCACATGATCTCTAATAAAATGATGTTTGATCTCAATATGTTTAGTCCTTGAATGACTTGTAGTATTCTGAGTAGACTGATTGCACTTGTATTGTCACAGTAGATTGGTATTCCACTGATTTTGATATTGTAGTCTTCAGTTGATGTTTCAACCATAAGATTTGTGCACAGCAAGCTCCAGCAGCTATATATTCAGCTTCAGCAGTAGATATAGAAACTGAAGTCTGTTTCTTACTCATCCATGAGATCAGACGACTACCTAAGAACTGACAGGCACCTGTTGTGCTTTTTCTGTCAATCTTGCAGCCTGCAAGGTCAGAATCTGAATATCCAATAAGCTCAAATCCAGACTCTCTAGGGTACCACAATCCCAATTCTTGAGTGCCCTTAATATATTTCAATATTCTCTTGGCAGCTAAGAGATGAGATTCTTTGGGGTTTGATTGGAATCTTGCACAGACCCCAACAGAGTACATGATATCAGGTCTGCTGGCTGTTAGATATAACAGTGACCCAATAATGCCTCTGTATTTGGTTATGTCTACTGATTTGCCATCTTCATCTTTATCCAAACGAAGACTTGTAGACATTGGAATTGTAGCAGTAGAGCTAGTTTCCATACCAAATTTCTTGAACAGATCCTTTGTGTATTTTGCTTGGCTGATGAAAATTCCATCAGGCAACTGTCTAACTTGCAAACCAAGAAAATAGTTAAGTTCTCCCATCATGCTCATTTCAAACTTGTTCTGCATCAGCTTTGAGAACTTATCACACATCTGTTGATTAGTTGAACCAAAAATAATATCGTCCACATAAATTTGCACAAGCAAAATATGTTCTTCCCATTCAATAGTGAACAAGGTCTTGTCAACTTTACCTTTGCGAAATCCTTTAATTAAAAGAAAGTCAGATAAAGTATCATACCATGCTCTTGGAGCCTGTTTCAGTCCATAAAGAGCTTTCTTCAGACGATATACTTTGTCCTCTTCTTGATAAACTTCAAATCCAGGAGGTTGTTCAACATAAACTTCTTCTTGCAATTCTCCATTGAGAAAAGCTGATTTCACATCCATCTGATAGACTGTGAAATTCTTGTGAGCAGCGTAGGCAAGAAAGAGTCTGATTGCCTCTAGTCTTGCTACTGGTGCAAAAGTTTCATCAAAGTCAATGCCTTCTTCTTGGCAGTAACCTTTGGCCACTAGTCTTGCTTTGTTTCTGGTGACTTCACCATCTTCATTCATTTTATTCCTGAATACCCACTTAGTGCCAATGACTCTTTGATGACTTGGTCTAGGAACTAAGTACCAGACTTCATTCCTTTCAAATTGATTTAGCTCCTCCTGCATAGCTTCAATCCAGTTGGAGTCACTGAGAGCTTCTTCAATCTGTTTAGGCTCAATTTGAGATAGAAAACTAGCAAACATAGCATCTTGTGCAGCAGCTCTTCTTGTTTTCACTCTGTCTAAAGGATCACCAATCACTAACTCTGGTGGGTGATTTCTGAGCCATCTGAGATCAGGTTGCAAATCATAATGTTGTCCTTTGTCTTGATCTTGCAACACTACTGTTGGAGATACAGTAGTAGTCTGTTGAACATTTGTTGTCTGTTGAACAGTCTCTGGTCTATCAGCTGTTAGCAACTCGTCTGTTAGACAATCAGCTCTGTGATTTTGAACAGCACTTGAGTTATCAGCTGAGTTGAGATCATGTAGTATGATGGGTACATATTCTTCATTCCTTCCAACATTCATCTTCTGTAAATCAGTAGACAGATCTTGATTAACATTTTGATTCTTTTCAGAAGATTGACTTGGCTCATCAAATACTACATGAATGGATTCTTCTATTAGTAATGTTCTTTTATTGAAAACTCTATAAGCCTTACTAACAGATGAGTATCCTACAAAGACAGCTTCATCAGCCTTTTCTGCGAATGCAGTAAGGTGATTTTTACCATTATTTAAAACATAGCATTTACAACCAAAAATCTTAAAGTAATGAATGTTTGGCTTCCTGTTGTTCCAAACTTCATATGGAGTCTTGTTTTGGTGCTTGTTGATCATGCATCTGTTTTGGGTAAAACATGATGTATTTGTTGCTTCTGCCCAAAATCTCTGTGGCAGCTTTGCTTCAGCTATCATGGTTCTGACAGCTTCCTTCAGTGTTCTGTTTCTCCTTTCAGCAACACCATTCTGTTGAGGGGTTCTGGCAGCAGAGTACTCATGATGTATTCCTTTGATATTACAATACTCTTCAACAGTAGAGTTTGTGAACTCTGTCCCTCTATCTGATCTGATCTTCAATATTTTGATACTCTTCTCATTCTGGATCAGTTCCATCAGATTTGTAAGATGTTCCTTGGTTTCACTTTTCTTCTTCATGAAAATCACCCAAGTATATCTTGAATAATCATCCACAATAGCTAGGCAGTATTTCTTTCCACCATTGCTGACTAGATCAATGGGTCCAAATAAGTCCATGTGTAGCAGCTCCAATATTCTTCCAGAAGATTGATGCTTCTTGCTTTTGAACGATGACTTGATTTGTTTACCCTTCTGACAGGCGTCACAGAGCTTATCTTTGCTCATGACTGTTTTAGGAATCCCTTCTACCAAATCATTCTTGATTAATCTGTTGATGGTCTTGAAGTTTAAATGATTCATTCTCTTGTGCCACAGCCAACTAACTTCACTTGGTGCAGATGCCACCAAACAAACACTTGAATTCTTGTCAGCAGAATTACAGTCGACTATGTAGACATTTCCTTGTCGTCTTCCAGATAAAATTACCTTCTTTGTACCAATCTGTTCAACGTAGCACTTATCTGTTGAGAAGATGATTGAATATCCTTTGTCACAAAATTGACTTATGCTCAGCAGATTATATTTGAGGCCTTTGACATATGAGACGTCAGATATCTCTATGTTTCCTCTGATTAATCTTCCTTTAGCTTTAATCTTGCCTTCTTTGCTGTCTCCAAATGTGACACTTGGACCATCCACAGCAACTGCATCTGTCAGCTCATGTATGTTTCCACATATGTGTCTTGAACATCCACTGTCCAAGTACCAAATCTTCTCTACTTTACTCCTACTCCTAATCCTAACCTACAAAACAAAAATAAAATTGTTTTAGGTACCCTTATTGAGAGGGTCCTGAAGGATTAGTTCCACCTTTGACAACCCAAGATGTTGAACTCTTAGGCTTCTTAGGTTTCTGAGTTTTGACAGGAGCATGAACAGTTTCATTTTTATCATAGTTATCAGATAAGTCATGTTGATGATCAGTATGATATGAATAATGTTCATAAGCAGGGTAAGGTGCATGATAAGCAGGATATGCATGCATTGGATGAGCAGGATATGGTGCATAGTAACTAGGAAATTGAGGTGCATGATACATAGGATGATATGCAGCAGGTTGCACATAATATGACTCATTTCCATACCAGGCATTTTGATTTTTCTTATTTTTATGCTTCTTTGGCTTACTAGTAGCTTGCTCATTTGATTTTGACTTAGTTTTACCACTAGTCTGATTGACTTTAGCTTTATCAGCAGACTTCTTAGGACTCTGCTGTTTGGTCTTACTAGTCTGATTTCCTACACTAGGCTCTTTGCTCTTTTTAGCCTTAGGAGTTTTCTTCTCCTTTACCACTTTCTCAGATGAGGTAGGTTTAGAAGTTTGAACATACAGAATGACCTTACTATTGTCAGCAGATATAAATTTTTCAGTATGATTCAATTCTAATTTATCCTTTTCTAAAGGTGTCTCCTGTTTACTTGATGTAGGCATGGATGCAACAGTTGACTTATCATGAGACTCGATAATTTTCTCAAGTTCCATGATTTCTCCTTTATAGACCTCACATTCAGCTTTCAGAGATTCATGCTCTTGCTCAAGCTGTTTATACTCGGCTGATTCTTTAGGCTTTTCAGCTTTAAGTTTCAGTGAGTTATTTTGCTCTTTTAGCAAGCTCATCTCTTCCTTAAGCTTAACAAATTCTCCAGCAATAGTAGTATTATTCAACATCATTTGCTCTAGAGAATCAAATAGTTCATTATTTTGAGGAGTTACCTCATCCTCAGAGTCATCAGATTCCTTAGCCATCAGGCAGAGGAGAGCAGGTTTCTCTTCATCAGAAGATTCTTCATCAGACGTGTCTGAATCTGAATCAGATGAGTAGACAGCAGCAAGCTTTTCTGCTTCAGCTACCATTGCTTTCCCTCTTTGATGCTTTCTTTCCTTTCTGATTCTCTTCTCTTCCTCAGTGTATTTCTCTGCTTTTGGATATGGACAGTCTCTGATGAAATGTCCCAATTTCCTGCAGTTATAACACATTAGTTTTGCTTTATAATCATCTTTCTCTTGAGAAGAAGAGTTGGGTTTAGAAGTAGAAGCAGCATGATTGTATTTGTTTTTCATCTTTCTCTTATAGAACTTCTTGAAGTTGTTCATCAATAATGCTACATCTCCAGCAGTATACTCCTTCTTGTTAAGTAGAGATGCTTCATCAGATGAGTCCACATCTTGGCATTTGTGAGCTGGTCTTCTTGGGTTTTCAGCAGCAACAAGTGCAGCTGTGGGACTTGAAGTTGAGGTTTCTTCAACACCCATTCTAGGCAGTTTATACTCATACGCCTTGAGTACGGAGAACAGCTCTGTAAGAGAAATCTTCCCAAGATCCCTTGATTCTTCCATTGCTGTCACCTTCATGTTGAACTTAGGAGGTAAGGTCTTCAGTACTCTGTTGGTTATCTCCTTGTCTGTGAAGGTTTTTCCAAGCTTCAATACTTCATTTAATATTCTTGTAAACCTTGTATCCATCTGATCAATGGTTTCAGAGGATTTCATCTTGAAGTTATCCAGCTTTTCTAGAGCAACACTCAGCTGATGCTCTTTTATGGCGTCGTTTCCTTCACTCATGTCACGAACCTTGTCCCACATTTCCTTTGCAGTTTTGCAATGTTTGACCTTGTCAAACCGATCATTATCCAGGGCTTTGGTCATGATGAAACGGCCAACTTTATCCAGATTGAACAGCTTTATTTCTTCGGCTGTCATGTCTGTCAGATCTTTTTCCACCACCAGTTCAGCTTCATCAACTATAATGGTCTTGGTGAATTTGAATGGACCTTTAATGATACATGTGTACATGTTGTCATTATAGGCTGCTAGAAAGATTTCCATTCTAATCTTCCAGTCCTCAAAGGACATACCAGCAATGTGGGGAACATGACTGATACAATCCATTTTTCAAAAAGTTTTAATTTTTCAAAAATATGCTCTTTTGAAAAAGTTTGAAAACCTTTGAAAAACACTTGGATCAAGCTCGTTGATCAGGCAGCTGATTCTAATGAACCACCTGCTCTGATACCACTTGTTGGTCCCAAGTGGTCAGAAGAGGTTTAGAGGGGGGGTGAATAAACCTCTTTAAAAATTTTCTTCAAATTTAACTTTAAAACTTTTACTCTTAACTGAACAGACTAAGCTGATCAGATTAGTTATTAACAGTTCTGTTCGCGAACAAATCTTTGAACAGCCTTGTTGACCACTCGTCTGATTATTACTTAGCTGATTTTGCTAAAATCAGTTTTAATACTTAGAGTACTTGCAGCGGATTTTCAAAATGTTTTTCACAAGTAATCTTAGTAGTTTGAAAAATGTTTCCCCAGTTTTATAAACTCCTTTTTAACTCTTTTTCAAACAGTTAACTTAAATGTGTTTTTATGCAAACAGAAAATATGCAGATTTAAAGGCAATGTAAAAACACAAGTAATTTTTATAGTGGTTATATGGATTTGAATATCCTTTAGTCCACTCTTCCAAGTCACACAGATCTTGGGTTATACTATAATCACTAAGTTTACAGTATACTCTGCTTGCGTCGAACAACAAATGAAACGACCACAAGTTCGCAATAGGAAATCACACAGAAGACCTATTCTCTGAAGTTTGATCACTCACAAAGATGGATCACAACTCCGCACAACACTCTTGTTTACAAAATCACTCAGAAGATGTATTTTTCTTGATTCTTCAACTCTGCTTTCGTCAACAAATGACTCAGCTGATGAGTGAGCTGTTCTTGAGACTTAAAGAATTTTGCTTCGGAAATTTCTCTCAGAAAGTGTGTTGCTTTTTTTCTTCTTCGTCTCTTTCAGCTATTTATACTTGAGGATTGAAAAATGTCCGTTGAAGAGAGACAAGATTCAAATTCCTCGAGTACTGGTCCTTAAAATCCGCGAACGGCTCTTTTGCAGTCTGTCCGTACTGTGAACAGTACTATTCTGCAGGCAGCATTAAATGCAGCATTAAATGCACCCAGCTGATGCGAAGCATTTCTTCAATCATTTGTCTTTAATAACCTTGTACTTCAGCATTTATTACTCCAAGGGGCATTTATTACCGTTGAGAACACTTCATGATCTTCTTCACTTGGCTGACGAAAGTACAAGTCTGATGGTGAACTCGGCTGATCTCAAACTTGAACAAATCTGATTTGAGTCGGCTGATCTTCATCAGTCTGATAACTTTACTTCAGCAGATCAGAAGTCTTGGACCTTGAAATTTTTGACTCTTCTAATGTCTTCTTTACTTAGTCAAAATTTCTTCTAAGGGATCATCAGCTAAGTTACTCCATACTTAGCCAATCTTTGAAGTTTTGGAATCCTTCGAAACCTCCCTTTACAAATTGTCTTCAGTGCCTTCATCTTCATCCTTATCCAACAATTTTTCACTTAAAAAACTTACTGCTTTCATATATTTATTGAACCCAATATACCCTCTTAAAATAATAATTCTAAATCTATTATCTTTAATTTTTACATGATACTAATGTCACTTTCACAATGTATTAAAAAATTATTTATTAATTATACTATGAACACACTGCTACTAACTTTACAAACTCCAAAATATTTAATTTTTGATTTACATACGATTCTTTTAGACATTATTCATTTTCTTTTAATGCACCTATGCTGAAAAGTATCAAATACTTAATAATCTTACCTGTAAAACTAATATTAGTTTAGATAAAAATCTCCCTTTATGCTGCGTAAATAACTAAAAAAAACCTCACATTTACTAAACATACATAAACCAATTATTATTTAATATTACACTTTATTTTTCATAAGAAAAAAAAAATCTTAATTAAAAAAACCTTACATTAATTGCTCATACTTCAGCTTCAATTTCATCTACTATTTCTTCGACTAAATCAAACTTTATATTCTCATGCACTTTTTAATAAACAATTTCTTCTAACATTGGATCATCTATCAAAGCTCTTACTTTCTCCTTAACTTGAGCTCTATATCGTATATAACTGCATGAGTAATTTAGAACATCAAGTCTTCTCAAAATAAATTCTACGGATAATTTTTATCCAATAATTGAATTTCCTAAAAACGTATTTATATCTCTATTGTGATTTTTAAATTATTTATTCTCAATTATAAAATTATTTTACTCAATCATAGTTTTGGTATAGTGCAAAAATAACCAATATACCATTATAAAAATATAAATAATATTAAAGTTTAACGAAGAGAATAAATACTTCTTTTCTAGCATGCTAACATAAAGACAAATTTATTGCATCATAAATCAATGAATCTGAATTTTGTTCACATATAAACATGCTATATTGAAAAAGTCATGAGTCACACAACTTTTCATGCATGAAAGACAAGTGTCAAGAAGTGACTTAGTATCCATTATATGATAAAACAAAACAGATTAAATTGCAAATTTTCATCTGTAAATTAAATAAACTATAGTTTTGGTACAATTTCATAGGAATTTATTCTCTTACTAAATAAATAGAAATTATAAATGAATTTCTTCTAGCGGATTGTAAGTTAGCATGAAAAATATTCCACTTTTTCTTAGCGGCATGCAAGGTTATCAAACCGTGTATCGTATCGCGTATCGTTTTCCATTCGTATCGAATCGTATCGAGATACGTATCGTGTATCGTAAGATACATGATACTTTGTTAAAAATATTATAAAATATATTTCCTACATTAAAAAAAATAATTACAAGGCATAAACTTAACATTTTAAAGTCAAACAAATCATTTCAAAATAAAACCAAGTTCCAAGTTTCAAATTTGAAGCCATAAAACAAAATCAAACGATAGGATTCGCAAAATAAAATCAAAATATATATACTAAACATTATCTCCAAGATCAATGTCACTCAATTCATCTTCAACGTCCAATCTCGTAAACTCATCTACTTCCTCCTCAACTTCATCAACCTCTTCAATATGTGCAATTTCATTTTCATCTCCAACTTTAGTTTTTCCTTTCTTATTGGCACTAGCCCGAGCACCGGCATTGAAACTTAAATTTCTTGGACCTACATTTTTTTAACAAATACGAGATTTAGAATTTGGATAACCGCTATTTAAATAAAAAGTCTAAGGATACATACCTCTCTTTCTTTTAGAGCTTGAAGTTCCTTCTTCAACAGTAAAGCTTTCGTGTACCTCCATCCATGAATTATCTTCCGGTAGACAGGGGTCCTCTTTTTCGGTGATCCATTCATCATCCGAATCAATATCATCTAAACGTATAGGATCATAAGAATCTCCCTGTTCCACTCGTCGTTTTTGCCTCACTTCAAGTTGAAGATTATATTTCACAAACACAAGTGCATTTAATCTTTGTTGCTCCAAACGATTCCTTCTTTTAGTATGCACTTGATCAAACGTGCTCCAATTTCTTTCACAACCTGTAGCACTACATGTAAGACTCAAAATTCTCATGGCTATTTTTTGTAACTCCTTACACTCCACCATAGCTTTCCCACCAAAGCGCTATTAAAACATAATGAGCATAAAATTGAATTAGAATATTCATAATACAATAAGAAAGCTATTACTTTATGATTAAAATGTATAATAAATTATGAACAACTAAATCATTTTAAATAATTACCAGGTTGTTTTTGGTCCCTAGTTGCCACAGCCATACTCATTCCAAAAAGTCCATGTGCATTCTTGAACTTATCAAGCTGTTTATCAATCAAAAGTCGTGTCCTTATATCAGGAACCATTCTCTCAATGGTTGTATATAAACTGACAGTAATTTCACCGTTTTCATCTTTAAAGCTCTCAGAATATTGGAACCTTATAAAATAAGAAATAATTGTAAGATTAAATATTAGTAATTTAAAAATATAATTAATTTCAAAAACTAAAATGATTACTTACGATGGATTAAGAAAGTAGGCAGCTGCATGGAGGGGCCTATGTATTTGAACCAACCAACGAGTATCAATAATATCAAATATCTTCTCATAACATGATTTCTTACCCTTAAAGTTTTCGGCTATTTGATCCTTAGCCCTTCCAATTGCTACATAAATATATGGCATTGCCGATTTTACGTCACCGTCAACAAACCTCAATAACTTCACAAGTGGACCAGCAACCTTAAGACAATATTGTATACCTCTCCAAAAATCTTGGTTATACAAAATTATGTCCCTAACTTTCTTAGCCTCAGTTCTACCAGCATAATTACTAGCACCCCATTCATCTGATGTAAACATGGATATCATAGCATTCTTTTGCTGAAAGATACAATTTAATGTGAGAAATGCGGTTGCAAACCTTGTCACTGCAGGTCTTGCTAATTCCCTCCCATTAGAAAACTTTCTGAACAAAGCAAGAACCCATTGATGCCTATAAATAAATTTTGTGATCTTTTTCGCATTAACAATACTAAGATGGAACACAGGAAGCTTCCCAATGTCTTCAAGAACTAAGTCAATGAGATGGGCTGCACACGGTGACCAAAATAAACATTTTCTCTTATATTCCAATTTCTTCCCTGCTAATACAAGGTTTGATGCACTATCAGTCACAATTTGTACCACATTTTCTTCCCCAATTTCATAAATCACATTGTCCAATAACTCAAACATCTTCTCACCATCCTTGATGGTATCGCTAGTGTCGATAGATTTTAGAAAAATTGTCCCATTTGGACAATTAACCAAAAAATTGGTAAGCGACCTTGATTTTCCATTGGACCAACCATCACATATCAATGTACATCCCCATTTTTTCCAATCAGTCTTATATTTTTCTAAACCTTCACTTACTTGATCAACTTCTTTTTTCAAGTATGTGACCCTTACCTCATGATAACTAGGAAGCTTCAAACCCCTACCATATTCACCGGCTGATTTCAACATTTGAACAAACAAAGGACTTCTTACCAAATTAAACGGTAAAGCATTCCCATATATACATCTACATATGTCTCTTATCACCGCATCCCTATCTTTCAATGTTTCATTCATTGTCTTTTGTTTAAGTAGTTTAGAAGACCCTTCACTTTTTTTAGATACAATAGCATTACATGTTCCGATTTCCCTATTTTCTTCTTCGGCTACTTCTTCATTCAAACATTCAAGATCATCTTTCTTTTTCTTCTTATGATTATCTTCCAAGAACTTAACATAAAAATTTCTAACATCTTCCAGAACACTTGGACACTCGACCACATCTTTTTTTGTTCCGGCAAGATGATGCTTCATTCTAGAAATGCCACCCCAATATTGATGTCCACAATAATTGCATTTTGTTAAATGTCTATTCGAAGGATTAACAAGCTTACAATGTTTCCATGTAACATCTACTTCTTTACCCAAAGTAAATTCGTATCAAAAAGAAAAAAAGAACAAAGCCAAAGTAATGGCTCAAGGCTCAAGCACAAAAACAAGCTAAAATTGAAGGAATAAGTTAGAATCGCACAAACCCATTTGGTATCGTGTTGGAATCGAGCTAATCACACAAGAACCGCACAAGAATCGCCCCACAAGAACCGCACTTTTTTTTCATCCAAAAACCCAAATATAGTGAGAGATTTATTACCTAATCAAGATTCTAGGGCTTCCTTGAGTTATTAATCAATGATTTTGATAGATAATTGAAAGAAAACTTGAAGAATTAATCAATTAAAGAACAAGGGTTTCAAGTTGGGGAAGAACCGTATGAAACGATTCCAATTTCTGCTGCTGTTTTTACTTTAAACAGCAGCAGAAAATTTTTTTTTTTTAAAAAAGTGGGTAGCGACCCGGTTCAGATGCAGACCCAGTCAAAAAAAAGGTATCGCACGTATCGCTTTGGACTCGCGATACGTGCGATACGGAATCGTATCGTTCCGATACAAACCGATACATGAGCAAAAACGATACACTAACCGAGTCGTATCATTTTGGGTCTGTATCGGATCGTATCGTACGTATCGTATCGCGATACGTACGATACTAACTACACTGGCGGCATGTTATTTTGTCTTTCATAACTAATGATTCAATATTCTGGTTCTTCTTCAGCTCTCTGTTCTAACTTATAACTTCGAATTACATCTTCTATGAAAGATTTATTGATAGAAAGATTACATCAGAAATTTACCTCCGTTGCATAGATAAGTTCGTCAACATTTATTATATATACATCTAAAGAACCTAATTGATTTCTTATAAAACGTTCAACCTCAAATTAATTTATTATTTTCTTGTTTGTATTTTAAAAAAACAGAATTCTTAAATGATTTTTTTTACATACGATATACTTACATTTATAGTGATTTGTTTTTAAAACAAACAATTTACTTGAACTTATCTTCAAAGAATGATTTTTAAAAAAAATTCATGTATTTTATATTACCATGTAATGCTTACTAAGTCAACTATTGACATTTGTCCTTCATGCATGAAACATTTTTTGACTCATTACGTAATTTAATATAGCATACATATAAACAAAATTAAGACTTATCCATTCATGTAAAAAAAATTAACTTTTAAATTATTTTTTTTACATACAGTATACTAATATTAATATTGATTTTTTTTAAAAACAAAAAATTTACTTAAACTTATCTTAAAAAAAAGACATAAAAGAAACATAAGAAGCTGTTTCATAGGACTTAATAAGGAATATTACGTTATATTATATGAGTTAATGTGAGTTTATACAATTTCTTTGCCATCGTTTTAGTAGTGTGTCAAACGGATTAAATTCTTGCGACCCGGTATTAATAGTAAATTATAATCCACCCAAGCGTTGGTGAATTAGTTAATCCAGGTAAATATAGATTATTATATATAAATAAATCAATAATTAAAATCTATATCAATTTAGAATTAACATGTAAGCATTTAATCAAATCTATGAAACATGATTTTAATACTCCTTTAATCCAGCTCCAACCTAATCTACTTTAATCTTATACACCTTATCAAATTGCCCCTTATTCATATTCTCGTTTTTTTTTATTAAATATATATATATATATATATATATATATATATATATATATATTCGTCTCTATCCTTATTTAAAGACAAGTATTATATATCATTTAAGAGCAAATTCTCCTATGTTATTTTCTACTTTTTCTCTAAATTGTTCACTCAACATGTACCACATGCATATTACACATGTACGTATTTCGATACATTAATTTTCTTTTGCTATTTAATACGTGTCACATAATACTACATATTATCTTTCTCAAGCTCAGAACAACAATCTTCTCCATCAGTTTTTTCTTCAGTTTCTTTTTCATCCACTTCCCTTTTTTTTTTTTTTTTTTTTTTTTTTTTTTTTTTTTTTTTTTTGATAACCCAGGTGTACTAGCTTACACTAGACTAATCCTGGACCCTCAGAACCCTTGCCCTAGAATCCTGAAGGATGTAAATCGCAGGATGTGCCTCCACCAAGCCCCGGGTTCCCACCATACTGCTGTACACTCTGCGCACAAAGGGGTCTTCACCACATATGACCCTTAGATAGACCCATAGAAATGCTTCCATCCAAGTTCCAAATGAGATTCGAACCCCCACCCTTGCCGCTGGAGCAAGCCTTATGAATCATTGGTCGACCAGTTGGAGATATGCCCTCCGTTCCTTTCTCCATACCCTCATCCTTTTCCCCATCAATTTCCTCTTTAGAACCATCAACGACAGATTCATATTCCTCTTCCTTACATTCGCGATCCTTATCAATTTAACGTATCCATTCCTACCTATGAATAACACACAATATATTAAAGTCCTAATCTACCATGCACAATATTAAAAATTTAAAAGAACAGACAAAAAGAAAAACGCAAAACTCCACCAACCAATAAGCCTGATCTATATCATCATCTTCCTGTATCTTTCTTTCTTCCTGTCCAATTTTAAGAAAGTTGTCAAAAATATTTTCTCTAAAAAAACAATACTTTATCCAGATTTCCTAATCATCAAATCCTCTTTCAACCTAAAAATACATATACAAAAATCATATAATATTTATTCCCAAAACTACAAAATACTTATTCATCTTACCTGCATGATTATGATGCAATATGATACTTCTTCTCAATCTGTTAAAAAAACAAATCAACATAACTTCCTCTTAGTTCATAATACAAATAAAATACAATACACAATCTCACAATCAAAAACCCCAACAACACATGCAATATTATTTCAAGAACATTCAAACAAATAGCAGCGTAGACAATAAATTGTTGAAAACAAAAATAAAAAGAAAGAAAAATATTTCAATAAATCTAATTAAAATGATGCACACAAAATAACTTAAACTGTCACGCATATCATAAAACAGGGAGAACATAATTAAATAAGAAAAAACATTAAAAAATTATATTCTTGAAGGAAATTTAAATCAAGGACCTCATTTTAAATATATCAAAAAGTTTCTAAAATTTGATTTCTCCCTTTGCTATTGGCATATCTTGGTCAAACGCAGGGAAGGTTGAAGCTCCTCCTATGGACCGGAGCTACTCTATTGACTTCTGGCAGTAGGAAAGTCGACCAAGTTTCAACATACCACAAAAAAAGCAACGGCAATTCAATTTGGGAACTCTTCCCCGACCCAAAATTCAAACCCTATTACCTTACGATTTACAAAAAAAAAAAGAATATTTACATTCAACAAAACTCAAACCTTCTTTATCTCTTATTCTTCTCTAAGAAAATGAACAGAGAAACTATACCTGAAAAGAGATCTTCTCTTACAAACTAAAATAAAGTAGAGAATAAACATAAATGCGTTCTGATATTACCCCAACTGACACACGATAAGTGAAATTTGTAATACCTATAATTCTAATCATTATATCACCCGCCAAAAACCAATACCTATAAAATTTTACATTATTTGATATTTGTGCTTTATTTTATTAGATGGGTTTGTATTATATATTTTATTTACTAACACATTACAAAACACAAAGCCCAATTTTGCACTGAATCATGGATGAATTCTAAAAAATAAAGCCCAATATCATAAAAAAAAATCCACCCACAATTAAGAATTCTACATTACATATACGTACTATCAAATATTTTGACAATTTGGGTTGGATCTTCACCGGTTAAATTAGATTGGCCCGATAATATTTTTTGATGGCCATAAATTGGGTTGGGTCGAAAACTGCTAACGTTGACCCATTATAAAGAATACCTATACTATTGTGATATGTTCGCTATTTATAAAAAAAATAAAAAATAAAAAATTGTTGTAACATCTTCTACTTTTACACTCATATATATTTCACCCAAAATATTATTTATTTTAAATCAACTACTGCTATCTTTAATTGCATCATTAAATCGATGTTTTTCCTATCATCGATGGAATATACAAAATTTACATACATGAAATTTTATAAAAAATAAATTATCAACTTTCTTAAAATTTCGAAAAAACAAATACAACTAAAATTTATTAAAAAATATTCCTACAAGTTCACTAGGAATCGTAATGAAATCTACTTCTTCTACAAAGTCACACACTTTAGAATAAATAATACAACTGTAGCTTCGTTCACGTATACTTCGTAAATATCCATCTTTCAAAAAAATGCAATATCTTTATCTGAAAGTATTGTTATCATAGAACTTTAGAACAATATTACAACTCTCATAAGTATTGAAGAAAAAACTATGAAATAAAATACACCATCACATGAGTTTAAATTAAAGTTTCATCCTTATCAGGCAATTATACCAACTGCATGATGAATTTCACGTTTCTTACTGCAAGGCAAACAAATGTCACTACCTTAAATTTTACAATATTTTATCTGTATTTGCAATTTACCATTTAAATCATCTTGGCTATTTATCTCCATCCATTTCATCTTCTCCTTCGAAAACATGGAAAAGTTTCCATTTTTTAATCAAGCAAAATGAAAATAACATGTAATTCCAAAACTACTTGATTGCCTTAAACTCTATTATTTATCTAAATTCAGTAACTTTTATTAAAATTTAAGAACATATATATGAAAAAAAAATTAATGAATAATAAAAATTACACTTTAAAATTTTCAATGATAAAATAAAACTCAAGAAACACCATTACACAGGGCACCAATCACCGCGCCTTGCGCAGTGTACCTCCGCCTAGTATATATATATATATATATATATATATATATATATATATATATATATATATATATATATATATATATATTAATTAATTAAGATAGGGGGCGATAAAGTTTTGAATAGTGCTCGTGAGTTTATTTTCGTTTTAAGTTTAGCCTTTTTAATAATCGTTTAATCACTTTCCCTCATCTTTTGTGCTTCATTGAGTTTCAGTTCCTCTTTAATTTTTGCACTTCCTATTTTCTTCGTCCACTTCATGTGGGTCCCTTTTCGCTGATTTCCTTTGCAACTAAAGATTGTGAACAGCGGCAGCTCAATCCAGCTAAAATATGAACAGTGGCAGCTCAAATCGCTTACTATTTACTGTCATCATTTCTTCTCGTTAGATTTGAATTAAATAATTGAGTGCGTCTTTTGCTTTCGGCAGCTTCGGGTATGTCAGGTTGGGAGTTCTAATGTAAATTCTTCAGCTGCGGGAGTGTGTGACTGAGTTTGTGTGGTGTAATTTTGTGGCTTAGTTTTATCTTTGGTTTAAGGTTCGGTTGTTAGCCTTAGATTGCCGGACGTCGATGATGTTATCTTCACATGTCAGCTCCTCAGTTTTGTTCCCTTCCTTGGGTAAGCTTTGATATTTACTTGATATATTGATATAATATTTTAGAATTAGATTACACAGCTGCTTATCACATCCAAGTTTGTATTTAATTATTTGCCAACCTTGATCTTTATTGTTCTTACATAAAAAATCAGTACATTTTCAATTCTATCATCGCATTGGAATACTTGCTTCTTCAGAATTTCTTCACTCTGTTTCTTGGTTAGTTACTTTCTAATTTTTTTTCCGCATACATGGAAGAGCTTAGTTTGAGGGTTCTTTTGTGTAAAATCTTACTTCTTCTGTTCCTTGGTTACTTGGTTCATGCATATACAAGACTTGAGTTTGGCTTAGAACCTTTTTTTTTTACTCTTATATTTTTGGTGATCATTTATACAAGTCAATTTGTGTTCTTTCCTGTAAGTATTTCTTGTTTCGCAATTGTGATATTGTTGTACTGGATATTTGTATATGATTAGGTGGAATTTTTTTTTACAGGTCTTCCTGGTTGCTTACAAATTGCAGTTGCTTCTTTCTCCGGGTCTACTTAGTCTCTCTCTTTTGTTTGTTATGCAGTTGCTTTCTGTTTTTTTTTCCTTACTTTATTCCTTGGTCCATTTTGTCTTCTTCCTGGTTTTATTTAATTATTTTATTGGTTGTCTTTATTTTGTTCTTTAAATTAAGAAATAGATTTGTTGTGCATTTTTTTTATGGTGTATTTGTTTATAGAATAGAATTGGTTAGAATGGGAATTGGTTGGTAAGTGTTGTTGGTTTAATGGTCGGGTTTGCCCTGTATAAACATTGTTCCATGATATTGGAAGTGGACAGTCATGAGCTTTATTCTGGACTACGAGCTTATTTCGTTCGTCATAAGCGCTGGGCTGGTTTGGTTGCTTGTCCATGGTGTGGTTTGCCCTGTATAAACATTGTTCCATGATATTGGGGTAAGGGTAAGGATCATTCAATGAACTGCTCGACTTTATTCTGGACTACATTTCGTTTGTCATAAGCGCTGGTTTGGTTGGTTGCTTATCCATGGTGTGGTTTTGCCCTGTATAAACATTGTTCCATGATGTTGGGCTAAAGGTAAGGATCATTAAATGAACTGCTCAACTTTATTCTGGAGAATGAGCTTATTTCGTTCATCATAAGCGCTGGTTTGGTTGGTTGCTTGTCCATGGTGTTTGTGGAGATGAGGTTCTTCCTTGTCCTTTTGTATTGGAGATCATGGCCTTCTTGTGTTTCGCAGCCCTGTTCTTGAGATATTAAATTCCGAGTGTCTTTTGTGAGTTGCAATCTCTGACCTATGTTATTGTTTACTAGCAGTTCCGACAACAGACACAGCGACTGTAACAGCGGTAAATGTTTAATTTTGTAGTTATGGTTGATGCTAAGGATGCAACTAAGTTGGCTCGTAATGAAAGGCGACGTTTGCAATATGCTTCTATGTCTTCAGAGGATAAAAGTGTGTTGCTAGCGAAACAGCGTGCAAAGTATGTTGCGCGTTCTTACGTACGTGAACAGCCTGCTTTACATTGTGTTGTTTCCTCTGCTGATATATGCTTTCCTAATGACGCTTCTTCCTCTGGTACACATTTTGAACTGCCTGTTCAACCGTGCGATATAACTAAATTAATATATATTGTGCTTTTTTTTTATCTTATTTATGAACTGGTTGCCTGTTTTGTTTTCTAGGTTCTTCTACGTTCACACGCGTGCTTGTTGTTTGTGCAAAGAAATTAGTTGGACGGTTTGACAGAATTCACGATTATCCTCGTTCTCCTTGGGTCTTACCTAAGCAGGATTCTTGCATTTTTTGTGGTGCTCGTTGTTTTCATCGTGAAGTTCCTGGCTTTTGTTGCGCAGGCGGTCAGATTGTTTTGGCTCTTGTTGTGCTTTCTCCTATATTGATGTTCCTCTTTACTGATCCTTTTTCTGAGGTTGCAAAAGAGTTTAGGCGCAAAGGACGGTCTTACAATCATGGTTTTGCGTTTACCTCTATTGGAATGAAAATAGTACCTGATTCGTGGTGGGCGAAGCATGGGATATATTCTTTGAAAGTTTATGGAAAGGTTTCTCATTTCATGAATCCTATTGATGGTTCTGCTAACACAGAAGATTTGTTGCAGCTTTTCTTTTTGGATAATGCAGAAAGTTTAGATGCGGATATTTTGGGTGCTAAAGATTTGAGGCGAGACGTAATGGATCTTCTAGTGAGGGCATTAGTAAATAATCCATACACTAAATTTTTTAAAAGATTGTCTTCTTGGGATGATTTACGAGATGCCCGAATTGTTCTGAGGACTAATTCAATATTGGATCAAAGGAATTGTAATGCTCCAACTGTCGATGAGGTAGCTGGTGTTTGGAAAGATGGTGATGAAGGTTCCAGTGGTTGTGAACGGGATATTCGAGTATATATTGTGCCTGGTCATGGTTATTAGGTCAACTATTATTATAGTTATAATCCTTTACAATATCCTTTGTTGTTTCCACATGGTGAACAGGGATGGCATCCGGGTATTCCCAAAGAAAACAGAATTACGTGCTGGTTCTGTTGCAAAGCGTAAAATAGCTGAATCGACAATTATGCCTTTTGATATATCTGATGTTGGTTCTGCTGAAGAGTTACTTGCGGCGGAAGAAGAAGGTGCATATTTCTATTTTCAAAAATTTTTTCCGTGTTATAATGTTTGGTTTATATTATTCTTCTCAACGGCCTTTTTCTTTTTAATTATGTATAGGTTTGCAGCGTAATAAAAGAAACAAAGGAAATGTTTCTTGTAGAGAATATTCATGCTATCAGGCTCAAATGCGTGATGGGGATAATAGTTACCTTTTGCATGCTGGTAGATTAGGTCAGGAGTTTATCATAGACATGTATATTAAAGTGGAAACTGCGCGGCTAGATTACTATCGGTCGGAACAGCTTCAGCGAGAGTTATGTACAGAATCTTACCAAGGTATTATTGATAGCCTTTTGATTGATGATCAAATTAGTCCAAGTAATGTGGGCCGAAGAATCGTTCTTCCTTCTTCTTTTATTGGTGGACCTCGTGACATGAAAAAGAGGTACGTAAATGCTATGTCACTTGTTGAGAGGTTTGGGAAACCTGATGTAATTTTTTACAATGACATGTAATCCTGCTTGGAGTGAGATTGTTGATAACTTACTGCCTTGTGAAAAAGCTGATGACAGGCCTGATTTAATAGTTCGTGTGTTCAAGGCCAAACTTGAGGAGCTCAAATTTGAGATTGTGAAAAATCAGCTTTTTGGGGAGGTTGCAGCATATGTATATTTCAAGGGCCATACAAAGCTCGTCTATAGTGTTGCGTCGGAGGATCCTATGGGACATCGAGATGAAATTAGTGATTATCAGGAAGGACGGTATATTTGTTCACCTGAAGCTTTGTGGAGAATTTATGGATTTGCTATAAGCGAAATTTTCCCCCCTGTCATCGTTCTGCCAGTTCATGTCCCTAATCATCAGCCGCTGTGGTTTGGAGTACATTAGACTCTTGAACAATGTCTAGCTAATCCTTCGTCTTCGCGAACAATGCTGACTGAATTTATTTTTATGAATTCATCTGATTCAGAGGCGAAGAAGCTCAATCTGTTATACAAGAATTTCCCATAATATTTTGTCTGGGAGTCGGTCAAGCATAAATGGAAGTTGCGTAAAAAACAACTTGTTGTGGGCCGGCTCTGTACAGTTAGTCCAATGGAGGGTGAAATATATTTTGAAAGGTTGCTTTTGAATAATGTTCGATGTCCAAGTTCGTTGAGTTTTTGTTAACGGTGTCTGGTACAAAGTATGATACTTTTAGAGAAGCTGCTGTCCGTAGAGGACTTTTGCAATCTGATGCTTATGTAGATAGTTGTCTAGCTGGGGCTGTGTTATATGAAATGCCGTATTCGTTTCGGGTCCTTTTTTCTATGTTGCTTGTGTATGGTATTGTTGGTGATCCGCGGTCACTGTGGAATAAATATTGCGCTTCGTTGTCAGAAGATTTTGCTAGAAATGGCTCTTTTACAAGTGACGAGGTTTTAAATATGACAGTTGCTGCTATAGAGATTGTGCTGACCTCAATGGAGAAATGCTTGAGTGATTTTTCTATTAAGTTTCCAGGTAAATGTTCAACACGCGGAGACAGGCATAGTAAAGACTACGAAAATGAATTGTCCATATAGATTTCTAAGGAAGATATGTTACTGGTTCATAGGCTAAATGTTGAACAGAAAATGATATACGATGTTATTGTTGGAAAAGTTAACGCTAACGAATGTGGTACGTTCTTTTTGGATGGACCTGCTGGTACTGGGAAAACGTTCTTGTATCGTGCTTTATTAGCATATGTTCGTTCAAGTGGCCTAATAGCTTTACCTGTTGCCTCTTCGGGCGTTGCTGCATCTTTGCTTCCTGGGGGTCGAACAGCGCATTCTCGCTTCAAACTACCATTTGATCCTGAGGATAAGTCTGTTGGGAAGATAAGAAAACAGAGTAGTCTTGCTAAAATGATTGGACTTATCATATGGGATGAGGCTTCAATGGCTAATCGTTTCTCCATTGAGTCTTTAGATAAATTGTTGGTTGATTTTTGTGCTGATGCAAGACCGTTTGGTGGGAAAATCGTGCTTTTTGGGGGTGATTTTAGGCAGACTCTGCCAATTATTGTGCATGGTTCAAGAGATGCTATGATAGGAGCGAGTTTTGTGAGTTCCTTGCTCTGGCGAAAAGTTATCAGATTTAAGTTACATGAGAATATGAGAGCTTGGGAATGGTGAGGTTCCATATTTATTCGATGAAAACATTCGTATACCTTCTCATATGATAATTCCTTTCAGTGATGTCGATAGTTCTCTCGATAGATTGATTGAAAGTGTTTACCCTTCGTTTCATACATTTGTTGATGATCCATATTCCTTGATTGATAGAGTTGTATGTGGCTTTGTCTCGAGCAAAATTAGGGGCTGGTGTTAAGATACTTATACATCCAGATTCAAAATTTAGCTTGTATAGTGATTATACAAAAAATATGATTTATCGAGAGGTTTTCTTGTTAGTGGAAGGTGGCTTATTTTTTTTACTTGATTTTATTTATATAACTAAGTATGTGGTCTTATAATTTGTGTGTACACGTCTTTTTATATGACATTTGAATGGAATAAAAATTATAAGACTCTTCTTTACTCTGTAGATTTTATATTGTAAATGTGTACTTATTTAGGTATTTGTGATCTTCTTTTATTCTATTTGCAGTGAAATGAGTCCTCGAATCGTGCATATCAAGGAGGTGAACAACGACACTAGGTCATGGGTTGTACGGGTTATGGTCGAAGTAAAAAAAGCAGTATCAGCGTATTCTGTTGGTGGATGAAACGGTGTGTTGTTCATATTAAATTTATTATTTCTATATTTTCTAAGTTATTCATTTAATTATATTGTTGTAGGAATATTAAGATTTTTTTGTTATCAACAGGGACAGCAAATTTCGGCAACTATATTTGATCCTGATATTGAACATTTCAAGGATATGTTCACCATGTATAAAACCTATACTGTTTCTAATGCATCTGTTTCAAAGATTGAGGACAAGTATGACAAGTTTGGATATCCATATCAATGGATAATCAATTCAAAAACAGCATGTAACCCAGACCCTGAAAGTGGAATTCCGCGTTCTGCTATAAAATCTGAGTATGGGTCTATTGGGAATTTGAAAACTCTTGTTCGTCAGAATATCTTTCTAGGTACGTGAAATAAAAATAATTTTTTTTATTGTGTTATTGTAAGTGGGTTTTAGTCCTAAGAAACTATGTGATGTGTTTCTTCTGTTTCTGTAAATAGATGTTGTTGCAATCGTGATCCAGAAAGGAGAACTGCGATCATTTATTGTAAATAATAAGGACACAAAACTTCGTGAATTTGCTATTATGGATCAGGAGTAAGTTTGCTTTGTGTATAACTCCAGTTTTTTTTTATTTTATTTGAGTTCATAATTTTAGTCTTTATTTAAGAAGTAAAGGCTATTATTCATAAATATTTAGGGAAGATGTTGTTGTGCTTGCGCTGGAACGCGGTTGCTGAGGCCAAAGGTGACATTATCGACAAAGCTACAGATACTTTGCCAATTATTAGAGCAACACAACTTTTGGTAGCTGCACATCGTGGTGCAAAGATTTCTGTGCAGGAAACTGTTTAAGTGAAATAATTTTTTTTTTTACATATCTTCTATAAATATTAACATGAATGTATAATTTCTGCAGATGGAACTCTTAGCTCTACTACAGCCACTGTAATTGAACTGAAGCCAGATATTACTGAAGTTGTTGCCTTAAAAACTTGGTACACTTAGATTTTAAATTTTTTTAAGTTAATTCGTTTCCTTGCCTTCTCTAATAATATCTACCTTGAATATACATAAAGGCGATCCAACAATCTTAAGTGTATTGTTGATGCAATTACTTCAAAAGACTATTTCCAACGAGTTGAATCTTCAGCTGTTTTCCCAACTGATCAGATTTCCTTGATCAGTGATGTTATTTCTGAAGCAAAGGTATGAGTTAAAGTTTTTATTTTTTCTGTGTTCTATGAATTATTCTTATGTTTTATATCATTGGTTTACTTATATATAAATTCTTATAAAAATAATCTTTATTATTGAAATTGTAGAATGATAGGTTTACTGTTGAAGTTGCTGCCATTGTAATAAACACAGAACAAAAATATTATTACATGGCTTACAAGAAATGCTTTTCTTCTGTGGATGCTGATTATGATTATGAGTATACTTGTGCAATGTGTGGAGATAAAACACAAGCTAAACCAAGGTTGACAGTGTAAATATACATAATTTCTTCTTACATTTTGGTTTTTTTGTTTGTGTTTTAAGAACTGATTCATATACATTGTTATATTGAATTATATAGAGAACGTATTTATCTTAGTATATTCGATTCAACGGGATCACTCAGTGTGACTGTGTTTGGCGCACCAGTAATTAATCTGATGCAGATGGATTCTGAGATGTGTATGAGTTTATCTGATAAGGTAAACTTTATCGTTATATTTCCTGCTTTCTTAAAGTCATAATGTTTTATTAAATCTGATGAAAACATTTTCCGCAGGGTGAGCCAGTTACGGCTGAATTGGTAAACCACAAGTTATCAGGGAAATTTTTTTATATGAAGATAAGGAAAAAGGAAAACACCGTTGGTGTGCATATACAGCAACAATACACTGTATCCAATTTGCACCTTAAGGAAATACCGGATGTTTTAGAGAACAGTAAACTGCCATCAGTTCTGAGAGACCAAGACAGTGTTCCTGAGAAGAAGTTCAAGCATACTGTTGTGAGAAGTCTTTTTCTAGGTAACATAATTATATTATCTGTATAATAGAAAGAATATTATTTAATTTTTTTGGATAAACTGATTTATGCGTAGAATTTAATTAAATTTTTTTTGTTCACAGAGGATGTAGGTGCTACAAAAGAAAATGCAGGCTCTGATGTCTATGATACTCTTGTTTGAAGATGTTTAATACCTACGATATTATATTTTGTAATATTACATCCAAATGTGTTAGCATGTGAGATTAAACTATGCTGTGTTTTGTTGACTACATTTTCTGTAGCATTTCTGTATGCTAGCATATGAAACTACGAACATCTATTTTGTTGGTTTGTTTTCTTGCTTTGGAGTTAAAAAATATTTCTGTATAGAAATGTATTTCTCTTGTTCTTTGTTGCTTTGTTTTCTTGCTTTGGTGTTAAAAAAAATTTCTTTTTAGAAATGTATTTCTCTTGTTCTGACAGACTAATTTATAGATGAGTTTAATAGGATTGCAAGATTGTTCTATTGGATTTTAGGATGTATTTACTGTATTTTGCTTTTGTTAGAAGTAAATTTATTAGAAATTATGATTCTATCAGAATATTATAACCTGTCTCTTAATAGCAGATAATAACATTTTTTTCCTGAATTTGGGATTTATGCTAATATATTCACAGGCACCATTTCTGAAAAGTAAAGCTGCTTTCGTAAATGTTATGTCTTAGATTGAAACTGCATTGAACAACTAAATGTGAAATAATCTTTTTATGTAGTTGTTGATTTTATGTTTTTTTAGTACTCTATTTATACTGTAAAGGCAGGTCTTATAAATACACGAATAGAATACTTCACTACTCCGTGTTTATAATTTTTTACAGGAGTTCAGGAAGAACGGAATAGTTATCGTGATTCTTGTTACAAAGTTACACAGATAATTTCCTCAACTCAATATGTGGTATTTATGAGATTCTGTGTTATATACCTGAAGGTATATGCCACCTAATTCTAAATCCTCTTCTTTGAACTTTTATCTGCTTCTTCCTTCTTGTTTTGTCTGTCTCGCATCACCGTTTCCATTTTCTTCAAGTTTTGCCTCTATATATTTCTTTTCCTTCTTTCTTGGATTATAATTATTCTCCTCTCACTATGACTGATCCCAAAGCCTGATGGTCCTGGTCTTCTTCTCGTCCATAGCAAATTCACCAGTTACAACTATGCAACATGGGATAAATCTATGTCATTGGGCCTGAATGTCAAAAACATATCAGCTTTTATCAATGGATCTATTCAAAATCCTGTCACTAACAATGCAATTCCACAGGATGCTTGATCAAAAAAAAAATGATATTGTTGTTTATGGGTTTCTTAACTTTATCTCTTCTGAAATTCACTCTAGCGTCATCTAAAATAATTTTTTTACTAGAAATAGGAAGGATTTCTAAAGGAATTTTCCTTTATCAAATACAATACATTACATATACTTGAAGAAACATGATATCTTGGTTGTAATTCATCGGCTTTATCGATTAATCCCGAAGCGAAATTGAACTCAGAACATGCTTGTATTTTACAATTTGAAACTCAATATAGAAGACTAATTGAAAGATTATTATATCTTAGAATTACAAGAGCAGACATCAGTTATGCTAATCACAGGCTGAGCCAGTTTGTTTGAAGTCCTATACTATCAGATTTGCAGGCTCTTCATCATATCTTTAGATATTTCAAGATTTCCTCAGGTAAAAGAATGACAACTACCTACTAAAATATTCTGAAGAAGAAGAATATTAATGAGATTCTAAAGGATTTACGAATTTTTCCTACAATTCCTACTCTATTACTTTGTGAAAATAAGTCCACTGTGCAGATGCCTAACAATTCTACTTTTCATGACAATACTAGGCATATAGAGGTAAATTGTCATTCCAGAACGGAAGCAGTAGCAGACAACAGAATCAAACTAATGCCAATTGAAGCATAAAATCAAATAATAGATGTATTCACTATAGCTTTACCGCTCCAACGGTTTCTTTCGTTACTATCAAAGATGACTCTTCTGAATAGTCACGCAGGGCCATCTTCAGAGAGATGTATCGAAGATAGGTTGAGGCTTCGATCAGTTTGCATTCCGCATGAATTATCTCTGCCTCAATTGAACAAAATTAGGGCTGAATCGTGTATGTTTTTTTTTTGGTCAAGACTGAATAGTGTATGTAAGTGTTCCTATCCTAGTGCTTATTAATGATGCCTATTTAGATCATGTATATTTTGGTTTAAAGAAATTGCTGCTTTAGGTGATTTCTTCAAACACTCGATTTCTTTTTGATAGTAGTTTAATATTGTGTTTTATGAGTTCTGACAGTTTAGTATATAATTTAGATGTTGCTTAAATCAATTATTTTTATAGAATTTTCAGTATAAAGCTTCGATGATGTTCTAGAACATGAGTCCATAACCCAGTCTTCAAATAAGTGCATTTTTCTAAATAAATTAAATACAGTCAAATATTTTTCCCACCAAAAAAACATAAAAAACTATGCTGTATATAAACTTATCGGAGATGAAAATATATTTATTCTGGACAGATCAGTGCTTCAACTTTTTAATCAGTTTATCAAATATATAAAGAAAATTTGACTTTTTATAAAAAAAAAATTATTACCTTATTAATTATGAACTATGAGTACACATTATAATCTCGAAATATACACGTTGGATAAACAATTTTAATATGAATTGAGAACACGAAAACCATATACCTATGATTGCACAAACAACTCGAATATTTAAAATGGAGTACTTATTTTATTATATTTTACAAAATATTTCACATCTCACAAAAACAAATCTCATCCTACTCATATATATACAAAGTACAATATTTTTTTTTTTTAGAGACAACATGATATAGAATATTTTACACACAATTTATAAATGTTTGAATATAGGCCATTTTCGAATTCCTTTTCAAATTAATACGGCAAAAAAGGATAATCTTACTTTCAAACTAATTATATAGACAATACTTTGTCTATGTTATTAACCAGTGTTATTGAAACCGGACCGGACCGGCCGGTCAACCCGGTTTAACCGCTAACCGGACTCTAGTCCGGTCCGATCCACCCCTCAAAACCAGAAGCCTTTTGAACCAGTTTGAACCGGTGAAAACCGGTCAAAAACCGGTGAAACCGGCGAACCGGCAGACCGCCTGAACCGGCGGTTCATTACTTTAAAAAAAAAAAAATTTTAAAAGCACAATTATTTTTCCATTTATGCTCTAAAAAGAAAGAAATAATCTTTCTCACACTTTTAATCTTCTAATCTAACTAATATTAGCTTGTGAAGAGTAAAAATTATACTACATATATCATTAAAAAGAAAGAATGATTGGTTAAAGAAATGTAGGAACAAAAAGAAGAAAAAGTGAAGAGCTGAGCAAAAAATTAAAGCTAAGAGAGGGAAAAAAAAACAGAAGGGAGGAAGGAGAAGTGAACGGCTGCTGGCTGCTGTGCAAAGATGATTTTTTTAGGGTTTTATATTTACATTATATAAGATCTTATTTTAAATTGGGCCAAGGCCCATTTTATGAACAAACCACATAGTTAATCTTTGATAGGCAATATTATTTTCGGCCTTGCTAACCGCAGTTCCGCTTTGGCGGAACTGCGGACAGTTCTCCATACACGGACTGACATGTGGCAAATTTGTAACTTGTTACCGGAAGAAAAAATACACTCAAGCAAAAATGAAATGACTTTTATACCCTGCCCAGTTAATTTATCCCCATCTTCTTCTTCAATCTTTCATTTCTTTTTCTCTCTCTTTCTTTCTCTCTCTCTTCTTTTTGCTGCTATGATCGGTGGCCATGTTACAGTTTCTTGTTGAATGATTTCGTTAATATATTTAAGTGGGTGAGCTTCGTGCTTTTGTGTGACTATTAGTAGCTGTACTTGGCATCAAAGCATTCAAACTCATCAAAAGATCAGCAACAAGAATTTGAAAATTATATATGAGGCTTACATATATATTAGAGTCCCATAGTTGAAGAAAATTAAATTGGGCTCTCTCTCTTCTTTTTGCTGCTATGGATCGGTGTTTCTTTTGTGTTTATGTTCTTTACTCTTTTTTTAAGGTATTTTTGGGCATTGAAAAATTGTACAAGATAACAGATCTGTGAACCTGGACATTGAAGATATTGAAGAAGTATGGAGAATGAAGAAGTCTAGACAGATCTATAAACCCTTGGCTTCAATTTTGGTTATAAATCCAACACAGATCTGGACCCGAACAACCCGGAAGGAGAAGAACCATTGGAAGAAGAAGCTGAAGCGGAATCAGAAGAACAACGAATAAGTCTGGTCGGACCACTCGTCCGAGCGGCGGCGGCGGCAGCGCTATTCGACGATTTGAAGATACGTGTGTGTTCACTGCGACTAGACGAACAAAGCCCCTAAGCTAATTCTGGTGAACAGTCACCGAAAAATGGTGGTCCTGCGTGGAGGTGGTGGCGGAAGGAAGAAGAAAGTCCTTTTTTTTTTTCTTAAGAAATTCTTTTTTTTAAATATATAATTATATAGTTGATAAATGATAATAGAGATTTTTTAACATTTTTAGAAAATAAAAAGTGAAATTAGAATAATCTTGTATACAAATATTGAATTTATAATGAAAATGTATATTTGCAAGCTAAATATGTTTAGTTTGAATTCAGTTTAAATTAATATCTATGGAAAAATATAACAAATTTTAATGTTGAACTATGATTTGTTCTACGTATGGCACAAAATTAACAAAAATATAATATGATTTTTTATAAAAATTTGTGGAACACATAATAAAAATCTATGTTTTTATAGTAATATTACTAATATATGTAAATATGATTTTTTAACATTTTTAGAAAATGAGAAGTGAAATTAGAATAATCTTGTATACAAATATTGAATTGATAATGAAAATCATAGTTCATATAAAAATTGATAAATAAAACAAATTTTAATGTTTTTAATATATATTAATAACAAGGAAGGGCAAATATGTAAATGAAATAAATGAGATTTTATGATTTTATTATGTATTATTAATATACAGGGGTAATTATGTAAAAGCACAAAATGTGACCTGCTAACAGTGACCGGGTTAGCAGGTCACCAAAATAATAATAAAATAATTTTTGTGAGTGGAACTATGGGCAGTTTTCCACAAGTGGAACTGCCCCTAGCCACTCCCTATTATTTTTATACTTAATAACTTTTATTTAATGTAAGAATTAAATATTTTGAAATTATCCAGTTAATTAAAATAGAAATATTATAGGAGATTTTTTATTTAATTTTTTTTTATATAAGTGTCTATTTTAGGATTTTATTTATATAATTATTTATACAATATATTTACTACATTATGATGACGTCGTACCGGTTCAAACGGTTCAACCAGTGGTTCACCCGATTAAACCGATAGAACCAGTAACCAGTAAGCTTACCGGTTCTATGTCCGATCCGGTTATGAAAACACTGTTATTAACTGAATAGGAAATTTCACGTAATTATTATGTTGGAGCACTAAACTTGATCATATAAATTTTTAAAAAAAAATTTTTAACTAACTCCAAATACTAATAAAATCTGCGTCAAAAAACAAAATTATATATATATATATATATATATACACACATGATATCTATATGTTCAATGCACTCACACATAATAAAAATTTTTATCGGTTACAATTACTGGAAAATTTTTTATGAGCAACGTGATTAATAAAATTCAACCGTTCATAACAAACAATTTGACATCTATATATAGCATAAAAATTCCAAATTCACCGGGTTCTTGCCATTTTTATACATGAGTAAAAGAATCTTTTTTTTTTTTAATGTTACCAAGTCCAATTACCATGTTCAGGAATATTTTTCTTACAATTTCTTGGCCCAATTATGAATTATAGCAACAGGAGAAAATAATTTAAAGATTTAATCGCAATTTTAATTTCCATTTTCTTATTCCTAATTTGAAAATGCTTTATCTTAGAATTTTTTTTTATAACCTTATATAAATTAATAAATATCTATTTTTTAATTTAAATATAAACATATTGCCCACAAATTCTATGCCTAAAAATTCCTAGATATATACAAACGTGTAAACACCACTTTTGGTCTCTCTTATCATTAACTATTTACAAAGTGATCCCTCTTACGTTCTTGTTCCCATTTTAGTCCCTACTGTGAAAAATATTTACGTCTTTATAAATATTTAAAAAAAAAATTAAATATATAATCTCTTACAAACTAAGCTTTCATTTCAATCCAACTTAATCGTACATTTGGTTCGAAAATATAGTTTTTTTCAAACATCAAAATTGCTCGTCATTTAAAAAATATCTCAAATAGTTTCAATAGTTAGCAGACGAAAATGTCATACCAAATATTCATATGCATATTACGCGTTATCGGAACCACCTGATAAGAACTAAAATGAACTACATAATTCATAGTACGAACTAAAATGAAATAAATAATTTAACTGTAACGTGTCTTACATTGCTCATACTATGTATGAACGCATGATAAATCAAAAGTCTTTGCATGCATCAAAAACAAACGTCACTACTCAGTTTAATAGACTATATACATTATAAACAAATAATTGTTGTTATTTTGCAAAGGATTAAATAAATATAAATAAATCATATTTCCATATTATTCTTAAAAATAATCAATAAACTTTTATATAATTATCCCTCTGTCCCAATTTTTTTTTTCTTGTAATTTTGTGTGTTTAATACAATTTGTTATACTAACTTACTTTAATCTTAAAGTAGTACTGGACGAATGATATTATTTGCTAAAATTAAAATTTTCAATAAAATTGGACATAAATTTATGTAAATAACTATATGAGTTAAGTCTACAATTCTACACTACACATTTACCAAAATGCATTCAAGTGCTAAGCGTGATCAACTTTATATCATAAGAAAACAATATAAAAAAAAACCCATCTACATCACAATACATAAATCCCCAATCTAAAAAAAAGATGGATATCAGATCATTTAAAACTTTTATAACTTCACAATAGTTATAAACACTATAGTAAAATACTTAAGATTCACCCATTTACATACAAAATATAGATTCTTACAAACCATTTATAAACAACAGATATTTTAATGCAAAGGAATATACCCAATAATTTTTCTTACTTCTATGTCTGCATTACATCCATAGCAACCAGTTACCTCAAACAGGTCCATACTATGCAAATCAAACTTTCTCTTATGTACTCCTTTAAGACAACACCTTGGAAGGCGAAAGTTCCTGTTATTTATCCAAATATCTGAAATAATCTTAATGAATCTTTCCCGACAAGATGGTAACTGCATACAGATGGTTCTTGATTTAGTCATTTGCTCTAACAGTTTTATTCCAACTTGTTTTCCTTCATATTCACTGCTAATAAGTAACACTATCGCCCTGGCATATTTGGCTTCCGAATAGCCCAACCTTTCAGCAGCTTCCAACTGTCCAATAACATGCAACCCCAATTTATATTTACATCGCTAAAGCAACTTTTCTGAAATAAATAACAACATAAACATTCATAGTCTATCAGATATTCCCTTTTTAATATTGAATTCAGAAGTTATTAGAATAAATAATCCGAAAACAATTAATTTACCATTCCCTGTCTATAAATAAGGTCCACATTATTTGATTAGGAAAATGCCTAAGACAAGAAACAAATGTTTCGATGACAATGGTTTATTTTGAATAACGAATTACTTGTAACTTCGCTAGTGAAATTTTGCATGAATTAGTTATATCGTTTCTTCATTTTCGTCAAATAAAGTTTTGGATGATGTATTACAAAATAATTTGTTTGGTTTCTTTTAGATAACGAATTACTTGTAACTTCGCTGGTGAAATTTTGCATTAATGAGTTATATCGTTTCTTCATTTTTGTTAAATAAAGTTTTGGATAACGTATTACAAAATAATTTAGTTCGAGATAATTTTCATCGTTATATAAATTTATTTAAGTTTATTAATTTTAAAGGATCCGTGGAATATAAATAAGTATTAAATAATGAAATCTCGTCATAAATAATATTAATTTGGCTCTCAATAACAGAAGTAAAAAAAATTAGTTCCCTATGATACGTATAAGAAAAGAAAGTCAATAAAAACAAAGCCCACCTCACCAACCTTTCAATGAAGATGTACGTGATCCATTAACCATTACAGTGGGCACCAAAACACATACCCACCTAGTATATATATATATATATATATATATATATATATATATATGTATTTATTGGGATATCACAAACTCAATACGCATCCATGTGATTAAGATGATATTTATTATTATTATTATCATGCAATCACTTCCAAGATTTTATTGGATTCTTGTGTCATCATATGCATCCATGAACATTTCTAAATAGTTGGTGGGGGAGTGGACCATATATCAATCGTTGTTTATGTTAATACTCATATATTAATTGTTTATCTCAACTTGTTAATTCCACGAAGTCTACTATTGAAGATTTATTTATCATAGTTACAAAGTAGGGAAATTAAAATTGCAGTATTTTACCTCATCAATCATATTCATAATAATGATACTACTGGGCATAGATGTCTATGCCCAGGAACCATACCCGTTTCACACAGAACTTCACACACAAAGACAATTAGTAAAGAAAAGGTTTTCGGTGGAAAAAAAAAATCCAAGGCAGAATGCTCATTATAACCCATGGCCCATTTTTTATTCTACAAGATCTCTACTTTCTCAAAATTATACATATCTCACTCATGATTGTTTGTTCTTTTACCCAATTTCCTAATAATGAACCTCCAAGGCACACGAAATTGAAGGATTAAAACGAAATCGAAGAATTAAAGTTCAATGATTCCTTAGTTAGAATGTTTCAAGAAGACTTATGGTGGTGTAGGTGCCGGAGTCAGGGCTGGCCAGATCTCGAGAGCTTGAGTGGCTGCGGAGGTGGATTCTCCGGAGAAGGTGACGGCTGGGTCGCAAAGGGGGTGCGGTGCGGCGGTGGTAGTAGGCCGAAAAGAAAGAGTAGTCGCGGCAGCTAGGACGATTTTTGGTGATATGAAATTAGGGCATATTGTCGCGGCTGGAGATCTTGTGGAGAGAGAAAGATTTGGATCGGGTAGTGGAAAGAAAGAAAGGAAAGAGACAGCTTACCTATTAATGAAATTTCAACAAAAAAAAAATTTCGACAGATTTTGAAATCTGTCGAAAATTTTTGAAATTTCGACAGAAATTTTTCCGTTGAAAAAGTTAAAAATTTCAACGGAATGTTAATCCGTTGAAATTTTCACGGATTTTTTATCTGTCGAAATTTTACACTCAATTTCTACAGATTTAAATCCGTTGAAATCTCATTTTATTCTAGTAGTGAAAGAAAGAACCCAATTTACATCCCGTCGAAATTTCCATGGATTTTTTTCTATCGAAATTTTATACTCAATTTCAACAGATTTAAATCGGTTGAAAATAATCCGTTGAAATTTCATCTTATATGGTTATGTATATTAATGTTATTCATAATTAGAGCGATTGGTTCTTGATTTGTAACGTTAATTGACAAAGTCAACATTGTTGAAGTTAAATTATATACATTGAGGTCATTCGAGATGAATATGAGATTTGGTTCTAAATTAATTAATTATTGTCGACTTTTTGGCTATTTTCCTACCGAATCAATTCGTCCAAAATATATAATATTTTTTCATTTGTATTTTAGTTTTTTTGTCCTACGGATAAAATCCCTCAAAAAATAATTAATTGGTTTTTTAAATATTTTCTGATGGATATAATAAGTCGGAAATTTAATTATGTTATATTTTATTAAATTTTAATACATTTTCCAACAGACTTAAACCTCCATCGAATATAACCGTCAAATTTTGGTTCGTCAGAAAATCCTTTGAAAAGGTCATTTATATCAATTACCCACATTATTGATTACTTTTAAATTAATTTAGTCAACTAAAAATAGAGCAAGCAATGCACTATATTTCTTTAACACGGTTGAGAAATTCCCAAAAGTAGACACAATCATCATATATAATCTTGCAAACCCACTTCTATTTAGAATTTTAACAATTTAACAACTACAACACACAAAAAATAGCATATATGAATGTATACTAAACCAAGTAAACAAGCAAAAAAATTAAATAAACAAACCAAAGGAATATTATATTTCACATAATCTTTTTACTACTATTTAGATTTTTTATCCATTTATCATTTATCATTATTTATGAGAAAAAGATTAATTATTAGCCAAATTATATTAAGCAAAAATAAATCATTTCCCAAAAGTAGACACAATCATCATATATAATCTTGCAAACCCACTTCTATTTAGAATTTTAACAATTTAACAACTACAACACACAAAAAATAGCATATATGAATGTATACTAAACCAAGTAAACAAACAAAAAAATTAAATAAACAAACCAAAGGAATATTATATTTCACATAATCTTTTTACTACTATTTAGATTTTTTATCCATTTATCATTTATCATTATTTATGAGAAAAAGATTAATTATTAGCCAAATTATATTAAACAAAAATAAATCATTTCTTACATAAAGCACAGGTAAAAAAACGACTTACCCAGTAATTTTTCCAATTCCACTCATACCAATCTACCATTTGTATTCATTTGACCATCAATCTTGGTATCACCAACCAATATCTCGAATTGAACACCAGAATTTCCATTGTCACAAGTTTGATTCATACCCAACAAGTTATTATTTAAGTGACAAACAACGAAATCAATTTTTGTAAAAAATGAAACAAGAGGATAACGGAGCATGTGGTAAATAACAAGGAGGTAACAGGAGAGAAAAAAATTAGGTGGGGAAGGTAGACTAATCGGTGGAGAGTTGAATTAGACAAGAGAAGGAATCAAGAGAGAAAAAATGATATATCGTGTGTCAAGAGTCAGACTGAAGCGGCCGGCCTGATGAAAATAAAAAATTAGGGTTTCTTATTTTCAACCTTTTTATATTATAAGGAGATAATTGCATTTGTGGTACCAAATTTAATATCGTTCTTACTTGTGGTATCATAGAATTTCAGGTAGACACATTTGATATTATAGTTTAAGAAATTCACTCATATATGGTACCACCGTTAAAAATCACCGTTAAGTGGTGATGTGGCACTTAAGTCTTATTGCAAAATTGATATCATTATTTATGTTTTTTTTTTTATAATAATGTCATTATTTATGTTGGCTGATAAATCTACCCCATCATATTTCATGTTCGCAAAAAATCACCGTTAAGTGGTGATGTGGCACATAAGTCTTATTGCAAAATTGATGTCATTATTTATGTTGTCGGATAAATCTACCTCATAATATTTCATGTTCGCAAAATAACACTAAATTTTCAAATTTATTGATTTAGTCCATATTATTGCAAAATTTCAAATTAGCTCGAATAATATCACGTGCGGATCAATTTGAAGATTTTACTTACTATATATATATATATATATATATATATATATATATATATAACTAACTTAATTTTATAAATAATATTACTAAATTAAATAATATTTTACCATAAATTTGAAAAAAATTTAAAAATAATTTTTTTAAATCTAACTTATATAATAGAATTAATCTATTTAATATATTCATTAAAATATAAAAATTATACTATATTATTAATAAATAATTATAATTTCTAAAAAAAAAAACCCTAAACCTACACACCCGTACCTCAGACCAGAAACCACCACTCCCCGGTGGCTGTTCGCGGGAGAAAGTTTGGGGGTTTTATTTGTTTTGTCGTTGCGAAACATGTATAAACAATTTTAGTTTTCATTCATTAAATCTCATGAATTGCACCTAGAAAATCCAAATCACGCAACTCCCATTCATCTCTAATTTCAATTTGCGATTTCTGATTAGTTACTCCACCAAATCAAGATATTCTTGCGCCATTAGAACCGCCTTATCTTACGCGTTTTCGTTGGTTCGAGTAAGGCGATTACACAATATGTTATGAACGTAAACAAATAGAAGAGAAAGATCAATAATATTGTATTCAATGTGATTGAGTACAAGTTACAATAATTAGGAGTCCTATTCGAGCATTATTGGATGCCGTACAAGCTAGAGGGCGAAATATATACGAGCTAGCCTATACTAATATTCCCAAGTGAGTCCGAGCAGCCGTTTCGAAGCGAGAGCACCTGGGAAGTTGTGTCGTCGTCATAAATGCGTGGGGTATTTATAACAGAATTGATGGGCTTGAGCCCAGGCTAGGCCCAACAGTACCTCTTGAGCTCGGGTTCTTTTCAAGGGATCGGAACACTTTATTTAGAACGCTGGGCCAGCTCTTGGTTCCTGGGGACAGGATCTAGTGTTGTTCGATCTGCACCGAGCCTGCGGAGGCTGGGGATCCGAATTACCCCTCATCAATACTCCCCCACTTCTCGAGCGTGAAGTGGAGCTTGCGCTCGAAGAAGTACAAGTTATGTCACACGCTGCTACGAGATGTGCCGCTCCTGATGTGTTTCCGATATGCCTCGTTAAAAACCTGACTCGGAAAAACCCATTGGGATAAAAACCGAGCCAGGGAAAAAGAGTGCATATACAAGAAAACAGTTTACCGGCGTGTCGTAAAGATAACATCGTCATTGGTCCTCGAAAATAGTAATATTCTTTATTATTCCACGATGCTTGATTCAACCTCTTGGTGAGTACTTTCCGAATTTTCCGACCATAACAAGGAGGTTACTGGAATACCATGGGAATAATTTCTGGGGAGTTTACTCCATAATTTATAAGTAAAGGGCCGAAAATGCAATTCTTTGAAGGGTAAAATTAGATTTTACTCTAAGTAAGTTCAACCGTCGCGGTTACTCGGGGACCTGTTTGCAATTTTACCTTTTTAACCCCGTATATATATGTTGACCCGTTGAAAAATTACTTCCATATTGCATTTTCTCTTGAGCTCGGAGTGTTTGGATCGAAAAGGCACTTACTTTAATATATTCATTTCCGAATCCATAATGTCAAGTTCTAGAAGTTCAAAGGGCAAGAATAAGGTCGAAGAGAACCAAGAGTCCGATCCTTTATTAAAGCTCGTTGATGATTACGAAGATGGAGAATTTCGTCAAGGAGGCGAGGATGATGACCCGAGCGAGGATCTCGAAGAAAATGAGGTCGAGAAACGCAGCATCGGCGAGGGTGCCTTTGTTAGGATTTTCAAACATACGCATGCTTCTAAGGCCATGTCCTCGAATAGGTTAGAACTTCCTGCTAGTGAAACTTCCAGTTATTTCTCGAAGAAGGACCGTGTTCACCTCGAGGCGGAGTTTGGGAAATTTCTTCCCAAAGGGTTTTCGATCGTTATTCCTTCTTATACTGAGCGTGCTACCGAGCCCCCGGCCGGCTGTCAAGCCTTCTATGAGAGTCAATTCTCTTGTGGTTTGCGTATCCCATTCGTTCCCCTTATCCGAAATGTCTTGACTTTCTTTTCACTTTCCCCTGCTCAACTTATCCCGCATTCCGTTGCGTACATAGTAGCGTTCAATGCTCTTATGGAGGCAAAAGGGGAAGAGGCCTCCTTTAGCAACTTTTGGCAAATATTCCGAATGGATCTATGTAAAGGCTCAAATGCAGGGTTTGTGTCCATTAACCAGAGGTCGAAACGGCTTTTTCTTACTAACATAACAACGGGAAAGAGCAAAGGTTGGAAGAGGAGGTTCTTCTTTGTGAAAGGTCCTGATATTCCGACATCGGAAGGTAGCTCAAAAACAAGACCATATCGATGGGATGGTGCAAATTCTTGGTCATACGGTTCTCGTAGAATTAAGGAGAATCTCAGCCAACGTCTTTCCGATGAATTTCTCGAGCAATTGCGGTCCAATCCTTACCACACCAAGTTCCTAGTTCAGGAAGGCGTTTTGCGATTAGCTGGCTTGAGCCACTGTGATTATCCTGCCCCGGCGATTAAATATCCCAGTCAATCTTCCGAAGGGTCCCTTCTGCAAACCAATGACCTGCCAACCTCTAGTGCTCCGCCCCTTGCGACTCTTTCTTTGGGTAAGCTTCTTATCTTCTGCCTACTTTGAGGTTTGACCGAACAATTCTTCTTGTTTAAACCCGTGCCCGATTCGTATTATCCCTGCAGGTTGAGTCGTCGAGAAATTTCGAGTGTCCGCTGCCGGCTCGGTCGGAGATAAGCGATTTTATTTCGACCCGTTACCTTATGCCTCTGAAAGAAGAACGGAGACAAGTAATTTAGGTGGAAATTCAGTCGTCATACCATCCATGATTCCCGATTTGAGAGGGCTAGGCACTATGAGTTCCCTGAACTCCGCCACTGCCGGACCTCTCCGAACCTTGTTTTCCCCGGATACTTCTGTTCTTTCGTCGGTCGGCTATAGTCAGCATTCCTGGAACTGGATTCAGGGTATCCAGGAGTATGAGAAGCTCCAGAGTCGAAAGAGAAATGCTGGACATCCCGGACCCTCAAGGAGGGTAAAACCTTTTGGTGTGAATTCCGACTCTGTTCCGTGTCGAGAAGGTAGGTCGGAGCCTGACGTGGTGGACTTCATGGACGAGCACTTCCGCGGTAGCAGGGCTGCCGGATACCCTGAAGACGGTACCATCCTAACCGATCTGGATTCGGGTGGTGAGAACGAATTTGACAAAGCCACTAGAATCTACATGGCTAGTCGGTTTAAACGGGATATCCTGCTTCAGTCCGTCAAAGGGGATTTTGAGGTTTTGAGTGATTTCTCCAGAACGTATCACGAGGTAAATACTCGTCTTTTGACTAACTGTTCTCTCTTTAGTGCCCTTAACATTTCTGTGCTATCTCAACTTACTTCATAGATCGGAGATTTGTTCGCCACCCAAACATATTGCTTAGCATTGCTGGAGCAAGAGTCGCAGGATGCTCACGATGCGTATGCGCAAATTTTCGCCGATAATCAAACTCTTCGATCTCAGTTAGCAGAAATTCAACAAGAATTATTTCAAACAAAGAAGGAGCTTGAAAAAGCTACTAAGAAATGTTCTTCGTACGTGGAAGAAGATTTGCTGGCATCTGTTAAAGAGAGAAGTGCCCTCGAGGAAGAACTGAATAAGGTTAAGATCGAACCTGAGCTAGCAAAACAAGACTCCGAGCGTGCATATGCTCAAGGTCGGGATGAGGCTGTGATTCCAGCCATACGAGAATTCTTGGAATCTCCTGTCTTAGATCCCTTAGTCCAAAAGAGAATGGGAAGGATTATCCAAACGATCTTCTACAAAGGGGTTCAACAATTGGTTTCGGCCGAGAGAATTCCAGACAATATGGACGAATATTATCAGCATATGAACCCATTTAAAAATGCTGAAGGGAAGGATTACAAAGCTTCCTCTTTACCCAAGACGGATATAAAATGGCAGGATCATCGCTTTGCCCCCCTAGTAGAGGAGTATGGCATTCCAATGCCTAACCCCGACTTGCTCGAGCTCTCTAACGATGATTACCCTTCTGCTTCAGGGAAAAAGGAAGATGTTAACATAGAGGACGGACCGGATAAGGAAAATGATCGACCGGTTGACCAGACCGATCCATTAGGCAGTAGCAGTGAAGTTGGTGTCGGTCCAAATGCCGAGTTCGAGCATGCCGGAGGGGGCGATTTATAGCTTCGCAGTTAGGGGTCGAATGTATACATGTATGTAACCCATTTTTGTAATCGGATTTGTTTTCCTTTCGGTTTAATTCGTGTAATTTGTAAATTCCAACCTCGCCAATATTTAGACATTATTTGCCTTTTGTAGTTTGATGTGATCTACGCTCGATATCTATTTATTCCATATAGAATCTTTCTTGATAGTCGCGTCGATTCCACTATTAATAATTATAGGGTCTAGCGCCTATAAATATTAGGACCTCTTCAAATTTTGTCAGAAAATATTCTCAGAGATCGGAGCTCTTCCTCTATATTTTGTATTCTTCTAATTTCTCAACTCTCTCCCTATTTATCATGGAAAACATATTGGGCAAAGCAATCGACCCCAAACAGCTGTTTGGTGGCTTGAAGAATAAGAATCCGAGCAAAGAGCAGAAGCCTGCCAAGGAGGCACTTCCTCAAAGCAAACCAAGGGCAATTCCAGCAAGTCCATTTTGGATGAAGAGCTCGAGGCTGCGCTCGGGGGTTCTTCCCCAAAAGTTGTCGATTCTTTGAGTGAAGGTCCTGTCAGAGAAAAGACTCCTGTTCCTTCTTCGAATAAGAGGCCTTATTCCGATGGGGTCACTCCCATTGAGGCTTTGCAAAATCTTGCTATTGGTAGCAAGTCATCTTCCGATGCTTCGACCGTTCCTCCCGCAGGGAATCTCGGCAAAAAACCCAAGTTAGAGATTGGTGGAGGGGCTTCTGCTGAAGCTTTAGGAATTGATAATCCTCCCAAACCCCTCGTTGACTCCATTCCTCCAAAAGTTACTTCTTCCCTGCCCGAGGAGTCGAAAGATGGGTCTCCTTCTAAGGCTGATCCCATGGATAGTTTGTTGCAAGTTAACTTTACTTATTCGGAAACTAACATGCCCAAGGAGAGAAACATGTCCAAGGAGAGAAACATAGAAGAGTTGTTCGAGTCTGGGCAGCACTTCCTTTTTCAGGTGTACATATATTTATTTATTCTTCCTCTCTCTCTCTTTTTTTTTTTTTTTTTTTTTTTTTTTTTTTTTTTATTGACGCTGCCGATCCTTTTAACAGGCCGGACAAGATTTTATTGAGCTTAAAACGTTTGCTGAGCGGGAAACAAATCAGCGTGCTGCTATTTCCCTCGAACTGGAGGAGAAAAAAGTCGAATTAGACCGTATCCTCGCGGAGAAGCTTGCTTTAGAGAGGGAGAAGACTGCTAAAGAACATGGAGAAGAGATCCACAAGCAGCTAAATGAGGAGCTCGAGAAACTGAAGAGTTTTCACGAGCAGGAGAAACAAGAGTTCGCTCGTCGAGAAAAGGAGGCCTACGACCGCGGATATGAAGCGGGATGTGAGGCTCGGAATGCCGAGCTTCGAAAGATTTTCTCCAACAATAAGCTTCTCTAGATGTTGTCTTTTATTTACCCGGGCTTGCAGTATGGCTATATTGTTTTTACTCGTGTAATCATGAATAATTTCAGACATTTTTATCCCCTATGGCTTGTAATAATTTATTTTCTTCTCGGATTGCATGTTCTTCTTATGTGTTTTTTTTCTCTGTTCATGCTTTAGTTTTGCTTTCTTGATCTTCGATCTTGGTATATTAACTTTGCTTAATTTCCGAAGTTATATCACTTTCTCTTCCCGCTGAAATTCTCGGGAAGTGCAACATTCTTTTGATCTCGGTCGTTGCCTCTGCTTTCTGCTAACCGTTGGATTTTTGAGAATAGTTCCTATAAATGGAGCTCTTCTTTTTGCATATTTATAAGATTTTTTGAAAACAGATTCCTTCGACCATGCTGACTAAAAGATTTTGTTGTATGACCGAATATTTCGAATTTCGAGTTAGGACTTATTTTGCATATCATAGTCAAATTTGTACTCCAGCCTCAACTAGGGTATCTGCAGGCGAACACTATTTCAACCCTGAAGGCCAATAAGCTTTATTGCTGACCATCCACGACCCAACTGGCTCCCATGGCCTTTTGTGGTTTAGGGAGGCTCTGGCGTCAAGTTTTTCGAGGGTATGACGCAATTTGTTAGGTTCTTTCTTGAAAACGTTACGGGTAGTGCTTCGGAGATTGACGTCCTTAAGAAAATATTCATGTTTCTCCTAGGAAAGAGATGTATTACCCCTCTCCTTTTCGAAGAATCGCAACCACAGTCGAAAATTTGTTGGCTTGACAGGTGCCTCCTATTCGAGTAAGGACATTATCGTCCGCCGAAAATTTCATAGGATCGCCTAGCTATGAAGCTCCTCTCTCGTTCGGATATATAGATTTGTCCTTTGTCAATGTTCTCAGAACTGTAAAAAGTATTTAGTATCAAAAGATTGGCCTTATATGTAATAGGAGTTGATATCTTTGTAACTTGTAATTGCTTGATATGTCAAGCTCGGAAAATAATAGTATTTTTATCGATCTTTACGACTGCTTTACTTATCCTCGGGCTAATTATTGATAACGCTTTTTTTATAAGCTATATTTTGAATTCTTCATGATTTTCCTTTGACGATTGGAACTGAGACTATAATGAATTCGGATAGGATGAACTCGAGCAGAATAATTTTGACATTTTCTTCACTTTTCCCGAAACAGTTTCTGTATTCTCGGGAACCGTAACGGTAGGCGCATTTACTGCTTATATCTCAGCCGTTAGTATTATCAAATCTGAGTCGTTAATTGCCTTTTCCTTCCACTATATATAGTTCCGTAGTTACCTTCAAATTTTACATTTCAGTAATTGTTCTGATCGGCTCTATGATTGAGATTTTACTTTCTCTGGCCATCATGTTTCGGTTGTTATCCCCGACTAAACGGTTCGAGGTTCGCCTTCGAACTATCTTCCTTTATAATTTCCGCTGTCTCCTGATGGCAACTTATTTCGACTAGGGTATCGACAGGCGAAAATAATTGCGACTGGGGTACCGGCAGGCGACCATCTCTCTTTGATTCCAAGTCTTTGAGGCGGGCTCGACTTCCTGTACTCTGACCTCTATCCAGTCGGGATAGTGGGTCAATTGCTGGAGGAGTTTTCCTGCTCACGATCTCAACTTCTTCAAGATATTTCTTGAAGAATGTTGCCTTCGAGATTGCGTAGAGTAATTCTTCTAGGGATTGTTTCCCTACTTCTCGATCTGGTCCGGTGTGGAGCAATTGTTGAGGAAGTGATGGATGAAGGGTAGAAGTGTTATCCTAGCCCCGCCTTCCTCCTTTGATTACGGAAATATTCTAGTGTAGGGTTAATTTGTAATAGGGACACATTAAATGTAAAAGTCTCATCTTTGCTCGATTTTCCTTATTATTGTAATCACGAGTTCTCTTGTAACCATTTGGAAGATCATGAATGAGACATTTATTTCCTTTATCATCCTTACTTGTTAATTTGCAGAATTGCTTTCGTATATTGTTATCGAGCATCAATTTCTTTGCCTCAAAAATATGAACAAGTGCTATTCCTTATCAACTTTGGCAAGTATTTAGATGATAGACGATAACCGATATTCCTCAATTTTGAATATAACCTGTAGAAGGCTTTATTCCTTAATCGAATACATAATTATTAAGACATCGAATAGTAGAATTCAGATTGATCTTCGAGTAATAACTTCAATCTGAGGGGCCAAATCCCCCAATCGGATAAATAATCGTGGAGAAATAATTGAGATAGGGTCTTGATCGATCTTTGAAAAATAATTTCGATCTAAGGGGCATAGCAACGACTTTCACCCTTTGACGTATGAACAATCATGGAGAAATAATACAATAGAATTTTGGATGATCTCGGATAATAACTTCGATCTAAGGGGCATAGCAACTGCTTTCACCCTTAGTCGTTTAAGAACATTTTTAGCCCGAGGGTCGTAGCAACAGCTTTCACCCGTTCAATAATTTCGACCTAAGGGGCATAGCAACGACTTTCACCCTTAGTCGTTTCAGAGCATTTTTAGCCTGAGGGTCGTAGCAACAGCTTTCACCCGTTCAATAATTTCGATCTAAGGGGCATAGCAACGACTTTCACCCTTAGTCGTTTCAGAGCATTTTTAGCCCGAGGGTCGTAGCAACAGCTTTCACCCGTTCAATAATTTCGATCTAAGGGGCATAGCAACGGCTTTCACCCTTAGTCGTTTCAGAGCATTTTTAGCCCGAGGGTCGTAGCAACAGCTTTCACCCGGTCAATAATTTCGATCTAAGGGGCATAGCAACGGCTTTCACCCTTAGTCGTTTCAGAGCATTTTTAGCCTGAGGGTCGTAGCAACAGCTTTCACCCGTTCAATAATTTCGATCTAAGGGGCATAGCAACGGCTTTCACCCTTAGTCGTTTTAGAGCATTTTTAGCCCGAGGGTCGTAGCAACAGCTTTCACCCGTTCAATAATTTCGATCTAAGGGGCATAGCAACGGCTTTCACCCTTAGTCGTTTCAGAGCATTTTTAGCCCGAGGGTCGTAGCAACAGCTTTCACCCGTTCAATAATTTCGATCTAAGGGGCATAGCAACGGCTTTCACCCTTAGTCGTTTCAGAGCATTTTTAGCCCGAGGGTCGTAGCAACAGCTTTCACCCTTTCAATAATTTCGACCTAAGGGGCATAGCAACGGCTTTCACCCTTAGTCGTTTCAGAGCATTTTTAGCCCGAGGGTCGTAGCAACAGCTTTCACCCGTTCAATAATTTCGATCTAAGGGGCATAGCAACGGGTTTCACCCTTAGTCGTTTCAGAGCATTTTTAGCCCGAGGGTCGTAGCAACAACTTTCACCCTTTCAATAATTTCGACCTAAGGGGCATAGCAACGGCTTTCATCCTTGGTCGTTTAAGAGCATTTTTAGCCCGAGGGTCGTCACCCATTTTATTTTTCGATCCAAGGGGCTTAGCAACGGCTTTCACCCTTGGTCGGTTTTCGAGGGTCATCGCAACAGCTTTCACCCTTTTTGATAGTATATGGAGACGAGCGGAGATAGAATAATAAATGAGCTTTTTGGGCTGAGTCTTAGTGTCTTAAATTTAAAATTTGCCACTCAACCCATTAATCATGCCCAGCCCAATTTTCTTTCAACCCAATTTTCTCTTTTTACCCTAGTCGAAAGTCAAAACCAGTGAAAATAAAAAAAAATCAACAAAACTTTTTCACCCCTCTCAGTTTCACGCCTCCACCAGTCCACCCTCTTTCCTAATTTCCTCAAAGCTTCTTCGCTCTTTCCTAATTTCCTCACAACTTCTTTACGTGATAAATGGTAAATGGTAAGTTTCAATTTTAAAATTTTTATGCTTTAAATTTACTCATAATTGACACTTACTATATATTAGGGTTATGGAGTATGGACTTTAGTTGTTTAATTTAAAAGTGAAGGTTGTTAAAAAATTCACTACTTAACTTGACTATTTAGTTTTATGTAACTGTTGGAATTTTAGAAGTTTTTAAACTTCAAAATAAAAAATAAATTTTGTAACGTCAAATGCATTAACACCCCCCTAATGCACCATTATGTGGCTCTTAATATTTTGACCATTAAGGTCTCTCATGAACACTATAAATAGGAGTGTCCTAGAGTCTTAGAAACACACACTCACTAGCTAGATAAGTTGCATTCACAAAATACTTTCTATATTGTTATTGGGCACTTGAGATAAGGTCTGGTTCTTTGTGTTCCTGTGAACGTGCCCACGGATGAGGACGCGGCGTGGCCATATAGGTTTTATCTTGGGATTGTGATCAGCCGCAAATACCTGCACGAGGGGAGGCAATCACTTTCTTAGGACGAGCGCCTAGTGGCGTGACTCTCATCAGGCCAGTCGTTCTATATTTTAATTATTTTATGTCATATATCATATTATAAAATTATATAAGTTGTTTATTTCAAAACTATGATTTACTTAAATTTAGTGTAAAACCAAAATTTCACAACAATCTAAGAAAGTGATTTATATTTGTGATTTGTGTTTAGTAAGAGACTCTGAGGGGTTTGAATTCTCTAACAATTTCATCTTATGTTTTATTGAGGTACTTCGGAGAATTTATGCAAATCAAAAGTTTGTCTAATGCAAAAGATTTTGGGATATATCAAAGGAGCATGTATATCTCTGTTAGATTATTTTAAGAGGAATAGAATTCATTGGAGAATCAAAATTCAGGTACGATTTATAATCGAAATTATTTCCTTTGATCTAATTCAAATGTGATGTGTGAATGCTGGAATGTTATTCCATGATGAGTATACATTGAGCTTATAACTTGGCCTATTACAATTTATTTTCCGTGTTAAAAATGATATCTAACTATTAAAAAGAATAAATAATTTGTAAATAACACGTCAAACTTTAAAAGATCAAATTGTGACTGCTCTTCTCAAGTTTGGCCATAGTGTGATATTTGCCGATGGTTTTAATTTTTAAATTTTAATACTATATTAGGAAATTGGTGTAGTCCTTGTCGGTCATTAAAGTTGTTATTCTCATGTGTTATTAATTGCATGAACAGTGGTTAGGATGCAATTTCGTACATAGTAATTGAAGAATATTATACTGAAACCCATTAAGTGATTAAAGCCGATTTTAACGAGCCTTTTATTTTGATGGTTAAATGAATTTACATTGTAATATTAAAAGTATTTCTTCAAGCCAAGAATTGGTACTGGAGTTCTTTACATTTATTATGAAAAATAAAATTTGAATGCCATAAAGTCGTTTTGATTTATCCTTATAAACTAAATCAAACATTACCAACCGTAATTGGTTTGTTCATGGATGAAGTGAATTACTTAAGGACATATAAGATTTTACTCTAATCTTTGGAAAGTACATCAGTGCTTTCTTGTCACAAAATATATAAGCTATACATACATGTAAGAGATAAAGTTTGTATAAAATAAAACTTAAATAATTGTGTTTTATGCGCTTCATGAATTATTTTAGTTTATTTGTGTGAAAGCTACATGAATATTATTATTTAATGGCTAATTGATTTCTTTAATAAATTAATGAAGCATTTAATGCTAAAAATTATTGCCGTTAATATATTGTTACTAATATTTCTTTTATAAGACGAGCCTTAAAACCAATTTATTGAAATAGAATAAAACACCCTATTAAATACATACTTAATTCCTTTGACCTTGAGGTATTAATTCTAGCATTATTATAATCTCCAGTGGCATTACATAAGTAATATGTATGGGGTTACATTATTTTAATGTCATAAAATAAAATAAAATAAGAGGAAACGTACGTCTCGGTGTAGTCTGATTGGTTCCCTTAAATTTGAAGTCATTCATTATTAAAGATAATTTAAATTGTAATTTAGTGCATTGATTTCTTTGTGGCATTATTTTGATTGAATAATTATGATGGATTTATGTGCTGGAATTTCTTAATCTTGCGTAATGGTATGAAATTTTATGCATTTAATTTCATGATTGATAAAAAAAAAAAAAAATTATGGTCTATCTCTAAATGTTAATTAGAAGTTACATGTAACTCCAATAGCTAAATGATATTTAAATATTGAACATTATGAATACTAGACATCAATGCCTAGAATATATATGTTGAGAGTTACATATCAGTGCATTATAAATTAGAATAAAGTTACCTGCTAGCCTATAAACAATTTTAGGCATGCTGAAAGTAAACTAGTTTACACCATGAAAGGTTTTATGCATGTTAAACAAGAAATTATATACGGAGTACTATGTAAGTAACTTAATATTTTCCAAATGTTTGGGTAAAATGACGAAATTATGTGGTGATAGGTGATAATCTATCTTGATATTATCCTTATAAATGTGGGGGTGAAAATTTTATCTATGTTAAATCGTCTATTCTGATTACATTGAGATATTTGTTTGCTTAGATTTAAAGCATATAATTATTAGTGTGATATATACTATTACTCATTAAATATAATGTATTGTGGTGGTTACTTTGATGAAACTAAAACTTATTAGGGATAAAGACTTTATTGTCTTAATTTAATTCATTCATATGAAATTATGATATGAGCTACTGTGAAATGTTTAAATTGACCGCTTATCAATTCTTTATGACATACATTATAGTGTTGAAGTTGTGCACTATGATAAGAAATCAAATGATGTGATAAATATTTTATTTTGATTAAAAGAAAATCAATGAGAGGGAAATCCCTAAATAACTTGTAGCATAAGATTCAAGCTCATGCTAAATTTGATGGAGGAAAAGTCTGAAAGAAAAAAATAAAAAAAAAAATGATGGATGATGGCGAACACATCATGATTATTTATTAACAATTCTCTTTTGTTGAGTTATTATTATAACAGGTGCACGTGCACGAGACAATGAAATATTGAAGAAGTTAATAATGCGACACATATCGCACTTCAAAAAATAATGGTGAAAATTAAAATATAAGAGGCAATTTATAATAATTTCACGAGGTGGAATTTTGTCTCAGAACTAGCTATAAAGGCTTGATCCTTCATCGAGGGAGATGGGCGTAAGCCCGTAAGGGAGTCACCTCCAGGAGTAACCCAACCTTTGTGATTGGAGACCCCATGAAGAAGGTTCAATGGGTAGGAACAACCTGTAATGCGTGACTCGTTTAACACTAATTTATAGGAGAGCACCTCCTTCCCATCCCTATGGTGAAAGTGTTTCATAGTGTGATATTACGGTTGGGTTTAACCCTTAATGAGATCAAGGTGGGAATTCCGCAGGGTATAGGTCGCACGTACCCTTGGAGGTTTCACCTAAGTGAGAGTTGCCATGGGGCCGTGGCTATGGGTTTGGGCTGACCCTAGAAACTCTCATGAGAATCAAGATTCGAGCGCATGGCCGTTAACGCGCTAACCCGCGAACTAAGACTGAAGTGGATATTGTGTGTGTGATGTATTAAAGTTTGGCCAAGGGACCTAATTCAAAGCGCTTGCGCCATTATGGTTTCCTCAAATGAATATCATCAACACTAAGTGTAGGTTCAAGCCCGGAAGGCTCCTGCACCCATTGCATAGTATTTTAGTGCCCAATTATTTTTGCATATTTTGAAGTTTTAAAACTTGTGGGGGATTTTTGGAATTTTAGAAGTTTATAAACTTCAAAATAAAAAATAAATTTTGTAACGTCAAATGCATTAACACCCCCCTAATGCACCATTATGTGGCTCTTAATATTTTGACCATTAAGGTCTCTCATGAACACTATAAATAGGAGTGTCCTAGAGTCTTAGAAACACACACTCACTAGCTAGATAAGTTGCATTCACAAAATACTTTCTATATTGTTATTGGGCACTTGAGATAAGGTCTGGTTCTTTGTCTTCCTGTGAACGTGCTCACGGATGAGGACGCGGCGTGACCATATGGGTTTTATCTTGGGATTGTGATCAGCCGCAAATACCTGCACGAGGGGAGGCAATCACTTTCTTAGGACGAGCGCCTAGTGGCGTGACTCTCATCAGGCCAGTCGTTCTATATTTTAATTATTTTATGTCATATATCATATTATAAAATTATATAAGTTGTTTATTTCAAAACTATGATTTACTTAAATTTAGTGTAAAACCAAAATTTCACAACAGTAACTTTATGATGTTTAGTGTTATGGTTATTTATGAATTTGATAATTTTTGTGATAAATATTCTAGTATTTTGTTAAATATTTCTTTAAGAAATTACACATTTTTTAAAATTTCGGTTAAACAGAAACCGAACCAAACCAAAATATTTCGGTTAAAATCAAAAACCGAATTAGGTAGTACGGTTCGATTTTTGGTTTTAAAATATCTAGAACCAAAATTTCGGATATCCGAAATTGCGTCTCGGTTCGATTCGATTTTCACTGAATGAATAGCCCTAGTTTGGACCATTGTTGGTCCTGGAAAAGCACTTTTACCCTCGACCATTAGCCTTACTCAAACATTCAAGTAGCTTGGATGATCTCTTGCAACAGATGTGCTCTTGTAAAAAGTTATTTTCTTCAATCAAAACAGATTGCTATTTATAAGTGTAGGGGAATTTAATGCCCATTGAAAAGGCCTAAATTTTTGGATTACCCTTATTTTTTTCATCAACTTCAAACGACTAATTTGTTGTAGGTGGCTCTGCAGTGTCTCAATACTGTTTTCTACATTGGTCTACCAGTCATATTAAATGCACTAAGTTGTCCAAGGTTTTTGAATTTCTTCCTTATTAGTTGAATTCACTTTGTTGCCCCCCATACAAGGACACTTCAAGACTGTGTCCGTGGTTCAAATATTATACTTACTTTGCTCCTGGGTCACTCAACTGTTCAGTACAATGCCGAGCAAAAGTCACTCTGCTATTTGATTCAGCTATTGTACTTCGTAGTTTCAGTGAAGTCTTTACTCTGTTGTCTCTTCTTGAACTTTGTTGTTTCACTTGAACTTTGATGTTGCTGAATATTTTCATAGTTAATCAATCAAGACCATTTTAATTAACTCCTTCAAACTACTTTGAATATGATACTTGTATGTTTAGCAATGAGAGAATTACATATTTGGTATTGAGTTTTAGGCCAATTTCCACTTTTGATACACTGATTTATGTATCCAATATATTTGATACAATGCTTTAACAAATTATGGTACAATAGTTTAAAATTATCGTTAAGAGGTGACGAGACAGTTACGTCCAATTAAAAGTTGATGACATTACTTATGTTGACTGATTATTTTATCCTATAACATTTCAGGCTATCTTAAAAGTCCACATCTCCAAATTTAGTGACGATTTTAGTCTACAACAAATTTTAAAATTGACTTGAATAAGATCATGTGCAAATCAATTTGGAAATTTTACTTATTTTATTTAAATAATTAATTTGATTTATAAATCATATTTATATATTAAATAATACTTTAATATAAATATTAAAAAAATAAGAAAACATATTCTTTTAAAATATAAGATTTATATAATAATATTAATAAAAATGAAGCAAACAAGATGGAACCAAAATGATTATGAATAATAATACCTGTGGTAGCCATACCATCTTTGAAAGATGCATAAGAGTTTATTGCCAAAAGATATTTATTTGACGGTGACCATCGACGAGGGAAGGTTGAGGCAGCGGAGGTGATATTTTACAGAAGTCTGGTTTATTAATTGGGAAATTTGTTATTTGGGTACCATAGGATAGATCATCTTGCAACTTTAGAACAACTGAACATAAAAATGTAAATTTGATACCATATGATAGGTTTTCTATGCCTTCATACTAATACCAATTTCTCTCTAGAGTTAATAAAAAAATTTCCCCTATAAAATGCAAAAATTTTAATTTACCTCCATGTAATTTGAAAAAGTACAATTTACCCCTTGTAAAATTGTGTAGAAGCAATTTACCTTTTTCCAGAGAGTGTAACTCACTTGCCGAAATTGAGGCTGAACATAAAAGTATTTTGGAACATAGAAAGTAAATTGACATATTTTCCATCAAGCATAACACATGGGATAAACTTGCACAATATCATAATAAGGGGGGAGGGGGGGACGGTTGGGTAAAGTGCCGCATATAAAAATATCAAAGAGGAAGTGTAAAACTTTTATAAAATTATAGGAAGCTTAGGTGATCTTTTTCAAATCATATGGTGGTAAATTGAATATTATACATTTAACATGGAGTTACAATTGTCATTAACTCTAAAGAAAGTTGGACTTTGTATAAAAGTTGCAAATAAAACCTGCCAGTGATACCAAATTTGTATTTTTAATTTTTTATATTCAATAGAACAAAAGCTCCAAGATAATCTATCATGCGGTGAAAAAAACGAATTTTCCTATATTAATTACACGAGGTAAAAACACTTTTGGTCCCAAACTTTACCTCAAAAAACACTTTTGGTACCATACTTCGCAGAATGACACATTTGGTCCCATAATTTTCATGATTTTAACACATTTAATCACTCCGTCAATTTTTGGACAGAATATTTGCGCTTGAATAACACGCGCGCGTGAGCTTCAGAAATTTCATGAGATAATCGGTCAGGGGGTGAAAATGCAATTTGGGCATAAAAAAAGTTTACAATTTCCCTCTTTTCCATTACAATTTCCCTCCATTTTTCTTTCTTCTTATACAACCTTTCCCTCCAAACATCCCTTCCCTCAATTTTTTCTTTCTCACAAAATTTCTTCCTTCAATCACAACTCTCCAGCATAACATAAAGAAAGAAAAAAAAAACATAAACCTCCATATCAAGAAAAATGTCCTCTTCAAGCTCCAATTCAAGGAATTCATACAATATCCCTACAAAGGAATTGAAGTGTTATTGCGGCCTACCCACTCCCCTTAGGACAAGTTGGTCCGATGATAACCCCGGAAGACGGTTTTATGGTTGCGTGAACTACCGTAGGGAAGATGGATGTCGTTTCTTTGAATGGGAAGATGAACCCATGTGTGCAAGGTCAAAGGCTATAATACCCGGTTTATTGCGTAAAATTAATAAACTCGAAGTTGAAATGAAGAAAAATGAAGCTGAAATCCAGAAAAAGGATGAAGAAATCAAAAAAAAGGATGAAGAAATCACCCATTATGCCGGAGAAATTTCGAAAAAGGAAAGGGAAATAGTTGAGTTGAAAAAAAACATAAACTTGGGGACTGGGATGACAATCTGGAAATTGGTTGGCCTTATGTTGATGATGATAATTTGGAAGTTCGTTTTGTAGAGATGAGTGGGGACTGGGATGCTTGATGAAGGTTGCTTAGTGTTTGTCAAGAATGGGGCTAGTTTAGTTAAGCTTGATTTTGTAATGTTATAAGTAATTTAGTAAGTAATTTAGTACTTTTGTAATGTTTTTAATTGTGTTGTTCCAATGTTATAAGTAATTTAGTTATTTGTAATGTTTTTATTTGTAATTTTCTAAGTTAATGTTATAGGTATCTTTTACATAATGGCTTTTGTTTGAAATGCTTGGAGGGTGAAGTTGATGTGTGTTTTTATTTGCTTAGTGTTATTCTCATTTTTGCTGCATTTTTTGCACTCTTAGGATCATATTTTGCTTCAACAAAAAATCATATATAACACCTAAGCATCCCTTTTCATTACAAAACCTTATATAACACCTAAAAGATCAACATGAATTCATATCCCAAATCATCTTCAAACATCCAACACCCAAACATCCAACACTCTAATTAAAACATCCAATGCTGTAAATCAATCATCATTTCATAACAATCACAAAAAATAACACCATTTCATTAGAATCACAAAAGACACCATTTCATTACAATGATTAACATAATAACACCATTTCATTACTAGATTAACATAATAACACCATTTCATTACAATGATTAACATAATAACACCATTTCATTACTAGATTAACATAATAACACCATTTCATTACATTCCACCACTGTAATGAAATGAATTAACAAAAATCAGTCAATCTGAGTACATGCAAAACAGATTTCATTTCATTACCTTTGCAAAACAGAACTACAAATAGTCTTATAATTTACTTTTGAGAACTTGAATCCTCATTCTTAGATTTCTTAGGTTTTCTAGAGCTTGTGCATGCAGCCTCTAAGTTTGACAATGTAACAAACTTCTTTCCATCCTTCACAATGATTGGAAAAGGATGTGACCCTGAACTTGTTTGTGCTTGATAATTTGTTGGGGCATGGCCTCTGATATTTGCTCTATGTTGCATAGGTGTAACCTGAAACATGAGTACAAGTTAGTCTATTTATTGTAATTAGACAACAATTCAATGTGAAATATCTTACATTTGGAACAAACTGCAAAAAAACATACCTGACTTTGGCTCACTTCAACATTGAATTCCTTCTGGCTGGCTTGGCTTGTCACACCAACATTTTGTGCCTCATCAATCATTTTCCTCTTTCTTCCCTTTTAACATTCAAAGAAACCATGTTAGTAAAGTATAAGTAAAAAAAAATTCAAGAACAAAGACAATGGTACTTACAGCTTCTACTGGTACCTCTTGAAATTGAACAGGAACATCATGCATCACTTCTGCTGCTTCTTGAGAAGGCATTTGATTTTCTGGTTGTTTTATTTGGCATGTCTTCTTGTTGTGCCCTTTTCTGCCACACACCTTACATGTCATTCTAAACTTTTGTCTTGCCATTTTTTTCTTCTGATCTTTTCTCTGTTTTGTTGCCTTCTTATCTTTTTCATATGGGCATGGTCTTCTTGATTTTGGTGGCCTTCCCCTCTTTTTCAAAAATGTGGGTGGAAGTGGAGGAATGCGGTTGCTCTTAGCCCACAACAAAGGTCCATTAATTGGCATCAATCTCTGATCATACACTTTCAAATATGTCTCAACTGTGTATGATTTGTCTACAAAGTCCATTGGATCCTTGACCATGTAAGTGATAGCACTCATGCCGTGCTTGCAAGGAATTCCAGAAATATCCCACCTCCTACAGCTACAAGTGTGGTTATGCAAATCAACAATGTATTGTTGGCCACTATCAGAATGAACCTCAAAGTGCCAATCATCTGATTTGATGGCAATGCATGAAGCTGCTTGTATAACCCTTTTCTCAACAACTTTTTTGATTTTAGGACCAACTTTACAATTTCCCCACCTTTTTCTTGCAACATCCCTGTTCTTACTCACCCTACCCATTATGTACTGCCTAATCCACTCCAATAGTGTTAAAATTGGCATCCCTCTTGCATCTAAAATGCATGAATTAAAAGATTCACATACATTGTTGAGCAAGGCATCACACTTGGGATATGGATCCATAAAAGCTCTAGACCAATGGGCAGGGGGCCTCTCCTCAAACCATGCAGCTAAATCCTCATCAAATGTTAATAATTCTTTAAACTTTATCTCAAATTCAGGAACTGTGCAAGCTCTTGCTGCAGCCCATACTTTGTCTTCATAATCCTTTCCTTTAAATCCATCTTGTTTCATATTTCCTATCAAATGTCTTACACAGAACCTATTTTCTGAACCAGGAAACACTATCTTAAAGGCACTTAACAGCCCTTTCTGCTTGTCAGAGATGAAGGTGTAACAATCATCTCTCTCTATCATTAGATCATCTTTGACCAGCTGCAAAAACCACTCCCATGTATTTGTTGACTCTGTCTGAACAAGGGCATAAGCCATTGGGTACAACTGGTTGTTTGGGTCAAATCCAACAGCTGTTAAAAGTACTCCTTCAAATGGTCCCTTCAAATGAGCTCCATCCACACCTATTATAGGCCTACAGCCTGCATTGAAACCTTCCATTAAACCCTTAAAGCCCACATAAAATCTATCAAACTTTTTTCTCCCTTCACTGTCACAAGCTTCTGACTGTTTTAATACAATAGTTGACCCTGGGTTTTTGTCCCTCAATTCATTTGCATAATCCCACAATTGTGCAAACTGATCATCAGGATTCCCTTGAACTGCTTGCACTGCTTTTCTTTTGGCCCTGTAAGCCTGAGATCTGGAAACATGGCATTTAATCTCCTTTATTGCTTCAATCCTGAAACCCTTCACATCTCTGTTTGGATCAATCCTAAACAGGTCCTCATACTTTCTTGCCAACCATCTTGACTTCACATTTCTGCAATGAGCATCAATCCCACAATCATGCCTGTCTTCATACTCTCTGACTTGGTAAGTTGACTCATCCTTCACCCTCAATGCATTAATGTGCCAATTACAACCCTCTGCCATGCACTTTGCATATATCCTTCTCTTATCATTTTTGGTAATTTTCAAATTCCTCATGCTCATGATTGCATGTGAATGGATTGCATCTCTGAATTGCTTCCTATTACTAAACAGCTGTTTCAACTCAAATGTTGGATTGAATGTTGTTTCAGGATCAAATTCAGGGTATACCTCATTTTCCTCATCATCAGACAATGGCCTCCATTTCATTTCATCATCAGTAGATAGGATGCATAATTCTTCCCCTTCTTCATTTTCTGCCTCATCTTCATTTTCTGCCTCATCTTCATTATCACCATTGTCTACATTGTTCTGGAACATGGTCTCATCATGATCAGAACTTTCACTCTCAGTTGGCTCATATTCACTTTCACTTCCAATATAAACTGACTTTCCCTTGTCATTTTTCTTCCCTTTTTTTGAAATACCCCTATCATCATGTACTGGTACTTGCAACTCCTCTTGTACTGGTATTTGCAACCCCTCTTCTGTCTGAACAGTCCAGTGTAAGTCCTCTTCCACTTGAACCTCAACATGCACTGGACTGTCTATATCTTGAACCTCAACTTGCACTGGACTGTCTCTATCTTCAACCTCAACTTGAACCTCCTCTTCTTGTTGAACCTCAACATGCACTGGTATTTGCACTGGACTGATTTTAACCCCATTTTGCAAGTCCTCTTCCACCTCTTTATCCCCATTTTGCAAATCCTCAACTTGATTTTCCACTTCTTTATTTTGCAAGTCCTCATCTTCCACTTCTTTATCATCATTTGGCAAGGCCTCATCCCCCTTTTCCTCATTTTGCAACTCAACTATTCTATCTTCTTTCTCCTCTACAGAACCTTTCTCTTCACCCCTTTTACTCAAACTTATATGTCTTATTGGTTGGCTTACATAAATGTTTATTGTCTTCTTTTTTGATCTTTTAGCCAATGTAACAAAGTCACTTTCAAGTTCACAAATTCTGAAATTTCCTTTCTCATCAATCCTATAATAGTTCTTAACACCACAAATGCCAAGCTCACTACACATGTGATCTAAGTGTAGGAGGCATAGATCTCTATAATCAAAATAATCAATACACCTAAATGTACCCCCCTCATACCCTGTATTAGGAAAATGCCTTAAAGACCCACCATAATAAATTTTCAATGTACGTGCTTCTTTACCTACAATACAAGAAAAAAGACAAATTTTATGCCAATTATTCAGCCAAACAGTATAAACAATTAAGAGGCCAAACAGTATAAACAATTAAGAAGAAGACAAACAAGTACACAGACTATTCTCAGGTGCACAAAAGCATATAAAGTAACATGTTTAAATATTCAACCAAATAGACATGGAATCAATCTATAAAAAAATATTCACATGTGCCCAACCTATACCCAACAGGGACGGGACCACTTCAATAAAACAAATCTCAACTGTCTTCTACATTTGGGACCTCTATAATAAACAAAATCCTAACCCACACCCCAAAATGTCTGAAAAAGAACAGATATTCTTTCAATTTTCAATTTCGAGTAAAAAAAACTTACACACATATCTTGGGGTTGGCATGTCATTGTGCTCCACTTTCCGTAGCAATCCCATGGTATTTTCATTTGGCCACCTGATATTTTTGGCTTCTTTATCATTCATTGTTAGAAACTTTGATCAATTTTGGGAGAGAGAGTTATTTTGGAAGAATCGTCTTGTTGAATGTTGCTGAGACGGGAAGTTTAGGGCAAATGATTTTGGAAGGGAATTGAAAATAGGGTTCAAATGTTCTTTTTAAAATTGCATTTCACCCCTCCCAAATTACATTTAACCCCCTGAACGTGCAAATCTCGTGACATTGTTAAACTTAACAGGCGAGTGTTATTCACGCGCGAGAAATCCGTCCAAAAATTGACGGAGTGATTAAATGTGTTAAAATCATGAAAATTATGGGACCAAATGTGTCATTCTGCGAAGTATGGTACCAAAAGTGTTTTTTGAGGTAAAGTTTGGGACCAAAAGTGTTTTTACCTCTTAATTACACAAATTCACAAATCATATGTTCCACTACAACGGGAAATTATCGAATTTACATCTACATTAAAAAAAATCCAGAATTAGATTCAGATAGTCTTTTAAATAACAAAATCACAATAACTGCACTACGAACCAAGTTCAGCTAACAGTACCAAGGAAACTAAATTAAAAGATTCAACTTATATTTAGAGCGAAGAGAAAAATCACCAAAAATCATGATTTAACTTATATTTTAACATTAAACACATCTTTGAACACAAATATGCCAAAATATACTAAGACTGCAAGAGATCATTCACGAAAATGGTACAACTTCAGTAGTTCAGAACCAAAATATGAAGTATTAATCTCAAATAATAACATTGTCTAATTCAATTTGAGGGAATTGCATTTTTTATACCAAACTTGTAACTACTTTATACATTTAATACTAAACCTTTGAAAAATACACATTTAATACCAAAATTGAAGGATTTTTTTCACATTTTCTTTCTCCATCACTTTACAAGGCCAAATTTTGTGCTCTTTATATGGATGGAAAGCTTTTGACGAGATCTTTTGAACGGTATAAGTTTCAGTTCATAAAACGCAATAAATAATCCGCAGAAAATTCACAAAGTTTCAAGATATTAATCAAAATAAAATCATATCTCATAATCTACAAGGAATCATGCCACAATAATTTTCAAATATGATATAGGCCACAGAAGCATGCTATGGTAAAAAAATTGGAACATAATTTTAAGCATACCAAAAAGCTCAAGCAAATGTGAAAAAAGTCCTTCAATTCTGGTATTAAATATGTCTTTTTCCAAAGGTTTGACACCAAATGTATAAAGTAGGTAAAAATTTTGGTATGAAAAATGCAATTCCCTCAATTTAATTTGCGTGCACGACATAGTAAAAGGTTGTAGCAAAGAACCAGCAGTGAGGGGTTTACTTTGCACCCGAAACACGAAAAAAAAAGCATTTTACATCCTCATAACATAGAAATAGCACTGAGCATCCTAGAAACACGAAAAACTCATCAACTTGCACCCTCTAGTAATTTTCTACGGGCAAAATAGGTAATTAATTTAGAATTCTTAGCACTTTGCACGCCCAAACCAAGAGAAATGGACACTTTGCAACCCCAAAACATAAAATTAGCACTTAATGTCCTTGAATTTAAAAAAAACTCATCAATTTGTACCCCTAAAACAAAAGAAATCAACACTTTGCACCTCCCAAAACTTAGCACTCTCAAATTAAGAAAAACTCGTGAACTTTCACACGATCGTTTTTTGTTGTTGGATAAAGATGAAGATAGAGTGCAAAGATTTGGGGGAGGTTTTGATGATTTCCAAAACGTCAAAACCAGCTAAGTAAAGGATGCTTAGATCCCTTAGAAGAATTCTGACCAAATAAGAAGACTATCAGAAGAGTCAATATTTCAAGGTCCAGAAGACTACTGATCTTATGCTGAATTCGTAATCAGAAGGGTAGGTTATCAGTTTACTCAAATCAGATTAATTCAAGTTTGATCAGCAGAGTATCCATCAGAAGAGTTACTTCGATCAGCAGAGTGGAAGAGATCAAGAAGTCTGCCCAACGGTAATAAATGCACTTGGAGTAATAAGTGCTGCAAGAGAAGGGTATTAATGGCAAATGATTGAAGACATTCTCAGATCAGGGTGCATTTAATGGGACTGGCAGAAAAGTACAGCAGACTGTACAGTGTAACAGTTGCAGAGAGCCGTTCTAGAAAAGGGGGATCAGTACTTGCAGTGTTGAAATCTGTCTTATCTTCAACGGATAGATTTCGGGAACAAGTATAAATAGAGCTGGATTCAAGAGTTAGAGACAACACAACAATCAGAGATTTCATTCGCGAAGCAAAATTCTCTAAGTCTCAAAAGCTCAAGAACAGCTCAGTCATCTGCTGAAGTCAATTGTTGACATAAGCTGAGTTGAAGTAAAAAGATAAATCATTTTCTTAGTGAATCTGTGAAAGGAGCATTATGAGAAGTGTAGATCCATCCAAGTGAGTGATCTAGCTTCAGAGGATAGGAGTTTTTTTGTGATTTTCTATTTGCGAACTTATGGCTCATCATTTGTTGTAGAGCGTAAGTAAAGTATATTGTAGACTGTGTGTTTATAGTATAACCCAAAATCTAAGTGACTTGGAAGAGTGGACTAAAGGATTTTTATCCATATAACCACTACAAAAATTCTTTCTGTTTTTAACTTGCATTATTTTCTTGAATATTTCAAAATTGCATAAGAACACTTGGAAAACTGTTAGACAGAATTTTTCTAAAAGAGTTTACAAAAACTGGGGATAAAATTCTTTATAAGACTACTTGTGAAAAACACTGTTTTATATCCGATGCAAGTATTCTGTTGAAAATTTAATTTTGCTGTAATCAGCTAAGTTATCATCAGAAGAGTGGTCTACTCTGGTGTTCAAGCTTAGTGCGCGATCAGCTAAGTCTACTTACAATTCCTGAACAGCTTAGTCTGTTGACAGACGACTTGAAAAAGTTTTAAAATCCAAAATTTTCAGAGGTCTATTCACCCCCCCTCCCCCTCTAGACCTCAATAGACCACTTGGGACCAACAAGTGGTATCAGAGCGGGTGGTTCATTTGAATCAACTTCCTGATCAACGAGCTTGATCCAAGTTTTTTTTAAAGGTTTTAAAGCCTTCAAACGAGCACAGCTTTGAAAATTAAAAACTCTTTTAAAATGGACTGTATCAGCCATGTTCCCTACATCGGTGGTATGAGTTTTGAGGATTGGAAGATTAGAATGGAAATCTTCCTTGCTGCTTACAATGACAACAAGTATACATGTATTACAAAAGGTCAATTCAACATCACCAAGACTATAAAGGTTGATGAAGATAATATAGTGGTGAACAAAGAACTTGAAGAGATGACAGCGGAAGAAGTGAAGCTGTTTAATCTTGACAAGGTAGGCCGTTTCATCATGACCAAGGCCCTGGACAATGATCGGTTTGACAAAGTCAAGCATTGCAAAACTGTAAAGGAAATGTGGGATAAGGTCCGTGACATGAGCGAAGGAAACGATGCCATAAAGGAGCACCAGCTGAGTGTTGCTCTTGAAAAGTTAGACAACTTCAAGATGAAGTCTGCGGAAACCATTGACCAGATGGATACTAGGTTTACAAGGACGCTGAATGAAGTTCTAAAGGTGGGAAAGACCTTCACTGACAAAGAGATCACTGTCAGAGTACTTAATGCCCTGCCTCCGAAATTCAACATGAAGGTGACGGCTATGAAACAGTCAAGGGATCTGGGAAAGATCTCTCTAACAGAGTTGTTCCGTACTCAAGGTATACGAGTATAAACTGCCAAGAATGGGTATTGAAGAAACATCAACTTCAGGCCCCACAGCTGCACTGGTTGCTGCTGAAAACCTAAGAAGAATATAAAACAAGAAGAAAGAAGTGGACTTATCTGATGAAGCCACACTGCTCAACAAAAAAGAGTACACTGCTGGAGACGTTCCATTGTTGATAAACAATTTCAAGAAGTTCTACAAGAGAAAAATGAAGAACAAATACAACAATGCTTCTACTTCTAACCCTACCTCTTCTTCTCATGATAGTAAGGATGCTTATAAATCCAAACTAATGTGTTATAACTGCAAGAAATTGGGACATTTCATCAGAGACTGCCCATATCCTAAAGCTGAAAAGTACACTGAAAAAGAGAATAGAATCCGAAAGGAGAGAAAGCATCAGAAAAGCAAGGTGCTGATGGCTGAGACAGAAAAGTTTGCTGCCATCTACTCGTCTGATTCAGACTCAGACACCTCTGAAGAAGAGTCTACTGAAGATGAGAACCCTACTCTTATCTGTCTGATGGCCAAGGAATCTGATGACTCTGAGGATGAGATAACTCCTCTTGAAAATGAATTGTTTAATTCATTTGAGCAAATGGTTGTTAATAATACGAGTATTGTTGATGCATTTGCAAAGCTTAAGGAAGAGATGATATTGCTAAGAGACCAAAATAGTTCACTGAAACTTAAGGTTGAAAAACCAAAAGAATCAGCTGAATACAAACTGCTTGAGCAAGAGAATAAATCTCTGAAAGCTGAATGTGAAGTTTATAAGAGTAAAATCATGGAACTTGAAATAGTTATCGAGTCTCATGATAAGTCATCTGTTGCATCCACGCATACATCTAATAAACAGAAGATGCCTTTAGATCAGGATAAGTTAGAACTGAATCATACTGAAAAATTCATATCTGCTGACAATAGTAAGGTCATTTTGTATGTTCAGACAACCAACCCTGCTTCACCTGAGAAAGAATTAAACGAGAAGAAAGCTCCTGAGGCTAAGAAGAGCAAAGAGCCAAAATTAGAAAAATAGACTGGTAAAGCTAAATAGCAGAGTCCTAGGAAGTCTGCTGATAAAAGTAAAACCAATCAGACTAGTAACAAAACTAAGTCGTCTGTTAATGAGAAAGCATCTAGTAAACCAAAGAAGCGTAAGAACAAGAAAAAATCAAAATGCTTAGTATGGAAACGAGTCATCATATTATGTGCAACCTACTGCATATCCATCTATATATCATGCACCTCAATTTCCACAATACTATGCTCCTTACCCTGCTCATCCAATGCATGCATATCCTGCATATCATGCACCATACTTTTCTTGAACATCATCCTTATCATACTGATTATCAATGTAACACACATGCTGAATATGATGAAGATAAACCTGTTCATGCTTGGGTTGTCAAGGGTGGAACTAATCCTCCAGAACCCTCAGAATAAGGGTACCTAAAATAATTTTATTTTGTTTTGTAGGTTAGGATTAGGAGTAGGAGTAAAGTAGAAAAGAAGTGGTACTTGAATAGTGGATGTTCAAGACACATGTGTGGCAACATACATGAGCTGACAGGTGAGATTGTTGTAGACGGTCCAAAAGTTACATTTGGAGATAGCAAAGTAGTGTTGCAAAATCAGTCAAGAGGTCAACATCCTGATTTGCAACCTGATCTCAGATGGCTCAAGAATCACCTACCAGAGTTGGTGATTGGTGATCCTTTGGATAGAGTAAAGACTATAGGAGCTGCTGCAAATGATGCAATGTTTGTCAGTTTTCTATCACAAATAGAGCCTAAACAAGTTGAAGAAGCTCTCAGTGATTCTAACTGCATTGAAGCTATGCAAGAAGAGCTTAATCAATTTGAAAAGAATGAAGTTTGGTACTTAGTTCCTAGACCAAGTCATCAAAGAGTCATTGGCATTAAGTGGGTTTTCAGAAATAAGATGAATGAGGATGGTGTTGTCACTAGAAATAAAGCAAGACTAGTAGGCAAAGGATACTGCCAGGAAGAAAGCATTGACTTTGATGAAACATTTGCACTAGTGGCAAGACTTGAAGCAATCAGACTGTTTCTAGCCTATGCTGCTCACAAGAACTTCACTGTCTATCAGATGGATGTGAAGTCTGTCTTTCTCAATGGAGAATTGCAAGAAGAAGTATATGTTGAACAATCACTTGGATTTGAAGTTTATCTACAAGGAGATAAGGTGTATCGTCTGAAAAAAGCCCTTTATAGACTGAAACAGGCTCCAAGAGCATGATATGACACTTTATCTGATTTTCTTTTAATTAAAGGATTTCGAAAAGGTAAAGTAGATAAAACCTTGTTCACTGTTGAATGGGAAGAACATATATTACTTGTGCAAATATATGTGGACGATATTATTTTTGGTTCAACTAACCAACAGATGTGTGACAAGTTCTCCAAGCTAATGCAAAACAAGTTAGAAATGAGCATGATGGATGAACTGAACTACTTTCTTGGTTTGCAAGTTAGACAGTTGCCTGATGGAATATTCATCAACCAAGCTAAGTACACAAAGGATCTGTTTAAGAAATTTGGTATGGAAACTAGCTCTACTGTTACTGTTCCTATGTCTACTGGACTTCGTCTGGATAAAGATGAAGATGGCAAATTAGTGGATATAACCAAGTACAGAGGCATAATAGGGTCACTATTGTATCTAACAGCTAGAAAACTAGATATTATGTATTATGTTGGTGTTTGTGTGAGATATCAATCAAATACTAAAGAATCTTATCTTTTTGCTGCTAAAAGGATCCTCAGATACCTCAAAGGCACACGAGATTTGGGATTATGGTACCCTAGAGAATCAGGATTTGAGCTTATTGGATATTCTGATTCTGACCTTGCTGGTTGCAAAATTGATAGGAAGAGTACTACAGGTGCCTGTCAATTCTTGGGAAGTCGTCTGATCTCATGGATGAGTAAGAAGCAGACTTCAGTTTCTATCTCTACTGCTGAAGCTGAATACATTGCTGCTGGAGCATGTTGTGCACATATACTTTGGTTGAAGCATCAACTAGAAGATTACAACATAAAGATCAGTGGAATTCCAATCTACTGTGACAATACAAGTGTCATATCACTTACTCAGAATACTACAAGTCATTCAAGGACTAAACACATCGAAATCAAGCACCATTTTATCAGAGATCATGTGGAAAAAGGGAATGTCATCATAGAATATGTTCATATTGACAATCAGATTGCTGAAATCTTCACCAAACCACTAAGTGATGCAAGATATTCAACTCTAAGAGCTGAACTAGGACTACTAAATTTGGATGCATAAGCTGAGGGGGAACTCATCAGAAGACTCGAGTTCATCAGCTTACTCATCTTACCATCTTCAAAGTTAACTCTCAACAGACTAGTTAACTTATGGATTCTTGAAGTCAGGGGGAATGTGTAAGTCTAGCAGTACTCTTGATCTACAAATGAAATTTGTTAATGGCAGTTAGTTAGAGTTATGTTCTCAGAAGATTTGTTCTTAATTCTTGAAGATTAAAGATTAATTTACCTTACTGGATTAACAAACAACTGTGGAAGATTACTAGCTATTGACTTTCTCTAGTAATAATAAGATATCAGATCATTTGTCTGTCAGATAAGTTAAAACTGTACTCGTCTGATATATTATATAAGTGTGTACTAAAAACGTATTATTTAAAAACGCGCTTCTATAAGTAACAGACTAGTGTCGTTTGAGTTTCCATCCATCTGACATTAAACTATAATTTTTGAAATCCATAAATCTTGCCCACACGATCTAAAAACTGTCAGTTTAATCAAACGATTCACGTAAATCACGGAAACCAAAATTGATCGAAATCTATAAATCCAGATCTGACCAGAGGAGTCGAGCTTATGCACCCAAAATATTCCCGAGCATTCAAGAAGTTACTAACTCTCAGTTCTATGTGTTAGAAGTTTTTCAATCTTTTAATTTCACTCAAAAACAATCAAATGGCTGGACCAGAAGGAAGGTATTTGAGCTATGTTGGATTCTACGCTTCAGGAACCCCACTTATGAGAAGCTTGCTGGAGAAAATTAAAGCTTCTGGGTTGGTTAAGGTACTGGAAGCTCATGAAGAACTCGTGTTCTTGGAAGACATTGCTGCCTTTTATGCTGAAAGGAAGATCGATATGGTCAAAATCACAATGATTGGGAAGGTTGGGGGAAAATTGGTCTGTATTTCCCCTGCGGTATTGAGTGAGGTGTATAGTCTAAAAAATGAGGGAGGAGAGGTTACTACTTTGGGTTCCCGGAAAGAAGAGGAGTTCTGGGCTCTCTGTGCGAAGGAAGAGGAAGAAATTACGGGAACAATGATGAAGACGCAGCTGAAGGATGAATTTAGCGGTTCGCTGACATCATTGCCCAGGTACTGGAGTGTTCAACCAGTTCCCTTGATGGGCTACCCAGAAGGAGGTTTAATACCATGGCCTGCATCTAAGTGATCTGTTCAATATCTTGGTTGTCAAGAAGAGTGGACACACCATTTTACTAAGTCATTTGTTCATTGCTTTGAACTGCCAGATGGTAAATGGCAAAGCTGTTCATGCCTTGAAAAGGTTTCACAAATATGAGCCTGTACGAGTTGAACAGAAGACTACCCCAAAGAGGAAAGGAAAGGGGAGTACAAAAGAGGCCTCTGCTGCGAAGAAAGCCAAGACTGCTGGGCAGACCAGTAAGTCTACTGATCAAACACCAGACCCTGCTGTTGAAGCCAGATCAGTAGAGTCTGCTTCAGAAGTAGGAAGTAAGATAGTCACTCAAGTGACTAAAGAATTGGGAGAAAGTACAACTACAGCATCTCCAGAATGAACTGAGTCTTATGAACCAGCTCAGGTTGAATTGAAAAGAAGGACGAGGAGCTCTGCTAAGAGGCTTGTAGTTGAACCTAAGCCTACTGGGACTATGACAAAGTCCAAGGCTAAAATGAGAGTCACTTTCTCTGAAGAACCAGTCGAACCAGTGAGGGAAGATACAACAACAACAAAAAGACCAGTTGCACAAACAAAAGAGTCTGCTGTTACCTCAGAGTTGGTTCAGTCTGCTGTCAGTGAGACAGAACAACAGACTAGCACAGTTGGTAAGGGTGAAACTCTACTCATCCATCCTCAGCATATTGATGCTCAACCTTTAAAGGCTGTTGAGAACCCTGCTGCCAAGAGGAAGAGAACTGGCAAAGGGAAACAATTAGCTGCTCAGAAAAGAAAAGAAGAGAGAGAGAGAGCTAAAGAAGCAAGAAGATGCAGAAGTGAAATAAGTAGTAAGACTCAGCTAGCTAGAGGCTCAAGCTAAGAAAATGACACCAAGAGAGTTAGCTGCTAAGGAATCTGCAGACTTGGCTGTTGCCATAGAAGCCAGTACTAAGGAATCTCACGGTCCAAGGTACACTAGTGGCATTAGGATTGGGGAAGAAAAAGACCACAATCAGCCAAGATAAGTAATGCCCAGACTCAAGGAAGCCAAGAAACAAAAATCTGAACTGAAATATGCCCTGTCAGTAGTGCTTGACAATCCAGAGGCATACAAGAGGTTTGAGCCTGAATTGGAACGATATAATAATCTGCTCATCTGTCATCTGTCAGAGTCTGCCTGTAAGAGAAAATATAAGATTCAACAGATGGAGAGAATACAGACTGACGAAGAAAAAGGAACATATTATGGAGTGGAAGGCATTCTCAGCTGAAGAAGCTTGGGTGTTAAGCTGGCTGAAGGCTGGATGCCTGAAGCAAGCCCTTGATTCAGACTTCTTCATGGATATGATCAGATGGAGATTGAGAAAAATGGCTAAGTCTGAAGCCAAGAGGATCAGAGACACTGTTCCAGAGGATCCTATTGATGGAGAGGACCTGCTGGAAAGAGCAGTGAAGTTGGCAATTTTCATCACCCTCGAAATGTGGTCAAAGAAGACCAGGTGTCAAAAGGGGCAGACAAACTCAATGATTCCCTTACCTAGTCTTCAACAAATAGTTCTTGGACCAGCAGTGAAGACATATGAAGAACTGCCAGAGCAGACAACAACACCCTTCATCCCTGCGTGGGTTTTTACTCATAAAACTGTTATCTCTCCTCATGGTTCTGATGTTGTAACAATTGCTGATGAACCGAGACGGGTCCAAGAACCAATAGCTGAAAAGGCTAAGGAGAAGGAAAGCAATCCTGGCCCAGCAGATATCCCATCAACTTCAGCTTCCTCATCTATTCAACCAACCCTGATGGATTCTATTCAACAGATGATATCAAATGCTGTGAAGGAGATGGAGGATAAGAATAACGAGCACTTGAAGGAGGTCAAGGAGTTGGTATCTACTCTGATGACCAATACTGCTGAAAGACAAACACCAGCTGCAGTTCCCAGTTCAAAGATGGCTGAAGAGATTGTTGAAATCAAACAGGATATTCAGACTATCAAGTTGGACTTGGAAACTCTTGGAGCGAGAACGCAGAATAACACAGCTGGATGGAATAGTGTCAACAGAGTTGTTGATGAAGCACTTACTGCACACGAACAATCTAGCAGAAGTATGCTGAAAGCCTTCACCACAGCTGCTGAGTCAATCTTTGAGACTCAAGGTATGCTGCTGGAATGAAATGAAGCATACATCAAGAAGGTTGAAGTGTTTGCTGAAGCACAACAAATAAGAAGGGATGTGCATATGGATGCTGTTGAGGAGAACACCAGACTACTCTGTGAAGCAATCAATGTCACACCGGTTCTGCCTAAGGAGCTGTCTGCTGATCTACTTTTCGACCCTATAGTCAAGGCTGCTGCTGATGACAAAAAGGGGGAAGAGAATACTGCAACAACATCAAAGGCAACTAATGCTGATAAGACTGTGGAACCTAAACCTGAAAAGCCTGCTGACAAAGTAACTGAAAAACTGGAGGAGTCTACTGAGAAAACAGAGGACAATGCAAGCAGACCAGTTGATCAGACAACTGCCGAGCAGAAGGATAAAGAAGAAGTAGCTGATGGAGGTTATATCTCTTCTGACTCTGAAGATTCTAAGGAAACAGCAAAGACTGATAAAGAAATTGCTGTATCCAAGGATACACCAGAAGCTCAACTAAATCCATACAAGAAGCACAAAGACTTGGAGGAGTTAAAAAGAAGGGTATATGCATAAACTCCTCAAGTGATGAAGAAGAAGAAGAAGATAATGATCTAGTATCATCAGAAGAAGAAAAAATAGAAAATAAAGAAGAAAACAAAGAAGAAACGGAATATGAAAAACAAGAAGAGAAGAAGGACTAGACTAGGTCACTTATTTCCTTGTAATCTTTTTTACTTTATTTTTCTGTTACCTATCTCATCTGCCAGAACTTGTAACTTGTAATCAGATCTCCTATTTATAAAAAGTTCATGTTTTGTTTTCAATAAATTATTTCTATCTCATAAATTTTTTAGGATCAAAATATTTAGCTTAGGTACAAGTACTTAGCTGAAGGTTTTGTCATCATCAAAAATGAAAAATTGTTGGATAAATATGAAGATAGAGTGCAAAGATTTGAGGGAGGTTTGGATGATTTCCAAAACGTCAAAACCAGCTAAGTAAGGAATGCTTAGATCCCTTAGAAGAATTTTGACCAAATAAGAAGACTACTGATCTTATGCTGAATTCGTAATCAGAAGGGTAGGTTATCAGCTGACTCAAATCAGATTAGTTCAGGTTTGATCAACAGAGTATCCATCAGAAGGGTTACTTCGATCAGCAGAGTCGAAGAGATCAAGAAGTCTGCCCAACGGTAATAAATACACTTGGAATAATAAATGCTGCAAGAGAAGGGTATTAATGGCAAATGATTGAAGACATTCTCGGATCAGCAGGGTGCATTTAATGCGACTGGCAGAAAAGTACAGCAAACTGTACAGTGCAACAGTTGCAGAGAGTCGTTCCAGAAAAGGGAGACCAGTACTTGCAGAGTTGAAATTTGTCTTATCTTCAACGGATAGATTTCAGGAACAAGTATAAATAGAGCTGGATTCAAGAGTTAGAGACAACACAACAATCAGAGATTTCATTCGCGAAGCAAAATTCTCTAAGTCTCAAAAGCTCAAGAATAGCTCACTCATCTGCTAAAGTCATTTGTTGACAGAAGCTGAGTTGAAGTAAAAAGATAAACTATTTTCTGAGTGAATCTGTAAAAGGAGCGTTGTGAGAAGTTTAGATCCATCTAAGTGAGTGATCTAGCTTCAGAGGATAGGAGTTTGTTTGTGATTTCCTATTTGTGAACTTACGGCTCATCATTTGTTGTAGAGCGTAAGTAGAGTATATTGTAAACTGTGTGTTTATAGTATAACCCAAGATCTAAGTGACTTGAAAGAGTGGACTAAAGGATTTTTATCCTTATAACCACTATAAAAATTCTTTTTGTTTTTAACTTGCATTATTTACTTGCATATTCCAAAATTGCATAAAAACACTTGGAAAACTGTTAGAAAGAATTTTTCTAAAGGAGTTTACAAAAACTGGGGATAAAATTCTTTATAAGACTACTTGTGAAAAATACTGTTTTATATACCCTGCAAGTATTCTGTTGAAAATTTGATTTTGCTGTAATCAGCAAAGTTATCATCAGAAGAGTGGTCTACTCTGCTGTTCAAGCTTAGTGGCGATCAGCTAAGTCTACTTACAATTCCTGAACAGCTTAGTCTGTTGACAGACGACTTGAGAAAGTTTTAAAATCCAAAATTTTCAGAGGTCTATTCACCCCCTCCCTCTAGACCTCAACATACCACTTGGGACCAACATTTTCGATAGAGTTGACTATCTGGGTAAAAAAAACCTAGGGACAAAATGAGTAATTCATTATTTTTTCCTTATAATTTGCAGAAGACGATTATGAATACTAGAATACTCATTTCCATCTTCATCTTTCTTTTCATCTTGTAAACTTGGATTAAAGCTTCATTTTTGTGTTATGTTTTGGTCAAGTATGTATTGAAATAACTTTCTAGAAACTTATCGAATTATTTTAGAAAATGTTGGCAACGAGTACAAAGGGCTAGAAAGAGTGGCCGGATGGAAATTTTGTTCTCGAAAATTCCTAAAAGAATTCGGAAAGTTCAGTACATAACTGGCTGAAACATATCATAAAAACAAAACTTTAATCCAAGTTTATGAGATGATAAGTAGGGGTGTTCATGAACCCGCCACACCCGACCCAACCTAACACGCTCGCAATCTGCGGGTTTAATTTTTAAAATAAACAATTGCGGGTTGCTAACTTGTAAACCTGCATGGTATGAATTGGGTGACGGATTTGATGGTTAAAAAAATCAACCCGCACTTAATTTTCTTTGATGTGCTTTTATTGATGTTTTAATAAAAGTGTGAATTAATCACATTTATTAACAAATGACAAAAAAAAAATCTTCAAGTTTCTCGTTTATATTAATGTTCATGCAATGAATTGGTGCATAAGTCGGTAATCGAATTTTTACTCGAATTTATCATTGATTATTTCTTAATTTATGCAGTGTCGAAATTTCAAGTACTTTTTATAATGACTTAGGCTGTCAATGGGTCGGACCTGGAGCGGATCAAAATCGATCAGGATCCGAGTCCAATCGTTAAGTGATGTGACCAGATCCGGGTCCGAGTATGATCGAATTCTTCTAACTCAGTATCAAATCCAAATCAGAAAATATCATGTATTCGGATAAAAATTCAGATCCGATAAAACATCAAATTTTTTAGGAAAATATCTAAATCCATTTTAAATTCAGCCCTCATGGCTCATGATTTACCAGATACTTATAAATACAAACTTTTATAGTTAGTGTTGGGAATCAAAATCTGAAGCCTGTTGGCTAAAGTAAATCAATTCTAAATTGGTGAAGTCCAAAAAGTTTAGTCCGGTCCACTTGTTAAGGTAAATTAAGTAGGATTTTTCTAGGGTGCGGACGCCCGAGTTACGCCCTCACATGCGGGAAGGTTAATCAGGCCGTTCATTTGGCTCAGATTAATCTGGACCGTTGATTAGGTAACTTGGTCAAAGTCAATTGGCAACTATTTACTTTAATTAATTTATAATAAACCTAATTTACCCTTTTAATTAATTTTTTTTTTAAAAAATAAAAATCGGCCGGTATATGAAATTACCACTTTACCCCATCTTATTAATTGAGTTTGACAATTTTGCAAATTGACCCCAATGGTCAGCGATTTTACGAATTTAATTATTTAGCTTCTAAAAAAATATAAAAAGACCTCCTTTCATATAAAAAGACCTCGTTACCCCCAAATTTGATAATAATTGAGTTTGACAATTTTGCAAATTGACCCCTATGTTCCGCGTTTTTACGGATTGAATTATTTTGCTTCTAAAAAATATAAAGGCCACCTCGTTTCATATAAAAAGACCTCGTTACCCCAAAATTTGATGATAATTGAGTTTGACAATTTTGCAAATTGACCCATATGTTCCGCGATTTTACGGATTGAATTATTTTGCTTCTACAAAATATAAAGGCCACCTTGTTTCATATAAAAAGACCTCGTTACCCCCAAATTTGATAATAATTGAGTTTGACAATTTTGCAAATTGACCCCAATGTTCCGCGATTTTACAAATTGAATTATTTTGCTTCTAAAAAAATATAAAAAAACGCCTGTAATATAAAAAGACCGCTTTACCCGCAATTTCGATAATTAGTGAATTTGACAATTTTGCAAATTGACCCCTATGTTTTTCGATTTTACGAACTGAATTATTTTGCTTCTAAAAAAATAAAAATAAACGCCTCTTATATAAAAAAGACCGTTTTACCCCCAATTTTTATAATAATTGACTTTGACAATTTTGTAAATTGACCCCTATATTTTATGATTTTATGAATTGAATTATTTTGCTTCTAAAAAACAAAAAACCGTCTGTCATATAAAAAAGACCGCTTTACCCCCAATTTTGATAATAATTGACTTTGACAATTTTGCAAATTGACCCTTATGTTTTCTTATTTTACGAATTGAATTATTTTGCTTCTAAAAAAATAAAAATAAAAACGCCTCTAATATAAAAAGACCGCTTTACCCTCAATTTTGATAACAATTGACTTTGACAATTTTGCAAATTGACCCATATGTTTTGCGATTTTAAGAATTGAATTATTTTGCCTCTAAAAAAATGAAAAAAAAAAAAAACCGCCTGTCATATAAAAAAGACCGATTTACCCCAAGTTTGATAATAATTGACTTTGACAATTTTGCAAATTGACCCCTATGTTTTTCGATTTTACGAATTGAATTATTTTGCTACTAAAAAATAAAAATAAAAACGCCTCTAATATAAAAAGACAACTTTACCCCCAATTTTGATAATAATTGACTTTGATAATTTTGCAAATTGACCCCTATACTTTGCTATTTTACGAATTGAATTATTTTGCTTCTAAAAAATTAAAACAACCTCCTGTCATATAAAAAAGATCGCTTTACACCCAATTTTGATAATAATTGACTTCGAAAATTTTGCAAATTGACCCCTATGTTTTGCGATTTTACGAATTGAATTATTTTGATTCTAAAAAGTAAATAAAAAACCTCATGTCATATAAAAAAGACCGCTTTACCCCTCTTTTGATAATAATTGACTTTGACAATTTTGCAAATTGATCCCTATAATTTCTGATTTTACGAATCGAATTATTTTGCTTCTAGAAAAACAAAACAAAAAAATCCGCCTCTCAAATAAAAACGACCTCTTTACCCCCAATTTTGATAATAATTGACTTTGACAATTTTGCAAATTGACCCCTATATTTTGCGATTTTACGAATTGAATTATTTTGGTTATAAAAAAAACAAAAAAAACGCATGTCATATAAAAAAGATCACTCTACCCCCACTTTTGGTAATAATTGACTTTGACAATTTTGAAAATTGACCCCTATATTTTCCGATTCTACGAATTGAATTATTTTGCTTCTAAAAAAAAAAAAACCGCCTTTCATATAAGTAATTCAATTCATAAAATCGGAAAATATAGGGATCAATTTGCAAAATTGTCAAAGTCAATTATTATCTAAATTGGGGGTAAAGCGCTCTATTTTATATGACAGACGTTTTTTTTTTGTTTTTTTAGAAGCAAAATAATTCAATTCGTAAAATCTAAAACATAGGGGTCAATTTGCAAAATTGTCAAAGTCAATTATTATCGAAATTGGGGGTAAAGCGATCTTTTTTATATGATAGGCGTTCTTTTTTTTAGAAGCAAAATAATTTAATTCGTAAAATCGCAAAATATAGGGGTCAATTTACAAAATTGTCAAAGTCAGTTATTATCAAAATTGGGGGTAAAGCGGTCTTTTTTATATGACAGGAGGTTTTTTATTTGTTTTTTTAGAATCAAAATAATTCAATTCGTAAAATCGCAAAACATAGGGGTCAATTTGCAAAATTGTCAACATCAATTTTATCAAAATTGGGGATAAAGCGGTCTTTTTATATGACAGGAGGTTTTTTATTTATTTTTTTAGAAGCAAACTAATTCAATTCGTAAAATCGCAAAGTATAGGGGTCAATTTGCAAAATTATCAAAATCAATTATTATCAAAATTGGGGGTAAAGTTGTCTTTTTTATATTAGAGGCATTTTTAGTTTTATTTTTAGGAGCAAAATAATTCAATTCGTAAAATCGGAAAACATAGGGGTCAATTGCAAAATTGTCAAAGTCAATTATTATCAAATTTGGGGTAAATCGGTCTTTTTTATATCACAGACGGCTTTTTTTTGTTTTTTTAGAGGCAAAATAATTCAATTCGTAAAATCGCAAAACATATGGGTCAATTTGCAAAATTGTCAAAGTCAACTATTATCAAAATCGAGGGTAAAGTGGTCTTTTTATATTAGAGGCGTTTTTTTTTTTTTTTTTTAGAAGCAAAATTATTCAATTCGTAAAATAAGAAAACATAAGGGTCAATTTGCAAAATTGTCAAAGTCAATTATTATCAAAACTGGGGGTAAAACGGTCTTTTTTATATAAGAGGCGTTTATTTTTATTTTTTTAGAAGCAAAATAATTCAGTTCGTAAAATCGAAAAACATAGGGGTCAATTTGCAAAATTATCAAAGTCAATAATTATCAAAATTGGGGGTAAAGCGGTCTTTTTATATGACAGGCGATTTTTTTTTATTTTTTAGAAGCAAAATAATTATATTCGTTAAATCGCAAAATATAGGGGTCAATTGGCAAAATTTTCAAAGTCAATTATTATCTACATTGGGGGTAAAACGGTCTTTTTATAGGACAAACGGCTTTTTTATATTTTTTTAGAAGCAAAATAATTCAATACGTAAAATCGCAAAATATAGGGGTCAATTTGCAAAATTGTCAAAGTCAATTATTATCAAAATTGGGGGTAAAGCGGTCTTTTTATATCAGAAGTGGTTTTTTTTTTAATTTTAGAAACAAAATAATTCAATTTGTAATATCATGGAACATAAGGGTCAATTTGTTTTTAGTTTTAGTTATTTTGATTCAAAGGTTATAAATGTCTTTTATTAATTGAAGATTATCTAAACTTTACTTAAATTTTTAAAAAAAAAGGGTTATAGGGTCTATTTACAGACCGAGTCAACTCGCCGAGTCACATACTAGTTACTCACGCCACATGGCATCATTTCAGGGCCATCTCGCATGTGAGAGCGAGTTACGGTGCCCGCACCCTAGAAGCCCCGAATTAAGTACTCAGTATTACTAGAAAGGTGCAGGGGTTTGCTTATTTTATGAGCGATATTATAATTATCATACGATTAATTTTAAACTAACACAAGAGCAATGAAATAAAAGATTATAAATATGAGTAACCCTAAATTATATTACCCATTACAATTAGAGATGGACATTCAGCTTCCCGTTATTTCAAAAACTTAGTATGGAACCATATCTCGAGATTTGATACCCATTTTAAAAAACTCATAATATTATGCAAGATTACGCAATGTGTTACGAGTTTATTTTTTTTAATTATTTTTATTAAAAGTACTGACTAAACTATTTTGTTATATACAATTACTGAATTTTTTGCATTAATTTCTGTTGGTGTAATTGGAACTAATTATGGCTAATTAAATTGAGTCTAATTAGTCAAAGTTAATTATTACACCTTAATGAATGAAATGAGAAGAGAAGGTTGAGTCTTTGCATTCCACATGGAAAAGAAGGAGAAAGTTGAGCTACAAAATTGTTATAAAAAAGGCACCTAGCTTTCAAAGTGGAAAGACTTTTGTAGGAATGGGCTTAGAGTAATATCTGGGCCCAATAATTATTAAAAGTCCAAACTTTACACTAAGATCCGTGGGTGATCCAATTAGGATCCGCATGTGATTCGAATAGGATCCCCGAGACCGGTTTCTTGAAGGTCCGAGAAGGATCCTTGTTGCCCGCTCAATTTTGAATGAAAGAGTGTGTTTGGCCGGATTTTGAACCGAATGGGTGGCACCCGTTCGGACCTAACCATTGTTTTATTCAAATCCGAACTGTTGTCACCCTCTAGCAACAATTTTTCAATTGCTATAAATAGGAGAGGAATCTGGCCAATTCCTCACACTATTTTTTCAGCAAATAAAGTACATATTATTTTCTCTACTTCTCAAATTAACTAATTTTCTAGTCGAAGTTCTATTTGTTCCAACTCGCCCTTCGTGCAAAACAACAAGGATCAAGAATATTGTATCTTGAGCGACTACCGAGGAGTACTGATTGCACCGTAGGCAGCCTCGGAAATATTGTCTTAAGGAAATTGCATTCGCAGCCTCAGTCATAATTATAATTGCTTCATTAAAATTTTACAGGGGTAAATTGATTTTTTTCAAATTATAGAGGGATAAATTGAACATTATGCATTTCATAGGGGGTAAATTGCCATTAACTTTGTAGAAAAATTGGGTTTGGTACCAAAATTGCAATGAAAACATATCCTATGGTACCGAATTTGCATTTTTGTATTCAATGGTACCAAAAGTGCAAGTCAACCTATCCAATGGTACCAAAAAAGCAATTTTCCCCTTATTCTTTGTTTAAAATGATCAATATCAAACTACTTCATAAAATGTAAAATGTAAGTCTGGCAGTACACATTCAAGTAACTATTTTCATGTTTTCATGCCTTCTCTTTTATAAACTTACTCAATTGTTTATTAGTAAAGTCTTCGTCTATGTAACAACATATTAATTAAACATATAAGTTTATAAAACCTTTGCAACCTAATTTTGTAAAGTAAAGTTTCTGAAGAACTTTGAATTATTTTTCAAAATAAACTTATCGTTGTAATTTTACATCTCAAAGCTTTATTTATTTACATCTCTTCACTACTTGGAGTATTTATATAGTTTTTACTATATTTATTTATTTTATTTTATTAAACTATAGTTAACGATTACTATAATTATAAGAAATATAGTTAAATATATTTCTATTACACATATTATTAAACCCAACCAACAATCTTAAGACAATTACCTAATTGTTTAATACATCTGTGTAGATGGCATCAAACAATAATGTGGTGGAGACACCAAAAAGCATCCCTACCCCTCCGTTGATTTCACCCTTCAAATTCAAAGGGGTTGACTTTGCGACATGGCAGAACAAGATGATGTTCTACCTAACCACTTTAGGCATAACTCGATACCTTACTGAGGAGGTACCAGTGGCTAAGGAGAAACAAACTCCTGAGGAAGTCAAGCAGATCGAGTCGTGGATTCTTAATGACTTTATGTGCTGAAATTATATTCTCAGTTGCTTGGACGAGACACTCTACAAGGTTTAAAGAAAATCTGCTAAACTCTTGTGGGAAGGTCTGACAAGAAAATACAGAACTGAAGATTCTGGGTACAGAAAGTTCCCTGTGGATAAGTTCCAGTTCTACCGAATGGTTGATAGCAAATCTGTGTATGAGCAAGTGAATGATCTTCAAACAATGATCAATGAATTTTTGGCTGAAGGGCATGAACTAAGCGAGTCTTACCAGTTGGCCGCCATAATTGGAAAGCTTCTTCTGGCATGGACATGGTTCAAACATCACCTAAGGCACAAGAAGTCGGTTTCAAAATGGACCGTGCAAGATCTTGCAGAAAAGCTGAAGACACAGGAGAATGACATGATTACCGACAAAGGGTTGAACTATATGGGAATGCCTCATCCCAGGGGAGCTAAGGCCCATATCGTGGAAGGATCCAGTGATAACAAGAAGCGTAAGCTAAACAATTCAAACGAAGGGCAAAGAGGAACAATAAGATAAAGTTCAAGGGCACATGCTATGTTTGTGGAAAGACTGGGCATCCAGCAAAGAAGTGCCGTCACCGCAAAGGACCTAACAAAAATGAGGCAAATGTGACTGATGTGATCGTTGACTTTCCTGCGTCCGACATCGACAACTTGCACCTTGCTGCTGTTGTATCTGAAGCATACCTGATGAGCGATATTAAAGGATGGTGGGTCGACACTGGGGCTACCCGCCACATCTGTTATGACAAGAACATGTTCACTTCTTACAAGAAGCTCGAACATGAACAAAAGCTCTTCATGGGGAATGATGCTCACTCTGTCGTTGAAGGAGAAGGAAAACTGACTCTGAAATTCAGTCTGGGAAATATGTCACTTTGAACAATGTCTATGTACCCGATATTAGGAAGAACTTGATTTCCGGTTCTCTCCTTACTAAAAATGATTTTCGTTTAGCCTTTGAGTCAGATAAATTTGTGCTGACCAAAGGAGGAATATATGTAGGAAAAGGATATATGTGTGATGGCCTCTTTAAGGCAAATGTAGTCGTTATCGGCAAAGACAAAAAATTCATTAATAATAATATATCTAGTTCTACTTACTTGCTTGAGTCTCCTACATTATGGCATGATAGATTGGGCCACATTAATTTTCGAAAAATGAAAAAGTTGGCAAATATGGGTTTAATACCTAATTTTGATAAAAGTTTACAAAAAAACCTTTCGATTCAGTCGAAAGGAGCTCACAACCCTTAGAGTTAATTCACACTGATGTGTGTAATTTAAAGGCAACACCTACTCGTGGAGGTAAAAGGTACTTCATCACGTTTATTGATGATTGTACTCGTTATTGCTATGTGTATTTACTACACAAGAAGAAAGAAGCAATAAATGCCTTTATAAATATAAAGCTAAGGTTGAAAATCAGTTAAATAAGAAAATTAAAATTCTTAGATCTGATAGAGGAGGTGAATATGAATTTCCTTTTGAGCAACTATGTGCTGAATCAGGGATAATTCATCAAATGACTTCACCTTACTCACCTCAATCAAATGGGGTAGCTGAACGAAAAAATCGAACTCTAAAGGACATGATTAATGTCATGCTTTTAAAATCTGGTTTACCTTACAACTTGTGGGGGGAAGCTCTCTTTATGGCTAATCATATATTAAATCGAGTTCCCCACAAGAAAAACGATACTATTCCATATGAGTTATGGAAAGGTAGGCAACCTAGCTACAAATATCTTAAAGTGCGGGGTGCTTGGCTAAGGTGTCAGTCCCAAGACCTAAGAAGGTAAAACTTGGAGCTAAAACTGTTGACTGCTACTATATAGGCACAACTGAAAATAGTAGCGCTTTCAGATTTTTGGTGTTCAAATCTGAAAATAGTGAGGTTCATGTAAATACAATTATTGAATATCGAGATGCAATATTTTATGAGAATATATTTCCATATAAGAAGGACTCAAACATCACTTCTCAAAAGCCGACATACGAATCAATTTCTGGAAGAAATGATTCTCAAGTCGACAATGAAGTTATAGAAGTGCCTAAAAGGAGCAAACGAGCTAAAATAGCTAAATCCTTTGGCCCAGACTTCTTAACCTATATGATTGAGGATGACCCTCAAACTTACAAAGAAGTTATGACTGTTCCAGATGCAGCGCATTGGAAAGAGGCGATCGATAGTGAATTACAATCCATCATAAGCAATAATACTTGGGAACTGGTTGATCTTACTACGGGAAGTAAGCCAATTGGATGTAAATGGATTTTCAAAAAGAAATTAAAACCTGGCGGGTCTATCGATAAATATAAAGCTAGATTAGTAGCTAAGGAGTATCAACAAAAGGAAGGAATAGACTTTTGATACATATTCTCCAGTGACTAGTATAACATCCACAAGACTGTTAATAACTCTAGCAGCTATACATAATCTTGAAATTCAACAAATGGATGTTAAAACGGCTTTCCTTAATGGTGAATTAAATGAGGAAATATATATGGAGCAACCTGAGGGTTTCATTGTTAAAGGAAAATAAAACAAAGTTTGTAAACTTGTTCGTTCTCTTTATGGCCTTAAACAAGCTCCTAAACAATGGCACGAGAAGTTTGACAGTGTCATGATTAAAAATGGCTTTCGCATCAACGAATGCAACAAGTGCGTATATACAAGACAATATGGACAAGCAACTGTCATAGTGTTTTTATGTTGACGATATGTTAATATTTGTGACTAACATGGAGGTTATTAAGTCAAAAAAGAAAATATTAACTAATAATTTCGATACGAAGGATCTCAGAGAAGCCGATGTTATTTTGGGAATTAAAATAACAAGATCATCGAACGGTATTAAATTACCTCAGTCACACTACGTGGAAAAGGAACTTGAGAAGTTTAAGAAACATGGATTTAAAGGAACTAATAATCCTTTTCTTCCATCGATGGTGCTACACAAAAACAAAGGAGATAGTGTATCACAAAACGAGTATACTCGTTTAATTGGATGTCTCATGTATATCATGAATTGCACGAGGCCAGACATCGCCTACTCAGTCAATAAATTGAGTAGATATACGAATAACCCAAGCAAGCTTCACAGGGAAGCACTAATGAGAGTGCTTGGATACCTAAAGAATACATCAGAGTATGCATTACATTATGAAAAATATCCAGCTGTCCTCGAGGGATATAGTGATGCAAATTGGATCTTTGATTCGGAAGAATCAAAGTCTACAAATGGGTATGTATTCACAATAAGAGGAGGCGCAATCTCATGGAAATCTTCTAAACAGATGTGTATAGCTCGATCCACAATGGAGTCGGAGTTTATAGCTTTGAATAAAGCTGGTGAAAAAGCTGAGTGGCTTCATAACTTTCTAGAAGATATTCCACTATGGCCGAAACCTGTGTCAGCTATATGTATACATTGCGATAATCAAGCGGCTTTACATAGAGCTCACAACTTTATGTATAATGGTAAGTCACGACATATTCGTCGTCGACACAATATAGTGAGACATCTACTCTCAAATAAAATAATTTCTATCGACTTTGTGAACTCAAAAGAAAACCTCGCGGATCCGTTTACTAAAGGTTTATCTGGTGAAAGAATAAAATGTGCATCGAGGGGAATGGGCTTAAAGCCTAAATAAGACTAAGTTACCTCGTACGAAAACCTAACCTGACGACTGGAGATCCCACGGACCAGGTTCAATAGGACAACCAGTCTTGACTAACTTAAAAGAGAGCAGCTAAGAGTTCAACTATATCCCATTCTTATGATGCAATAAGTGCATACCTATCGCGTTTAAAAAGGTTAAATTAATTCTTTTAATGACGTCTAAACGTTGTCCAGAACAAGTAGAGTATGGTAGGATTCTCTTGATAAATGCGGTCACCTATGTCAGTGTGAGCTGGGTCGGCTCGTTGAGAATTATATTTATAGGCTGAATTCTCTAAAGCACTCGCAGAACCCAAGTATGTTCAGGACCGAAATGAACACAACCGAGAGTTTGGGAACTAATCGGTTTACTACCGTGTTAGGTTTATTGTCTTGGTTTACACCAACAGCTGACGGTTCAAGATGAAATATTTCACCGATTGGCTAAGTAAATCCGATAAGCTTCAACTAGGGAAGGTTCAAGATGAAACGATTTCACCTATCCCGATGCAGTACTATTCCTAAAGAACAGTTCGACATGTTGTGTCTCGTGCGAAGAGAAATTTCATTTATGTGGGGGATTGTTGGTGTAATTGGATTAATTATGGCTATTTAAATTGAGTCTAATTAGCCAAAGTTAATTATTGCACCTTAATTGAGTCCAATAATTATTAAAAGTCCAAACTTTACACTAAGATCCGTGGGTGATCCGATTAGGATCCGCGTGTGATTTGATTAGGATCCACATGTGATTCGAACAGGATCCGCGAAACCCGTTTCTAGAAGGTCCGAGAAGGATCCGTGTTGCCCATCCAATTTTGAATTAAAGAGTGTGTTTGGCCGGGTTTTGAACCGAATGGGTGGCACTCGTTCGGACCTAACCATTGTTTTATTCAAATCCGAACTGTTGTGACCCTCCAGCAACAATTTTCCAATTGCTATAAATAGGATAGGAATCTGGCCAATTCCTCACACTATATTTTCAGCAAATAAAGTACAAATTATTTTCTCTAATTCTTAAATTAAATAATTTTCTAGTCAAAGTTCTGTTTATTCCAACTCGCCCGTGGCCTTTTTGTTCGTGCAAAACAACAAGGATCAAGATTGTTGTATCTTGGGAGACTACCGAGGAGTACTGATGCACCGTAGGCAGCCTCGAAAATATTGTCTTAAGGAAATCACATTCGCAGCCTCAGTCATAATTTCCATTTTTTGGTTTTCGTGAATTAACCTTAAGGTTTATAATTTCTTACTTTATTCTCGGCACAAACTTATTCTTTGTTTAAAAATTATCAATTGCAAACTACTTCATAAAACGTAAGTCTGGCAGTATACATTCAAGTAACTATTTTAATGTGTTCATGTCATCTCTTTTCACCTATTCATAGGTTGAATTCTCTAAAGCACTCGCAGAACTCAAGTATGTTCAGGACCGAAATGAACACAACCGAGAGTTTGGGAACCAATCGGTTTACTACCGTATTAGGTTTATTGTCTTGATTTACACCAACAGCTGACGGTTCAAGATGAAAGATTTCACAGATTGGCTAAGTAAATCCGATAAACTTCAACTAGGGAAGGTTCAATATGAAACGATTTCACCTATCCCGATGCGGTACTATTCCTAAAGAACAGTTCGACATGTTGTGTCTCGTGCGAAGAGAAATTTCATTTATGTGGGGATTGTTGGTATAATTGGATTAATTATGGCTAGTTAAATTGAGTCTAATTAGCCAGAGTTAATTATTACACCTTAATGAATGAAATGAGAAGAGAAGGTTGAGTCTCTCCATCCCACATGAAAAAGAAGGAGAAAGTTGAGCTACAAAATTGTTATAAAAATGACACCTAGCTTTCAAAGTGGAAAGGCTTTTTGTAGGAAATAGGCCTAGAGTAATATCTGGGCCCAATAATTATTAAAAGTCCAAACTTTACACTAAGATCCGTGGGTGATCCGATTAGGATCCGCGTGTGATCCGATTAGGATTCGCATGTGATTCGAACAGGATACGCGAGTCCCATTTCTAGAAGGTCCGAGAAGGATCCGTGTTGCCCGCCCAATTTTGAATGAAAGGGTGTGTTTGGTCGGGTTTTGAACCGAATGGGTGGCACCCGTTCGGACCTAATCATTGTTTTATTCAAATCCGAACTGTTGTGACCCTCTAGCAACAACTTTCCAATTGCTATAAATAGGAGAGGAATCTAGTCAATTCCTCACACTATTTTTTAAGCAAATAAATTACAAATTCTTTTCTCTACTTCTCAAATTAAATAATTTTCTAGTCGAAGTTCTGTTTATTCGAACTCGCGCCCGTGGCCTTTTTGTTCGTGCAAAACAACAAGGATCAAGACTGTTGTATCTTGGGAGACTACGGAGGAGTACTGATGCACCGTAGGCAGCCTCGAAAATATTGTCTTAAGGAAATTGCATTCGCAGCCTCAGTCATAATTTCCATTTTCTGGTTTTCGTGAATTAACCTTAAGGTTTATAATTTCTTACTTTGTTCTTGGCACAACTTATTCTTTGTTTAAAATTATCAATTGCGAACTACTTCATAAAACGTAAGTCTAGCAGTATACATTCAAGTAACTATTTTCATGTTTTCATGCCATCTCTTTTATAAACTTACTCAATTGTTTATTAGTAAAGTCTTCGTCTATGTAACAACATATTAATTAAACATATAAGTTTATAAAACCTTTGCAACCTAATTTTGTAAAGTAAAGTTTTTGAAGCACTTTCAATTCTTTTTTAAAATAAAGTTATCGTTGTAATTTTACATCTCAAAGCTTTTATGTATTTACATCTCTCCACTACTTAGAGTATTTATGTAGTTTTCATTATATTTATTTATTTTATTTAATTAAACTATAGTTAAAAATTACTATAGTTATAAGAAATATAATTAAATATATTTCTATTACACAGATTGTTGCAACCAACAATTTCTCCAATTGGTATAGAGTGTAAACTGCAAAGGGTATGTGCATTCGATAATAAAGCCTTTTTATTTCTTATAATATTTTTAAGAGTTCCAAGGAGGTTTGTTGGTAATTTAATAATCTAATTTGATGAAATTCGAAATTCAGTCTAAAAAAAGGTGAAAGAGACACACTTCGTTATGTCGGAGGGAAAATGGATTTTGTGTAATTGATTTAACCGTTTTTCGTAGAGTTAGATTAAATCAATGAGGATATTCTCTGAGGTTAAATTACGTATAGATTATAGGGCTTAGTTACTTTATTCCGGATGGATCAATCTCAAGAAAGAACAAAGCGTAAAGAACAATTAGTAAACAAGACAATGAATATGAATATGAATATGAATATAGTATAGCAAAAGCTTTTCTATTAATTGTAATCTCAGAATGCTTTGTATGGAGGCGTGAGCTCTGAGTCAGTAGTTGTCTCAATACAATGTTAACTTGGTATTTATATGATAATAACCCTAGCTATTCAAGGAAACATAATCCCAATAGGACTAGGTATAGTAATCCTTATGGAACTTGGACTTCATTCTTAGTCGCCAAGGATTGATAGTTCAGATCGGAGAGGGCAGCTCATCATCGAATTAGTCTTCTGATCGGTCCGAATGTATGTTGACATGTCGCTCTGATTATTATAAGGGGTGCGAAATAGCCCCAATCAGTACTCCCCCACTTCTTCTAGCGTAAATGCAGTAGAAGCTCGTAGAAGTAGATGGTCGATTACGACTGTCTTTTCTATGAATTGTGCCTCGTTAAAAACCTTACTTGGAAAAAACCCTGTGGGAAAAAATCCTAAGTAAGGAAAAGAGTGCAACACTTCATAGATAGTCGTCCTTGTCATTTTCGGACTGAACCGTTACTCTTCTCTCGAGGTGGCGTTCCGACTTTACTGTTTGGCGGGAATATGATAGCCGCGAGAAGTTCGAAACGTCTTTTCTTCCTCCTATATAAATAGGTGCTCATTGTTCAATCACTTTTTACTTTCTACTTCCCACACTTTTGCAGTAACTTTCTTACTAGATAATTTCTCCTCTATATCGTTTTTATCGATCAATATTTTTCGAAGATCCCTTCAAAATGCCATCACTTTCGAAGACATCTTCTTCATCTATTGTGGGAGGAGTTGCCCCTATCATCGAGGATGAGGCAATTCCCAGCCCTCAAATAGAACAGACTGGTGTATCCGAAATCATCATTCCTGATAAGGATACTTTTAAGGTGCAAATTATATCAGATTCCGAGGTCGCGGTCAGGGCCAAAAAAGGAAAGTGTACTGCTCCCCAAATATCTGAACCAATTGAGGATCTTGCTTGCGCGTATACTGATGAGACTTTCCACGAGGTCGTGGATAATTATGCGAAGTACTTTCCGGAAGGTTCTGAGATTATCTTTCCTTCTCCTTCTGATAGAGTTACTTCTCCACAGGAAGGTTGTCGGGCTTTTTATACCCCCCATTTCAATTATGGTCCATGTCTTCCCTTATTTGCCTTATTCCTTGATATTCTGAAAATATTTAGTGTCTCCTTAACACAACTAGTCCCAAATTCCGTGGCTTTTTTCGTGTGCTTTTGATGGGGGCTATTTCGCACCCCTTATAATAATCAGAGTGACAAGTCAACATACGTTCAGACTGATCAGAAGACTAATTAGATGATGAGCTGCCCGGTCCGATATGAACTATCAATCCTTGGCGACTAAGAATGAAGTCCAAGTTCCATAAGGATTACTATACCTAGTCCTATTGGGATCATGTTTCCTTGAATAGCTAGGGTTATTATCATATAAATACCAAGTTAAACATTGTATTGAGACAACTACTGACTCAGAGCTCACGCCTCCATACAAAGCATTCTGAGATTATAATTAATAGAAAAGCTTTTGCTATACTATATTCATATTCATATTCATTGTCTTGTTTACTAATTGTTCTTTACGCTTTGTTCTTTCTTGAGATTGATCCATCCGAAATAAAGTAACTAAGCCCTATAATCTATACGTAATTTAACCTCAGAGAATATCCTCATTGATTTAATCTAACTCTACGAAAAACGGTTAAATCAGTTGGTGCCCACCGTGGGGCTAGGTTAATTATTCAATTGACATATGGCTCGCCCAAGGAAGAACGCTCGTAATGAGACAAGAAGTAACACGACGCCTCCACATATCACGTCCGATGGCTTACATGACGGTACGAATAATAACGTTCCAACCACCAACGATGGGAATAATCAAAGAACTAGCGAGCAACCGCTCAATCAACAGGAGCATCAAAGGATCCATGCTCTGAACTCCCAAGGACAACAAGAAACTGCCGCAAACCCAATACCGGAGGCTCACGTGGCTTCACAAATCCCAGTTCCTCTTCCATAAACACAGGAGAAGTTGCGACAGATCGCTATGTTGGTTAATTCGCTATGTCCGGAGGAACTATTGGTCCCCGAGCAAATTCTTGGAAACCCTAGAACTACTAGGGCAAATCCTGCTCAAAGAACTCTGAGGCAGGTCGGTCAAATTTCACAGCAAGCGGATAGCCCTATGAGCGAACAACGATCAATGCACAACCCGCAAAAGAGCAATACAAAGCCAACCGATGAGTGGATCCAAAGGAAAACAGATCGGACGAAGCAACTTCCAAACCGCCAAGGATCGAAGGAAAATACCATAGTCCCCATCGAAGATGATGTGGTCGACGCAATTCCTAATCGACTAAGAACTGTGCGCCTCTCGGAAATAGAAATCGAGAAGATGGTACAGGAGCATCTGGAACAACGTCTACGAACAATTCAAAATCCATGGGCCAGAAACACGGAGCTCCAAGAGAGCCTAGCAGCATGCTCCCCCTTTTGCAGGGAGATAAAAGAAGCTCAATCGACGGGTCAAGTTCCGGGACGACTACCCAGATATTATGGAACTACCGACCCAGATGATTACATATTCAGTTTTACGAACATAATGAACTTATATGCTCACTCAGCAGAATACACTGCAAAGTTAATGGTCACCACATTCGAAGGACCGACTTTAGATTGGTTTGCCAAACAACCCATTAATTCCATATTCAGCTTTCGGGAGTTATGCAATAAGCTGACTCAGCAGTTCGCTAGCCAGAAGAGACAGAAACTGCCAATGAGCTATCTAGGAACCATCCACCAACAAGAGGGAGAATCCCTACGAAACTGGTTGGCAAGATTTAACGTGGAATTGCTCAAAATCGGTTCCCCAAATATCGACTACATAATCTCCATCATTTTCGACCTCACCAAAAACAGGCAGTTCGGGAATGCCCTCAGTAGAAAACAATCAAGAACATTTGCGGATATTATGACCTTGACATCCAAATACATGACTCAAGAGGAGATGAACTCTTTTAAGGATAAGAATAAAAATAAGGCTCCCAGCTCCGGGTCGAAACGGCAAGATAGAGTTCCCGCCCCGAAACCCACGGATTATGATAGACCCTTCAGAAAGGGGAATGTCTTTCAACGACTAGAGTATAATCGGAACGATCAAGATAGGAGACCTAATATCTATCCGAGATCAAGATCGGCCGAAACAGGAATAGAATAAACCAAGTGGAGTACCCCAGGCTGACCGTTCCTATCGAAGAAATCTTGGTAATACTTGAGAGGAACAATTGGATCCCCCCACCAAAAAGAATCGCTCAACTAAGGCCGGATGCTCGAAACTACAATTTATACTGCAGATATCACCGGGAACATGGGCATCGCACCGAGGATTGTTTTCACCTGAAACGAGAAATCGAAAAGTTGATTGAACAAGGAAAATTGGATGACTATCTAGAACAAAACAATCGCAAGCGGGGCAGGAGTCGGAGTCCACGGAACAATAATCAAAGAGGAACCTCGAAAAGAAGGAAGAACAAGAATGGAACCGCTATCGATTGTCCTATCATCCGCGCTGAGCTTCTTTCATTCGTCCCCTAACAATGGTCCACCGCTGGAATTGAACGATGATCAAGTTAACGGCACCATTCATACAATCTCAGGAGGGCCAGCCGGCGGAGATAGCCGGAACGCTCGCTGCAGGACCGCCAGGTCCATACTTGGGAGCAGTAGGTACCCGAAAGAAGTGTGGACGCTAGAAAGCAAACCACCGAAGGATTAGCTGATCAGTTTTAACGAGAGCGAGGTGCCAAAGAACTTTGTCTGGGACACGAAAGAGGACAACCCTGATTTCCCGATGGTGGTATCGCTAGAAATAGCGAACTACAACGTTAAGAGGATCCTCATCGACAATGGAAGTTCAGCGAACATCATATCTAAAGAGGTCCTAGCTCAGATGAACCTCGGAGAAATAACTTTCCAAAAGGTAGCTACGCCTTTGGTAGGATTTGGAGGTTCGGAAATAGTCCTCTGTGGAACGATAACATTAAGTGTCTCACTCGGAAAGAAACCACGTCGTACGGTGAAGCTAATCAAAATCTTAGTAGTAGAAACTCCCTTCGCTTACAACGCGATCTTGGGCCGACCCGCCCTCAACCTATTCCGAGCAGTTGTGTCAACTTACCATCAGAAAATAAAATTCCCGACTGACATAGGAATCGGAGAAATAGTAAACGATCATTGTATGGCATGGGACTGTTACAACACCTCCTTAACAATGGAGAACCGTTCAAGATCGTTTACCCCAGCTAAAAGAAAGCTCGAGGACGAAGTTGATAGAGTCGAAGTTGAAATCCCCAATATAGACCGAATAGATAAAAACAGAAAGGAACCGGTCGATTTGACTTTGAAACCACCGGAGCACAAAGATGTCCTGCTGGTACAAGGGGATCCCACAAAAACGACCAAGAATTTGAACTGAACTCAGTAAGGAAGGGGAAGTAATGTTAGTAAACTTCCTCAGAGAAAATATAGATATCTTCGCCTGGAGTGCGAACGACATCGAGGGGATTGATCCCAGAGTAATCACCCATTCGCTAAAACTCGACCCAATGGCAAAACCTGCTAGGAAAAAGAAGAGGAATCATGGGCTGATAAGAGACAAGATAATCAAGGCAGAAGTAGAAAGGCTACTCAAGGCTAAACAAATTCGAGAAATACACTTCTCGGAATGGCTATGTAATGTTGTATTAGTAGCGAAAGGGGATAAAAAGGATAATAAGTGGAGAATGTGCAATGACTTCACCGACCTTAACAAGCTATGTCCGCGCGATCCATATCCCCTTCCGAGGATCGACCTATTGGTCGACTCAACGGCTGGTTTCGCAATCTTCAGCATGATGGACGCCTTCCAAGGTTTTTACCAAATATACATGAATGAGCGAGACCAAGAGAAAACTACTTTCATAACAGAGCAAGGTGTCTACTGCTTCATAGTCATGCCATTTGGCCTAAGGAATGCTGGGGCCACTTACCAGAGGTTAGTAAACCGGATGTTCAAGGAGCTGATCGGAGAAATAATGGAAGTGTACGTAGATGATATGCTGGTCAAAAGCATGAATGAAGCTGACCACGTAAAGCATCTCGATCGATGCTTCTGAATATTGAGGAAATACCGAATGAAGCTGAATCCCGCAAAATGCACTTTCGGAGTAAAATCGGGAAAATTTTTAGGATATTTGGTACATCAACGAGGAATTGAGGTCAATCCAGAAAAGATTCGAGCTATAACCGAAATGAAACCTCCTAAAACAATCTCCCAGGTGCAGAGTTTAGTAGGAAAGATCGTGGCATTGAACAGATTCATCTCCAAGTCGGCTGACAGAAGTTTGCCTTTCTTTCAAACTCTGAGAAAGGCGAAAAACTTTGTTTGGACCGAAGAATGCGATCAGGCTTTCAACCGGTTGAAAGAATACCTGACATCCTCCCCATTATTAGCCAAACCGACTGAAGGCAAACCACTATACATTTACATATCTATTTCTGATGTGGCCATTAGTTCGGTTTTGGTAAAGATAGAAGGCGTCGAACATAAGCCTGTTTATTATTTAAGCAAGTTACTACAAGGGGCGGAGAAGAATTACTTGGAAATAGAAAAATTCGCTTTGGCCTTAGTGGTAGCGCCACGCAAACTCCGACCTTACTTTTAACCTACAAAATTGTGGTGTTAACCAACCAACCACTAAGACAGGTCTTAGCGAAGCTGGAAGCCTCTGGAAGATTGATTAAGTGGGAAATTGAGCTAGGCCAGTTCGAAATCGAATACAAACCACGAATCGCGATTAAGGCTCAAGTCCTAGCCGATTTCCTATTAGAAACTCCGACCCCGACAACTGAACTTAGTGAATCGACTAGCCACAATAACGATATCTTGATCGTAGAGAATCAAACCTGGTTGATGCACGTCGATGGTGCTTAATGCAGAGAAGGAAGAGGTGCCGGAATCAACTTTACCGGGCCAAATAAAGAAGACATAAATTATGCAATAACATTGGACTTCGTAGTTACAAACAACGAAGCCGAATACGAAGCACTAATTGCAGGAATGGAAATGGCGATCAAGGCCAACATAAAGAGTCTCAAAGTGCTGACCGATTCGGAGTTAGTACAAAGACAGATTGAAGGTCTATACAAGGCAAAGGAATTTAACATGATTAAGTACCTCACCAAAGTCAAAGAATTAGCTAAGAAATTCGAGAATTTTGAGATACAGAAGATTCAATGTTCAGAAAATAAATGGGCCGATCAACTTTCTAGATTTACAGGGTCTCATGACGGTAAAACAGAAAGAGTAATCAACTGGTTAATTTCCAATACACCAGCAATCGATATCGACGAGACACCAGTCACAGAGATGATGGAAATCGAAGAAGCTGAAAGAAATTGGATGACTCCAATGATGGACTATCTCCGAGAAGGAAAATTACCGCTTGATCCAAATGAGGCTCGGAAAATAAAATATCGAGCTCCTAAATGTACATTGTTAGAAGAAAAACTTTACCGAAGATCGGTATCAGGAATTCTTCTAAAATGCATCTCCGAGTCACAAACCCATGATGTCCTTCGAGAGGTACACGAAGGAGAAGCAGAGAATCACAGTGGAGCAAGGGCCTTAGCCTTAAAGTGCCTTAGAACAGGTTATTATTGGCCTACCATCAACAATGATGCCATACAGTATGTGCAAAAATGTCATCATTGTCAAGTTCATGCAAATATAAGTCATCAACCAGCCGAGAACATGCACCCGATACCAGTATGCTGGCCATTTGATCAATGGGGAATGGACATTGTGGGACCTTTCCCAGTAGCCAGGTCTAAAAAAGCGTATGTTCTGGTCGCTGTCGAATATTTCAGTAAATGGATAGAATGCGTTGCTCTTGCTCAAATAACTCAATTCCAAGTGATCAATTTCCTATGGAAATTCATAGTATGTCGATTCGGCATCCCGAAAATCCTGATTTCTGATAATGGAACACAATTCGCGGGAAAACAAGTGATGGAATGGTGCTCAAAGTTGGGAATTCAACAAAACTTCACTTCAGTAGGGCATCCAAGAGCGAATGGACAAACTGAAGTAGCGAACCGTGAAATAATAAAGTCTTTAGAGAAAAGATTAGGGGCAGCCAAAGGAAGATGGCTAGATGAACTCCCCGGAGTACTTTGGGCTAATCGAACGACAGTCAGAACTTCGACCGGGGAGACCCCATTTAGTCTGGTATATGGCTCGGAGGCTGTAATTCCAGTCGAAACACTAATTCCACCACCAAGAATCGAAATGTATGATGACAAGGAAAATGAAAAGGCAAGAGAAAGTGATATCGACTTGACTGAAGCCTTAAGAGAAAAAGCAACCGTACGATTGCAGGTCGCTAAATCAAACATGGAGAAGGCATACAATCAGAAGGTACGCATACAAACCTTCAAAGAAGGGGTCATGGTGCTGAAAAAGGTAGAGGTATCCAAGCATGTGGGAAAATTACAATAGAATTGGGATGGACCATACATTATCATTGATGTAGGAAAGAAAGGTTCATACAAAATTGCACACTTGGACGGAACACCCCTACCAAGAACATGAAATGCAGTCAACCTAAGAAGATACTATGGGAAATGAATCCTAGTAATCGTCCTTGTTAATTTCCTTTAATTTTGTTTTTTTTTATTCGTTGTAATAAAGGCCTTGGCCTGAGATTCATTCTCGATATTTTTTTTATCAATGATTACGATTTCGAGGACCAAGTCAAAGGTTCACTTGAGTAAGGCCGAAATTTCAAAACGAGTTGAGTATAAATTGATCTATTCGATAAACGCTCCTCGAAATTCAACAATCAACACGGTCAAATCCACAAAAGTTGATCTATGACTTAAAACGAGTTGAGTATAAATCGATCCGCTCGATAAACACTCCTCGATCTCAACAATAACGACTAAAAATGTTAAAAGCCAAAAATTTTGGTAAAAAACCTAAGTCTTAAAACGAGTTAAGTATAAATCGATCCGCTCAATAAACGCTCCTCGATCTGAACAATAACGACTAAAAAGGTTAAAAGCCAAAAATTTTGGTAAAAAACCTAAGTCTTAAAACGTGTTGAGTATAAATCGATCCGCTCGATAAACGCTCCTCGATCTCATAAATAACGACTAAAAGGGTTAAAAGCCAAAAATTTTGGTAAAAAACCTAAGTCTTAAAACGAGTTGAGTATAAATCGATCCGCTCGATAAACGCTCCTCGATCTCAAAAATAACAAGGTTAAAAGCCAAAAATTTTGGTAAAAAAAAAACCCAAGTCTTAAAAAGAGTTGAGTATAAATTGATCCGCTCAATAAACGCTCCTCGATCTACATAATAGCAAACAAAGATAGGTTACAAGCCAAAAATTTTGGTAAAAAACCTAAGTCTTAAAAAGAGTTGAGTATAAATCGATCCGCTCGATAAACGCTCCTCGATCTAAAAAATAACAAGGTTAAAAGCCAAAAATTTTGGTAAAAAAACACCTAAGTCTTAAAAAGAGTTGAGTATAAATTGATCCACTCAATAAACGCTCTTCGATCTACATAATAGCAAACAAAGATAGGTTAAAAGCCAAAAATTTTGGTAAAAAACCTAAGTCTTAAAACGAGTTGAGTATAAATCGATCTGCTCGATAAACTCTCCTCGATCTAAAAAATAACAAGGTTAAAAGCCAAAAATTTTGGTAAAAAAAACACCTAAGTCTTAAAAAGAGTTGAGTATAAATTGATCCGCTCAATAAACGCTCCTCGATCTACATAATAGCAAACAAAGATAGGTTAAAAGCCAAAAAATTTGGTGAAAAACCTAAGTCTTAAAACTAGTTGAGTATAAATCGATCCGCTCGATAAACGCTCCTCGATCTAAAAAATAACAAGGTTAAAAGCCAAAAATTTTGGTAAAAAAAAAATCTAAGTCTTAGAAAGAGTTGAGTATAAATTGATCCGCGCAATAGACGCTCCTTAATCTCCATAAAAACGATCAAGATAGGTTAAAGCCAAATATTTTGGTTAAAAACCTAAGTTTCCAATAGTCAGACGATACTCGAACAACGCGATAATCATTCTCGATGTTTTACAACGACAAGCGAATAATACCAGTACGGAAAAAGATTAACAACAAGAGATATGAAAACAATCAAATTTTATTCATCTGAGTACAAAGAACATCTCTCAAAATTACATAAAGAGTTTTATTCGCCTAAGTACATAGAACATTTCTCGTATCATTACAAGGGTAAAAAAAATCCTACTCTATGGATTGATGGCTTTCACAACAATGTCCACGGAAACATCAATCTCCTTCCTGGTGCATCATTGATCCTGTACAACCCCCTAAGAAGCATGTTGCTCAGGATGGTCGACTTCTTTAGTTCGACGGCCAGGCTCTGAAGATCGATTCTTCATTTAGTCGGAATGGCCATTACCACCCAGATGCCCGATAATGGCCACTCGCCCAAATCGAGATACTGTTTGTGTAATGGGGTTGATTTTTACTCTAAAGCAGCATCTCGAGAAGACCGTCGCAAAAGTTAAAATTTACCAGCACGTCCCCGCGGTCTGTCACTCCGGAAGTAACCTCCAAGAACGGGGACGCTTGGTACGTATGAACCCGCCATGTGCAAACAAGCAACCATGGACCCCAACCCAATGAAGACTAAGGCTAAGGCGACATGGGACACATCAGTACTAGGTAGGGTGATACTGGGACCTGTCAGTACAAGGCAATATATGTTTGAGTTATTCTGGAATGATAGATCACGATAATGTGACTTTTTGAATGTTATGGGATCAGTGGGCAAAGAGAAACTCAGAGAAATTGATATCTCCATTTTTGGGGAAGTATGATTGGATATAAAAGAAACTGCCTACCTATTTATAGGCACAGTTAAAATTAATCCTACAGTTGGATGAAGATCTGAGAGAACCGAAAGTGCGACCGTTTGACTTCCCACTTTAATGCAAATAAGTTGGAACGACACCTGTTTATTCGTAAAAGCTACTCGATGAGAAAGAGGTCTCAGAATCGAAGTGATCAACACGAAATTAAGCGGATCTTAAGAGCACCAGATTGAAAAGAGCTTACAGGCTTACAAGCGCTAATCGCTCAATAAAGCACAAGAGATCCTTGACACAGACATATGAGTTGGCACCAATATGACAAGTACTAGCTCATTAGAGGTAATAAAATTCCATATTCACGCATACGAGGTCGTCACTGCCTCATATTCCAGAGAATTGCTTAAGGAGGTCTCAACCAGCTTGTTGGTGTAAATTGAGAAGGTTTTGAAGATGACAAAAAGGCCATAATGGTTTTGAAGATCAAAAGGATAAGTCATCAACTAAGAACAGCTTAGTGAAACCTATCTCAAGGTCTGGAAGCTATGTGATCGAATCAGCCGAGTGGGATATCAGATCAGTTAAGATCAGATTGGTTATCATTAGCCGAGTCAAGATAGATGTGTTCATTCTTGAATCAGCAGTGTAGCCATCAGCTTAGTACTCCCATCAGCCAAGTGAAGACGATCAGCAAGCTATCCAACGGTAACCTGCTAAGTGCATTAAATGCGACTGACAGAAAGTACAGCAGACTATACTGTAGCAGTTGCAGGGAGCCGTTCCAGAAAATGGGGACCAGAACTCGAGGACTGCAGATTTCTGTCTCATCTTCAACGGGCAGAAATTCAAATTCGAGAGTATAAATAGAAGACCAACTGAAGATCTAAATGAGACTTGCACAATTCAAGATCACATCTTAAGAGCGAGATCCATCAGTTGAATCGTCTGATCACAAGCGAAGTCATCTGTTGACGAAGCTTTTCGTTGAAGAACAGAGAACTTGCGTTGTCTGTCTGAGTGACTTTCAACTGAGAAAAGAAAGGAGTGTATATCCATCTGTGTGAAGTGATATAGCTTCTTAGTGTAGGTTTTCTTTGTGAGCTCCTATACTGAAAATAGCGTGAGGAGTGTAGATCCATCTATGTGAGTGATCTAGCTTCGGAGAGTAGGATTTCTGTGTGATTTCTTACTGCGCACTTGTGGCCATTTCATTTGTTGTCTGGCGCAAGCAGAGTATATTGTAAACTGTGTGTTTATAGTATAACCCAAGATCTTTGTGACTTGGACGAGTGGATTAAAGGATATTCACATCCATATAACCACTATAAAAATTACTTGTGTTTTTACATTGCTTTTAAATTTGCATATTTTCTAATTGCATAAAAACACATTAAGTTAACTGTTTGAAAAAGACTTGAAAGGAGTTTATAAAACTAGGGAAACATTTTTCAAACTACTAAGATTACTTGTGAAAAACACTTTGAAAATCCGCTGCAAGTACTCTAAGTATTAAAACTGATTTTGGCAAAATCAGCTAAGTAACAATCAGACGAGTGGTCAACAAGGCTGTTCAAAGATTTGTTCGCGAACAGAGTTGTAACCAACTAATCTGATCAGCTTAGTCTGTTCAGTTAAAGTGAAAGTTTTAAAGTTAAATTTTGAAGAAATTTTTTGAAGAGGTTTATTCACCCTCCCCTCCCCTCTAAACCTCTTCTGACCACTTGGGACCAACAAGTGGTATCAGAGCAGATTGGTTCATCTGATCCTCTGCCTGATCAAACGAACTTGATCCATGGTGTGTTTTTCAAATTTTTCAAAAAGAGAGCATACTTTGAAAATCAGAAACTTTTGAAAAATGGATGTCATAAGCCATGTTCCTCACATCGGCCTTATGGACTTTGAAAGCTGGAAAATCAGAATGGAAATCCTTCTTGCCGCTTATGACGACAACATGCTTACTTGTTTCACAAAAGGACCATTCAGATTTCAGAAGACTGTGAAGGTTGATGGCCAACCAGATCAGATAGTTGACAAAGAGCTGGATGAGCTGACTCCCAAAGAAGTCAAGTTAGTAAATCTTGACAAAAAGGCTATGCTCATCATTTTCAAAGCTGTAGACGAAGAAAGATTCCAGAAGATCAAGCATTTCAAAACTGCTAAAGAGATGTGGGATAAAGTCTGCGAGCTAAGCGAAGGAAACGAAGCTATCAAAGAACACAAGCTCAGTGTGGCCCTTGAGGAGTTTGAAAATTTCAAGATGAAGTCTGGTGAAACGATTGATCAGATGGATACCAGATTTACCAAAGCTCTGAATGAAGTTCTAAGGTTTGGTAAAGAATTTTCGAACAAGGAGATCACCGCAAAGGTTCTCATGGCCTTGCCACCTAAATTCAACATGAAGGTGACAGCCATGGAAGAATCAATGGATTTAGGGAAGATTTCCCTTTCCGAACTGTTCTCATCCCTCAAAGCATATGAGTATCAAATGCCAAGAATGGGATTAGAAGTGTCAACCAGTTCAGACCCTACTGCTGCTCTAATGGCGTCAGACAAGTCAAGAAAATCAGCAGACAAGTCAAAACAGAAGACTCTGCTGAGTTCAGAAAAAGTCTACACTGCTGACGACGTTACCCTGCTGCTGAATGATTTTGAGAAGTTCTACAAGAAGAAAATGAAATTAAAATATAAAAATGCTACTTCATCTTCTTCTGATCATTTTCAGGAAAACAGGGATTCATCCAAAGCAAAACTTAGAGACTACAATGAAGAGGAGTATGGACTTTTGATCAAAGATCATTCTCACTCATCATCTGAAAAGTTTGCTGAAAAGGAAAAGCGTGCCAAAAAGGAGTGTAAGCTTAGAAAGAGCAAATCAAGGTTAGCTAATGCAGCAAAGCTAATAAACTCCGGCATATCTTATTCAGACAACCAGTCGTCTGATAAAGAGTTTGAAGAAGTGCCTGAAACTCTATGCTTATCTGTCATAGAATCTGATAATTCTGAAACTGAGGTAACTTCTAATATTAATTAAATGCACTATTTGAATGGTTGAATAAACTCTATATTACAAATTCAAATATTGTGTGTGCATTTGCCAAGCTTAAGGTAGAGATGACTCTGCTAAAAAGAGCAAATCAGATCACTGAAACTTCAGGTTGAAAAACCTCAAGAATCAGCTGACTATCAAAAAGCTTGAGCATGAGAATGAAACTCTAAAAGCTGAGTATGCAGTTTGTTTTGAAGATATAAATGAACTTTAAAAGAAAAACTTGCATCATTCTCTAAAAAGAAATCAGAGGCTTAAAAGAAGAAGTCTGCTGATGCTCAAAAGGTTAGAAAACCTAGTAAGCTACCGAAGACGAATCAGACTACTAAAACCCATCAGGCGAATAAGCTGCTGATAGGAGTAAAATTTAAATGTCAAGTCTGCTAAATCTAGGGTGAGTTATTAAATAACTCAGGTAAGAAATTGAGGCAAAAATGAAATTATCTGGCAAGAATTTGAATCACATAATGATAATTGTTATTATGACATGTACTATGCTTATTCATATTATCATGTTGATCATATTCACTGTGCTGATTGCCATCCTCATTTCAATATGCATGTTTATCACACATTTCATGCATCTTACCTTGCTTATGAGCATTGTTTTAATCATGACCAGTAAAGTGGTATCATAATGACAAGTGATATCATCATGATAAAACATAAGTCACTAGATCATCACATGTTAAAGGTTTTACTAACCCTGCTGGACCCAATAAATAAGGGGTACCAAAAATAGTCATCTGTTTTACAGGTGAAGTGCATGTGAGATGACAAAGATGAGTTGACTGCCCTTGCAAATTTCAACAAATTCAACAAATGATCTTACCATCAAGTGTACACCTGGAAATGGTACCATCAAGCCGCTTATATCAGATTGCTCCAAACCATCAAGTGATATCAGTCAAGTGAGTGATATTAGACAAGTGGTGTCAGACAATTGGTATAAACCAACAAGTGGTAGACGCTACATTTGGAGATTTCAAGGAAGCAAGATTGTTGGAAAGCTGAAGCCCATCAAAGGATTACAAGTGGTATAAAGACCATCAGAAACCAACAAGTCAACCATGTGACAAAGAAAAATGGTTAGTTGATTTTGGATTCATAAGTCGAGGGGGAACTTATCAGAAGACTAACCCAGAACAGCTTACTGAAATTCAACGGCTGAGTGTCTTGAAGAGAAACTCTCATCAGACTACTTGACCACTGATTCTTGAACTTAGGGGGAACGTGTACGACGAGCGGTACTCCTAAATAAAGATGAAGTTTTCAATAAGTCAAAATGAAGCTATCAGAGGACTGCTTCTTATCAGCCGACTGGAACTCAACAGCCAAGTGTAATTCAAGAATGTACTACATCAAGTGGTATCAGCAAGAGTTATCACATCAACAAGTGATATCAGCTGACTAATCTGATTTACATTTATACAAGTAGTATCAGACTACAAGTAGCATCAGACTACAAGTAGCATCAGACTACAAGTGGAATCAGACCACAAATACCAACAAGTGGTATCAATTCTTGAAGTTAAGGGAATTTTCTAGCTGGAGTGATAAACAGCAACGAAGACTACCTAAATCAGCCTAGTACTCACCTAATTGTCTTCAGCATACTAAGTTTGCAATCCCATAAAGAGAAAAAGGGGAAGAAGAGATGCAACTCAAGTATTATTGTTGATGACAAAAAGGGGGAAGATAAAGGATGCAACTAAGAACCCTTTAAACAGAAGATCAGAAAAGGAAAAAGAACCAACTATGAAAAAGAACCAACTATTGGTATTTTTTTGAAAGTTGTATCAGATCAATAAATTTCCATCTCAAGGTATGAAGACCAAATCTGAAGACTTAGAAGACGTTCTTAGTTGAAGGTTTTGTCATCATCAAAAAGGGGGAAATTGTTGGTGTAAATTGAGAAGGTTTTGAAGATGACAAAAAGGCCATAATGGTTTTGAAGATCAAAAGGATAAGTCATCAACTAAGAACAGCTTAGTGAAACCTATCTCAAGGTCTGGAAGCTATGTGATCGAATCAGCCGAGTGGGATATCAGATCAGTTAAGATCAGATTGGTTATCATCAGCCGAGTCAAGATAGATGTGTTCATTCTTGAATCAGCAGTGTAGCCATCAGCTTAGTACTCCCATCAGCCAAGTGAAGACGATCAGCAAGCTATCCAACGGTAACCTGCTAAGTGCATTAAATGCGACTGACAGAAAGTACAGCAGACTATACTGTAGCAGTTGCAGGGAGCCGTTCCAGAAAATGGGGACCAGAACTCGAGGACTGCAGATTTCTATCTCATTTTCAACGGGCAGAAATTCAAATTCGAGAGTATAAATAGAAGACCAACTGAAGATCTAAATGAGACTTGCACAATTCAAGATCACATCTTAAGAGCGAGATCCATCAGTTGAATCGTCTGATCACAAGCGAAGTCATCTGTTGACGAAGCTTTTCGTTGAAGAACAGAGAACTTGCGTTGTCTGTCTGAGTGACTTTCAACTGAGAAAAGAAAGGAGTGTATATCCATCTGTGTGAAGTGATATAGCTTCTTAGTGTAGGTTTTCTTTGTGAGCTCCTATACTGAAAATAGCGTGAGGAGTGTAGATCCATCTATGTGAGTGATCTAGCTTCGGAGAGTAGGATTTCTGTGTGATTTCTTACTGCGCACTTGTGGCCATTTCATTTGTTGTCTGGCGCAAGCAGAGTATATTGTAAACTCTGTGTTTATAGTATAACCCAAGATCTTTGTGACTTGGACGAGTGGATTAAAGGATATTCACATCCATATAACCACTATAAAAATTACTTGTGTTTTTACATTGCTTTTAAATTTGCATATTTTCTAATTGCATAAAAACACATTAAGTTAACTGTTTGAAAAAGACTTGAAAGGAGTTTATAAAACTAGGGAAACATTTTTCAAACTACTAAGATTACTTGTGAAAAACACTTTGAAAATCCGCTGCAAGTACTCTAAGTATTAAAACTGATTTTGGCAAAATCAGCTAAGTAACAATCAGACGAGTGGTCAACAAGGCTGTTCAAAGATTTGTTCGCGAACAGAGTTGTAACTAACTAATCTGATCAGCTTAGTCTGTTCAGTTAAAGTGAAAGTTTTAAAGTTAAATTTTGAAGAAATTTTTTGAAGAGGTTTATTCACCCCCCCCCCCTCTAAACCTCTTCTGACCACTTGGGACCAACACAGCTAGATCTTATTAATTATTTACAAATTTCCAATTCCTCTCATACCAAGAACGTAACCTAAAGAAATAGTGGTTGCTTTATTTGAGGAATATGGAGCTCACAATCAGTGCAAAAAAACATGAAGTTCAAGGAAATGGGTAGAACAAAATCCCTTATAAGAGCTTAAAACTTTTAAAAGAAAAGCAAGGCTCAAGGGAAGTGATACTAACACCCTTATATAGAAGTTCATGACAAATAGATAGTTTTACAAACATAAATCGATCATCGATAAGGATGGTAAACGTACTTTACAGTTCAAACCAATTACATGGACGACCTACAGTGAACATTTTATAATGACTGAAGTGACTATAGAAATAGCCTAAGGGACTATGCTTGATTAATCATCACACTCATACGTGTTTAAAAGTTTGATATGCAAAGGAAACACTGCATCGTTCGACTATTCAAGACTGATCAGCCAGAGCGAGCTACTCTTTCAAACAAAAGATGATATCCCAGGAAATTAATGCCAGATAAGTCAATTGAAATCTCCTGCTTACTTAGAAAATTTATACTTAATTATAACGATAAAATTGTGCATGACAACCACATGACAATTGCGGCATACATCGTCTAAAAGAAAAAAAAAAGGAAGAAGCAGTCCACTACAACAGCCTCATTAAAACAGGTCATCGAGGCTAGTTGCCATCGCTGGGCCGACTAGCAGAAGCACCCCTCCGAGGAGTCGCATTATCCACAAACGCCATTAACTCCTCCTGACGTTTCTGTTAACCGGCATCATAACCTTGTTCATATGCCTGCCGACGAGACTCCTCTGCAAGTGCATTAACCTGGGCCTGGTTGCTCTTCCCCTTCTCGAGAACAGACTTCTCTTCTCGTAATTTCTGAAGATCATCATTGAGAAGCCTGAGTTGGAAGGCCTGCCCTTCAACCTTCGCTGTCTCCAAATCCAGACGTTGCTTTTGGCTCTCCTTACCGAGCCACAAATTGTCATTCTCTACGCCCAGCTGCAGCGCGAAATACTTGGCCTGAAAAGGAAAAAGGTCATATGTAATAAAGCAATCAAAATACTGCAAGAAATACAGTTAGAAATGTAATTACCTGTTCGCACATCTTGACGAGCGACTGAACGAGGCGAACATTGGGAGTGCCTTCGTGTTTCTTCAATTCGCCCGGCAAGATAGTGCTCAGACCCAACTCCCAGGACAAAGCGTCGGGCTCAAGAGAATTGGGCAGTTCACTATCGAGGGGAATATTGTCAGGTCGAGGAATTCCTGACTCCGTTATATCCCTAACTTGTTCGAGAATACAACGGTTGTCTAACACACGAGGGGACTCCCTCTCGTTAGGACTCACCAAGGTCTCTTTACCTGAAGCAGAAATAACAGTCCGTAGACCGGACCTTGAGCCTGTCCGATCTCCAGAAGATCCGTCGGTTTCAAAAGAAGTAGTTACAACAGTGGTATCAGTAAATAAAAAGTCAGAAAAATCTTGAGCAACAGATTGTGTCATGGATGGATTCAAAAAAGGACCTCCGCCATCCGCCATCCGCCCCCGCGGCAGCGTCCCCTTGGCCTTCGCCAATAACTAGTTCGGTAGAAGCAGAGGAAGGAATATAATTACTTGGAACGTGCTCATGCAAGCCATGCTCGAAAGAAGAAACACCCGAAGAAATAGGTATATTAAAAGTTTGCTCCACATTGGACATGTCTCCGAAGGCCACCCGACCAGGGGAGGGCCTCCTTTCGACCTCACCAGAAACGGGAAAATTTGGTTGAGTAAAAGTTGAACTAATCGAGGGAAAAGTTTCGGAAGAAATAACGGGAGTCCGGATCCCCGACCTTCTAATCGACTGGGAGCGAGGAGGATCTACTGAAGGCCCCTCAGTACGGGACCGTTTTGGCCTCGAGTTTCGACTACCCTCGCGGGAAGAACGCTTTGAAGTGTTGCCGAAAAGGTTACTCATATTCGGAAATGGAAAAGAATATTTAACTATCGAAGAAAGTTTATCGACCTCCTGCGAAAGAATATTCTATCGGAGTTGAGTAAAAACAGTAAATAGTGAGTAAACTTTTTACCGTATGTATTTATACTAAATGAAAAGACGCGACAGACCCTAAGAATGGGCGCGAAATAGAGAACCTGACCTATGAACAGCCGCAAGAATTCGAAAAGACATAGGCATAATGATTACACCAAAATTAATGACTTGTCTGAATTATTGTCAATAGAGAAGCAGAAAAGACAAAACTTTCAGAATACAAACCGTCTTATTTACAACAGGATAAAAAAATAATATTACAAATCATGCTATGTTAGTTCTTGTCAAAGTTATTTCCTCAAGCTGGATTGATCGCTCCATCCTCACACAACCTGATCGCCATGTGGAATTCCCTGATCGTCAGCGGCCTCCCCTTCATTGGCTCCCTCGTTCGCTGCCTCCATATTCTCCTCCTCTTCCTCTTGATCGAAGAAATTATTATCGACCTCCAGGTTAATATATGAAGGAGGAGTCGGCAATGGCTTCCCGAACTCTTCGACAAGGTGAGCCAATGGGAACTGTTGATAGTTAACACTCGGCAGGTCGGAAGGAGAGTGTTCCTCGCCATAACGATTCAGGCTGACGTGTGTCGCCTTAAAATACTCCCTTCGACAATCTTCAATCAATTCCAGGGCAACCAGCTGATGAATCGACTTCTTGAAAGTACTTTTGAGGAGCGGACCAACCATTTGATACACCAAGGATGTATAAACGGGATAATTAAGGAACTCACGAATCACCCTCTCGTCGGGATTCCTACCATAACGATCGGTGAGTCCGCTAAGAGGAAGGTCCCTATCATACTCCTCCAATGAGGCTTGAAGACTCACTACCTGAGATTCCAGCTCGCTAATCCGACTAGTACTTCGAAGTTGATAATCTTCCAACTCCTTAGCCAACCGATCAATCTGCTCTTGAGCACGAGAAGTCTCCAAACTTTATTTATGATCTCTTGGTCATCAGTTCCCGTGGCCTGAGAATCTGTGATCGGAGGTGGAAAAGAAGAGGACATCGAGGGACTAGCCTCCGGATCAGAAACCTTGTGAAGTAATGCCTTGTATCTCTCGTCCAAAAATTCACATTGTTGTTTCCAGAGAGCAGCTTCATAGGCATACGAAGCCAAGCAAGTCTTTGTCGGAGAAATAAATGAAACGAATCTGTGAGCTAAAGAATTCATTAGATAAATCAATGAATGAGCATATATGACAACAAATAACCTTCTCAGCATAAAGAGAAGCTCTCTGAAGTTCTCCAAGGGATCCTTCCGAAGGAGCTTATTCATATCATGAGTAAAGACACCGGAAAGAAGAACACGAGCAGCCTTATCCACGGCATTCTCGCTCTCGCCATGAACCAAATAATCATTCTCAGGATAGCCAGCCGCTCTCTTCCCTTGTAAATGATCTTCGATCATCTCAACGAGAGTAGGTTTCGGATGATTTTCACCAAGTAAAGAAAGATCCTCACCAGAACGACCATAGTAACGCTTTCTTCTCTCTACTGGCTTGTCGTTGGGATGGGGCATCGACCAGCTACGACATCCTCGAATGCCAAGGGAAGTATGAAGTTGAAGAGGAGGATAACCCTGTCCCGTCCCCTGATGGACAGGAGATTCCTGTGGTGAATCCGGAGATTCCTCTCTATTATCTTCTGAATCATGGCCCAAGTCCAATTTTCTCTTCCTGGACACCCTCTGCTCGATGGGAAGGTTCTCTACTCTTTTAGTAGATTTTGATAGGACCATCTTACCTTTCGAGGAGCCCCGAGAATTTTCCACCATGAGAATTGAAAGAGAATAAAGTTCTGAATTAGACATGTTATTAAAAGAGAATATAATGTCAAAAGTGACGCTAAAATAAAGTGCTTACCCAGCGATTGAGAAGGGGAAGCGATTGAAAAAGTATGAGGACTCAAGCCCGCTCTACGGAGAAAAGCCTCACCGATAAGAAGAGCACTCTGATACTTGTCGGCACGCATATCCATGATTTCACCGATCAATTGAGGATCATCAGGGATAAAATGGCCCGTCACCGAGCGACCATCGGAAATCCACTCGGAGTCGTTGTCCCACGAGAATGGCTCAGTAGAACCATCTGCTAACCGAAGGTGAGAAGGAGGGCGTACAAAGAAAAATGAGATTTCCAGGCAGGATTGCTGGAAACAGGAGAATCAAAGATAGAGCGACCAGTCTTCTGGCTGATAAAAAAGTATCCACGGTTGGAGGAACTAGAAATATTAAAACGAAATAATTGTGTAAAATTACGGAAAGATGGCTGGAATCCTTTTGCTATCATCAAAACTGAAAAGCATACAACAAAAGCCACGGAATTTGGGACTAATTGCGTTAGGGATACGCTAAATGTTTTCAAAATATCAAGAAATAAGGCAGACAAGGGAAGACGTAAACCATAGTTGAAATGGGCGGTATAAAAAGCCCGACAACCTTCCGGTGGAGAAGTAACCCTATCAGAAAGAGAATGGAGGATAATTTTAGAACCTTCCGGAAAGTATTTCGTATAATTATCCACGACCTCGTAGAAGGTCTCATCGGTATATGCACAGGCAAGATCCTCGATCGGTTCAGATATTTGAGGAGTCGAACCCTTGCCTTTCTTGGCCCTGGCCGCGACGTCGGTATCAGATATAATCTGCACTTTGAAAGTGTCCTTATCCGGGATGGTGATTTCGGACACTCCGGTCTGCTCCGTTGGAGGACTAGGGGGTTCCTCCTCCTCGATGATAGGAGCAACTGCTTCCATTGAAGATGAAGAGGGTTTCTTTGGAAATGAAGTCATTTTTGGGATCCTCAAAAAGATATTGGTCGATGAAAGCAAGATTGGGAAGAAATTATCGAATAAGAAAGTTACTGCAAGAATATGGGGAGTAGAAAGTAAAAAGTGATTGAAACAATGATCGCCTATTTATATAGGAGGATGAAAAGACGTTTCGTACTTCTCGCGGCTAATCATATTCCCGCCAAACAGTAAAGTCGGAACGCCTCCTCGAGAGAAAAGAAACGGTTTAGTCCGGAAACGACAAGACAACTATCTATGAAGTGTTGCACTCTTTTCCTTACTTAGGGTTTTTTCCCACAGGGTTTTTTCCAAGTAAGGTTTTTAACGAGGCACAATTCATAGAAAAGACAGTCGTAATGGACCATCTACTTCTACAAGCTTCTACTGCATTTACGCTCGAATAAGTGGGGGAGTACTGATGGGGGCTATTTCGCACCCCTTATAATAATCAGAGTGACAAGTCAACATACGTTCGGACCGATCAGAAGACTAATTAGATGATGAGCTGTCCGGTCCGATCTGAACTATCAATCCTTGGCGACTAAGAATGAAGTCCAAGTTCCATAAGGATTACTATACCTAGTCCTATTGGGATTATGTTTCCTTGAATAGCTAGGGTTATTATCATATAAATACCAAGTTAAACATTGTATTGAGACAACTACTGACTCAGAGCTCACGCCTCCATACAAAGCACATATTCATATTCATTGTTTTGTTTACTAATTGTTCTTTACGCTTTGTTCTTTCTTGAGATTGATCCATCCGGAATAAGTAACTAAGCCATATAATCTATACGTAATTTAACCTCAGAGAATATCCTCATTGATTTAATCTAACTCTACGAAAAACGGTTAAATCAGCTTTTCTGTTCTGATGATAGCAAAAGGCTTTCAGCACTCTCTTCGTAATTTTACACAGTTATTTCGTTTTAACATTTCTAGTTCCTCGAATCGCGGATACTTTTTTGCCAGCCAAAACTCTGGTCGCTCTATTTTCGATTCTCCAGTTTCCAGCAATCCTGCCTGGAAATCTCATTTTTTTCTTTGTACGTCCCCCTTCTCATATTGTGTTAGCTGATGGTTCCTCCGAGCCATTCTCGTGGGACCATGGCTTCGAATGGATTTCTGGTGGTCGCTCAGTTATAGGCCATTTTATTCCTGACGACCCACAATTAGTTGGCGAGATCATGGAGATGCGTGCCGACAAGTACCAGACCGCTCTTCTTATTGGTGAGGCTTTTCTCCGTAAAGCGGGTTTGAGTCCTCATACTTTTCCTATCACTTCCCCTTCTCAATCGCTGGGTAAGCGTTTTATTTTAATGTCGCATTTACATTATATTTTCTTTTACTAACATGTCTAATTCAGAATTTGTTTTCTTCAGTATTTATGGTAGAAAATTCTCGGCACTCCTCAAAAGGAAAAATGGTTTTTTCCAAATCCACTAAATCGATAGAGAACCTTCCAATCGAGCAGAGAGCGTCCAAGAAGAGAAAGTTGGACTTCGACCATGATTCAGAAGATTACAGAGAGGAATCTCCAGATTTATCTCAAGAAACTCCTCCAATTGCGCAGGCTCCAGTTTACCAAGGGACAGGACAGGGTTATCCTCCTTTCCAGCTTCGGACTTCCCTTGGCATTCGCGGATGTCGTAGTTGGTCAATGCCCCACCCTATTGATAATCCAGTTAAGAGAAGAAGGCACTACTATGGTCGTTCCGGTGAGGATCTTTCTTTGCTTGGTGAAGAGCATCCGAAGCCTACTGTCGTTGAGATGATCGAGGATCATCTACAGGGGAAGAGAGCAGCTGGTTACCCTGAGAACGACTCTTTAATTCATGACGAAAATGAGAATGCCATTGACAAGGCAACCCGTATTCTTCTTTCTGGCGTTTTTACTCGTGATGTCAATAAGCTACTTCGGAATGATCCTTTGGAAAAATTACAAAAAGCTTCTCTTTATGCCGAGAAGGTATTCGCTTGTTAATATGTTTCTTTATTGACTTTTCTAATGGGCTTACAACTCATTGATTCGTCCTTTTTGTTCTTTAGACATATATTTGTCTGATGTCGTATGCCTACGAAGCTGCTCTTTGGAGACAACAATGCGAATTTTTAGATGAGAAGAATAAAGCATTGCTTCATAAGGCGAGTGGTTCAGAGGCTGGTCCTTCTACGTCCTCGTCCCTTCCCCGTCCCATCTCGGATTCTCAGGTTGCGGAGAAAGGTGACCAGGAAATCATAAATAAAGTTTTGGAGACTTCTCGTGCCCTAGGGCAGGTTGATCATCTGGCTAAGGAGCTGGAGGATTATCAACTCCAAAGTACTACTCGAATCAGTGAGCTGGAATCCCAGGTCGCTGATCTTCAAGCCTCCTTGGAGGAGTATGATAAGGACCCTCCTCTTAGCGGTCTTACTGATCGTTGTGGTGGAAATCCCGATGAGAGGGTGATTCGTGAGTTCCTTGGTTCTCCTGTTCATACCGCTTTGGTGAATCAGATGGTCGGTCCGCTCCTTGAAAGTACTTTCAGAAAGGCAATTCATCAGATGGTCGCGCTGGGATTGGTTGAAGATCGTCGAAGGGAGTATTTTAAGGCGACACACGTCAGCCTGAATCGTTATGGTGAGGAATACTCTTTTTCTGATCTGCCGAGTGTCAATTATAGTCATTTTCCATTGGCTCATCTTGTTGAAGAGTTTGGACAGCCATTGTCGATTCCTCCTTCAGACATTAACCCGGAGGTTGATAATAATTTTGGCGACCAAGAGGACGAGAAAGAGAATCTAGAGGCAGCGAATGATGGAGCCGATGAAGGAGAGGTCGCTGACGATCTGGGAGTACCAGTTGGCGATCAAGTCGTGTCAAGGAGCGACCAACAAGCTTGAGAAATAACTCTGACAATAATTATCATTGTATGATCTATAATATTACTTTTTTATCCCTTTGTAAATGAGACGATTTGTATTCTGATGCTATGTCTTTTCTGCTTCTTCATTGGTAATAACAACTCAGAGAAGTCATTAACTTCAGCGTAATCATTATGTTCATGTCTTTTCGAATTCTTGCGGCCGTTGATAGGTCAGTTTCTCTGTTTCGCGCCCGTTCTTGGGGTCTGTCGCGTCTTTTCACTTAGTATAAATACATAGGGTAAAAAGTTTACTCGCTATTTACCGCTTTTACTCAATTCCGATAGAATATTCTCTCAAAGGAGGTCGATAAGCTTTCTCGATAGTTTAAAATTGTTTTTCAAATTCCGAAGATGAGTAACCTTTTCGGTAATACTTCAAAGCGTTCTTTACGCGATAGTAGTAGAAATCCGAGACCCTAAAGGTCCCAAACTGAGGGGCCCTCGGTAGATCCTCCTCGCTCCCAGTCAACCAGTAGGTCGAAGACCCAGACTCCCGTTATCCCTCCTGAACCTTTGCCTGTCGTTAGTTCGATCTTTGTTCAACAAAATCCCCAATTTCCTTCTAACATTCAAAGGAGACCCTCCCCTGGTCGGGTTGATTTTGGAGATATGTCTAATATAGGTTAATCCCTTAATATACCTGTCTCTTCAAGTGTCCTTTCTTCCGAGCATGGCTTGCACGAGTATGCTCCTGACAATTTTATTCCTTCCTCCACCATTACTGAATTAGTCATTGGCGAAAGCCAAGGAGGTGGTCTATCCTTGACGCAGTCTGTTACTCAGGATTTTCCTGATTTCTTATTTAATGATACTACTGTTATGTCAACTTCCTTTGAAGCCGGTGGTTCCTCTGGAGGTCGGCCGGGATTGAGGTCTGGTCGGCGGACCATTATTTTTTCTTCGGGGAAAGAGACTTCAGTAAGTCCCAATGAGAGGGAATCCCCGCGTGTGTTGGATGATCATTGTATCCTTGAACAAGTTAGGGATATAACGGAGTCAGTAATTCCTCGGCATGTTAATATTCCCCTTAATAGTGAATTGCCCAATTCTTTTGAACCTGACGCTTTGTCATGGGATTTGGGTATGAGTACCATCTTGCCAGGTGAGTTAAGGAAGCATGAGAGTACTTCCATCGTTCGCCTTGTTCAGTCTCTTGTCAAACTATTTGAGCAGGTATTTTTCTTTCTGAACTTAGTCTTGTATTTTTCTGTGTTGCTTTGTTACTTAAGACCCCTCTCTTTTCAGGGGAAATACTTTGTGCTGCAGCTGGGTGTTCAGAGTGATGATATGTGGCTCGGTAAGGAGAGCCTAAAGTTTCGCTTGGACTCGGAGAGGGCGAAGGTTGAAGGACAAACTCTCCAACTCAGGTTACTTGGTGATGATCTTCTGAAATTACAAGAAGAGAAGTCAGTTCTTGAGAAGGAGAAAGATCAGCTAAACGCCCAATTAGAGGAGACCCGTCGGCATGCTTATGAACAAGGCTATGATGCCGGTTATCAAAAGTGCCAAGAGGAGCTCAAGACTTTTCTGGAGACTGCAACTCCTCAGAGGAGTGCTTCTTCGAGTCGTTCCGGCGATGGCAATCAACCTTGATGACCTACTTCTAATGACCTGCTCCTTTTTTTTTTATGACGGCCACAATCTGTATGTGGTTGTTTGGCTGAATATTTTGCTTTGTAAGAAAAAATATCAATGACATTTTCGATTTATGCTTAGTCAATTGCCTTAAATGATGTAGTATGTTAATGCGCTTAGATTTTATATCTTGCGCAATATTGCCGTTTTAATCAAAGCAAACTTCTTCAGTAAGTAGGAGATATAGACTTATCTGATATATTCACGTATAAGTACGTTGATCGAACACGCATAGTCCTTTGGGCTATTTCTGTTGTTAGTTTAATCATTATAAAATGTTAACGGTAGGTCGTTCATGTAATCTGCTTGTCAGAGGATTGTAAAGTATGTTTTATCATCCTTATCGATGATTGATTAGTGTTTGTAAAAATTTGTCATGAACTTCTATATAAGGGTGTTATTATCACCTCCCTTGAGCATTGCTGTTTCTTTAAAAGTTTAAGCACTTAGAAGGGATTTCGTTCTACCCATTCTCTCGAACTCCATGTTTCTTTGTACTTATTGTGAGCTCCATGTTCCTCAAATCAAGCAACCAGTGTACCAATATGTTAATTCTTTGGTATGGGAGGAATTGGAAAATGTAGAGTCATTAGTTAGATCCAACTTGTTTAGACACCTTTAAGCAATTCTTTGGAATGTGAGACAGTGACAAGTCCTTATTTTCTAGCAAGGATAACTGTCTTTGTTATTATTCCATCAGATTTCTTGGATTCCAAGGGGAAAGCTGGATTTGACGTCGTCAAGCACGTATTTGTCGTCAAAACGGCCAACTATTTCGTCTTTCTGCTTACATATTTCGAATTCTTCATAGAAATAATTATTTCTTATTCTAAATCTCCTTTTTCTTAAGGACTATGTTCGTCGGTCGAGCACTCATCGTAAGATCCGAGTTGTTTTCAATGAATCCTCTGGAACGTATAAGGATTTCACATTCTGGTCGTTTCGACCTTGATGCTTCATTCTCATCGAGCAATTTTATCGACCATCCTAACACCGTTCCAACTTACTCGCATTAAATTTGGGAAGTCAAAAGTCGCATTCCCCTTCCCTTGATCAGATTTCAATCCAATCGTAGGATTAACTTAAAAATTTCCCTATAAATAGACATTCAGTTTCTTCCCATATCTATCCATACCGTACAAAATGGAGATATTAGTTTCTTTGGGCTTCATTTTGCACAGTGATCCCATTATTTTCAAGAAGTCTCATTATCGCGGACCAATCTCATATAATAACTCAAACATCATTTGCCTTGTACTGACAGGTCCCATTGATGCCCTACCTAGTACTGACGGGTCTCATGTGACCTCTGCATTGGTCTTCAATGGTTTGGGGTCCATGGTTCTTTGTTTGCACATGGAGAGTTCATACTTACCAGGCATCCTTGTTCTTGGATGTTACTTCCGGAGTGATTGGCCACCGGGATGTGCTGGTAAGTTTTCACTTTTGCGACGGTCCTCGAGAGATGCTGCTTTAGAGTAAAAATCAACCCCATCATACAAACAGTAGCTCGTTTTGGGCGAGTTACCGTTGTCGGACATCTGGCCGGTAATGGCCATTCCGACCTAAAGGAGAGTTGATCTTCAGAGCCTGGCCATCGAACTAAAGAAGTCGACCATCCTGAGCAGCATACTTCTTAGGTGGTTGAATAGAGTCGTCGAGGCACTAGGGAGGAGATTGATTTTTCCGTGGACATTGTCGTGAAAACCACCGATCTATAGAATAGGATATTTTCACTTAAATAATTTTGATGATATGTAAACAGTAGAAACGTTCTTTGTACTCTTCGTGTGTCATTTGAGAGATGTACTTTGCACTCTTATGAATAAAACTTCAGTATTATTATTTGTTGATTTCTCTTAGTTTGTTCTTATTTATTCGCTGTTAAGGAAATCGAGGAGCGATTGTCGAGTTGATCGGTTTTTACTTTAACTGTTAGAAATTTAGATCTTTTTACCAATATTTTGGCTTCAACCCTTTTGTTCGTCGTTACGGAGATCGAGGAGTGTGTATTGAGCGAATCAATTTTACTCAACTCTTTTAAAACTTAGGGTTTTTGCCAATTTTTTGGTTTTTAACCTTTTTAGTCATCGTCGTTATGGAGATCGAGGAGTGTTTATTGAGCTTATCAATTTTACTCAACTCTTTTAAAACTTAGGTTCTTCGCCGATTTATTGGCTTTAACCATTTTAGTCATCATCGTTTAGGGAGATCGAGGAGTGTTTATTGAGCGTATCAATTTTACTCAACTCTTTTGAAACTTAGGTTTTTTGCCAGTTTACTGCCTTTAACCATTTTAGTCATTATCGTTTAGGGAGATCGATGAGTGTTTATTGTATCAATTTTACTCAACTCTTTTGAAACTTAGGTTTTTTACCAATTTACTGGCTTTAACCATTTTAGTCATCATCGTTTAGGGAGATCGAGGAGTGTTTATTGAGCGTATCAATTTTACTCAACTCTTTTGAAACTTAGGTTTTTTACCAATGTACTGGCTTTAACCATTTTAGTCATCATTGTTTAGGGAGATCGATGAGTGTTTATTGAGCGTATCAATTTTACTCAACTCTTTTGAAACTTAGGTTTTTTACCCATATTTTTGGTGTTAACCTTTTTAGTCATCGTCGTTATGGAGATCGAGGAGCGTTTATCGAGCGGATCGATTCTACTCAACTCTTTAGGACTTAGGTTTTTTACCAATATTTTTGGTTTTAACCTTTTTAGTCGTCGGCGTTACGAATATCGAGGAGCGTTTATCGAGCTGATCGATTCTACTCAACTCTTTAGGACTTAGGTTTTTTACCAATATTTTTGGTTTTAACCTTTTTAGTCGTCGGCGTTACGGAGATCGAGGAGCGTTTATCGAGCGAATCGATTTATACTCAACTTGTTTAAAATCTTTGGCGTTAACTTGTGTGAATCCTTGATTTGGTCTTTAAATTCATAAATCATTGATAAAAATGTTGAGAATGAACCTCAGGCCAATACGAGAAAGAAAATAAAACAAACAAGATTAAAAGAAATTAACAAGAATGATTACTAGGATTCAATTTCCATAGTTTTTTCTCAATATTTGAAAGCATCGATCGAGATGTTTTATGTGGTCGGCTTCATTAATGCTTTTGACCAGCATATCATCTACGTATCTTCCATTATTTCTCCGATCAGCTCCTTGAACACTAGGTTAACTAATATCTGGTAAGTGGCCCCAGCATTCCTTAGGCCAAATGGCATGACTATGAAGCAGTATACACCCTGTTCTGTTACGAAAGCAGTCTTTTCTTGGTCTCGCTCATCCATGTATATTTGATAGAAACCTTGGAAGGCGTCCATCATGCTGAAAATTGCAAAACCAGCAGTTGAGTCGACCAATAAGTCGATCCTCGGAAGAGGGTATGGATCCCGTGGACATAGCTTGTTAAAGTCAGTGAAGTCATTGCACATTCTCCATTTATTATCCTTTTTATCACCTTTCGCCACTAATACAACATTACACAGCCAATCCGAGAAGTGTATTTCTCGAATTTGTTTAGCCTTGAGTAGTCTTTCTACTTCCGTCTTGATTATTTTGTCTTTTATCGGCCCGTGATTCCTCTTTTTTTGTCTTGCAGGTTTTGCCATGGGATCAATTTTTAGCGAATGGGTGATTACCCTGGGATCAATCCCCTCAATGTCGTTCGCACTCCAGGCGAAGATATCTACATTTTCTCTGAGGAAGTTTACTAGCATTATTTCTCCGTCCCTACTGAGTTCAGTTCTGATTCTGGTCGTTTTTGTGGGATCCCCATGTACTAGCATAACATCTTTGTGCTCCGGTGGTTTGATAGTTAAATCGACCGGTTCCTTTCTCTTTCGATCTATTGGGTCTGTACTGGGGATTTCAATCTCGACCTTATCAACATCGTCTTCAAGCTTTCTTTTAGCTGAGGTAAACGATTTGGAGTGGTTCTCTAGGGTTAAGGAGGTGTTGTAACAGTCCCAAGCCATACAATGATCGTTTACTATTTCTCCTATTCCCGTGACCGTCGGAAATTTTATTTTCTGATGGTAAGTTGATACAACAGCTCGGAATAAGTTAAGAGCTGGTCGTCCTAAGATCGCGTTGTAGGCAAAAGGAGTCTCTACGACCAAGAATTTTATCAATTTCACCGTGCGCTGCGGTTTCTTTCCGAGTGAGACACTTAGACTTATTGTTCCACAAGGGACTATTTCGGAACCTCCGAATCCTACCAGAGGAGTGGCTACTTTTTGGAACGTTATTTCTCCCAAGTTCATCTGATTTAGAACTTTTTTGGATATGATATTTGCCGAGCTCCCGTTATCGATTAGGATTCTTTTAACATTGTAGTTTGCAATCTCAAGGGATACTACCATTGGGGAATCGGGGTTGTCTTCTTTCGCATCCCAAACGAAGTTTCTCGGTACCTCGCTCTCGTTAAAACTGATCGGCTGGTCCTTCGGTGGTTTGCTCTCTAGTGTCCATACTTCTTTTGGGTACTTGATACTTCCAAGTATGGAGCTGGCGGTCCTACGGCGAGCGTTGCGGCAATCTCCGCCGGCTGGCCCTCCTGAGATTGTATGAATGGTGTCGTTAACTTGATCATCGTTCAATTCCAGCGGTGGACCATTGTTACGGGATCTTTTTCTCGAGGTTCCTCTTTGATTATTGTTCTGCGGACTCCGACTCCTGCCCCGCTTGTGATTGTTTCGTTCTAGATAGTCATCCAATTTTCCTTGTTCAATCAACTTTTCGATTTCTTGTTTCAGGTGAAAACAATCCTCGGTGCGATGCCCATGTGCCTGGTGATATCTACAGTATAAATCGTAGGTTGAGCGATTCTTTTTGGTGGGGGGATCCAATTGTTCCTCTCAAGTATTACCAAGATTTCTTCGATAGGAACGGTCAGCCTGGGGTACTCCACTTGGTTTATTCTGTTCCCGTTTCGGCCGATCTCGATCTCGGATAGATATTAGGTCTCCTATCTTGATCGTTCCGATTATACTCTAGTTGCTGAAAGACATTCCCCTTTCTGAAGGGTCTATCATAATACGTGAGTTTCGGAGCGAGAACTCTATCTTGCCGTTTCGACCCGGAGCTGGGAGCCTTATTTTTATTCTTATCTTTAAAAGAGTTCATCTTCTCTTGAGTCATGTATTTCGATGCCAAGGTCATAATATCCGCAAATGTTCTTGGTTGTTTTCTACTGAGGGCATTCCCGAACTGCCTGTTTTTGGTGAGGTCGAAAGGATGGAGATTATGTAGTCGATATTTGGGGAATCGATTTTGAGCAATTCCACGTTAAATCTTGCAAATTAGTTTCGTAGGGATTCTCCCTCTTGTTGGTGGATGGTTCCTAGATAGCTCATTGGCAGTTTCTGTCTCTTCTGGCTAGCGAATTGCTGAGTCAGCTTATTGCATAACTCCCGAAAGCTGAATATGGAATTAGTGGGTTGTTTGGCAAACCAATCTAAAGCCAGTCCTTCGAATGTGGTGACCATTAACTTTGCAGTGTATTCTGCTGAGTGAGCATATAAGTTCATTATGTTCGTAAAACTGAATATGTAATCATCTGGGATGGTAGTTCCAGCATATCTGGGTAGTCGTCCCGGAACTTGACCCGTCGATTGAGCTTCTTTTATCTCCCTGCAAAAGGAGGAGCATGCTGCTAGGCTCTCTTGGAGCTCCGTGTTTCTGGCCCATGGATTTTGAATAGTTTGTAGACGTTGTTCCAGAAGCTCTTGTACCATCTTCTCGATTTCTCTTTCCGAGAGGCGCACAGTTCTTAGTCGATTAGGAATTGCGTCGACCACGTCATCTTCGATGGGGATTATGGTATTTTCCTTCGATCCTCGGCGGTTTGGAAGTTGCTTCGTCCGATTTGTTTTCCTTTGGATCCGCTCATCGGTTGGCTTTGTATTGCTCTTTTGCGGGCTGTACATTGATCGTTGTTCGCTCATAGGGCTATCCGCTTGCTGTGAAATTTGATCGACCTGCCTCGGAGTTCTTTGAGCAGGATTTGTCCTAGTAGTTCTAGGGTTTCCAAGAATCTGCTCGGGGACCAATAGTTCCTCCAGACATAGCGAATTAACCAACATAGCGATCTGTCGCAGCTTCTCCTGTGTTTCTGGAAGAGGAACTGGGATTTGTGAAGCCACGTGAGCCTCCGGTATTGGGTTTGCGGCAGTTTCTTGTTGTCCTTGGGAGTTCAGAGCATGGATCCTTTGATGCTCCTGTTGATTGAGCGGTTGGTCGCTAGTTCTTTGATTATTCCAATCGTTGGTGGTTGGAACGTTATTATTCGTACCGTCCTGTAAGCCATCGGACGTGATATGTGGATGCGTCGTGTTACTTCTTGTCTCATTACGAGCGTTCTTCCTTGGGCGAGCCATGTGTCAATCGAATAATTAACCTAGCCCCACGGTGGGCGCCAACTGATTTAACCGTTTTTCGTAGAGTTAGATTAAATCAATGAGGATATTCTCTGAGGTTAAATTACATATAGATTATAGGGCTTAGTTACTTTATTCCGGATGGATCAATTTCAAGAAAGAACAAAGCGTAAAGAACAATTAGTAAACAAGACAATGAATATGAATATGAATATAGTATAGCAAAAGCTTTTCTATTATTTATAATCTCAACATGCTTTGTATGGAGGCGTGAGCTCTGAGTCAGTAGTTGTCTCAATACAATGTTTAACTTGGTATTTATATGATAATAACCCTAGCTATTCAAGGAAACATAATCCCAATAGGACTGGGTATAGTAATCCTTATGGAATTTGGACTTCATTCTTAGTCGCCAAGGATTGATAGTTCAGTTCGGACCGGGCAGCTCATCATCTAATTAGTCTTCTGATCGGTCCGAACGTATGTTGACATGTCGCTCTGATTATTATAAGGGGTGTGAAATAGCCCCCATCAGTAATGTTTTATAGAAAGAGATCATTGCATGCAATAAAAATAACACAAGGAGATTTTGTGCGGGTTTTCCAAAAACAGATGGATATCATGCTTTTTTCCCAGCTTAAAAAAATAAGGCAGAATCTAACTAGTTGTTTTATCCTGATTAAAGAACATAAAATTGACATACTCCTCAAGCACCGATAGCCGTTGATTCTCATCATAGCTGTACACTAATGGAACCATCCTCGCGAAATTAAGTGATGCCTTTACAAATGATGATGCTGAGGTTACATGATTCAGGTTGAAAAAACACTCTTTGTTAAGCCTTTTCCATTCACTTGCTACCATATCATTTACATGCTCTCGAGCTTGCTCAACCGATAAGCCTACATTTTCTTTTCTGTAGCAATCTACGTACGATCCATCTTTACCATCTTGATGCTCATCCTATAGTATACGATATCATCAATCGTATGTATTATATATGTATAGTTTATGACAAATTAATTGGATTAAATTTAAGTATGTGTACAATATATATACCTTAGCAGTTCCTAAGTCATTCATAAGACGAAGAATTGTAGCCACGGAAGATATGATTTGACTGATATCATTTAAATGGACTGCACATGCAGGCCTGTTAAAATTGGCTTGGCCATGACCCAAAAGAAAGAATACGTGGACTAACAGAGCATGTACTCCGGAACTAACTTTGCCATTTTCCAAATACTCGTTCGCCGGTGGCAAGTCCCCGGAGGTAAACCACTTAGCTTCTATTAGGAAAGCATTGCACAAGTTTACCCACTGCAATGACATATGAAGGAGATAAATAATCAGTTGAATTATCAGTCCTGTTATATAATTACTCAAAATCCTCCAATTTTCTAATTTAGTTTTAGCAAAAAACATCCCTGTGAAAAGGTTAAAGAGCTCAACTTTGTTAAACAAAAATCTTTTTTTTAAATTACTACTAAACATAATGTATGTATTTAGTTTTAACTTATTAATTAATTCTGCCACTAAAAGTGGTGATTGTGAATTAATGTTGTCAAATTATTATTTTATTTAAGGGAATATTATTGACAAAAAAAATATAGAAAATTAAGTCTTATTTCGAAATCTAGAAAAGAAAATAGGATTAAAACTTTAGGAAGAGAATAACACATGATATTCTTGCTAATAAAAACAAACTCAACGAGTTTTTTGTGTAATTAATTTAACAAAGGAAGTTTCTGTATTTCACTCTTAATTAGGGATAGAAAATTCCGATTTATATACGTATACCGTTGTTTTTAGGGAGTCGACCGGGTTATATCCATGTTTCTTGTCAATCATACAACCTATCTCGTTCGTGGTATCGAGAAGTGCCCTGTAACAGGTCTTCATGTAGTCTGGCAATGTTTCAATCGCAGAGTAATCCCATCTGCATATGAAATAATCATAAGACATATAAAATATATTCCTTTATATACTTGTCTATAGATATCCGAGTGAGATAGAAGATGTTCAGTGTCATATGTATACCTGTTTACGGCCTTAGTAAAGCTAACGAGCTCATCTAGTGTGCCGTAAAGATCAAAGATGTCATCGATCAAGTAAATAAAAGCAACAGATTTGGTGAGCTCCACCCTTTGCCATGAGAAGCTTGAATCATCAATTAGGATGGCCATGGACCAAGTATACCATTTTAGAGGTTGGTTTCTCACATGCTTTAGACCATTCTTATTAGCTAAGCCTACTTCATTCCGCCACCTGTTAGTGTTAATTATGTAATATAATTAGTCAATGTTTTCAGAACCGGAACGGACAGTAAACCGGTTGAACCGCTGGTTGGACCGAATGACGTCATAATGATATAATAAATATACTTAATTTTAAAGTATATGTAAAATGCATAAAATTTAAACATTATCCTACAATTGATTTCAAATATACAAAATCTTAGATTACATTTAAATTAAATTATATAATAATTATCTAACTTATATTATAATGGTAATGTATACTAATTTGTAAGCTCATATAAATATAATATGATTATATTTCTTTATAAAATTTTAAAAGTGTAAGTTAAATATTCAACAAACTAGGATATTAATAAATTTTAAACTATGATTATGTATAATATTCAAAATCAAACTTGTATAATATATCGATTTGACTTTCAAAATTTGACAATCTTTATCCTAAAAATAATGCTGGAAAGAAATATCTTGTAGAACAAATTTTCTAAAATATCTTGTAGAACCGATCGGACCGGGCAGTCCGGTCCGGTTTAGCTAGCTAGTCACGGGCTTTATACATGCTTAACTAATTTTGCATCAAGAAATATTAATGTAGTAATCTCTTACTTGGAAATTTGGAGTAATTCCTCTTGATGTACAGATTGCCTCATCTGCAAATCCATTGAAGCTAGTTCTCTTAATGTTGTTCCCAAATCATTCATCCGGCCTCCAAAATCTTTAAAATACCTTTCCGTCATTAATATTCTCGGTATGCTCTTGTGAAAAGGGTGCCTCAATTTGTTACTGATTAACATTTTGGACCAATCGGAGTCCGTGTAATTAGCCACTAAGTATTCATGAAGAATCTGACTGCTAAATTTGTTTGCTTCGTCAAGTACAACATCTCCCTCAAAACTTAGTTGCACAGCTTCATATAATTCCATCAATCCATTTACGTCCCCTCTTATTTCTCTCATGAACTTCCCATCCTTTCCTTTAAATTTGTCAAATACATCTGTCCAGTCCACGCATTAATTATATATATTAATTAGTGAAAATTAATTTAACAAGATATTCTAGGGTTTTTGGCATTTTGCACCCTGGAATTATATGGTTTTGGCACTTTGCACCATAATATGTGTTTTAGTGAGAAAATTCATTGGTAAAAGGGTAGAATACTTATTTTCCAAAAATAAAAAATTCACTTTGCACCTTAGCGAAGTAGATTTTGCGCCCTTAAAATATAGAATGTTAACATTTTGCACCCTAAGATTATAAAATATTAAAATTTTTCACCCCGATTTCAATTTTTGGCACTCTGCATCCTAAAAATATAATTTGTATGACATTTTGCATCCTAATGTATTTTTCTTAAAAAAACTAACTCATGAATGTCGGCGACGTAGAGATAAAATTATCATTTCTATGCACAAAATTCATGAATTTGTTATTCTAAATTTATTTTATTTTAAAATAACTTATTTTAACATTTTATCTCAATAAAATCTAGATTAAAAAAAAAGACATTGTCTTCATTTTATTTTCAAGTATCCTCTAGATTGTTCACTTATATCTAAAATACACGTTTACATATCTAACATATTTTTATACTGCATGTTATTTAGATTATCATATTAAGTTGAGGTTGAAAATGCCAAAAATTATATTTTTTGGATACAAAGTGCCAATATTCTATATTTCAGACTGCAAAGTGTCAAAATCTATACTCTTAGGATGCAAAGTGCCAAAAATATTCGAAAATAACTATTATACCCTTTATCAAAGAATTTTTTTTTTACAAAACACATACTAGAGTGCAAAGTGTTAACTAAATTGTATTTCAATGATGCAAAGTGCCAACACCCTATAATTTCAGGGTGCAAAGTGCCAAAAATTCGATACTATATCCTAAATAAAAATAAATTAAATTAACCTGCAGAAATATAGTGGCCATGTTGTCTGAATAGACGAAAGAATAGAGAAACATCTTGAAGAGTTTGGTATTTATGAACACAAATCATGTTGCTGTCAATGTCATCCTCATAGTATTGTTGCTGCAGGAGAATTAAGGTTTCAATCTCCTCCTGAAAATGGTGGTCCAATCCTAGCCTTTGAATTGCATCCACAATAATTAAACTCTCTATTGAGTCACCTTTAAATTTCTTAAACAAGTGCCGAACCTCATCTTTTTTCTCTTCATAATTCATTGGAGATTTACCCTGCAGGTTTAATTAAGAATATATCGTAATTAATTAAGTACTTATTTCTTCGAATACTACTAGAAAAAGGTAAAATTTCTACAGAAAAAATTTCAACCGAAAACATTTCGATCGAATTTTCATTATTTTAGACATTTTTTTTGTTGAAATTTTGAATTTTCAATAGATATTTTTCTCTCGAAATTTTCAATAATCGATTGGATTTTTTTGTTGAAATTTTGATTTTCTTTTTCCACATCTGTTCACACTAATTTCGATGTTCCATGCAATCCAAAATAACAAAAATTAATAAATATAGAACAACATTTAATGAAATTAAAAAAAAAAAAAAAATTTCTCAAAATATCAATACATTCAAATCTGAACATCAAATTAGAAAAAAACACGTATATTGGTATGGAGAGTACAACTTAACTGGAAAACTTGTGCATCCATTAAGGAACTGGGACTGGTGAAGTCCGGAAGGGGCCAATGCAATACCTTCATGATTAATTCTCCACTGATTAGTTATATTTTTAGCAACATGAAACGGTTCACTCTTTCTAATTTTACCAATTTCGCGAGTACGAGGATGCAAATTAGAAAAAAGGGGGAATAACTGCAACAAGTAGCCCACTGAAAATGCCATGAAATTGATATATATATATATATATATATATATATATATATATATATATATATATATATATATATATATATATGGAGTATAAGTTCTTCTTATTAGTACCAGAGAGATACAGATTCATACACGATGATAAAGAGGTAATCATATATATAGAGTGCATTTGCATGACTAACTTAGGTCAAAAATTAATATATTTTGACGTATTAATTAAATACACATGGTTTGGACAAAAGTCCATGCCTTGGGCCTAATTCATCTAAAGAATTAATGGGTCTTTCTAAAATTTTATAGAACAAGGGTTTATATCAATATTTTCAGAATCGGACCGGAGAATGAACGAATGAGTCGATTGATTACTAGTTTTATTGATTGAACCGGTCCGACCAAATAACATCATAATGATGGAGTATTAGTATTTAATTTTTTAAACTATATCCTATAATATTATAAAAGAACATGTTCAAACCTAATTCAAATGAAATTCTCAACATCCAAACCCTATCCAAATGGGGTTTCAACTTATTCAAATCATAAAACCCAACATCCAAAACTCATACAAGCGAGGTCTCAAAGATTTCAACGAAATAACCCCAAACCATTTTCTTAAAGAAACCCGCGAAATCTATCGAGCCAAAATCAATCCAAGTAGACCCTAGATAAATCCATGTGTTTCACATGCAAATTTGTGGACACTTGACTAGACTAGACGAGATATAAGAAACATCTTTTAAACATCTTTAGTACTTTATTTTAAACATTTTTGTTTTATTTTTTTTAATGAAATGTTCCAAAATTCGATACATATTATTATATTATTTGTCAATAATATTATATTATTTACTTAAAAAAATTAACGATCATAATTCCATAAAATGAATTTAATGTAAAATAAGATTATATAAGTAACATGTGCAAATTTTTATTTTAGCTGGTTAATTATATGAATTTTATTTTTTTATTTTTTTATTAGTTAAATAATTGGATTGAAATGAAAAGGAAAGTATTGTTTTGTTTGGTTTGGTTAGGTTAGTTAAGTAGAGTTGGTATATGGTTAAAATATATTGGTTAAAAAAATAAAAAAGGGGACCATATGGTCTAGAGTTTAACTCCAGTCCCTAGAAGAATCTCCCAAGAATGTAGTGTATTACTGTTTATTAATTGCACGGAAACTAAATTTGTGACGTGTCACTTGTCAGGAATTTAGAAGAAAATCAATTTGTTGACTTTTTTTTACTTGATAAACAATAAATTTGGATGAGTTTTGGTCCGATCTTGCGAATTTTGCGAAATTGAGTCAAAATTCTTGTAAATGAGTTTTCGTTAAATTCATAAATTATAAAAAACATACTCAAAAACTCTCGCTCAAACTTTTCAAACCTATAAAATATTGATTTGACACCTACCACTTCTTTTTTTCCTAAACCCCAATATCCAAATTCAATTCAAGTGGGGTTTCAACATATTCAAATCACAACACCCAACAGCCAAAACTCATCCAAATGACGTCTCAAAGATTTCAACGAAACTATCAAAACTATTTCTTTAAACCAAGACCCACGAAACCGAGCAAAAACCAATTCGAATAAACCCTAGATAAATCCGTGTGTTTCACATGCAAACTTGCACTGGACACTTGACTAGACTAGGCGGGATATAAGAAACATCTTTTAAACATTGTGGTTTTTTTAAATTTGCAATGGACACTCATAAAAAATTGTTCAATTATAGAAAACATAAAGAAAAATAAGTTTCAAGTCTAGTCCAATATTTTAAAAATTGGACCGAACATCGAAACGATAGTCTTATTGATTACTGGTTAAATTTGTTTAACGTTTTTAACCACTGATTCAATCGGTATGATGTTATTGCAATATAATATTTTAATTTAAGTGTTAATATATGTAAACTATTTAAAATAATATATTATTTATTTTTTCAAGTTTATTTTAATAAACTAAATGTTTATCTCATGATCAATTATTTTTCTTACAAATTTTGAGTTGAGAATGAATGATAAAAACAAAATTACAAGTATGATAACATGATATTAACGCAATAATTCAAATTATAATAAACACCAAATCAAAAATAATAATTTTATTACTAATCACCTAGTAAAAAGAGTAATCATTGATGAATTTTGTCACTGAATTATGTAAAAAAAGTGAAAATGCTTGCAGTTTGAGAAAAACAAAAAGACTTTTTAATGAATTTGATGCTCAAATATATTAACTTAAGTTATTATATAAAATATTTTTTGTTGCTTGTTGATTTTATTTAATTCAAAGTGAAAATTAGAAGAAGATATGTTAGAGTATTGTTGAAATCTAAAGGTCGCGGAAGAGAAGTAAAAGTTTACAGCGTAAACTTTTTATTTTTATAAGTGAACCACTTGTTCAATCGGTTCACTGATTCATTGGTTTTATCGGTTTTTTCGGTTCGAAATGGTCAGGAATAAAAATGGTTTTGAAGGGTTAACTGGACAGAATTATCGGTTAAATCGATCGAACCGACAGATCTAATTCGATTTTTAAAACACTGGTCTAATCAGCTTAGCTATGTATAAAAGTAGTTTGTTTGGGTTTAGTTGAATAACGAATTAATTCTTTGTGTTATTTTAAATATCCAGTTTAACTTTTTGTGATAAAAAAAGGTTCAAAATATCTCCCTGTATTTTTATAAAACAAACAAACTGCCTCTCTCCTGATTTTTATATTTTTAGAAGGGGGCAAAATACTCATTACGCAAGAGCACGTGAAGTTAAAGTGTCAATTACGCATATCACAATAGGCAAATTTTTTATTTACGCATATCACGGGAGGGGGGTGTATAGTAAGGTGAATATGTTGTCAATGGTAAGGTCAAATTTATCATTTTTTACCTGAAAATAAACTCTCGGTCGCATTAAATATTGTGTGTGCAACACCTCCACTAGCAAGGAGGTAAATTGCTCATTATTTCATATCGCAGGGAGATAGTTTGTTTATTATTTCATTTCACATGTAGGTAAATTGCATATTAGATATATCATATGGGGATAACTTGCAAAATCCCTTTTAGTTCACTCAAACACATCAAACCTTATTAGATTAAGAGCTTCAAAGAGGTCTTAGCCAACACTTATTTGACACAATAAAATTATTGTTTTGACATCTGTCATTTATTTTTCACTCATATAAAGTCATTGATTTAACATTTACCTCTAGTTTTCTCCTCTAAATCCAACAACTAAACTTCAATTCATCTCAAATTAGCAAAACTCAGTCACTGATATTTAATAATATTTTCAATAAACTCAATCACTATTATTTAATAATATTTTCATATTTATTTGTTATATTGAAACCATTAATCAAATCGAGTTTCAAAAGTTTCGCAAAAAACTCCTAAACTACTTGTTGAGGTCAAACTGAAACGGAACCCAATCAAACATCTTCATATTAAGCCTAGGGTGGAGAAATTTGCTTTTTGGTATCATATGAGACAATTTCGCAATTTTGGTAGTACTGGATAAATACAAATTGTGTACCACATGATAGGTTTTCGTCGCAACATTGGTACAAATAAATACGGAAATACAAATTTGATACCATATGATAGGTTTTCGTTACAATTTTGGTACCATTTGGACGAAAATGAACAGAAAAGAGTTTTGAAAAAAAATTGAAAAATTTGACAAAGGGTTGATCATGTGCATGCGTGCAAACCACACAAGTGATTTTAGAGAGAAAATGAATGATAACGATGATTTTTCATTCATTTTCGTCCAAATTGTTGGATAAGGATGAAGATGAAGGCACTGAAGACAAAATTATAAGGGAGGTTTTGATGCAATCCAAAACTTCAAAATCTGCTAAGTATTGAGTAACTTAGCTGATGATCCCTTTGGAAGGAATTTTGACTAAGTAAAAGAAGACATCAGAAGAGTCAAAATTATCAAGGTCCAAGACTTCTGATCTGCTGAAGGAAAGTTATCAGACTGATGAAGATCAGCCGACTCAAATCAGATTTGTTCAAGTTTGGGATCAGCTTAGCTCGCCATCAGACTTGCACTTCCGTCAGCCAAGTGGAAAGGATCATAAAGTCTTCCCAACGATAATAAATGTCCCTGGAAGTAATAAATGCTGAAGTACAAGGATATTAAAGACAAATGATTGAAGAAATGCTTCGCATCAGCTGGGTGCATTTAATGCTGCCTGCAGAATAGTACTGTTGACAGTACGGACATACTGCAAAAGAGCCGTTCGCGGAAATTAAGGACCGGTACTCGAGGAATTTGAATCTTGTCTTTCTTCAACGGATATTTTTCAAACCTCAAGTATAAATAGCTGAAAGAGACGAGAAGAAGAAATACAACATAATCTCTGAGAAATTTTCGAAGCTGAATTCTTTAAGTCTCAAGAACAGCTCACTCATCAGCTTAGTCATTTGTTGACGAAAAGCGAAGTTGAAGAACAAAGCTAAACACATCTTCTGAGTGAATTTGTAAAATAGAGTGTTGTGAGAAGTAGATATCCATCTAAGTGAGTGATATTACTTCAGAGAGTAGGATTTCTTTGTGATTTCTTACTGCGCACTTACGGCCTGTTCATTTGTTGATCGGCGTAAGCAGAGTGTACTAGTTACTTTGTGTTTCTAGTATAACCCAAGATCTTTGTGACTTGGACGAGTGGATTAAAGGATATTTACCTCCATATAACCACTATAAAAATTACTTGTGTTTTTATTTGCATTTTTACTTGCATATTGCAAGATTGCATAAAACACTTTACTTAACTGTTTGAAAAGAGTTTAAAAGGAGTTTATAAAACTGGGGAAATATTTTTCAAACTGCTGAGAATACTTGTGAAAAACACTTTGAAAAATCCGCTGCAAGTACTCTAAGTATTAAAACTGATTTTGACAAAATCAGCTAAGTAACTATCAGTTTAGTGGTCTACAAAGCTGTTCAAAGATTTGTTCGCGATCAGCCGATGAACCTACTGTTGATAACAGCTTAGTCTGTTTAAGTTAACAAAAAGGTTTTAAAGTTAAAAAAAAAAATTGTAAAAAGTTAAGAGGTCTATTCACCCCCCCCCCTCTAGACCTCATCTGACCACTTGGGACCAACAAGTGGTATCAGAGCAGGTGGTTCATTTGAATCAGCTGCCTGATCAACGATCTTGATCCAAGTGTTTTTCAAAGGTTTTAAAACTTTTTCAAAAGAGCATCTTTTTGAAAAATGGACTGTATCAGTCATGTTCCCCACATTGCTGGTATGTCGTTTGAAGACTGGAAAATCTGGATGGAGATTTTCCTAGCTGCTTATAATGATAACATGTACACATGTATCATAAAAGGTCCATTCAAATTCAACAAGACTATCATAGTTGATGAAGCTGAGCTAGTGGTGGAAAAAGATCTGACAGAGATGACAGCCGAAGAAATAAAGTTGTTCAATCTGGATAAAGTTGGCCGTTTCATCATGACCAAAGCCCTGGACAATGATCGGTTTGATAAAGTCAAACATTGCAAAACTGCAAAGGAGATGTGGGACAAGGTTCGTGACATGAGCGAAGGAAACGACGCCATCAAAGAGCATTAGCTAAGTGTTGCTCTGGAAAAGCTGGACAACTTCAAGATGAAGTCTGCGGAAACCATTGACCAGATGGATTCAAGGTTTACAAGGACGTTGAATGAAGTGTTAAAGCTTGGAAAAACCTTTACGGACAAGGAGATAACCGTCAGAGTTCTGAAGGCCCTACCTCCAAAGTTCAACATGAAGGTGACAACCATGGAAGAGTCAAGAGATCTGGGCAAGATTTCTCTCACCGAGCTGTTCTCAGTACTCAAGGCGTACGAGTATAAACTGCCAAGAATGGGTGTTGAAGAAACCTCAACTTCAATTCCCACAGCTGCACTTGTTGCTGCTGAAAATCCTAGAAGGCCAGCTCACAAAAGCAAAGATGTGGACTCATTTGATGAAGCCACACTACTCAACAAAAAGGAGTACACTGCTGGAGACGTTGCATTGCTGATGAACAACTTCAGAAAGTTCTACAGATGAAAAATGAAGAACATATATAACAATGCTTCTACTTCTAACCCTACTTCTTCTTCTCAGGATAAGGATTGTTATAAATCTAAGATGATGTGCTATAATTGCGGGAAACTGGGTCATTTTATCAGAGACTGCCCATCCTAAAGCTGAGAAGTATACTGAAGAAGAAAAGAGAATCAGAAAAGAAAGAAAGCATCAGAAAGCTAAGGCGATGGTAGCAGAAGCAGAAAAGCCGGCTGCCGTCTACTCATCTGATTCAGATTCTGACACTTCTGATGAAGAGTCTTCTGATGAAGAGAGCCCTGCCCTTCTCTGCCTGATGGCTAAGGAATCTGATGACTCTGAGGATAGTGAGGTAACTCCTCTTGAAAATGAACTATTTAGTTCATTTGAACAAATGATGCTTAACAATACTACTATTGCTGAAGCATATAAAAAGCTTAAGGAAGAGATGATATTGCTAAAAGAGCAAAACAGTTCACTGAAACTCTCAGCTGAAAGGCCAAGAGAATCAACTGAATATAAACAGCTTGAGCAAGAACATGAATCTCTGAAAGCTGAATGTGAAGTCTATAAGGGTAAAATCATTGAGCTTAAGAAAGTCATTGAGTCTCATGAGAAGTCATCTGTTGCATCCACTCATATGTCTAGTAAACAGAAGACACCTTTAGAACAGGATAAGCAAGAATTGAATCATACTGAGAAATTTGTATCTGCTGACAATAGTAAGGTTATCCTGTATATTCAAACTGCTAGACCTGCTTCACCTAAGAAAGTATTAAAGGAGACGAAAACTCCTAAGGCTAAAAAGAGCAAAGAGCCAAGTGTAGGAAAACAGACTAGTAAGCCTAAACAGAAGAGTCCTAGGAAGTCCTCTGATAAGGCTAAAACTAATCAGACTAGTGATAAAACTAAGTCGTCTATTAATGAGCAAGCAAGTAGTAAACCAAAGAAGCATAAGAATAAGAAAAATCAAAATGCTTGGTATGGAAATGAGTCTTATTATGTGCAACCTGTTGCATATCATCCTATGTATCATGCACCTCAATTTTCAACTTACTATGCACCATATCCTGCTTATCCAATGCATGCATATCCTCCTTATCATGCATCTTACTCTGCATTTGAACATCATCCTTATCATGCTGATCATCAACAATATGACAAATCTGATGAACGTGGTAAAGACAAAGATGTTCATACTCCTGTTGAAACTCAGAAACCTAAGAAGCCTAAGACTTCATCATCTTGGGTTGTCAAAGGTGGAACTAATCCTTCAGGACCCTCTCAATAAAGGTACCTAAAACAATTTTATTTTGTTTTGTAGGTTAGGATTAGGAGTAGGAGTAAAGTAGAGAAGATTTGGTACTTGGACAGTGGCTGTTCAAGGCACATGTGTGGAAGCATACATGAGCTGACTAATGATGTTGCTGTGAATGGTCCAAAAGTTACTTTTGGAGACAATAAAGAAGGCAAGATTGTAGCAAAAGGAAGCTTAATCAAGGGAAACATAGAGATATCTGACGTCTCATATGTTAAAGGCCTAAAGTACAACCTGCTGAGCATAAGTCAATTTTGTGACAAGGGATATTCTGTTATCTTCTCAACAGATAAGTGCTACGTTGAACAGATTGGTACAAAGAAGGTAATCTTATCTGGAAGACGACAAGGGAATGTCTACACCAAGTGAAGTTAGTTGGCTGTGGCACAAAAGAATGAATCATGTGAATTTCAAGACCATCAACAGACTTATCAAGAATAATCTGGTAGAAGGAATTCCAAAGACAGTCATGAGCAAAGATAAGCTTTGTGACGCTTGTCAGAAGGGTAAACAAATCAAGTCATCATTCAAAAGCAAGAAGCATCAATCTTCAGGAAGAATATTGGAGCTGCTACATATGGACTTATTTGGACCCATTGATCCAGTCAGCAATGGTGGAAAGAAATACTGTCTAGCTGTTGTGGATGACTATTCAAGATATACTTAGGTGATATTCATGAAAAAGAAAAGTGAAACCAAGGAACATCTTACTAATCTGATGGAGCTGATCTAGAATGAGAAAAGCATAAAGATATTGAAGATCATATCAGATAGAGGGACAGAGTTTACAAACTCTACTGTTGAAGAGTATTGTAATATCAAAGGAATACATCATGAGTACTCAGCTGCTAGAACCCCTCAACAGAATGGTGTTGCTGAAAGGAGAAACATAACACTGAAGGAAGCTGTCAGAACCATGATAGCTGAAGCTAAGCTGCCTCAAAGATTTTGGGCAGAAGCAACAAACACAGCATGTTTTACCAAAACAGATGCATGATCAACAAGCACCAAAACAAGACTCCATATGAAGTTTGGAACAACAGGAAGCCAAATATTCATTATTTTAAGATTTTTGGTTGTAAATGCTATGTTTTAAATAATGGTAAAAATCACCTTACTGCATTTGCAGAAAAGGCTGATGAAGCTGTTTTTGTAGGATACTCTACTGTTAGTAAAACTTATAGATTTTTTAACAAAAGAACATTATTAATAGAGGAATCCATTCATGTAGTATTTGATGAACCAAGTCAATCTTCTGAAAAGAATCAAAGTATTAATCAAGATCTGTCTACTGATTTACAGAAGTTAATGTTGGAAAGAATGAAGAATATGTTCCCATCATACTACCTGATCTCAACCCAGCTGATAACTCAAGTGCTGTTCAAAATCGGAGTGCTGATTGTCTAACAGACGAGTTGCAAACAACTGACAGACCAGAGATTGTTCAACAGACAACAAATGTTCAACAGACTACTACTGGAACTCCAACAGTAGTGTTGCAAGATCAAAACAACAACATTATGATTTGCAACCTGATCTCAGATGGCTCAAGAATCATCCACCAGAACTGGTGATTGGTGATCCTTTGGATAAAGTGAAGACAAGGAGAGCTGCTGCAAGTGATGCAATGTTCGTCAGCTTCCTATCTCAAATTGAGCCCAAACAGATTGAAGAAGCTCATAGTGATTCCAACTGGATTGAAGCTATGCAAGAAGAGCTAAATCAATTTGAAAGGAATGAAGTCTGGTACTTAGTTCCTAGACCAAGTCATCAAATAGTCATTAGCACGAAATGGGTATTCAGGAATAAGATGAATGAAGATGGTGAAGTCACCAGAAACAAAGCAAGATTAGTGGCCAAGGGTTACTGTCAAGAAGAAGGCATTGAATTTGATGAAACATTTGCACCAGTAGCAAGGTTAGAGGCAATCAGACTCTTTCTTACCTATGCTGCTCACAAAAATTTCACAGTCTATCAGATGGATGTGAAATCAGCTTTTCTTAAGGGAGAATTGCAAGAAGAAGTTTACGTTGAACAACCACCTGGTTTTGAAGTCTATCAAGAAGAAGACAAGGTGTATCGTCTGAAGAAAGCCCTCTATGGACTGAAACAGGCTCCAAGAGCATGTTATGATACCTTATCTGATTTTCTTTTAATTAAAGGATTTCGCAAAGGTAAAGTTGACAAGACCTTGTTCACTATTGAATGGGAAGAACATATTTTGCTTGTGCAAATTTATTTGGACGATATTATTTTTGGTTCAACTAACCAACAGATGTGTGACAAGTTCTCAAAGCTGATGCAGAACAAGTTTGAAATGAGCATGATGGGAGAACTTAATTATTTTCTTGGTTTGCAAGTAAGACAGTTGCCTGATGGAATTTTCATCAGCCAAGCAAAATACACAAAGGATCTGTTCAAGAAATTTGGTATGGAGACTAGCTCTACTGCTACTATTCCAATGTCTACAAGTCTTCGTTTGGATAAAGATGAAGATGGCAAATCAGTGGACATAACCAAATACAGAGGCATTATTGGGTCATTGTTGTATATAACAGCAAGCAGACCTGATATTATGTACTCAGTTGGGGTTTCTGCGAGATTTCAATCAAATCCTAAGGAATCTCACCTCTTAGCTGCCAAGAGAATACTGAAATATATTAAGGGCACTCAAGATTTGGGATTGTGGTATCCTAGAGAATCTGGATTTGAGCTTATTGTATATTCAGATTCTGACCTTGCTGGCTGCAAGATTGATAGAAAGAGCACAGCAGTGCCTGTCAATTCTTAGGTAGTCGTCTGATCTCATGGATGAGTAAGAAACAGACTTCAGTATCCATATCTACTGCTGAAGCTGAATACATAGCTGCTGGAGCTTGTTGTGCACAAATCTTATGGTTGAAGCATCAACTAGAAGACTACAATATCAAAATCAGTGGAATACCAATCTACTGTGACAATACTAGTGCAATCATCCTTACTCAGAATACTACAAGTCATTCAAGGACTAAGCATATTGAGATCAAGCATCACTTTATTAGAGATCTTGTGGAGAAAGGAAATGTCATAATAGAATACGTGTTTACTGAAAATCAGATTGCTGACATCTTCACAAAACCTTTAAGTGAGACAAGGTTTTCAACTCTAAGAGCTGAACTAGGTTTATTAAAATTGGATGCATAAGCTGAGGGGGAACTTATCAGAAGACTAAAGTTCAACAGCTTACTCATCTTATTTATCTTCAAGGATTAACTCTAAACAGACTAATTAACTTATGAATTCTTAAAGTCAGGGGGAACGTGTAAGACTAGCGGTACTTCTGATTAAAAGATGAAATCTGTTAATGTCAGTTAGTTGAAGTTATGTTTTCAACAGAAGATTAAAGTCTTGAAGAATGAAGATTTATTATCTAGCTGGATTGACAAACATCTGAGGATCGTTATCAGCTATTGGCTTTCACTGATAACAACTGTGTCATCAGGACATTAGTCCATCAGATAAGTATTTATTTTACTCATCTGATCGCTTATGTAAAAGCGGACTGTTTAAAACGTTTTATTTTAAAATACGCTTTTACAAGTGACAGAAGGGCGGTACAAATTTCCGCTCCTCATTTAATGCTATTTGAATTTGAAAGGTCGTAACTGACGCCGCACGATCAACACTGACAAGAAACGGATCTAAAGGTTGGCTGGTATCACGGAAACCAAGATACCCTAACTCTATAAATCCAGATCTGATCAGCCGTGTAGTTCTTTACGCACCCTAAATATTCAAAGCATACTTGAGAGAAAAATTACTTGCAAATTTTCTGCAAAATTCTTCCTGTTTCTCTAAATTTCAACAGATTAAGATGGCCGCTGAAGGTATGTACCTAGTGTATGAGTCATACTATCAAACTGGAACGGATCTAATGAAAGAATTGCTGGAAAAATTCAAGAAGGCCTCACTAGTGAACTTCATGGTGTATAATGAAGGAGTAATCTGGACTGACCAGGTTATGGAGTACTATAAGACTGCAGTTGCTGATTACAACTCTATGGAAATCAAGGCTACAGTTGGAGACAAGTCTGTGGTCATCACACCCACTGTTCTTCACGAGACGTTTGGACTTCCAAACAGAGGACGACACGACGTCACTGTGCTGACTGAAGAAAAGCACCAACAATTCTGGGCGATCTGCGCCAAGGAAGGAGAAATGTTGATTGGCAACATAAGGAAGAAACAGCTGAAGGATGAATATCAGCGGATGGCTGATATGGTTTCGAAGCTGATAGAGAACTGTACTTTTTCTCTGGATGCTGTTACCATGAAAAGGTTCAGCATAATGGCTGCTATCTACTATGGACTGGAAGTCAACTGGTCCATCATAGTTTGGTACATCTTCGTTGATTTCCTTGAAGTGAAGAAAGGAAAAGGCCCCTACACCAACCACAGAATCACACTCAGTTATCTGCTGTCAAAACTGGGCTGTGTTATGCTGAATGGAAAGGAGATCCACAAGTCAAATGCAATGTCCAAATACTTGCCTGTTATGAAGAGGAAGGCTGGTGAGCCTGAAGAGGATGAAGATGAGGAACCTAAGGAGGTTCCTGCCAAAAGGCAAAGGAGACTAGTCAAAACAGCTGACTTGGCTGTTGAGACTAAGAAGAAGAAGGTTGCTGATCAACCAAAGGAGAAGGCTTCCAAGAAAGCAAAGACTGTGGCTGACGTTGCTGTTGATCAAATCATAAGTCAGACCACTGCTGATGTAAGGGGAATGTCTCCTGCATCACCTTCAAGGACTCCTTCTGCTGAAATGCCTGCTGAGAATGTCTCTCACAGGACAAGGAGCCAACAAAGGGATACTGCTACTTCAAGACCCATTCAGGGTTTGTCAAAGAAGTCAGCAAGGAAGCAGATGACGTTTATAGAAAAGGACACTGAGTTGGTCAACTTAGTGAGACAAAGTCCTGAATCTGTTGAAAGACCCGTTGAAGCTGTTGGGACTTCTGTTGCTGACAAAGCTGATGCGCAACAGTTGACTCAAACTGCACCAACAGTTGAGGCTGCTCAACCTCAAGATGATCCAGATGTCATGATCATCAATCCTATAGCTGCTGCTCCCATTTCTTCTGCTGGTCCAGCCCCTGCCAAAGCTGATAAAGGAAATAAGAAAATTGTGCTTAAGAGAAAGAAAATCTCTAAAGCTGATAAAAAAGCAAGGGAAGAAGCTGAACAGAGAAAGCAAGATGAGATGGAGGAAAAGAAGGCCCTTGAGCTAAGCAAGGCTCAAGCTGCTAAGAATGAAGCCAGAAGAAAGATGTCTGAAGCAGAGAGAAAAGCTGCTGAGGAAGCTGAACTGGCTATAGTTTTAGAAATGAGCAAGACTGATGCCTATGGACCTGTCCATGGAGGTGGCATCAAAATTGGCGAAGGCAAGGATGAAGAGGAAAAGAAAAAGCCTAAGATGCCTACTGCTGAGGTCAAGCCCAAGGAAAAGTTTGAAGTAAGGAGAGCAGTCAACATAGTATATGCTGATAAAGAACTCTTCCGAAGGTTTGAAAAGTCTTTAGCTTATTATGATCAGAAGTTAATGTTAAAGACCCTGTTCACACAAGAAAAGCCAAGATATATCAGATGGAGAGACAATAGGCTGAACAGGTCCATAACAGAACTTCAGAATCTGAAGGACTTAGCTATTGAAGAACAATGGGTTCTGAACTGGCTAAGGACAGATTCAATTCAAAAGGCCCTGGATCCCAGTTATGTCAGAGATGTCATGCATCAATATGCAAAGGAGTTTGCACTGGAGGAGGCCAAGAAAATAGACAACTCCCTGCCAGCCAAGAGAAGAAAAACTGATAATGCTGAAGAGAGAGCAGTAAACATTGCTGTTATGACCGCCTTGAAGAGATGGGCAGAAAGGTCAAGATATCAGCAGGGTTACTCAAGTGAGTTGCCCCAACTGCCAAGTATCCAACACATTATCTTTGGCAAGGAAGTAAAAGAATTCAGTGAAGTGCCCAAGGGAAATAACGCCTTTGTTAACCCTTGGATCATTGTGAGGCAGATAAGACAAACAACCTGCTTCAATGATGATGGCACTATCACTAATCTGTTCTATGATGACGTCACTGATGAGCATAAAACAGCTGACAAGACCTTAGCCATTGAGTGGAATGCTAAGGTTTCTGAAGATCATCAGGAGACTAACATGGAAGATATTCCTGTCCACCAGGAAACTGAAGAAAAGGAAGCTGCTGCTTCTGCTTCATCAAGTGATGAACACTCATCACTGATGGAAGCTTTCCAAATGCTGATGGAGAACTCAGTAAAGGAACTGGAAGAGAAGCATAATCAGCAGCTGATGAAGGTGAAAGAGGAGCTGAAGATTGAACTTAAAGCAGAATTGGCAGAGTCCAATAAACTTCAGCTGGAATCTATGCAACAGTCAACAGAGAAGATCATCAAGAAAGAAGTTGATAGTTTTCCTATTCCTCAAGACAACTCTTTGCAGTTAGTGCACAGCTTAAATGACATGAACAGAAATGTGGAAGATGTGAAGGCTGATGTAAATCACCTTCATGCTGCCTTACAAAGAGCTGAGCACAAGATAGCTGATTTAACTGCAACCTTCATCAAAGTCAGTGAATAAGAGAAGTTTATCAATGCTGGCTTGTTGCAGGAACTTCAGAAGCTGGAGATGTTATTCACGATGAACTTTCAACCATGCAACTCAACATTGACTGCTTCAATGATCAGACTGACAACATCAGTACAACTCTTCATCACCTAACAGCAAGTCATGATGTAGTGAATCAGAATCTGAAGACTTTAGGTGCTGCACTGAAAGTTCCAACAGTTGCACTCAACCCTGCTGCTAAACCTGAAGAAGTCATCAAGTCTGATGATGACAAAAAGGGGGAAGATAAAGGGGAAGAAACAACCAAGGAAACTCCTGCTGCTGTTGAAGCCAAGAAGACTGATGAAGCTACTGAACTGACCAAGAATGCTGAAGAATAACTTGGAAAGGTACAAGGTAAAGACAAGTCTGAAGAAGAGACTAAGGAAAAAGCCAAAACTGATGAGGTAATGGCTGAATCCAAAGACTCTGCTGCTGATCAATAAGAGCCGTTAACCAAGTACAAGAATACAGAATCAGCTAGAAATGCGATGGAACTTCTGAGAGAGCAGCAACTTAAGGAGAAGATGGAAGCTGCCAAAGAAGTTATCCTTCAAGGTGAAGAAGCTGATGAAGATGAAGAAGAAGATGATGAAGAGTCATCTTATGAATACGAAGAAATGCTTGAAGAATCTGATGAAGAAGCTGATAGTTAGAAATTGTAAAATCCTTGTAATCAGTTTACTTTATCTATTCTTCAGACATCTCATCTGATGAACTTGTACTTGTAATATTTTCATTATCAATAAAAAGACAAGTTCAATCCAATACACTTTTTCTATCTCAGAAAATTTTGAGGATTACAATCTTTAGCTTAAGTTTTAACAGGTGGCTGAAGTTTTGTCATCATCAAAAAGGGGGAAATTGTTGGATAAGGATGAAGATGAAGGCACTGAAAACAAAATTATAAGGGAGGTTTTGATGCATTCCAAAACTTCAAAATCTGCTAAGTATGGAGTAACTTAGCTGATGATCCCTTTGGAAGGAATTTTGACTAAGTAAAAGAAGACATCAGAAGAGTCAAAATTATCAATGTCCAAGACTTCTGATCTGCTGAAGGAAAGTTATCAGACTGATGAAGATCAGCCGACTCAAATCAGATTTGTTCAAGTTTGGGATCAGCTTAGCTAGCCATCAGACTTGCACTTCCGTCAGCCAAGTGGAAAGGATCATAAAGTCTTCCCAACGGTAATAAATGTCCCTGGAAGTAATAAATGCTGAAGTACAAGGATATTAAAGACAAATGATTGAAGAAATGCTTCGCATCAGCTGGGTGCATTTATTGCTGCCTGCAGAATAGTACTGTTGACAGTACGAACAGACTGCAAAAGAGCCGTTCGCGGAAATTAAGGACCAGTACTCGAGGAATTTGAATCTTGTCTTTCTTCAACGGACATTTTTCAAACCTCAAGTATAAATAGCTGAAAGAGACGAGAAGAAGAAATACAACACAATCTCTGAGAAATTTTCGAAGCAGAATTCTTTAAGTCTCAAGAACAGCTCACTCATCAGCTTAGTCATTTGTTGACGAAAAGCGAAGTTGAAGAACAAAGCTAAACACATCTTCTGAGTGAATTTGTAAAATAGAGTATTGTGAGAAGTAGATATCCATCTAAGTGAGTGATATTACTTCAGAGAGTAGGATTTCTTTGTGATTTCTTACTGCGCACTTACGGCCTGTTCATTTGTTGATCGGCGTAAGCAGAGTGTACTGGTTACTTTGTGTTTCTAGTATAACCCAAGATCTTTGTGACTTGGACGAGTGGATTAAAGGATATTTACATCCATATAACCACTATAAAAATTACTTGTGTTTATTTGCATTTTTACTTGCATATTTCAAGATTGCATAAAACACTTTACTTAACTGTTTGAAAAGAGTTTAAAAGGAGTTTATAAAACTGAGGAAACATTTTTCAAACTGCTGAGAATACTTGTGAAAAACACTTTGAAAAATCCGCTGCAAGTACTCTAAGTATTAAAACTGATTTTGACAAAATCAGCTAAGTAACTCTCAGTTTAGTGGTCTATAAAGCTGTTCAAAGATTTGTTCGCGATCAGCCGAGGAACCTACTGTTGATAACAACTTAGTCTGTTTAAATTAACAAAAAGGTTTTAAAGTTAAAAAAAAAATTGTAAAAAGTTAAGAGGTCTATTCACCTCCCCTCTAGACCTCATCTGACCACTTGGGACCAACACAAATTGTATCAAAATTGCAATGAAAATATATTACGTTGTACCAAATTTATATTTTCATGTTAAATAATATCAAAATTACAAAATTATCTATCTAGTGGATTAAAAAAAAACTAATTTCCCCTTTAAGGTGTTTTGGATGAAACTACTTGAATTGCATGATCATTCTTTAAAACGTGGAGAAAAGAATATGCTTGGACTGTAGCGTACCGACAAGTACACTCGTGTATGGCTGTCGGGAATAATCCTCTTATTTGATGTTGCAATGCAGCATACGCACAAAATATTTTTTCTTTAAGGAACAAAAATGCTGGAGTATAATTATATGGACGAGTTTATTTTAATTTATGTGGACAAGAAATACAGCATTCGGATTAGAATTAGAGCAACAAATAGGAGACAATTCTGGTCTATTTGTTCCAAAGAAATTTTAACTCTTTCTTTTCTGTGACTTTTATAATTAGTAAAACAAAGTTCTCTCTCTCTGGAAAAAATAAATTGATTGGTTTCTCAAAATTATCAATAAAAGAAAAATTTTGATACAGGATTTTTTTAAATTGACGGATTTTTTTAAATTGACGGAAAATAGGTGTGAGTTTTTTTATAGCTTGTCATGTGTTTAGATAAGGAAATGATGCAGGGGCGGAACTAGAGACTTTTTCTTGAAGGGGTTTAAATTTTTTTATTCCTACTGCCAGTATGTTCTTAGTGTTTTAATATTAAGACAGACATAACTCATTAAAAAGTATATCATTGTTCAAGAAACGCTAAAATATAAATATCTTAAAACTATAAAACTATTGGAATAGGCAATGTTTTGTTGAGTATGAATTGTTATTTGAGTCTTTGTTAAAATGTTCAACAAAATATTTTTTTAAAAAGAGGAAAAAAAGAAAAGAAAAGCAGATAACAAGCAAAGAGAAAAGAATATGCAAAATATGTTAAATGAAAGGAGAATAGATAATTAATTTGTGTATATCCACACAGAAAAAAGGAAAAAATATAATAAATGTTGCACATGACAAAGAAGAATAGATAATAAATGGAGCTGTTTCCTATGAAATTCGAACATGGGACAAAAAGTCTTTAATACATAATCATTACTAGATCAGTAGTTGCTGTGTATGTTAATAAAAATAGTAATGAAGATATATATAAAATAACATAGGAGTTGTTTTGCCAATTAAACAAAGTAAGTGGTGTATTTATGCATTTAGCTCATAAAAATCCTAAAAAACCTTCAGAAACACCATATAAAATATTGTGGCTAGATAACATTGAAACTGAAATAACATTACACTGAGGGTTCCACCTTAGCTAAATACAAAAATATTAAACAAATTGTAATTGATGATATATACTCTCTGTTATATAAATTTATCATTTTTCCAAAAAAAAATTGTTTAATTTTAGAAAACAAATTTTGAACAGATCTAAAACAAACAGTATGTCAAATGTGTTGTGTTTCACATACACATTTTCTTTTTCTTTTTCCTTTTTATTTTTTTATGTTATATTTCACATGCATCTAATAATATATATTATAAGTCACCGGAGTACTATTATGCTACTCTAAGGACCCATTTGTTTGACGGGAATGGAATCTGAATTTGGTAATCGCTAATTTTTAAGAAATAATATTCTATTATAACGTTTGTGTAATATTTGGAATTTGAGCCAGAAAATTTGACAAATTCCTTTTCTCATGTTTGGTAACAATAAGGAATGAAATTCATATTTAATAAGTTCACAAAAATACCCCTTACACATAAACTATATATAAAGTATATACTATTAATTATACTTTTATATAATTAATATATAAATTATCAAAATATTGCTTTAACACGGTAACAATTAATTCGTGATGTCAAATAGAATTCGTGAGAGAAAAAGAAGAATTAACGTGGGAAAAAAAATGGGGTAATAATATCTTTTTTTTTTTTTTTTTTTAGTATCAAATCCCTTATGAAAGGAATCAAAATACCATAGAAAATATGGGTTTCATATTCCTAGATTTTTTGTTGCAATATTCCTAGTTCTAAGGAATATAATTCCTTTCCCAAAATCTGAATTTTTTTTATCAAACTTAATTATGTCTTACCAAGCAATCTGATTATCGAATCTAGATTTCATTCCCGTCAAACAAACGGGTCCTAAGTCTCAACCAATAATATGTTGGCTGGCTGCCGGTCAAAGGACGAATCAGTATATTGAGTTGGGATCAAGACATCGAATCCTTTTTGTTTTAGAATCAATGTAAAGAGAATAAGTCTTATTTTCGAAATTCTATATTTGTCTTGAAACTTTATTTTTTTAATTTAGTAAAGAAAAAAAATCATAATTCTTTCCTAATGTTTTGGAAACACGCGCTTCCAGAAACTTTTCGTATATTTTTCAATATTTAACTAATTGACATATACATCCGAAAACAAAACTGTCATCCATTCTGACTCCCAAGATTTTTGAAAGTTTCCTTCTATTGTTACTCCGATCCATTGGTCTCATTATGTTGATCTTTTCACTTTTAGCACGGAGTTTTAGGTGAAAATTAAGAAAATAATTTCTGTAAAATATATTTACACTTTTTCCTTAAAAATACTAGTCACTACAAGAAAAATGGATTTTAGTGATAAAATATTAAGTGACATTGTTGAAATTGTCACTTTTTGCATACATTTAGTGATAAGAATATTAGTTTTGTCACAATAATAAAAGTGACAAATGCAATAGTGACAAAATATATTTTTAAGTTGTCGCTAATGGCTATAAGTGACAAGTTTATGGAACTTAAATTGTCACTATTGACAATTAGTACACCCTTTCAGTGACAACCTAGTGACAATAAATATTGTCACTATAATTTAGTGATAGCTTTTTAGTTGTCACTATTGGGGTATCACTAAATGTCAATAGTGACAACTTTTTCACATTTCTTGTCACTAGTGTGTCTATATACATCATTTTAGTGACAATATTAAAATTCTTGTCACTTTGTCATTTACTATTTTGTCACTAAAATTTAAATTTTTTGTAGTGAGTTAAGCTAGAATTATATGGGATAATGTATTATTAAGAGTAATTTTTCTTTAAGTAAGGATTGTAACTGGGTCTAAATCCATATTCTTTCTATGTATTTCGGATTATGAATCCTTTTAATCGCTTCAGGCCCATCGGACCGAATTCAGACGGATTCAGATTGAAATCCGTCCCATTGACAACCCCAATTTGAAATATATAGTTAAAATAAGAATTATCATGATATGTCACACAAATATGTTTATTTTTTATTAAAAAAAAATTGGTTACTTTCCAATTTTTTCTTCCTCAAAAAAAAAAAAAGAAAAAGAAAAAGAAAAAGAAATTTTTTTTTTTCTTATATTATTTTGTTATGGAATAACTAATGGTACACGATTAATTTTCTAACAGTAACTAATTGGGCCAAAATTGCATCAAAACGACTGGAATCAACTACCACTTAAATCAATTTGGCTCCGCCATAGCCACTGATTGGAGAAAACTTTCTAACACCAAGAAAATTCAAAGGCAATTACGTATGATGAATGATGAAACACATACACGTGATGATGTAAAGTTTTTCTGATAAGTCACGTGATATGATATGCCTACAAACAAAAGGCTTAATATCGTTTGGGGTCCGTGTGATCGAGTCCTTAAAGGCTATTTTGCAAATGATTTGGTCCATTTTGGTTCACTCAAATTGAGCCAAGTAAATTTGACACATGACACCAATTTTTTTTCCTATTTCAAGATTAGTCATAGATTTTATGAGGCCTAGGTGAAATTTAAATTCGGTTCCTATATCATAAAATAAAATAAGGGAAAACTGCTTGTTGACCTACTTATAATTTTGGTATAATTGGGTACAAAAATACAAATTTGGTGCCATAGAATAGGTTTTCATTGCAACTTTGGTACCAAACACAATTTCTCCCCAAAGTTAATGATAATTTAACCCCTATGAAATGCATAATGTTCAATTTACCTCCTTGTGTATTAAAAAAGAGGATTTTACACCTTGAAATTTTGTAAAAGTTCCACATTCCCCTGATATTTTTATAGGCGGCACTGTATCCACTTTCTTAATGATAATGTGGCATTTTACCCCATGTGTTGTGATAAATGTGACAATTTATCCTCATATGTTCTAAAATAGTTTGCTTGCCTACTCTCAATTTCGGCAAGTGAGTTACACTATTCGCTGAAAGGGGTTAAATTGAATATTATGCATTTCATAGGGGTTAAATTGCTATTAAATTGTAGAAAAATTGTATTTGGTACCAAAATTGCAATGAAAACCTATCATCTGGTACCAAATGTGCATTTTTGTATCTAGTGAAAACAAGTGCAAGATAGTTTCTCCTATGGTTAAACAAAATCAAAATTTCCAATAAAATTGATGTTGGGTAAAAATGATCAAGAGACTTCTTCGAGATTTCTTCTCTTCTTGATCCTTCTCCAAATTATAAACGCTGACTTGCACGGGATGATCTTGCTGAGAACTTTTATTTTCTACTTCTTTCTCTCTAGAATAACTTACCTTTTTTGTTGAATGTGAGATGCTATTTATAGGAAAATTTTGGAGGTGAAGAGTTTTCTCCCATAAATGTCAATGAAATAAATAGGGGTAAAATAGTCATTTTGACTTGTGGAATTACTAAAATGCCCCTATATCATTATTTGCCACTATCATAATGTCCCCCAATTCCATGAATGAATTTATTCAATTGCGGAATTTAAAATACATAACATATATACTTTGAGATATATATATTTAGATTAGAATATGTTCCTTATTTAGAAGATACAAATTTTGTAAAATAATATCCTAATTATCTTAGGATAAATTGTTGGGATACCTCGATTGTCAGAACAACAAAAGTGCGTAATTTAAAATTTTTCGAGGCACCCATCAGTCCCATAAATCTGTCTCCATATTATTTATACGAAAATGTTGAATCAAACAACAATGAAAACAAATTAGGGGGTGATATGCGATTTTACCTCACCACGGCTCGGTGGTGGTTACCTCCGGACTTCATGTTTGACTCACAACGTAGTGATCCAATTGTCTCACCCCCAAAGTTGATCCACACCAGTTAGATTGTAGAGACACCTCCAAGTCGAAAGCTACAAACTAGATTTGAAGGCTGTCAGTAAAGGAACATGAGATCTTGATCAGGACTTAGATTTGGATCTGGGTAAGGAGATCGGATGGAAGATGATCAAGGCCACATGACTTATGCGGCTAGGATGGATCGGCCAAGAGGGCTCGGCCAGGGCTGGTCGAACTTGGTTGGGGCGATTTTGGGGTTATGGAGTTTCTTTGTACAATTTTCAGATTTCTTTTCTTTCTTGTGTTATGCAAAATTGTTATCTTCTCAATTATTCATTAGTCTTTTTAAGAAGAGATGTGAAGAAGTATTTATAAGAGAAGAATTATTTTCTTATAAGATATCTCTTCCCATCTTTATCAAATCATATTCCTAATCAACTTAGGAATTTAAGATTTGATAAATCTCTTCTTTATTCCTTGTTTTGCAAGAAACAAAACTCTACAATTTTAGCTAAGCCACATCATGTAATCCAAAAATTACATGTCACTTATCTTCCAATTAATTAACCACTTTAATTAATTTCATAATTAATTAGATAATCCAATTAATTAATTAGACATTAATCAATTAGACATCTAATTAATATTCTCCTACTTGAATTAAAACTTTAATTCATGAACTTTAACTTAATTACTTTAAATCATTAGTTTCCTTTTATGACTGTCACTGTCCAACTGTATTGTGTGTGATCCTCTGGGTTCACCATCAATTGGCAGCAGACCCATGACTTTTGTGATTTAATTAACGAGCAATTAAATGCTCTGATCAATTATACTATTTTAATTGGCCACTCCAGACTTAATTTTCTATATCAATTAAGGAGTACCTACACTTCATGGTCGATGTCTAGCCACAAGCCCATGAAGCCCAACTTCAGGTGAATTGATATTTGTGAACCTCACCTCTTATAAATGCCATGTACATATGGCCATTCTAAAGACTAATTTCCCGACCGTGATGGGGGCTATTTCGCACCCTACATACTGTACGATCGACTAAAGAACTTGAGATCGGTTCGACCAAATCAGGCTGTTCAAGATCATCTCATCGACCAGGCCGAATACAGCTCTCTTCGATCAAAAGACAATACTCCGGACCCAAGAAGGATATTTGGGCCGAGTCCTATTAGGACTATGTTTCCTTGTAACGCTAGGTTTAACATTATATAAATACCTAGTTAATCATTGTATTAGACAACTACGAAATCTCTCAACTCTGAGAATACATGATTATACTCTGCTTACTACAGCACAATAAAAATAAGATTCAATATTATTCATAGCTTTTGTTCTCCATATCGGTGTGTTCTTAGCTTTGTTTGTGGTTTTACTTCTTGTTCTTGAATATTGCTTTTCTTTGAAATCGATCCATCCGGAATAAAGTAACGGAGCCCTACAAAATATATATAAATATCGAAAACCCCCCGATATCACAAATTCACTGATATTCAATTAACCCGACGAAATCCGGTTAAATCAGTTGGCGCCCACCGTGGGGCTAGGTTAATTATTCGATTGACACATGGCTCGCCCAAGGAAAAGCGCTCGTATTGGAGCGAGAAGCAATACAACCACCGGCCATAACACATCGGAAGACATACAGGACAACAACGATAATAACGTTCCCAATACCGACGAGAATGTCCAAGATACACGCTCCCGACCGCTGGGACCCCAAGGAGGCCTTCCCGGTGCCATACGGGAAGAACCAGAAGGCCCCGAAATCCCCGTTCCTCTCCCAGGCGCTCAGGAGAAACTGCGACAAATAGCAATGCTCTTCAAATCACTTTCTCCAGAAGAATTGCTAGTACTAGATCAAATTCCTCGAAACATTACGGCTGCCAAGACAACTCCTGCTCCAGGAGTGCCAAGGCCAAACGAACAAACCTCTCAACAAGCTCACAGCCCAGCAAGTGAGCGACGCTTGCTACTCAGCCCACAGCAGGGCAATTCTAAACCCTCCAATAACCATCCCCGAAGAAGACCTGGTCGAAGATTACCACAAGCGGGTCGCAGTGGATCGAAGGAACGAACAATAATCCCTATCGAGGATGACATAGATGATGCAATCCCAGATCGACCGCGAGCCACTCGATTCTCAGAAAGAGAAATTGAAAGGATGGTACAGGAGCGACTCGAACAACGCCTACGATCTGTTCAAAACCCATGGGCCCGGACTGCGGAACTCCAGGAAAGCCTTGCGGCTTGTTCTCCTTTCTGCAGGGAAATAAAAGAGGCACAATCCACGGGACAGGTCCCAGGTAGATTACCCCGATATGATGGAACCACCGACCCGGATGATTATATCTTTAGCTTTACGAACATAATGAATTTATATGCCCACTCTGCCGAATTCACCGCCAAGTTAATGGTGACCACATTCGAAGGACTCGCGTTGGATTGGTTTGCAAAACAGCCGGCCAACTCTATATTCAGTTTCCGGGAATTATGCAATGAATTAACGCAGCAGTTTGCCAGTCAGAAAAGACAAAAACTCCCGATGAGCTACCTAGGAACCATACACCAACAAGAGGGAGAGTCCCTAAGAAATTGGTTGGCAAGATTCAACGTGGAATTACTCAAAATCGATTCTCCAAACATCGATTACATAATTTCTATCCTCTTCGACCTCACTAAAAACAGGCAGTTCGGAAACGCCCTCAGTCGAAAACAGCCTAGAACGTTTGCCGACATCATGAGCTTGGCGTCTAAGTATATGACCCAAGAAGAGATGAATTCCTTTAAGGATAAAAACAAAAACAAATCCACAGCTTCAGGCTCCAAGCGGCATGACAGGATTCCTGCCCAAAGATCCTTGGATTACGAGCGATCTTCCAGGAGAGGTAACGTTTTCCAGCGATTGGAATACGGCAAAGCCGACCAAGATAGGCAACCTAATTTCTACCAAAGACCAAGAAACCCTGAACAACCAATCAGAAGCAGGGTGAATCAAGTAGAACACCCAAGGTTAAATGCTCCTATGGAAGAAATATTGGAAGTTCTAGAAAGAAATAACTGGATTCCCGAGGCGAGGAAAATCGCTCAGCCAAGACCAGGGTCTCGAAACTACGATCAATACTGTAAGTACCATAGGGCACACGGACATCGAACGGAAAATTGTTTTCACCTTAAGAGAGAAGTTTAAAAACTGACCGAACAAGGAAAACTAGACGAATACATAGAGCGAGATAATCGCGAAAGGGAAAGAAGTAGAAGCCCTCGAAACGGTAATCGAAGAAGAAGTTCTCATCGAAGGTCACCTGAACGTCGACCTACTCAGGAGTTGAATCACGACCAGATCAATGGGACTATCCACACGATATCCGGGGGGCCCGCGGGTGGAGATAGTCGTAACGCCCGACGTAGGACAGCCCGATCCATAATTGGAAACTCAAAATACCCAAAAGAAATTTGGACCCTGGAAAGCAGGCCATCAAACGATCAGCCGATCAGCTTTAACGAAGGCGAAGTACCTAAAAATATCGTCTGGGACACAAAAGAGGATAACCCCGACTTCCCGATGGTAATCTCGCTAGAAATAGCAAACTACAATGTCAAGAGAATCCTGATCGATAATGGGAGCTCAGCCAATATCATCTCCCGAGAAGTTTTAGCCCAAATGAACTTGGGACTATTAAACCTGCAGAAAGTAGCTACGCCGTTAATAGGATTCGGGGGGTCCGAAATCATCCCCAGCGGAACAATAACTTTAAGCGTATCACTCGGAAAAATACCCCACCGGACAGTGAAGCTAGTAAAATTTCTAGTGGTAGAAACCCCTTTCGCTTATAACGCAATATTGGGACGACCAACTCTCAACTTATTCCGAGCTGTTGTCTCTACTTATCATCAGAAGATAAAGTTTCCGACCGATAGAGGCATCGGAGAAATAACAAACGATCATTGCATGGCCTGTGACTGCTACAATACCTCGTTAACTATGAAAGAACACCCAAAATCGATTACTCCAAGTAAAAGAAAGATCGAAGACGATCTTATTAGAAATAAAATTGAAATCCCGAGTACTGATCGAATGAATAAAAAGGGAAAAGAACCGATAGATTTATCATTGAAACCTCCTGAACATAAGGATGTAATTCTAGTACAAGGGGACTCGTCCAAAACAACAAGAATAGGTACAGAATTGAGCAAAGAAGGGGAAATAATGCTAATCGACTTCCTCAGAGACAATGCCGACGTCTTCGCCTGGAGCGCAAACGACATTGAAGGAATTGATCCTCGAATAATCAAGCATTCCCTAAAAATTGATCCTTTGGCGAAACCCGCCAGACAGAAGAAGAGAAATCACGGACCGGTAAAAGATAAGATTATCAAAGCCGAGGTAGAAAGACTGCTTGAAGCGAAACAAATCCGAGAAATACATTTCTCGGAATGGCTATGCAATGTTGTTCTAGTGGCAAAGGGGGATAAAAAGGACAACAAATGGAGAATGTGTAATGATTTTACTGATCTTAACAAGTTATGCCCACGCGACCCATATCCCCTCCCAAGGATCGACCTATTGGTCGATTCGACCGCTGGCTTCGCGATATTCAGCATGATGGATGCCTTTCAAGGGTTTTATCAAATATACATGGATGAGCGGAATCAAGAAAAGACTGCATTCGTAACCGAGCAGGGAGTATATTGCTTCATAGTAATGCCATTCGGCTTAAGAAATGCCGGAGCTACTTACCAAAGGTTAGTAAACCTAATGTTCAAAGAGTTAATCGGAGAATTGATGGAAGTCTACGTGGACGACATGCTGGTCAAAAGTATGAACGAAGCGGATCACGTTAAACATCTCGATCGATGTTTTCAGATCTTAAGGAAATATCGTATGAAATTAAACCCCGCGAAATGCACCTTTGGTGTCAAATCAGGAAAATTCTTGGGATATTTGGTTCACCAACGCGGAATAGAAGCCAACCCAGAAAAAATTCGAGCCATAACTGAAATGAAACCTCCCAAAACCATCTCCCAAGTACAAAGCTTAGTTGGGAAGATCGTAGCATTAAACAGGTTCATATCAAAGTCAGCAGACAAAAGCCTCCCTTTTTTCCAAACTCTCCGAAAGGCAAAGAACTTCATTTGGACCGAAGAATGCGATCAAGCCTTCGAGCAACTCAAAGAATATTTGACAACACCACCGATGTTGGCAAAACCAACAGAAGGAGAACCATTGTATATGTACATCTCCATCTCCGAGGTAGCTATTAGTTCAGTACTAATTAAAGTCGAAGGCTCAGAACATAAGCCGGTCTATTATCTAAGCAAATTATTGCAGGGGGCTGAGAAGAATTATTTGGAAATTGAAAAATTCACGCTGGCCTTAGTGGTGGCTGCGCGAAAACTTCGACCTTACTTTTTAACTTACAAAATAGTGGTTTTGACAAATCAACCGCTAAGACAAGTCTTAGCAAAACCAGAAGCCTCAGGAAGACTAATTAAATGGGCGATCGAACTAGGCCAGTTCGAAATCGATTACAAACCAAGAATTGCAATTAAGGCCCAAGTGTTGGCTGATTTTATATTAGAAACACCGACGCAGGCAATGGAATCTTCGAGCGGCCTCAACGACGATGTCTTGATCGTAGAAGACCAAACTTGGTTAATGCATGTCGACGGTGCTTCATGCCGAGAAGGAGGAGGCGCCGGAATCAACTTCACCGGACCAAATAAAGAAGATTTGAATTACGCGATAACATTGGACTTCGTCGTAACAAACAATGAAGCAGAATATGAAGCGTTGATTGCGGGAATGGAGATGGCGATCAAAGCCAACATAAAAAGTCTTAAAGTACTAACTGATTCAGAATTAGTGCAAAGACAAATTGAAGGCCTATACGAGGCTAAAGAATTCAATATGGTCAAATACCTCGCCAAAGTGAAAACACTAGCTGAGAAATTTGAAAGCTTCAGTATCCAGAACATCCCACGTTCGGAAAATAAATGGGCCGATCAGCTATCCAGGTTCACGGGATCCCATGACGGAAAGACCGAACGGGTGATCAACTGGTTGATCTCTAATACGCCAGCGATCGATATCGATGAAACACCGGTAGTCGATATAATGGAAATCGAAGAAGCCGAAGAAAACTGGATGACCCCGATGATAGACTATCTTCGAGAAGGAAAACTACCACCTGACCAAAATGAAGCTCGAAAAATAAGATATCGAGCTCCTAAGTATACACTTGTAGAAGGAAAACTCTACCGAAGATCGGTATCAGGGATTCTTCTGAAATGCGTCTCTGAATCACAAACCATCGATATACTACGAGAAATACATGAAGGAGATGCAGGAAATCACAGCGGATCAAGGGCATTGGCCTTGAAATGTCTCAGGACAGGTTATTATTGGCCTACCATCAATAAAGATGCCGCTCAATATGTCCAAGAATGTCATCACTGCTAGATCCATGCTAACATATGTCATCGACCAGCAGAAAACATGCACCCAATTCCAGTATGTTGGCCATTCGACCAATGGGGAATGGACATTGTGGGACCATTCCCAGCAGCTAGGTCTAAGAAATCTTATGTCCTGGTCGCTGTAGAATACTTCAGCAAATGGATAGAATGCGTCGCCCTCGTGCGAATAACCCAATTCCAAGTTATCAACTTCCTATGGAAATTTACAGTTTGTCGATTCGGCATCCCAAGGATCCTTATCTCCGATAATGGAACTCAATTCGCGGGAAAACAAATAATAGATTGGTGCACAAAACTTGGAATTCAACAAAATTTTACCTCGGTAGGACATCCTAGAGCGAATGGACAAACTGAAGTAGCAAACCGAGAGATAATAAAATCTTTGGAAAAAAGATTAGGAGCTGCCAAAGGAAAATGGCTTGATGAACTCCCAGGAGTACTTTGGGCTAATCGAACCACAGTAAGGAGCTCAACCGGCGAAACCCCATTTAGCTTGGTATATGGGTCGGAAGCTGTTATCCCTGTTGAAACCTTAATCCCAACGCCAAGAATAGAGATGTTCAATGATCAAGAAAATGAAAAGTTGAGAGAAAATGACATTGATTTAACAGAAGCTTTAAGAGATAAAGCTGATGTGCGCCTACAAGCCACTAAAGCAAATATGGAGAAAGCATACAATCAAAAAGTACGCGTCCGAACCTTCAAAGAAGGAGACTTGGTCTTGAAAAAGGTAGAAGTATCCAAGCATGTGGGGAAGTTACAATAAAATTGGGATGGACCTTACATCGTCGTTGGTGTAGGAAAGAAAGGTTCGTACAAAATTGCACACTTGGATGGAACAGCCTTACCAAGAACCTGGAATGCGGTCAACCTTAGGAAATACTATGGTAAATAAATTTTAGCAGATTATACTGCATTGTTTTATTTTACTTTATCAAGTTTTAATCCTTGTAACAAAGGCCTCGGCCTACAGTTCATTTATTAAAGATTTTTAGCATTTTCTATACATCGATTATTTCGGTTAACACTCCTTGGAATTACACTATCATATTGATGGAAATTAGAACGAAACGAGTCGAGTATACATTGATCCGCTCAATAAAAACTCCTCGCTCAGTCTCATCGATCTAAAGACTTTTTGGTGGTAAACCTAAGTTTAAATTATAATGAGTCGAGTATACATTGATCCGCTCAATACACACTCCTCATTTCGACTATCAAAAGCGAGTCGAGTATACATTGATCCGCTCAATAAAGACTCCTCGCCCGATATTCAACGATTAAAAAGACTTTTTGGTTAAAAACCTAAGTCTAATTAAAAACGAGTCGAGTAAACATTGATCCGCTCAATAAAAACTCCTCGATATATCAAAAAGACTTTCAGGTACTAAAAACCTAAGTCTAAATTAAAAACGAGTCGAGTAAACATTGATCCGCTCAATAAAAACTCCTCGATATATATCCAGCGATCAAAAAGACTTTTGGGTTAAAAACCTAAGTCTAAATTAAAAACGAGTCGAGTAAACATTGATCCGCTCAATAAAAACTCCTCGATATATCAAAAAGACTTTCAGGTACTAAAAACCTAAGTCTAAATTAAAAACGAGTCGAGTAAACATTGATCCGCTCAATAAAAACTCCTCGATATATATCCAGCGATCAAAAAGACTTACAGGTACTAAAAACCTAAGTCTAAATTAAAAACGAGTCGAGTAAACATTGATCCGCTCAATAAAAACTCCTCGATATATATCCAGCGATCAAAAAGACTTTCAGGTACTAAAAACCTAAGTCTAAATTAAAAACGAGTCGAGTAAACATTGATCCGCTCAATAAAAACTCCTCGATATATATCCAGCGATCAAAAAGACTTTTGGATTAAAAACCTAAGTCTAAATTAAAAACGAGTCGAGTATACATTGATCCGCTCAATAAACACTCCTCGTTATATAATTAACGATCAAAAAAGACTTTTGGGTTGAAAACCTAAGTCTAATTACAAACGAGTTAAGTAAACATTGATCCGCTCAATACAAACTCTTCGATATATTTTCAACGATTTATTTTCAACGATTAAAAGGCCCTTAGGTTAAAAACCTAAGTCTAATAAAAAAAGAGTTGAGTAAACATTGATCCGCTCAATAAAAACTCCTCGATATATTTACAACGATCAGAAAGATTTCAGGTGATAAAAAACCTAAATCTAAATTATGACAAGTTGAGTAAACGTTGATCCGCTCAATAAACACTCCTTGATCTGTTCCTAACGATCTAAATGATCTGCTAATACTCCTGAAGTTTTGAAGATAAACTACGTATGAATCAGTCTGCTCGGAAAATGCTGCTCTTAAATAAATATTATGGCAGAATTAACGACAAGGAAGATATAAGGGATAAAAGTAATATTTTATTCATCAAATCAGTTACATACAAAAATCTTACGTTACAAAAGTCTACATGCTACTCAAAGATCGTTACAATGATTTAGCTAAAATGATCCTATACGATCGGCTATCTTCACGACAATGTCCACGGAAACACCAATCTCCTCCCTAGTACCTCGTCGATTATAATGAACCACCTAAGAAGCATGCTGCTCAGGATGGTCGACTTCTTTAGTTCGATGGCTAGGCTCTGAAGATCAAGTGTTCTTCCAGACGAAATGAACATTACCAGCCAGATAACTAGCAATGCTCACTCACCCGCAAGAAGATACTGCTTTTACATTATCTATAAAACATTTTATCCTAAAGCAGCATCTCTTCGGGACCGTCGTGAAACGGTAAGTTTACCAGCCACCCCGGTGGTCCATCACCCCTGAGGTAACATCCAAGAGCGGGGATGACTGGCAAGTATGAACCCTCCATGTGCAAACAAGAAACCACGGACCTCTAAGATGATGAAGACCAATGCAGAGATCTCATGGGACCCGTCGATACAAGGTAGGGCTGACATGGGACCCGTCAATACAAGACTGGGAACGATTTCACTATTTTGAATAAATAAATCCTGATAATGTGATTTTTTGAAGACAATGGGATCAGAGGGTAGAATAAAATCTAAGGAATCTGAGATCTCCATCCTTTTTGAGAAATTGCAAATGAAGAATGCAAACCACCCCCTATTTATAGGGATAGATCTAAGGGATCCAATGGCTGAAAAAAGTATTTGATCAACGGACATAGATGCGACCCCTTGACTTCCCGCAATAAATGCAAGTAAGTTGGAACGGCACTATCTAATCGCCTCAACTGGTCGACAACAAAAGAGGTCGTGGATCGAAGCGATCACCCAAATAACACAAGCAAACCTAAAAGAACTCCGGATCAGACATACCGGAACGATCATACTTCATGGTCGATGGCTTAAAAACCTAGAATCCACAAACGAAGTCATACAAGCTTTAAAATCACAGCGAAAAGGACAGTTGCTCGATAAAAGACCAAACCCTTCACCATACGAGGGACGTCATTGCCTCATACATCATATGGATGACCATTGACTAAGCCATACAGGAACTCCTCTGAAATCCAAGATATCTGACATAGAAATCAGGAGAATAGTTCTCCTTATTCGAAACAGCAAGGACGTAACTGCCTAACATACCAAAGAATTGCTTAAGGAGGTCTGAACAGAGTAGATCTGGCTATGACCCCTACATTTTCCAATTCCTCCCATATCAAGAAAGTGATATAATAGTACACTAGCCAAGGAACATATAGTTCAACATTAATGCTGGGAAACATAAAGGTTTGGAAGAGACTGAAAGGGATATTTTTCCTTAGTTCGATGTAAAGAAAAAAGCGGAATTCAACAAAAGGGACAATAAGCCTCATTATATAAGATTTAGATCACAAAAAGACAAAAGTATAAGGCATAGATTGAAGATCGACCAAGATGATGAGCGTTCATTAACGACTATGATCGATATGAATAACCTATCGTCTAAATCATGACGTAAAACATGCTGGTGCATGTAATCCAAAGGAGTATACTGGGTATGATCAACAAAAGACTTGATTTGCAGAAGCAAACATTATACAAAGACTTGATTTGCAGAAGCAAACATTATACAAAGACTTGATTTGCAGAAGCAAACATTATATTTATGCACAAAGGAAGAACGAGCATAACAAAGTATATCTACAGAAGAAAATTGGTCAAGGCAAGAATCTGCCTACAAAAAGGTCATAATTTCCAATTTAGTACTTCTCCCATTACAAAAATTTTAGCCCGAACAAATGTACAAAAGTCGGGCAACCAAAAAAAAAAAAAAAAAAGAAGACAGTCCAAGGCCTGCCAGGTCGAACAAGGATTACTGAGAAGAACGCTCAGTAGGTCGACTACTGGAAACAGTCCTCCGAGGAGTCAAGTTCCCAGCAAAAGCCATCAACTCTTCTTGACGCTTTAGATAACCAGCGTCATATCCTTCCTCATAGGACCGCCGTTGAGACTCCTCCGCTAAGGCAGCAGCCTGAACCAAGTCACTTTTCTCTTTCTCCCAGACGGACTTTTCCTCCTGCAATTTTTTCAAATCATCATTGGCAAGCTGCAGTTCGAGAGACTGCCCAGCAACCTTCGCCAACTCCGACTCCAAACGACGTTGATAAGCACCTTTACTTCTCCACAGTTCATCGTTTTGCACACCCAGCTGGAGTGCAAAGTACTTAGCCTGGAAAAAAGAAAACAATCCTCACGTAAGAAGGAAGTCAAAAATTAAAACAAATGAAATAATGAAAAGATTCGCCCACCTGTTCACATATCTTCACCAGCGATTGAACAAGGCGTACGTTGGAAGCACCCTCAAGCTTCTTCAGCTCACCAGGCAAAATAGTACTTAAACCCAGATCCCAAGACAAAGCATCAGGCTCAACTGAGCCAGGCAATTCACTATTGGAAGGGACACCATCAGAACGAGGAGTCTCTGACAACATAATATCCTTTACTTGCTCAAAGATACATCGATCATCTAACAGACGAGGAGATCCCCTCTCGTCGGGGCTAACGGAGGTCTCCTTGCCCGAAGCAGAAATAACGGTTCGACGACCAGACCTGGAGCCGGTCCGACCTCCAGAAGGTCCTCCCGATTCAAAAGAAGTAGTCATTACAGTGGTATCATGAAACAAATATTCAGGACAATCCTGCACAATAGATTGTGTTACGGAAGGATTGACAAAAAAATCATCACCAGCTTGCCCTCCGCTGGCGATTGGGGCAGTAGAAGTAGACAAAGGAAGGGAAACAGCAAAATCCTCTCCATGAAAAACATGCTCGAAGGAAGAAGCACTTGAAGTAACAGGTATAGTGTAGTTCGGTTCCTCGTTGGACATATCGCCAAAAGCTATCCGACCAGGGGAAGGCATGCTCCCTATTTGAGTGGAAGAAGAAAAGATTGGTTCTGAAAACGACGAGTTTACTACAGAAAAAGGTTCGGAGGCAATAACGCGAGTATCAATCTCCGACCTAATTATTGGGGATGAACGAGGAGGCTCCATCGACGGCCCATCTCTTCGAAGTTTTTTGGATCTATTATCTCTAGCGCCCTCACGACAAGGTCGTTTCGAAGTATTACCAAAAAGGTTACTCATGATCGGATTATGGAAAAATACAAATTAATATCGAGAAAGTTTATCGACTAGCAAAAGAAAGAGTATTCTGTTAAGAGAGGAGTATAGCGGTAAAAAATAAGTCAAGTTTTTACCTTTCGTATTTATACTACACGAAAGGACGCAACAGACCTAAAGAAAGGGCGCGAAACAGAAAAACTGACCTTGGAGCAAACGCTAGAATTTTGAAAAGACGCACACATAATGATTACGGCAAATTTAATGACTTGTCTGAATTATTACGGCGAATGTGAAAAGACACGACTGACAGAATACGAGACGTTTAGCGTACAAAAAGAAGAAAATGTAAAATTACAATTAAAACCTACGAGTAAATAGTTACAATGATTATTTCAAAAAATCACTGTTTTAAGAAGCCTGCTCGCTATCCGGAATTCTCTGATCACTACCGACATCCTCAGTCATACCAATATCATCTTCCTCTTCTTCTTCGACTTCGGGATCAATAAAAGTATTATCGAGCTCCTCGTTAACATCAGAAGGAGGAATCGGCAATGGATTTCCAAATTCTTCGACAAGGTGAGCCAAAGGAAAACCTTGATATACAACATCTGGAACCTCAGAAGAAGAATAAATTTCACCATAGCGATTCAACCGAATGTGAGCAGCCTTAAAATACTCCTTTCGACGGTCGTCGATCATCTCTAAGGCGACCAGCTGATGAATCGCCTTCTTAAAAGTATTTTCAAGAAGAGGACCGACCATCCGATAAACCAACGCCGTATGAACAGGAGAATTAAGGAATTCACAAACGACTCTTTCGTCAGGATTCCTACCGTATCGATCCCTAAGTCCACTAAGTGGAACATCCTTTTCGTACTCCTCTAAAGAAGTTTCAAGGCTTGACACTTGAGATTCAAGCTCACTAATTCGAGCCGTGCTCTGTAACTGGAATTCCTCTAATTTTCTAGCCATTTGATTGGCCTGCTCTTGAGCACGAGAAACCTCCATCACCCTGTTTATTATTTCTTGATCTTCAGTCCCGGTAGCACGAGTCTCTACGACGGGAACAGAAGAAGATGTTGAGGGACCAACCTCTAACCCGGAGGATTTATGAAGTAAAGCTTTATTCTTCTCTTCCAGGAACTCGCACTGTTGTTTCCAAAGTGCATTTTCATAGGCGTATGACGCAAGACAAGTTTTAGTCTGGAAGAAAAAAGAGAGCAAGAAAAAGAGATGGATTAGTAAATTAAGGAAGACCCTTAAAATTATCTGTTAGTATGATCAAAGGAAAAGGATATCACCTTTTCAGCATAAAGAGAAGCTCGCTGGAATTTCTCCAGAGGATCCTTATGAAGAAGCTTATTCAGATCGCGAGTAAAAACACCAGACAAAAGAACACGGGTTGCCTTATCGACCGCGTTCTAATTATCATCATGAATAAAAGAGTCCTTCTCGGAATAACCAGCGGCCCTCCTTCCCTCTAAATGATCCTCGATCATTTCGACAAGAGTAGGTTTTGGATGCTTATCTCCAACTAAAGAAAGATCGTTACCAGAGCGTCCATAATAGCTCCTCTTTCTATCAACTGGATCATTAGCAAGATGAGGCATCGACCAGGTGCGACATCCTCGAACACCCAAAGATGTTCTAAGCTGAAGAGGAGGATAACCGGATCCCGTGCCCTGACGAATAGGGGACTCATGAGGAGAGTCTGGAGATTCCTCTCTATTCTCCTCAGATTCATGACCCAACTCCAACTTCCTTTTTCGTGACGCTCTCTGCTCGATAGGGACGTTCTCTACGGATTTGGAAGATTTCGACAGCACCATTTTTCCCTTCGAAGAATGTCGAGAGTTTTCTACCATATCGGCTGAAAAAGAAATAAATTATAAGTTATTTTTCTTCCCTATAAACGGTATCATCACAACACTAAGCTAAAATAAAGTACTAACCAAGAAGTTCAGATGATGAACTGATGGGAAAGTTGTGAACACTTAACCCCGCCTTACGAAGGAAAGCTTCCCCGATCAGAAGAGCACTTGGATATTTGTTTGCACGCATTTCGGAGATCTCAGCGATAAACTGAGCATCGTCAGGAACTAGTTCGCCAGTTGGTAAGCGACCTCCAGGAATCCAACTGGAACCATGATCCCATGAAAAAGGCACGGTCGAACCATCCGCCAAGCAAAGATTAGACAGAGGACGAACAAAGAAAAAGTGAGATTTCCATGAAGGATTACTAGAAACAGGGGCGTCAAAGATCGCTCAACTAGGCCGCTGACTAGCGAAGAAGTATCCACGATTCGAAGAACTAGAAATATTGAAGCGGAAAAGTTGCGTAAAATTACGAAAAGAAGGTTTAAACCCCTTTGCGATCATCAAAACAGAAAAGCAAACCACAAAAGCAACGGAATTTGGAACCAGCTGTGTCAAGCACACAGTGAAAGTTTTCAAGACTTCGAGAAAAAGGGGAGACAAAGGAAGACGCAGTCCGCTATTGAAGTGAGCCGAATAAAAAGCTCGACATCCCTCCGGTGGAGATGTGACCCTATCAGAAGGGGAAGGAAGAATTATCTCGGAACCTTCCGGAAAATATTTGGTATAATTATTCACAACCTCCGGAAATGTTTCCACTGTATAAGCACAAGCAACGTCCTCAATTGGTTCAGAAATCTGAGGAACAGTACCTTTGCCCTTTTTGGCTCGGGCCGCTACATCCGCCTCAGTAAGGATTCGTACCTTGAAGGTATCTTCTACAGGGACGACGAAGTCAGATACTGTAGATTGTTCGCCCAAAAGACTAGGATGCAACTCCTCCTCGTTATCGGGGGCGACGATCTCTCTAGAAGAAGATCTTCTTACAGAAGCCATATATTCTGGTTCTCGGAAAATGAAGGTCGATAAAAGGAAAAATTTTATTTGATGAACGACTAAGCAGGAAAATGACTACGAATTATAAGGAAGTATAAAGGAAAAATGGCGAACTCAAGAGTCACCTATTTATAATGAGATGAGAAAAGACGTTTCGAACTCATCGCAGCTAATCATATTCCCGCCAAAAACGGTAGGATATAAAAAGCCTCCTGAATAGACGCGTGGCGATTCGTAATCGACAGAGAAAACGACTATCTATGATATGTAGCACTCTTTTCCTTACTTAAGATTTTTTCCCACAGGGTTTTTTCCTAAGAAAGGTTTTTAACGAGGCTCCATTCATAGAAAGCAAGCGGTCGTGAAGATTTATCTACTTCTACGAGCTTCTATTATCTATACGCTCGAAGAAGTGAGGGAGTACTGATGGGGGCTATTTCGCACCCTACATACTGTACGATCGACTAAAGAACTTGAGATCGGTTTGACCAAATCAGGCTGTTCAAGATCATCTCATCGACCAGGCCGAATACAGCTCTCTTCGATCAAAAGACAATACTCCGGACCCAAGAAGGATATTTGGGCCGAGTCCTATTAGGACTATGTTTCCTTGTAACGCTAGGTTTAACATTATATAAATACCTAGTTAATCATTGTATTAGACAACTACGAAATCTCTCAACTCTGAGAATACATGATTATACTCTGCTTACTACAGCACAATAAAAATAAGATTCAATATTATTCATAGCTTTTGTTCTCCATATCGGTGTGTTCTTAGCTTTGTTTGTGGTTTTACTTCTTGTTCTTGAATATTGCTTTTCTTTGAAATCGATCCATCCGGAATAAAGTAACGGAGCCCTACAAAATTTATATAAATATCGAAAACCCCCCGATATCACAAATTCACTGATATTCAATTAACCCGACGAAATCCGGTTAAATCAGACCGAGACCTAGGGTGTGTGAATTGATCGGCACCTCAAATTATCTCGATTCTGTACTTTCTAATTCAGGATAATAATTCCAGTGTGACTACAAAATTAGGAAACCTCTTTCCAAATCTGTCACTGACCATGGCCATGGATTTATAGGAACATATTATCTAAGAACGTACATGAAATTCTCCCACCTTATCAGGATGAGTCGATAGACCCTTTCTTAGTACTAATCACTCGCGTATACAACTGTACGCACCCAACTTAGGCACTTTATGGTCAGGCTACGTGACCAGTACCTAAATCTAAGTACGCATTTTCATGCACCGAATTCGCCCTAGCACCTCAAGTCTAATTACTAAATCGTACACTAATATAAGACTTGAGAAACATCACATCACCGATATGCAACATGCGCTTCCAGAATGGATTTCTTTGTTCGGGTCGTTCGATGCGTTCGATCGTCTCTATCGAACCACCTACTCATATGCACTGGCCTCAAATGCCTTGCTCATGAAACGCTACAAATTCACTCCATGTGAATTATGCATATTTGTACAAGTCTTTGCGATTCCTTCGATACCCCATCTCGTTCGGAATCTATAACTTGAACGTGTTTTAAGATCACGACCTTAAGACTGTTTCATGATTGCACTCAATACTGAAGTGAATCGCCCCATTGTCTAATGTGACCTTAGGATTTCATCCAATCGCTTAGATAAGTTCGCGAGAGATGAAGTTGGCCATTGTTTACTTTCGTACTATAAATAAACAGGCGTATTAATTATAAACCATAAGAAAACAGTTCTCCAACAAGCTAATTAATATTGGCTTGCTGGGCACTATCCTATTATCAATTATAGGAGGATTTTGTTATTTCAAAATATTGCACTTCCAAAATTATAAGTATTATAGTCTATTTATAATTTTCATCTCACTTTCTCCATGTACACCTTTCTAACTTAAAAATTTTAAGCTTCTTTCTCGAGAAAATAATTTCGAAGAATGTCGTCACGAGGTACTTATTGTTATTTCAATATATAAATTTTCTTTGTGTGTATTTTTTTTTTTTGAACTAGCCACCCAAGCAGCCAGCCAAGGTTCTCATTCTCGGACACACCCAGCCGAGGCACAGCATGCCTCGGCCAAGCCAGCACTAGCCGAGTCAGCATGCCTCAGCCTAAATTCTAATGTTTTGATTTTTTTTTTGAGATGGTGTATATATTATTATATCAAACACCAATGTAAACTAATTACTAGTAAATGCTTGTATGAAACTAGAGAAATTACTCACATTCGTCGGAGTTGAACGCATGACCTCCTGTTCATGGAGCCTCATCCTTAACCACTTGACTAAGGCCTCGTCGACTTATTTTTTATTTATTTTTATTTTTATTATTATTTAACATTCCACAACTCAATCAACACGGTATGAAATAGAATGGGCTGGAATTTGAGTGAGGTCCGTATAGGAAATGCAGGTCTGGGGCCTTTTTAAAAAAAATTGGACTGTTGCTAAACCTTGTTTTCTTTTTTTATGGATACAAACTAATGTGCTATGATTTTTATGGAATTTTTTAGGGTTCAAGTCAGTCCTGTCCTGATTTCAACCGTCAAACTGTTGCTCCCAAGTGGTCAGATGAGGTCTAGAGGGGAGGGGGGGGGGTGAATAGACCTCTGAAAATTTTAGACTTTAAAAACTTTTCACTTAACTGTAAGCATACTAAGCTGATTATAAACAGTAAGTTGACTAAGCTGTTCGCACACAAAGTTTGAGCAGCAGAGTTGACCACTCTTTAGAAAACTACTTAGCTGATTTTAGTAAAATCAGTTTTAATCAGGTTATTTGCAGCGGATGTTTTAAAGTATATTTCACAAGTAAACTAAGTCTTGTAAAGATTTTATCCCCAATTTTAAACTACTTTTAAAATCTTTAAATAGTTGGTTCAAACGTAAGCTTATGCAAATTTAAAGTATGCAAGAGAACTTATGCAAAAATGAACACAATGATTTTTATAGTGGTTATATGGATTTAAATCCTTTAGTCCACTCTTCCAAGTCACTTAGATCTTGTGTTATACTATAATCACACATATTACAATATACTCTGCTTGCGACAATCAACAAATGAAATGGCCACAAGCTCTTTACAGGAGATCATTCAGAAATCATATACTACAAAGCTTTATCACTCACACAGATGGATAACAGCTTCTCACAACACTCTTTTGACAGATACACTCAGAAAATGATTTTTATTTTGAACTTCAACTTAGCTTCAGTTAACAAATAACTTCAGCAGGCTAGTGAGCTGTTCTTGAGTTTTGAGACTTAGAAGCTTTTGCTTCGCAAGTTTCATCTCAGTTGTGTGTTGTATATCTTCTCTCTCAAACTCTCGAACTATTTATACTCTTGGTTTTGAAAAATGTCCGTTGAAGAAAGACAAGATTCAAACGCCTCGAGTACTGGTCCTTAAACTATGCAAAAAGGCTCTCTGCGACTGCTACAATACTGTCTACAGTACAATCTGTCAGCTGCATTTAATGCAACAAGCTGATACGAGGATTTCTTCAATCATTTGCCATAAACACCCTCATTCTTCAGCATTTATTACTCCAAGTGCATTTATTACCGTTGAGGAGACTTCGTGATCGTCTTCACTTGGCTGATTAGAATCTCTCGTCTGATGATGTACTGAGCTGATCCCAAACTTGAACTAATCTGATTTGAGTCAGCTGATTTTCATCAAACTGATTTCTTCCTACAACAGCAGATCAGTAGTCTTCTGGACCAAGTTGAATTTTGACTTGTCTGATTTGATTTTGAGTTGATCAAAATTCTTCTAAGAGATTTCACTACGTATTCCTTACTTAGCTGGTCATGAGTTTTGGAAATCATCAAAACCTCCTTTTAATTTCTAACTTCCTTGTCCTTTAATCTTCATCTTTATCCAACAATTTCCCCCTTTTTGATGAAGATAAAACTTCAGCCAAGTACCTGTACCCTAACCTAAAGTTTTAATCCTAAAAAATTTCTGAGATAGAAATTGTATATTGGAGTAAAAACTTGAACTTTTATTGATAGATGGAAATTCAGTACAAGTTACAAGTTTTTAGATGAATTTACAAGGAAACATTAAATGATACAAGAAAACAGATAAGCCCTAGTAATATGATTCATCATCAGTTACTTCTTCTTCAATCTCCACATACTCTTCGTCTTCTTCTTCATCATCAGTGCTGTCATCTTCTTCTTCATTAGCATCATCAGACATCAGGTTTTTCTTAGCAGCTTCCCTCTTTAGTAGGCGATCTGCTTCTGCAATCCTTCTTTTAATGCGTTCTAAGTTCTTGTACTTCACATATGGATCAAGTTGCTCCTCTGGTGTATCCTTGGATGCAGCAATCTCTTTATCATACTTTGCTGGGTCCTTGGATTCATCTTCCTTTTCTTCAGCAACTTGTTCATCATCAGTTTCCTTAACATCTGCTTTAGCATCGGCTACATTTTCTTCAGCAGCATCAGCTTTCTTCTCTTCATCAGCCTTCTCTTCAACTTGTTCAGCTTGTTTTTCAAGTACATGCTCTAACTTCTCTTCAGCAGGTTTCTTTTCTTCAGCAGAGTCCTTTTGTTGTTCAGTACTTGAACAACTGCAGTTGTTGTAGCTGACTTCTCTTCCCCCTTTTTGTCATCATCAGCAGGGTTGAGTTCAACAACTGAGATATTTACGGCAGTGCAAAGTCTTCTGATGTTTTCATCCACTGTGTCAAGTTGAGCAGTATGATGATTCAGAGTAGTCTCGAGTGTGCCAGCCTGATAATTGAGGTAGTCCATGTTGAGTTGCAATGTAGCTATTTCATCATGAACTTTGGTTGTAGTGTTGTCCAATTGGCCTAAGAACAGAAGGTTCTTCTCTGTTACAACATTTGACAGTTTGGTGATCAAGCCTAGGACATCAGCAATGTCTCCTTCATTTCTTTGAAGAGCTGTGTGAAGGTGATTTACATCAGACTTCACATCTTCAACATTCTTGTTCAAGCTGATCAGGTTCTGAGTCAGCTGCAGGGAGTTATCAGAGGGCAAAAGGAAATTGTCAATAGCATCTTTGATCAGTCTTCTGTTTTCCTCTTGCATCTCTTTCAGCATCAACTTATTCCTTTCTTTCGTCTCTTTCATTGCCAGCTTGTTCCTTTCTTCCATCTCCCTAAGAGATTGTTCCAGCAGCAGTTGTATAGATTCCATTAAGGAAGAATGCTTATCAGCTGTTAGAATGGAAGATGTAGCTGATGGTTCATCTTGGTGTACTGGGATATCAGCCAGAACCTCTTATTCATCCTTCTGATCTAGTTCTGCAGTATCTTGAACAGCCGTGTGTAGAACAATAGCTCTAGCTTCATTCTGAATATCTTCTCCATCTGTCTGGGTAGCTTCTTGTTGAACAACAACCTGTTCTTCCACCTTTATTGTTTCAGGAGTTCCATCTTCTGATATAGATGTCGTCTGATAGATAACCTTAGTAATTGAAGGTATAGAAGCTGATGCCTTAACTACTTTCACCTCCTGAAATGTATTTACCTCATGACCAAATGCAATTTGTTGTACACTTGGTAAAGTGGGAAGGTCACTTGGGGATACTTTGAAGTATCTTGACCTTTCACAACACTTTTCTAAGGCCTGATAATTTGCAATCTGCACAGCTCTCTTCACTGGATCATCACTCCTTCTCCTTTTGGCTGGCAGTGCGTTCTTGATCTTTTCAGCTTCCTTGGCTACAATTCCCCTAGTGTAGCCATGAAAGACGTCCCTAACATGATCAGGGTCTAAAGACTCGGTGATTGAAGAGGTTTGCAACCAGCTCAGTACCCATTTTTCTTCTTCTGCAAACTCCTTCCAAGACTTCATTTCTTCAACAGACTTATTGATTTTGTAGTTCCTCCACTTATTGTATCTGATCTTCTCCTGAAAAAACAGAGTCCTCTGTTGTAGTTTTATGTCGAAATTAGCAACGGTTGCTTCAAACCTTGCAAAGGCACCTTGGTGGGAATAGACATGTTTAATGCCCATTTGACAGCAAACAAACACTTTTCCTCCATTTGGCCAAGAGGAAGAATTTTCCTTGCATTTAAGGATTCTCCAATCTTAATTCCTCCAGCTCTTCTTGGTCCATGAGCGTCCTACTTGCTCAGCTTCAGAGCCTTGGCCAAATCAGCATCTTCTAAAGCTTTCAGCTGAGCTTCAGTCAGATGTTTCTTCTTGGCAACTTTCTCTGCTTCAATCTTACTTAACTCCATTGCTCTGCGGAAGTCATCTTCAGCTCTCTTCTTCTCTTTTTTCCTCCTCCCTTCTCTTTTTCTCAGCAGCAGACACCCTGATTTTAACAAGTCTTTTTTCTTTTTGGCTTGGCAGATGTCTGAATTGGTGCAGCAGCAGCAGCTGGTTCTGGTGCCACAGTTGAAATTGGAACAACTGCTTTTGGTATGATGATCTGCACGTCAGGATCATCTTGAGGTTGGACAGCCTCAACTGTTGGAGTGACTTTGATGATTGGTTGAGTAGCTGGTTCAACAGTTGACTCCTTAACAGTAGTCTCCTTGTCGACTCCAGCAGGCCTCTCTGCTGATGAAGGGCTTTCCCTAACTAAATCAGATAACTTAGTAAGAGATGACACAAAGGTCATCCTCTTTCTGACAGTGGACTTTGTACGTCCCACTTTCTCTTGAACGGGCTTAGATGTTGTTGTATCTTTTAGTTGACTTCGTGTCCTCTTAGCAACATTTTCAGCAGGCTTTTATTCAGATATAGTTCTTGATGGTGAACCATAAGCCATATCCTCTATTCTTTTTTGCTGTTTGATTGATGATGGCATCAGCAGCACGCTCCTCTTCTGTTGGCTTTAGCAGCTGGCTTGGCTGTTTGAACAGAGGGCTCAGCAATTACAACTTTCCTCTTCTTACCAGCAGCTTTCTTCACAGGCTCTTCAGCTACTTTCATCTTTGGTTGTTCGGCAACAGCCAGATAAGTTTTCATAGGCTTAGATTGATGAATAGCCTTCCCATTAGTCATACCACACTGAAGTTCCATGAACAGGTGGCTGAGAAATATCCTATGATAGGTGACTTCTTTCTTGACATGATCAGCCAAGGTATACCAAACAAATGTTGCCCAGTTCACCTCCAAACTATAGTGAACAGCAATCATGGTGTGAAACCTCTTCATAGGCACGCTGTCCAAAGAGAAGGTGCAATTTTCAATGATCTTCGCGAACATATCAGCCATCCGCCGATACTCATCCTTCAACTGCATCTTTTTTATATTACCAGCTAGGATCTCCCATTCCCTAGCACAAATGCTCCAGAATTCTTGCTCTTTTGGTTCAACCATTGTAGTGATGTATGTTCTTCCAGTGTTAGGCAGACCGTACTTTTCGTTCAGCAAGGCAGGGGTAATACAGATTGCCTTGCCCTAACAATAGCCTTGATTTCCTTTTTATCGAAATCTGGCTTGCCAGCTGAGCCGTAATACTCCATGATCTGATCGATGAAGACTCTGTCCTCATGAGCCTCCATGAACTTCACCAAATTAGCTGATTGAAAATTTTCCATAATCTCCTTCATGAGAGGGGTTCCAAAATAGTGGAAATGAGTAAACAAGAAATCTTCCTTGGCCATTTCTCTGAAAGATTAGTGAAAAAGAAAGTGTTTGCAGAAAATAGGATTGCAGAAAATTCTTGTAAGTGCTCTGAAAATTTGAGGGTGCGTAAAAGAGTAGTGAGCTGATAAGATCTAAATTTAAAGAGGTGAAGGCGCGTCGGTTTTCGTGTTTCACGCGAGCCGTTAGATCAGTTATCTGTCAGCATTCATCGTGGGGCGAGATACGCGCGATTCAAATTTCAAAAAGCATTTAATGACTGGCGGGAATACGAACCGCTTCAGTCGACTTGTAAAAGCGTGTTTTCGAATATAACATTTTTAGCAACAACGCTTATACAAATAATCAGACGAGTAAATAAATACTTATCTGACAGACGAGTGTTCTGAAAACAGATATTACTAGTGAAAGCCAATAACTAGTAATCTTCCTCTGCTGCTTGTCAATCCAGCAGGATAAGTTAATTTTCAATATTCAGGAATTGAGAACTTATCTGATGAGCAATTAACTTCAACTAACTGTCATCAACAAATTTCATATTTTTAATCAGAAGTACCGCTAGTCTTACACGTCCCCTGACTTTAAGAATCCATAAGTTAACTAGTCTGTTGAGAGTTAACCTTTTTTCTTGAAGATGATAAGATGAGTAAGTTGATAAACTCCAGTCTTCTGATAAGTTCCCCCTCAGCTTATGCATCTAAATTTAATAGACCTAGTTCAGCTCTTAAAGTTGAAAATCTTGTATCACTTAGTGGTTTGGTTAATATGTCAGCAATCTGATTGTCAGTATGAACATACTCAATTATAACATTTCCCTTTTCCACATGATCTATGATGAAATGGTGTTTGATTTCAACATGCTTAGTCCTTGAATGACTTGTAGTGTTCTGAGTATGAGAGATTGCACTTGTATTGTCACAGTAGATTGGAATTCCACTGATCTTTATATTCTAATCTTCTAGTTGATGCTTCAACCAAAGTATCTGTGCACAACATGCTCCAGCAGCTATGTACTCAGCTTCAGCAGTAGAGATGAATACTGAAGTCTGTTTCTTGCTAGCAAGGTCAGAATCTGAATATCCTATAAGTTCAAATCCAGATTCTCTAGGGTACCATAATCCCAATTCTTTAGTACCTTTAAGATATTTAAGTATCCTCTTGGCAGCCAGAAGATGAGATTCCTTAGGATTTGATTGATATCTCGCACAAACCCCAACAGAGTACATGATATCAGGTCTGCTAGCTGTTAGATATAACAGTGACCCTATAATGCCTCTGTACTTGGTTATATCTACTGATTTGCCATCTTCATCTTTATCCAAATGAAGTCCAGTAGACATAGTAATACTAACAGTGAAGCTAGTTTCCATACCAAATTTCTTGAACAGATCTTTTATGTATTTAGCTTGGTTGATGAATATCCCATCAGGCAACTGTCTAACTTGCAAACCAAGAAAATAGTTTAGTTCACCCATCATGCTCATTTCAAATTTGTTCTGCATCAGCTTGGAAAACTTGTCACACATCTGTTGGTTAGTTGAACAGAAAATAATATCGTCCACATATATTTTGCACAAGTAATATATGATCCTCCCATTCAAAAGTAAACAAGGTCTTGTCAACTTTACCTTTTCGAAATCTTTTGATTAAAAGAAAATCAGATAAAGTATCATACCATGCTCTTGGAGCCTGTTTCAGTCCATAAAGAGCTTTCTTCAGACGATACACCTTGTCTTGTTCTTTATATGATTCAAATCCAGGTGGTTGTTCAACATACACTTCTTCTTGCAATTCTCCATTGAGAAAGGCAGTCTTCACATCCATCTGATAGACGGTGAAGTTCTTATGAGCAGCTTAGGCAAGAAACAGTCTGATTGCTTCTAATCTTGCTATTGGTGCAAAGGTCATCAAAGTCAATGCCTTCTTCTTGGCAGCAACCCTTGGCCACTAATCTTTCTTTGTTTCTTGTGACAACACCATCTTCATTCATTTTATTTCTGAATGCCCATTTAGTGCCGATTACTCTTTGATGACTTGGTCTAGGAACTAATTATTCCTTTCAAAATGATTTAGCTCCTCTTGCATAGCTTCAATCCAGTTGGAATCACTAAGAGCTTCTTCAATCTGTTTGGGCTCTATTTGGGATAGGAAGCTGACAAACATTGCATCATTTGCAGCAACTCTTCTTGTCTTTACTCTATCCAAAGGATCACCAATCACTAATTCGGGTGGGTGATTCTTGAGCCATCTGAGATCAGGTTGCAAATCTAGATGTTGTCCTCTGATTTAATCTTGCAATACTACTGTTGGAGTTCCAATAGTAGTCTGTTGAACATTCTCTGGTCTATCAGCTGTTTACAACTCGTCTGTTAGACAATCAACAGAGTGATTTTGAACCGCATTTGAGTTAGCAGCTGAGTTTAGATCAGGTAGTATGATGGGAACATATTCTTCATTTCTTTCGATACTCAATTTCTGAAAATCAGTAGACAAATTTGGATTATTACTTTGATTCTTTTCAGAAGATTGATTTGGTTCATCAAATAATACATGAATAGATTCTTCTACTAGTAAAGTTCTTTTGTGAAAGACTATGTAAGCTTTACTAACAGTAGAGTATCCTACAAAAACAGTTTAATCAGTCTTTTCTGCAAAAGCAGTAAGGTGATTCTTCCCATTATTTAATACAAAGCATTTACAACCAAAAATCTTAAAGTAATGAATATTTGGGTTCCTGTTGTTCCAAACTTCATCTGGAGTCTTGTTTTGATGTTTGTTGATCATGCAACTGTTTTGGGTAAAGCAGGCTGTATTTGTGGCTTCTGCCCATAATCTTTGAGGTAGCTTTGCTTCAGCTATCATAGTCCTGGTAGCTTCTTCTAGAGTTCTGTTTCTCCTTTCAGCAACTCCATTTTGTTGAGGGGTTCTAGCAGCAGAGTACTCATCGCTGATGCCTCTGATGTTACTATACTCTTCAACAGTTGAGTTTGTGAACTCAGTCCCTCTATCTGATCTGATCTTCAATATCTTCATGTTTTTCTTATTCTGGATCAACTCCATCAGATTGGTAAGATGCTCATTGGTTTCACTTTACTTCTTCATTGAAGTCACCCAAGTGTATCTTGAATAGTCATCAACAACAGCTAGGCAGTACTTCTTTCCACCATTGCTGATTGGATCAATGTGTCCAATAAGTCCATATGTAGCAGCTCCAAAGTCCTTGTAGATGATTGATGCTTCTTGCTTTTGAAAGATGACTTGATTTGTTTACCCTTCTGACAGGCCTCACAGAGCTTATCTTTTCTCATAACTGTCTTTGGAATTCCTTCTACCAGATCATTCTTGATTATTCTATTTATGGTCTTGAAATTAACATGATTCATCCTTTTGTGCCACAGCCTACTAGCTTCACTTGGTGTGGATGCCACCAAACAAACGTTTGAATTATTGTCCACAGAATTCCAGTCGACTATGTAGACATTTCCTCGTCGTCTTCTAGATAAGATGACCTTCTTTGTACCGATCTGTTCAACATAGCACTTATCTGATGAGAAGATAACTGAAAATCCCTTGTCACAAAATTGACTTATGCTCAGCAATTTTTTTTAGGCCTTTAACATATGAGACGTCAGATATCTCAATGTTGCATTTGATTATCCTTCCACATGCTACAATCTTGTCTTCCTTGCTATCTCCAAAAGTTACTTTAGGACCATCTATAGCAACAATATCAGTCAGCTCATGTATGCTTCCACACATATGTTTTGAACATCCACTGTCCAAGTACCAGAGTTTCTCTACTTTACTCCTACTCCTAATCCTAACCTACAAAACAAAGTAAAATTGTTTTAGGTACCCTTTATTGAGATGGTCCTTGAGGATTAGTTCCACTCTTGACAACCCAAGATGTTGAGGTCTTAGGCTTCTGAGATTTGATAGGAGCATGAACATGTTTATCTTCATCATATTCAGCAAATTTGTTATGTTGATAATTCGTATGATAAGGATGATGTTCATAAGCAGAATAAGATGCATGATAAGCAGGGTATGCATGCATTGGATGAGCAGGGTAGGGTGCATAGCAAGTTGGAAATTGAGGTGTATGATACATAGGTGGATATGCAGTGGGTTGCACATAATATGACTCATTTCCATATCAAGCATTTTGATTTTTCTTATTCTTATGCTTCTTTGACTTACTAGATGTTTGCTCATTAACAGAGGACTTAGTTTTACTACTAGTCTTATTGGTTTTAGGTTTATTAGCAGACTTCCTAGGACTCTGTTGTTTGACGTTACCAGTCTGTTTTTCTAATCTAGGCTCTTTGCCCTTTTTAGCCTTAGGAGCTTTCTTCTCCTTTAATTCCTTCTCAGGTGAAGCAGGTTTAGTAGTCTGAACATAAAAAATAACCTTATTACTATCAGCAGATATAAACTTTTCAGTATGATTCAGTTCTAACTTATCCTGTTCTAGGACCATAAGCATCCTTTTTGCACAACTCTAAATATTTGGCCAGATCATCATCTTCTTTGGCCTTAAGCTCTGCCTCTGTCATTTGTTTCTATTGAGCTTCAGCTTTGCTCAGTTCAACAACATTTAGAAATCAAATCGATATTTGACTCGAGATTAATTCATTAATCTTTAATATTCATCAAAAAATCGATTGAAATTTCAATATTCCGACAGAAAAAATCCGTCACAGAATGGCTTGTCGAAATCAAAATTCCGACAAAAATTTCAGGCGAAATTTAAAAAAAAAAATTCTATCGAAATTTATAAATTTCGACATAATTTTTTTGTCGAAATTTCAAAATTTTGACGGAATTATTTCAGTTGAAATTTAGAACAGTTTCACAAATTCAATATTGGTCAGAATCTTTAATTTAATTTGTGTTTACACTAATTATCGATTTTCCACACAATCTAAATTGACGACAATTGTACATTCTAATTAAGCATTAATTATCCAACATTCATCGAAATAAAAAAATTCTCAAATATCAAATACAATTTAATTAAACATCAAACGACATTCAAATGCCCAAAATAAGCTAAAATCCGTAAACATCCAACAAAAGTATCAAAATAACTTTGTCAAAATACGATCATATATAACAAATGAACGAGCACCTATGTTGCACGGATACGGATACGCCGATACGAATACGACACGACACGGATACGGCGACGCGGATTTTTAAAAATTTATTGGATACGATATGACATGGATACGAATGTAAAAAATATAAATTTATATATTTATGCATATTGAAATAAGTAAAATAATATATGTATATATTCATACATATTGAAATAGATAATGTTAAGTTTCGTAAGTATTATATTGCATAACTTTTAGAAGAAAAAAATATTTAGTAATTTAATACTACTAATTATACATAATGTTCATTGTTTTATTATGTTATACTGTATAAAACATGTCCTGTTATAGACATATTATCTTGTATTGCAGTTGTATATAATACAAAGTGTGATTTGACGCCTTACATCGTTCTTACCTATTGTGGTGACTTTGCAATTCAGAATATAAAATGTGTTGGATACGTCTAAATAAGTATCCGATACTTGTGTCCAACCTTTTTTTTTAATTATATTTACTGACATGCCACGTGGAGTGTCGAATATGTATCCCACAAGTATCCGAGAAGTATCGTATCCGAAAAGTGTCCGACACGGCATTTGATAAATTTTTGAAGTATTCGTGCTTCATAGACGAGCACTAAGTTTTCTAGAATTACTAATCATCATTCTGTGTTTCGGGAACTTGAGTGCACTGGGCTCTTGAATTAATGTGCTCTGTTGAGACGGTTGCTGAGCAGTATCGGACAGATTATAAAACATCGGAAATGTATTTGGTTGGGACATATGCGGAAAGAGAGCAGATAGCATACCCGATTGCATCATATTAGCCATGGGCCCCTGGGAAGGTTCAAACGCCTCACCTGATGATAAAAAAACTCCAGGGTTCGTGAAATTTGGTGTTGGATGTGAAGATGTGCCCGCCTGACTCTGAATTGCTGCAGACAACATTTGGTCGTACATCATCCTCTGCATTTACATCTCGGCTCTATGTTGTGCCCTTATTGTCTCCACCGAATCCAAGATTGATGTTAACTTATTTCCAAAGTTGAAAGTCGTTCAATGATCTATTCGTCGGGTGGCGCAACTATATAATTAGTTCCTTGTGTGTATGAATTATGAGTAGAAAGTGCAGGACGTACATGGGAAGCCCAACCTGCAAGTCCGTACACTGTCGCCTTATTTGACACACTCTGTGTTTCTGTCCACGTCTAAAATTACAAGTATGAAAACAAAGTTATTATATTTAATAAATCAACAAACATATAATAAACTGGGAAGTTACTTTTTCTAATAGTTGTCTAATACCTGCAATTGAATCTCAGGTGACGGGAAAAATGGTTCTCCTCCATCCGAATTGGACGCTTGACTAGGTAAATTCCCCAAGTTATCATTCTACACATCGAATAAGTTTGTAAGTGTACACCTAAGATTTAGGTGAAATAAAACTCAACTAAAGTATTCAACTTACGTAAGCCTTCTCTACTTTTTGATTCGCCCATTTTATTTCTCTTTCCGCATTTTTTTGGCATATTGTGCGAAAAAAAATTCGTCTTGCCTTGGTGCACGTCGTAACTCCTCCTGCTGAAAATAAACCCGATATTTGAAAAAATATTTATTTAATGCAATCAAGAGATGCGAAAATAAATATTTGTGCAACTTAATTATCAATTCTTTTTCAACCATGATCGAGGGTTAGCCCCACTGAAATGAGCTATTTTGCCACCACTATCTGACGCCCGATTTTCCTTGGCTTTTTGACACTTCTCCCCTGTATTCCTCCATCTCCCAGTACACCTTTAACGCATCATACTCATCTTCATTTATATAATCCGGCCTTTTTTCTGTCTTTCGAACGTTGAATAATTTATAAGAAAATTTAATTATGTTATTTTTTTATTAAATTTTAATGCATTTTTCGACGAACTTAAACCTCCATCCAAAATTTTCGTCAAATTTTGGTTAGTCAGAAAATCCTTTGAAAAGGTCATTCATATCAATTACCCACATTATTGATTACTTCTAAATTAATTTAGTCGACTGAAAATAAAGCAAGCATTATACTATATTTCTTTGACACGGTTGAGATATTCCCAAAAGTAGACACAATCATCATATCATCTTGCAAACCCACTTCTTTTTAGAATTTTAACAATTTAACAACTCCAACACAAAAAATAGCATATATAAATGTATACTAAACCAGGTAAACAAGATAAAAAAGTTAAATATACAAACCAAAGGAATAATATATTTCACATAATCTTTTTACTTATGTTTAGATTTTTTATTCATTTATCTTTTATCATTATTTATGCTATAAAGATTAATTATTAGCCAAATGATATTAAACAGAAATAAATCATTTCATACATAAAGCAAAGGTTAAAAAAAATGACTTACCGAGTAATTTTTCCAATTCCTCCCATACCAAGCTACATTTGTATTCATTTGACCATCAATCTTGGCATCAACAATGATTTAACCGTTTTTCGTAGGTTTGAGTTAAATCAATAAAGTATGTGTTTGGGGGTGGATTATGTATGAATTATGGGGCCTAGTTACTTTATTCCGGATGGATCAATCTCAAGAAAGAACAATACGTAATAAGCAAATAAGAACACAAATATATGAGTATTGAATATGAATATAGTATAGCAAAAGCTTTTCTATTAATTGTATATCAGATTGCCCAAGTATGGAGGCGTAAGCTCTGAGTTCATAATTATGTCGTAATACAATGTTTAACTAGGTATTTATATGTTACTAACCCTAGCTATATAAGGAAACCTAGTCCTAGTAGGATTTGGCATATTTGTCCTACTTGAGTCCGGATTGTAGTCTGGTCGCCGAGGAGAGTTGTCTTCGATCGGGTCGATAGATGATCCCGAATGAGCCCGTAAGGTTGACTCCGATCTGACGTCTTCGAGTCGATCCGAGTATCTATAAGGGGTGTAAAACTGCCCCCATCAGTACTCCCTCACTTCTTCGAGCGTATATGTAGTAGAAGCTCGTAGAAGTAGATCGTCTTATACGACTGTTCGTTCTATGAACTGTGCCTCGTTAAAAACCTTATTCGGAAAAAACCCAGTGGGAAAAAATCCTAAGGAAAAGAGTACTACATTTCATAGATAGTCATTTTCTCGCTTCCGAGCTGTAATATTGTTCCTCTTTTGAGGAGGTATTTCTTCTTTCACTGTTTGGCGGGAATTCGATTAGTCGCGAGAAGTTTGAAACGTCTTTTCGCCCCTCTATGTAAATAAGGGATTGCTGTCTTAATCATTTTTACTTTCTATCCCTTATTCCCTTACAGTAAATTTCTTACTCAATAACTTTTCCAGCAATCCTAGCTTTTGACCCATATTTTTTCGAGGATCCAAATAATATGGCTTCGGTTCCGAACAACCCTTCCTCTTCTTCCGTGGAACAAGTTACTCCCTTCATCGAGAAGGGGGCACCTCCTAGCTTTCCAGCGAAAATATCCAAAATAACCATTCCCGATGAAGACACATTTAAGGTGCAAATCATATCTGATGCTGAGGTCGCGGCCAAGGCTAAGAATAGCAAGGATGCCGTTCCCAAAATTTCCGATCCAATCGAGCGCCTTTCTTGCGCATATACTGAAGATACTTTCCATGAGGTTTTGGATAATTACACAAAGTATTTTCCGGAGGGTTCTGAAATCATTCTTCCCGATCGTGTTACCTCTCCACCGGAAGGTTGTCGGGCTTTTTACACTGCCCATTTTAATCATGGTCTGCGTCTTCCTCTGTCAGCCTTGTTCCTTGATATTTTACGAGTTTTTAGCGTTTCTTTGACACAGCTATTTCCCAACTCGTTTGTTTTTCTGTCTTGATGATTGCGAAAGGATTCCAACCTTCCCTTCGCAATTTTACCCAATTGTTTCGTTTTAACATCTCTAGTTCTTCCAATCAAGGATATTTCTTCGCTAGTCAAAAGCCTGGTCTATCCATTTTTTATCCTCTGGTTTCCATTAATCCTGCTTGGAAATCTCATTTTTTCTTTGTACGTCCACCTTCTTACCGTGTTTTAGCAGATGGTTCTACTGAGCCATTCTCATGGGACCATGGCTCTGAATGGATTTTTGGAGGTCGCTTAATCACGGGTCATTTTATTCCCGACGATCCACAATTGATTGATGAGATAATAGGGATGCACGCTGACATATATCAATGTGCCCTACTTATTGGAGAGGCTTTTCTTCGTAAAGCGGGCTTTAGTCCTTATGCATTTCCTATTTCGTCTTCTTCCCAGTCACTAAGTAAACATTTTTTCCCAATATAATATTTACTTTGTAACTCTTTTTAAAGTTGTATGTTTGATTTGGAATTTGTGTGTTCTCCAGATTCTATGGTGGAAAATTCCCGGCATTCATCAAAGGGGAAAATGGTTTTGTCCAAATCTACTAAAACTGTAGAGAACCTTCCAATTGAACAGAGAGGGTCCAAGAAAAGGAGGTTGGTCTTGGATCATGACTCAGAGGATTTTCAAGAGGAATCCCTGGATTCATCTCAAGAGACTCCACCACAACCTTCATTTTCACAAGCTTCCGGTCATCAAGGGACTGGACAGGGTTATCATTCCTTCCAGCTTAGAACTTCCCTTGGAATCCGCGGATGTCGAAGTTGGTCGTTGCCCCATCCTATCGACAAGCCAGTCAAGAGAAGAAGGCAATACTATGGTCGTTCTGGCGAGGACCTTGCTTTTCTTGGCGAGGAGCATCCAAGGCCCACTGTTGTTGAAATGATTGAAGATCATTTGCAGGGGAAGAGGGCAGCAGGTTATTCTGAGAATGATTCTTTGATTCATGATGAGAGCGCGAATGCCGTTGATAAGGCTACTCGTATTCTTCTTTCCGATGTTTTTACTCGTGATGTCAGCAAGTTACTCTGGAAGGATCTTTTGGAGAAGTTACAGAAAGCTTCTCTTTAAGCCGAGAAGGTATTCGTCGTTTCATATTGTTTCTTTATTGTCTTTTCTAATGAATTTTCAATCTTATTGACTCATTCCTTTTACTCTTCAAACAAAAACTTGCCTGATGTCGTATGCTTATGAAGCTGCTCTTTGGAGGCAACAATGCGAATTTTTAGATGAAAGGAATAAGACATTGCTTCATAAGACATCGGGTTCAGAGACCGGTCCCTCTACGTCCTCTTCTTTTCCACTTCCAATTACAGATTCTCAAATTGCGGGTACTGACGACCCAGAAATTATAAATAAAGTTTTGGAGACTTCTCGTGCCCAGGAGCAGGTTGATCGGCTGACCAAAGAGCTGGAAGATTATCAAGTTAAGAGTACTACTCAGATCAGCGAGCTAGAATCGCAGGTCGCTGATCTTCAGGCTTCTTTGAAGGAGTATGAAAAGGACATCCCTCTTCGTGGACTCACTGATCGATATCGTAGAAACCGTGAGGAGTGGGTGATTCGAGAGTTTCTCAATTCTCCTGTTCATACTGCTCTGGTTAACAAGAAAGTTGGTCCGCTCCTGGAGAGTACTTTTAAGAAAGCTATCCATCAGATGGTTGCTACGAACTTGATCGAAGATCGTCGAAAGGAATATTTCGGGGCTACGCATATTGGCCTTAATCGTTATGGCGAGGAGTATTCTTCTTCCGACTTGCCGACGGTTAATTATAAACACTTTCCATTGGCTCATCTGGTCGAGGAGTCCGGAGAACCTTTGCCTATTCCTTCTTTAGATGTCAACCCTGAGGTCGATAACGAGTTTGTCGTTCGAGAGGACGAGGGAGATGATCCCGAGGCGGTGCATGATGCAAATGATGAAAGAGAGGTCGTTGGCGATCATGTCATATGAAGGAGCGACCAACTAACTTTGGATAGTGGCGGGAGATATCTTGATTTGTATTATTACTTTTTTATCCTTCTGTAAATAAGACGATTTGTATTCTATGCGTGTGACTTTTCAATTTCTTCAATAATGATAATAATTTAGACAAGTCATTAATCCAGGCGTAATAATTATGTCTATGTCTTTTCAAATTTTGCGACTGCTCATATGTCAGATATTCTGTTTTCGCGCCCGTTCTTAGGGTCTGTCGCGTCTTTTCATTTAGTATAAATACATACGGTAAAATCTTTACTAATTATTTAGCGCGCTTACTCATCTCCGGTAGAATATTCTCTCAAGGGAGGTCACTAAACTGTCTCGATAGTTAAAATAGTTTTTCCATTCCCGAACATGAGTAACCTCTTCGGTAATACTTCTAAGCGTCCCTCCCGCGAAAGTGGTAGAAATGTGAGACTTAAAGATCCCGTACTGAGGGGCCCTCGATAGATCCTCCTCGCTCTCAATCAATCAGAAGGTCGGGGACCCAGACCTCCGTTATCCCTTCTGTACCTTACCCGTGGTTAGTTCTGTTTTTACTCAACAAGATCCCTTAGTTTCTTCTGACATCCAAAGGAGACCTTCCCCTGGTCGGGTTGACTTTGGAGATATGTCTATCATAAGTCAATCCTTTAATATTCCTGTTAATTCAAGTGATCATTCCTCCGAGCATAACTTACACGAGTATGCTCCCGACAATATTATTCCTTCCGTTCCAACACTGAATTAGTTCTTGGCGCAAGCCATGGGGATGCTGCCGCGGGGGCAGGTGGTTCTTTTCTGAATCCACTCCTGACGCAGACTGTAACTCTAGATTTTCCTGACTTTTTGTTTAATGACACTACTGTTATGACAACTTCCTTTGAAGCTGGTGGTTCGTCTGGAGGTCGGACAGGATCGAGGTCCGGTCGTCGTACCATTATCTCATCTTCGGGGAAAGAGACTTCAATAAGCCCAAACGAGATGGAATCCCCGCGCGTTGGATGATCGTTGTATCCTGGAACAAGTTAAGGATATAACAGAGTCGGTGATTCCTTGACCTGATAAAATTCCTCTCAATAGTGAATTGCCTGGTTCCTTTGAGCCTGATCCCTTGTCATGGGATTTGGGTCTCAGTACCATCCTTCCTGGTGAGTTGAAGAAGCATGAGGGTACTTCCAATGTACGCCTCGTCCAATCCCTTGTCAAGATGTTTGAGCAGGTATCTATTTTTTTGAGTTTATTCTTGTATCGTTTTGGAATGCTTCTTTACATATAAACCCTTTCTTTTCAGGGAAAATATTTTGCGCTGCAGCTTGGTGTTCAGAGCGACAATTTGTGGTTCGGTAAGGAGAACCTAAGGCTTCGTTTGGATGCAGAGATTGCGAAGGTCGAAGGGCAGGCCCTCCAACTCAGGCTGCTTAATGATGATCTTCAGAAATTACAAGAAGTTAAGTCAGCTCTTGAGAAAGAGAAGGATGACTTGGCCCAGCTGAATGCCCACTTGGAGGAGTCTAGTCGGAATGCATACGATCGAGGCTATGATGCCGGCTATCAAAAACTTCAGGAAGAGTTGATGGCCTTTGTGGATACTGCGACTCCTCGGAGGGGTGTTTCTTCAAGTCGACCCGGCGACGGCAATTAGATTCGATGACCTATTTTAATCGACTTGCTTCTTGAACATTTTTTTTTAGTACAATTGGCTACAACCCAATATGTGGGGTTTGCCCAAGTATTTTTGCTGTACAAATATTAATGACAATCACGATATTTTTTTATCAGTGCAGTGCCTTGCACAATATGATCATTGTAATCAAATATAAGTCTTATTGTAGGAAATTCGAAAAATCTGATAGTCTTATCTGATATTAACTTTCTGGCCGAACCTCTTTGTCTTGAAAGAGTAGAATGTTGTTACTGATCAGCCATGAACAACTTGATGGTGAAGATGTTCCTTCGCAATTCTGATTTTAATCGCGTATAAGTTCATTGATTGGCCATGCAGAGTTCTTTAGAGAATAAATTTTTTCTAGGTCGTTGACGTATTCAGCTTATTTTTGTCAGACATATTTTTGTCTTGCATCAAGTCCTATATAAGGGCTTCTCTACTGCTTTTTCATTAAACATAGTCTTCCTGTCATTTTGAGTCCTTTAGGATAGGTTGTTTTCTTCCTTTTTAGAACTTCATGTTTCTGTGTACTGATTGTGAGCTTCACTTTCCTCAAATAAAGCAACCATCCCTATATGTATTCTATACTTTGGTATGGGATGAATTGGAAAATGTATACTCATAAGGTGGATCTGGCTTGTTCAGATCCCCTTAAGCAATTCTTTGGTAGATTAGGCAGTGACGATGTCGTATGCTCCAGTGAGGGTTATTGTTCCTCAAATCAGGTCGTCAGATTTCTTGGACTCCGAAAGAGATCCATTGCTGTGTATTTAAAAATACTTTACTTGTCTTCAATACGATCAACTATTTCGAACAATCGTTAAGTTACTCGTTGTTTAGTAGAGATATTCATATCTTTATCGTAACCCTACTTTTCAGCGGTTCTGATCGATTTATACTCAACTCATTTAATACTTAGTACTTAGGTTTTTTACCAAATTTATTGGTTTTAACCTTTTTTTAATCGTTAGAACGGAGATCGAGGAGCGTCTATCGAACTGATCGATTTATACTCAACTCGTTTAATACTTAGGGTTTTTTACCAAATTTATTGGTTTTAACCTTTTTTAATCGTTGATTTGGAGATCGAGGAGCGTCTATCGAACTGATCGATTTATACTCCACTCGTTTAATACTTAGGTTTTTTTTACCAAATTTATTGGTTTTAACCTTTTTTAATCGTTGATTTGGAGATCGAGGAGCGTTTATTGAATAGATCGATTTATACTCAACTCGTTTAATACTTAGGCTTTTTACCAAAATTTTTGGCTTATAACCCGTATAGTCGTCAGCAAGGAGATCGAGGAGCGTTTATCGAACAGATCAATTTATACTCAACTCGTTTAATACTTAGGTTTTTTACCAAATTTTTTGGCTTATAACCCATATAGTCGTCAGCAAGGAGATCGAGGAGTGTTTATTGAGCGGATCGATTTCACTTAACTCGTTTAATACTTAGGTTTTTAAACCATATTGAATCTCTGATTTGGCAAATAATTCGTGATCTTCATATTTCATTAAAAAAAAAAAAACTCTTAAGCCGAAGCTTTTATTACAACAAATTGGACGAGAAAGTTAAAATTAAAAGAAAAACGGTAAGGATAACTACTAGGAATTATTTTCCATAGTATCTTCTCAAGTTGAGTGCATTCCAAGTTCTTGGTAGAGGTGTACCGTCCACGTGTGCAATTTTGTACGAACCTTTCCTTCCTACACAGACGATGATGTATGGTCCATCCCAATTTTGCTGCAATTTTCCTACATGCTTGGACACCTCTACTTTTTTCAATACTAAGTCCCCCTCCTTGAAGGTGCGTATGCGCACCTTTTGATTATAAGCCTTTTCCATGTTCGACTTAGCTACCTGTAGTTTTACAGCAGCTTTTCTCGTAAGGCCTCGGTCAGGTCGAGTTCATTCACCCTGGCTTTGTTATTTTCCTGGCTATCGTATGTCTTGATCCTTGGGGTTGGGCTAGTGTTTCAACTGGAATTACAGCCTCCGAGCCTTATACTAAGCTGAATGGGGTCTTGCCGGTTGAGGTCCTGACTGTTGTCCTATTTGCCCAATGTACCCCGGGGAGTTCATCCAGCCATCTACCTTTGGCTGCCCCAATCCTTTCTCCAAAGACTTTACTATTTCACGATTTGCTACTTCAGTTTGTCTGTTTGCTCTCGGATGTCCCACAGACGTGAAGTTTTGTTGGATTACTAATTTAGCGCACCAGTCCAATACTTGTTTTCCCGCGAATTGAGTTCCATTATCAGAGATTAGGACTCGCGGGATGCCAAAGTGACATACTATGAACTTCCATAGGAAATTAAGTACTTGAAACTGGGTTATCCGGGCTAGAGCGACGCATTCTATCCATTTGCTAAAGTACTCGACATCGACTAGAACATACGCTTTCTTAGACCTGGCTACGGGAAAAGGTCCCACAATGTCCATTCCCCATTGATCAAATGGCCAGCATACAGGTATCGGGTGCATGTTCTCGGCTGGTTGATGGCTTATATTCGCATGAACTTGACAATGATGACATTTTTGCACATACTGCATGGCATCATTGTTTATAGTAGGCCAATAGTAACCTGTTCGGAGGCATTTTAAGGCTAAAGCTCTTGCTCCACTGTGATTTCCTGCCTCGCCTTCATGTATTTCTCGAAGTATATCCTTGGTTTGTGTTTCAGGAATACACTTTAGTAGGACGCCTGACACTGATCTTCGATACAGTTTCCCTTCTATCATCGTATATTTTGGAGCTCGATAATTTATTTTCCGAGCTTCATTCAGGTCGAGGGGCAGGCTTCCTTCACGAAGGTAATTGATCATTGGAGTCATCCAGCTCCTTTCAACTTCTTCGATTTCCATCATTTCGGCGACTGGTGTCTCATCGATGTCTATTGCTGGTGTATTGGAGATTAACCAGTTGATCACTCTCTCTGTTTTGCCATCGTGAGATCCGGTAAACCTAGAAAGTTGATCAGCCCATTTGTTTTCTGATCGTGGAACGTTGTGTATTTCGAAATTATCGAATTTTTCAATCAATTCTTTTACTTTAGCAAGGTACTTGACCATGTTGAATTCCTTCGCCTCGTATAGACCTTCAATTTGTCTTTGTACTAACTCGGAATCAGTAAGTACAATTACTCTTTATGTTGGCTTTGATCACCATTTCCATTCCTGCAATTAACGGTTCGTACTCAGCTTCATTGTTAGTTACCATGAAGTGCAGTGTTATCGCATAATTTATATCTTATTCATTTGGTCCGGTAAAGTTGATTCCAGCTCCGCCTCCCTCACGGCTCGAGGCACCGTCGACATGCATTAGCCAGGTTTGATTTTCTATCACCAGGATATCGTTACCGTGACTGGTGGACTCATTGGGTTCCGGTGTCGAGGTCGGAGTTTCTAAAATGAAGTCGGCCAGGACTTGGGCCTTAATGGCGATGCGCGGTCTATATTCGATTTCGAACTATCCCAATTCGATCGCCCATTTGAGTTGCCAAGACTTGTCTCAGTGGTTGATTCTTGAGCACTATTATCTTATAAGTTAAAAAGTATGGTCGGAGTTTGCGTGCAGCCACTACTAAAGCCAAGGCAAATTTCTCTATCTCCAAATAATTCTTCTCCGCTCCTTGGAGCAATTTGCTTAGGTAGTAAACAGGCTTGTGTTCCGCACCTTCTATCTTTACCAAAACGGAACTGATCGCTATTGCGGAGATAAAAATATAAATGTATAATGGTTCAGCTTCAGTTGGTTTGGCCAATAATGGAGAGGATGTCAGGTAATCCTTCAATTGATTGAATGCTTGATCGCATTCCTCAGTCCAAACAAAGTTTTTTGCCTTTCGTAAAGTTTGAAAGAAGGGCAAACTCTTGTCCGCGGACTTGGATATGAACCTATTCAATGTCACAATTTTTCCCACTAGACTTTGTACTTGTGAAATTGTTTTACGTGGTCTCATTTCAGTTATAGCTCGACACTTCTCTGGATTAGCCTCAATTCCTCTTTGGTGAACCATGTATCCTAAAAACTTCCCAGATTTTACCCCGAAGGTACATTTCGCGGGGTTCAGCTTCATTCCGTATTTTCTCAATATCTGAAAACATCGATCTAGATGTTTTACATGGTCGGCTTCGTTCATGCTTTTGACCAACATATCATCCACGTATACTTCCATTATTTCTCCGATCAGTTCCTCAAACATTAGGTTAACTAATCGTTGGTAAGTGGCTCCAGCATTTCTTAGGCCAAATGGCATGACTATGAAACAATATACACCCTGCTCTGTCACGAAAAAAGTTTTCTCTTGATCACGCTTATCCATGTATATCTGGTAAAAACCTTGAAAGGCGTCCATCATGCTGAAAATTGTGAAACCAGCGGTTGAGTCGACCAATAAGTCAATCCTCGGAAGGGGATATGGATCGCGTGGGCATAACTTGTTAAGGTCGGTGAAGTCATTGCACATTCTCCATTTATTATCCTTCTTATCCCCTTTAGGTACTAAGACGACGTTGCATAGCCATTCCGAGAAGTGTATTTCCCGAATTTGTTTAGCTTTGAGCAGCCTATCAACTTCTGCTTTGATTATCTTGTCTTTTATTGGCCCATGATTCCGCTTCTTCTGTCTTGCAGGTTTCGCCATGGGGTCAATTTTGAGTGAATGAGTAATAATCCTTGGATCGATGCCCTGGTGTCATTTGCACTCCAGGCGAATATGTCGATATTATTTCTGAGAAAGTCTACTAACATTACTTCTCCTTTTGTGCTGAGTTCGGTTCAGATCCTGAACGTTTTTGAAGGATCTCCTTGTACTAGCATAATATCCTTATGTTCGGGCAGTTTTATGGTTAAGTCGACCTGCTCTTTTCCTTTCTTCTCTATCCTGTCAGTGTTGGAGATTTCGACTTCGGTTCTTTCAATGTCGTTCTCGAGCTTCCTTTTAGCAGGGGTAAATGATTTGGTACGGTTTCCCAGCCTAAAGGACGTGTTTTAACAATCCCATGCCATACAATGATCGTTGACTATTTCTCCGATCCCCATGTCTATCGGAAATTTTATCTTTTGGTGATAGGTCGATACAACTGCTCTGAATAGATTGAGGGCTGGTCATCCTAGTATCGCATTATACGCGAAGGGGGTTTCTATGACCAGGAACTTTATCAGTTTCACCGTGCGCCGTGGTTTCTTTCCTAGAGACACACTGAGTTTTATTGTCCCGTAGGGGACTATTTCCAAGTCTCCAAAGCCTACTAGAGGAGTGGCTACCTTTTGGAATGTTACTTCTCCCAAATTCATCTGTGTCAGGACCTCTTTAGATATGATCTTAGCAGAGCTTCCATTATCGATTAGGATCCTTTTTACATTGTAGTTGGCTATTTCGAGTGACACCACCATCCGGAAATCAGGATTGTCCTCTTTCATATCCCACACGAAGTTCCTAGGTACTTTTCGTTAAACCAAATAAGTTGCTCTTTTGGTTGTTTATTTTCTAGTGTCCACACTTCTTTCGGATATCTAAGACTCCCAACTAAAGACCTTGCGGTTCTACGACGAGCATTATGACTATCTCCCCCGACTGGTCCTCCGGATATTGTATGAATGGTGCCATTGATCTGATCATTGTTCAACTCTTGTGGCGGACCATTGTTAGGGGACCTTCTTCTCGGAGTTCTTCTCCGATTATTGTTTCGAGGACTCCTACTTCTATCCCTTTTGCGACTGTTTCACTCCAGATAGTCATCCAACTTTCCTTGTTCAATTAGTCTTTCAATTTCCTTCCTCAGGTGGAAACACTCCTCAGTACGGTGCCCATGAGCTCGATGATACCTACAATATAGATCGTAGTTTCGTTCACCGGGCCTAGGTTGTGATATTCTTTTTGCTGGTGGAATCCAGTTGTTCCTTTCTAGTACTACAAGAATTTCTTCGATAGGAACAGTTAGTTGGGGATATTCCACCTGATTTATTCGATTCCTGTTAGCTGGCTCAGCCGATCTTGACCTAGGATAGGTATTAAGTTTTTTATCCTGGTCGTTCCGATTGTATTCCAACCGCTGGAATACATTTCATTTCCTGAAAGGCTGGTCGTAGTCTGTATGTCTTGAGGTAGGAGCTCTGTCTTGCCGCTTTGGTCCGGTGGCGGGAGTTTTATTCCTATTCTTATCTTTGAAAGAGTTCATCTCTTCCTGAGTCATGTACTTTGATGCCAAAGTCATGATTTCCGCAAAGGTTCTAGGTTGTTTTCTACTGAAAGGCTGGCCAACCATGTTCCCAGTGATTCTCCTTCTTGTTGATGTATAGTTCCCAGGTAACTCATTGGCAGTTTCTGCCTTTTCTGACTAGCGAACTGCTGAGTCAGTTTATTGCATAACTCCCTAAAGCTGAATATAGAATTGGATGGCTGTTTGGAAAACCAATCCAAAGCTAGTCCTTCAAACGTGGTAATCATTAGCTTCGCGGTGTACTCCGCCGAGTGAGCATATAATTTCATAATATTAGTGAAGCTGAATATATAATCATCAGGGTCTGTGGTTCCATCGTATCTTGGCATTCGTCCTGGGATTTGATCGGATGATTGAGCTTCCTTTATTTCCCTACAGAATGGGGAGCATGCGGCTAAGCTTTCTTGAAGCTCCGTGGTTCTGGCCCATGGATTTTTAACGGTCCGTAGGCATTGTTCCAAACGCTCCTGCACCATCCTTTCAATCTCTTTCTCCGACATACGGATAATTCTCTGTTGATTAGGCATCGTCTCCATAATATCATCCTCGATGGGAATTATGGTATGTTCTTTTGATCCTCGGGTGGCGGGTTGTCGCTTCGTCCGATCTGTTTTTCTTTGGACTCTCTCGTTGGTAGGTTTTGTATCACTCTTTTGCGGGCTATGCAGCGATCGCTGCTCACTCACAGGGCTATCCGCTTGTTCTGAAAGTTGATCGACCTATCTTGGGGTTCTCCGAACAGGGTTTAATCTAGCAGTTCTAGGATCTCTTAGAACCTGTTCAGGGACTTGCAATTCTTCCGGGTAGAGCGAGTTAAACAGCATATCGATCTGTCTTAACTTTTCCTAAGTGTCTGGCAGAGGAACAGGAATTGTCTGAGCCACGGGGGCTTCTGTTGCTATATTGACAGCGTTATCTTGTTGTCCTTGAGGATTTTGGACATTGACTCGTTGAGGTTCCTCCTGATTCGGTGGTAGGTCGTTCCCTTGCAGATTATGATTGTTTTTAATGATCGGGACATTAACATTCGTATCGCCCTGCATATTGTCAGATGTGGTGTGCGGATGTGTTGTATTGCTTCAACTGTTCTTCCTTGGGCCATATGTCTATCGAATAATTAACTGAGTCCCACGGTGGGCGCCAACTGATTTAACCATTTTTCGTGGGTTCGGGTTAAATCAATAAAGTATGTTTTTGGGGGTGGATTATGTATGAATTATGGGGCCTAGTTACTTTATTCCGGATGGATCAATCTCAAGAAAGAAGAATACGTAATAAGCAAATAAGAACACAAATATTTGAGTATTGAATATGAATATAGTATGGCAAAATCTTTTCTATTAATTGTATATCAGATTGCCCAAGTATGGAGGCGTAAGCTCTGAGTTCGTAATTATGTCGTAATACAATGTTTAACTAGGTATTTATATGTTACTAACCCTAGCTATACAAGGAAACCTAGTCCTAGTAGGATTTGGCATATTTGTCCTACTTGAGTCCGGATTGTAGTCAGGTCGCCGAGGAGAGTTGTCTTCGATCGGGTCGATAGATGATCCCGAATGAGCCTGTAAGGTCGACTCCGATCTGATGCCTTCGAGTCGATCCGAGTATCTATAAGGGGTGTAAAACTGCCCCCATCAACCAACCAAAATCTCAAATTGAACACCAGAATTTCCATTATCACAAGTTTGATTCATACACGACAAGTTATTATTTAAGTGATATTAGACTACTTAACTAGTGAAAGTGCCTTGAGACAAGATTGTGGTGACAAAAAACGAAATCAATTTTTCTTCTAAAAAAAATGAAATCAATTTTTGAGTATGTACTATGAGAAGAGGAGAACGGAGTATCTGGTAAATAACAAGGAGTAAAAAGAAGAGAAAAAAATAAGTTGGGGAAAGTATACTAATCGGTGGAGCGTTGAAATAGAAAAGGGAAAGAAAGAGAAAAAAAATGATATATATAGTGTGTCAAGAATGAAGCGGTTGGGCTTATGAAAAAAAAAATTAGTGTTTCTTATTTTCAATCATTATATATTATATAAAGGAAAAAAGGTTGGGTCAAGTTTTGACCAAAAGGCCCATTGTGTAGACAACTAGACATATGTAGATTGTAGAGTGGAACTATTTATCTTTACGGTGAAATACAGTTTTCCCGCAAATTATAAGGATAATATCAATTATTTCTTTAAAGTATCAATTTTAATATTTATTCTCATTTGTTATAATTTTATAGTTTTTATTCAAAAACTATTCCGTCTCTTTAATAAATAATAATTTTTTTGTTAATCTATCAAAATAAAATTATTTTTTTATTAATTATGAATTCATTTATTCATCAAACAACATTATATTTTAATTTCTTTATTTATTTTGTTACCTTCCTTTTTTGTTTCTCAAAAATTTCCCTCATCTTCATCTCATTTTATAAACAAAGGAAACAAAAGAAATAAAAAAAATTAAAAATAATATTCACCGTTTCGTGGGCGAATTTCTTCGTGGTTTTTTTAGTCTACATTATGACTCGAATAAGATCACGTGCAGATCAATTTGGAAATTTTACTTGTTTTATTTAAATAATTAATTTTACTATTATTTTATTTAATAATAGTATTAATAACATGAAGCAAACAAGATAAAACCAAAATGATTACAAATAATAATCCCCGTGGTAGTCATACCATTTTTTAAAGTTGCATCGGAGTTTATTGCCAAAAGATATTTATTTGGCGGTGACCATCGACGAGGGAAGGTTGAGGCAGTGGAGATGATATTTTGCAGAAGTCTTATTTATTAATTGGGAAATTTGTTATTTGGGTACCATTGAATAGATCATCTTGCAACTTTGGAACAATTGAGCACAAAAATATAAATTTAATACCATGGGATAGGTTTTCTATGCATTCATGCCAATACCAATATTTCTATAGAGTTAATAAAAATTTATCCCCTATAAAATGCAAAAATTTTAATTTACCTCTATGTAATTTGAAAAAGTACAATTAAACCCTTGTAAAAATTGTGTAGAAGCAATTTACCTTTTTCCAGAGAATGTAAATCACTTGCCGAAATTGAGTCTGAGCATAAAAGTATATTGTAACATAGAATAGTAAATTGACATACTAATCATAACACAGGGGGATAAACTTGCACAATATCATAATAAGGAGGGAGAAGGGGGGGGGGGTTGGGTAAAGTGCCGCATATAAAAATATCAGGAAGGTGGTGTGAAACTTTTATAAAATTATAGGGAGCTTAGATGATCTTTTTCAAATCTGATGGAGATAAATTGAACATTATACATTTCACATGGAGGTATAATTGTCATTAATTCTAGAGAAAATTGAAACTTTGTATAAAAGTTGCAAAATAAAACCTATCAGTGGTACCAAATTTGTATTTTTATGTTCAACAGAACAAAAGTTCCAAGATAATCTATCATGCGGTAAAAAAAATACACATTTTTCTATATTAATTCCACAAATTCACAAATCAAATGTTCCACTACAACGGGAAATTATCGAATTTACATCTACATTACAAAAATCCAGAATTAGATTCAAATAGTCGTTTAAATAACAAAATCACAATAACTGCACTACATGGTACGAATCAAGTTTGTAGCAGTCCAACCTGAGGTTGACTCGTAATGGCCCTCCTCAAGTCGCTGCGACCCTGAAAATATACTAAATATACTACAATTCAATCAAAAGAAACTTTAACTTAAAATTTGAATGACTACAAGTCAAATTGGAATGGACAAAAATTCACTTCAATTCTACATCTAGTCTAAGGACTATCCACACAACAAACTGATATCTAACTAGTTCAAAAGGTACCAGAGCACGAGACCATTGAAGATACGAACCCCTTCTCGACGTCTTCGCTTTCCTGTAACTCTGAAAAGTAATAATTTGAAAGAGTAAGTTGAATATATCAACTTAGTGAGGTTGGTGCATGTGTATAAGTGAATTTTATGCACTTTGCTAAAAGATTTGTTATAAAAAAACACAAATACACAAGACAATTTATACATTAAATAAAATGTCTCTCACATTGATAAATTGTGTAAATAACCACAAGTTTAAGAAAATATTAAAAATAACCACTCATTCACTATAAGGATATTTAATCCCACTTTATCATTAAGGGTAAGGGGTCACTCTTACCATCACTCATGAAATGCATTCCATATCACGTCTTTCACATTCATAAGTTATATAAATAACCACACGTTCAAGAAAACAAGAAAACATTAAAAAAACCACTCATTCACTATAAGGATATTTAATCCCACTTTATTACTAAGGGTAAGGGGCCAATCTTACCATCCCTCACTAAATGCATTACCGCCAATTTAGGTCACGTATACCGAGATATACGAGACCAAGATAATGATCAATTTTTCGGAGTCAACCTGACAAGTCTCCACTTGTTCCAGATTTATCCGAACCTACCATTATCACTTACTATGAACAGGGAGAGGTAGTACTACATACCCTGTACTTATACAGTAATCATATAAAAACAAGCAATACGATCATTACATATTTCACATAAATTATATTATTGCTAACATTGGTTATATTTATTCTAGCAATTTTGAAATATCACGGACACTCAAATAAATATCAACTGCGAGCCCCGCAGGCTTAATACTACAACAATTCCATAATATCATAATCAAAGCATATAACGAATATTATCTACCCATATTTTAACCTCGATTAAATAAACTATAACATTCACATAACAAAAGTATGGTACAACTCTCACCTGGGTCATTGGCAATTGTTGTCTCCAAACTTGAAATGCACCAAAGATAAAATGTAGCCTCAGTTACCATCACCTAGTCGCAACAAACATACTCATAAATGCATAGTTTAAAAACTCATAATAATATATCTAATATACAACTCTCTTGTGATATTTTTATATAAAATCAAGTGGATCTTCATTAGTTTATATCTTGATTATCATATTACTAACTTATATCTCAAACCCACACTAAAATATATACCGTAAAATATGGTCATTTAATTGACATCTTGTTGGTCCCAAGTGGTCAGATGAGGTTTAGAGGAGGGGGGGGGGGGGGGGAGGGGAATATACCTCTAAAACTTTTTCTTTTTTTTTTTCAAAATAAACTTTAAAACTTTTGTCTAACTGCAAACAAACTAAGCTGTTACAGAACAGTAAGTTCACTCGGCTGATCTCGAACAAATCCTTGAACAGCTTTGTTGACCACTAGTCTGATAGTCACTTAGCTGATTTTAGTCAAAATCAGTTTTAATACTAGAGTACTTGCAGCGGATTTGCAAAGTGTGTTTCACAAGTAAACTTAGTAGTTTGAAAATTTTATCCCCAGTTTTGAGTTAAACTCCTTTAAGCCTTTTTCAAACAGTTTTTATCAAAGTGTTTTTATGCAACAGAAAATATGCAAGTAAAAATGCAAAGTAGAAACACAAGGATTTTTATAGTGGTTATATGGATGTAAATATCATTTAATCCACTCTTCTAAGTCACACAGATCTTGGGTTATACTAAAAACACAAAGTAATTAGTACACTCTGCTTGTGCTTTACAACTAATGATAAGCCACAAGTTCGCAATAGGAAATCACAAAGAAATTCCTAATCTCTGAAGTAATATCACTCACTAAGATGGATATCTACTCCTCACAACTCTCTCTTTTACAGATTCACTCAGAAAATGTATTATCTTTAACTTCAACGGCTTCTGTCAACAAATGACTTCAGCAGACGATTAAGCTGTTCTTGAGCTTTGAGACTTAGAAAATATTTTGCTTCGAATTCAATCTCTCAGAAGTTGTGTTCATCTTTCTCTTTGTCTCTTCATCTATTTATAGTCACTCTTTGAATTATGTCCGTTGAAGAGGGACAAAATTCAAATCTCTTGATTTCTGGTCCTTAATTTTCGCAAACGGTTCCCTGCACAGTATCCGTACTGTTGACAGTACTTTCTTGCAGGCAGCATTAAATGCACCTAGCCGATACGAGTCTTTTCTTCAATCATTTGTCATAAATATTCTCGGACTTCAGCATTTATTACTCTGAGGGCATATATTAAGGTTGGGGAGACTTCTTGATCCTTTCCACTTGGCTGATGAAAGTGCGAGTCTGATGATGAACAAAGCTAATCCCAAACTTGAACAAATCTGATTTGAGTCGGCTGATCTTCACCAGTCTGATTTCTTTCCTTCAGCAGATCAGTAGTCTTCTGGACCTTGAATATTTGACCCTTCTGATAGTCTTCTTACTTGGTCAAAATTCTTCTAAGGGATTTCAGCTGAGTTGTCTTTATTTAGCTGATTTTGAGTTTTGGAAATCATCAAAACCTCACTGAATTTATCTAACTTTTGCATTCTTTATCTTCATCTTTATCCAACAATTTCCCCCTTTTTGATGATGACAAAACTTCAGCTAAGTACCTGTTTTACCTATACTAAAGTTTTGATCCTCAAAATTTTCTGAGATAGAAAAAGTATATTGGAGTAAAACTTGAACTTTTATAGATATGAGAGTTATTACAAGTACAAGTTTTCAAATGAGATAATTTACAAGGAAAGTAAAGTAAAGTTAACTGATTACAACAGATTTGTCTATTCTAGTCATCAGCTTCTTCACTTCCTCCTTCAATGACTTCCTCATATTCATATTCGGATTCTTCATCTTCATCCTCCTCTTCTTTTTCATCATCTTCATCAACTACCAGATTTGATTTTGCAGCTTCCATCTTCTGTTTAAGTTCTCTTTCTTGTTCTTTCTCTTTGGTTGCATCCTCAATCTACTTCTTCAATCTCTCAGTGTCTTTGAACTTAGTGAATGGTTCTAGTTGTTCATCATAAGTGTTTTTGGGTACTTCTTCAGAATTTCCTTTGCCATCAGCTTGTTCATCCTTCTTAGCATCATCAGACTCCTTGGGTTGATCAGCAGCAGCTTCCTCAGCTTTTTCTTCAAGTTTTTTACTTTGATCAGCAACCTGAAGTGTTGGCTCTTCCCTTTTCTCTTCCCCTTTTTTTGTCATCATCAGGGTTGATAGGAGGGTTGAGTGCAACTGGCTGAATCTTCAAAGCAGCACACAAAGTCTTGATGTTTTGATTTATCAGATCATGGCTGGCAGTGAGATGATTGAGAGTAGTCGTGATGACATCATTTCTGTCATTGATGCAGTCAACGTTTATCTGCAATGTAGAGAGTTCCAGTTGAATAGTATCTCCAGCTTTGTTAACATTCTGCAACATCTCTACATTAACAGCTTTCTCTTCCTCGCTGACTTTGATGAACGTATCAGTCAGATGAGCAATGTTGTCTTCACTTCGTTTTAGGGCAGCATGAAGATGGTTGACATCAGCCTTAACATCTTCAATGTTCCTATTCATATCTAGCACACTTTGCGTCATCTTCAGAGTATGATCCTCAGGGAGAGGAAAGTCATCAATGGCAAACTTGACCATTCTTGCAGTGGCTTGCTGCATTTGCTCGAATTGCAACTTGTTCTTCGCTTCCAGTCTTTCTTCCATCTGATGTAAAGAATTGTGAAGCAGCATCTGGAAGGCTTCCATCAGTGATGAATGCATATCAGCTGATGAAGCAGAAGGAGTTGCAGTTTGATTTTGATCAGCTTCCTGTTGAACAGGCACGTCCTCCATAGCAGCTGTTTCTTTATTCTTCCCCTAAGCACTCCATTCAATTGCTAAGTTTTCTGTATCAGCCTGCTTGTCTTGGACTTCTTCATAAATCTGATCAGCAACCGTGCCATCTTCATTAACTACAGTGGTCTGTCTGATGATTTTCAATGTTGGCAGACGAATGGTAGCAGGTTCAACCTTAGGAGGCACTTGGTATTCTCTAACTTCTTTACCAAAGGTAACTTGTTGGATACTTGGCAAAGAGGGTAGATCACTTGGAGAGCCATATCCATATCTTGACTTCATGGCCCAATTCTCCAAAGCTGTTTTGACAGCAATCTGCACAGCTCTCTTAATAGGATCATCTTTCTTTCTTCTCTTCTCGCAGGCTGTTTGAGATGATTTTAGCTTCATCAGTAGCAATCTCCTGAGCATACTGATGCATAACATCTCTGACAAAGCCTGGGTTCAGTGCATTTGCAATAGAGTCTGTTTTTAGCCATTGAAGAACCCACTTTTCTTCACTGGCAAATTCTGCCCAGCTTTGTATTTCTTCAACAGTTCTATTTACTCTGTAGTCTCTCCACTTCATGTACCTTTGCTTTTCATGAGTAAACAAGGTCCTGAGCATATTTTTCTTGTCGAAATATGCTAGAGCTGATTCAAACCGTTTGAAGACAGCAGGATCAGAATTGATGATCTCGATGGCTCTTCTTACTTCAAACTTCTTTTTCGGTTTGACTAGCCCACCAGGCATCTTCAGCTTTGCTTCTATGGACTCTCCTATTTTGATCCCACCAGCAATTGCAGGGCCATAGACATCCTTCTTTCTTAGCTCAATGACAAGAGCCATTTCAGCATCCTCAGCAGCTTTCCGTTTTGCTTCGGACAATTTTCTCCTTTGCTCTTCTTTCTCAGCTTCAATTTTGCTGAGTTCAATGACCTTCTTCTCTTCCAGGTCATCTCTCTTCCTCTGTTCTGCTTCCTCCATTTTCTTCTTATCAGCTTTAGAGATTTTCTTCTTTCTGATAATTAACTTCCTTTTTCCTTTCTTTATATCAGCAAGGATAGGATCAGCAGCAAGTCCAGCAGATGCAAGAGGTGCAGCTGCTATAGGAGTGATGATCTGCATTTCTGGATCATTAAGGGGTTAAGCAGCCCCAGCTGTTGGTGCTGTTGAAGTCATTTGTTCATCAGCTTGCTTCTTTTCAACAGACTTTTCTTCAACACCAGCAGGCCTCTCTGCTGATTGAGGACTTTCTCAAACCAAGGTTGACAGCTCAGTAGGAGAATCTATGAATGTCATTCTCTTTCTGATTGTCTTCCTTATTCTACCTTGAACAGGTTTGGAAGCACCTGTATCTTTAAGTTGACTCCGCGTCCTGCGAGCAACGTTTTCATCAGGTTCAGCAGATGGTGTCCTTGAAGATGAACCAGGAGACATTTTCTCTATCTCCATTGTTGTCTGATTAATGATTTCATCAGCAACGTCCTTTGCAGCAACCTCATTTGTTCCGGCTTTAACAGCTTGCTGGGCTGTTTGAACAGAGGCTTTTGCCTTCTTCTTCGGAGCCACTTCCTTGGGCTCATCAGCCTTCTTCTTCTTTTCAACAGCAGACTGAGCTGCTTTCTTCTGCCTCTTGGCAGGAACCTTTTCCTTAGGTTCCTCCTCAGCTTCTTCTCCTTCTTCAGCCTTTCTTTTCTGAACAGGCAGATACTTAGCCATTGCCTTGGCCTTATGAATTTCTTTCCCTTTTGTCAGAGTACATCCCAATTTTGAAAACAGATAACTCAGGGTTATCCTGTGATTAGTCTGAATTCCCTTCTTCTCGTGGAAATTAGCAAATATGTACCAGACAACTACTGACCAGTTTACCTCCAGTCCATAGTGGATTGCCAGCATGATGCAGTACCTCTTCATGGTAACAGCATCCAAAGAAAATGTGCAGTTTTCGATCAGCTTTGACACCATATCAGCCATGCGCTGATATTCGTCCTTCAGCTCTCTCTTCTTGATGTTCCCAGTCAACATCTCTCCTTCTTTGGCACAGATTGCCCAGAAATCTTGAAGTTTATCCTCCGCCATAGTAGTGACATGAAGTTGACCTTTGTTGGATAATTCAAATGTTTCGTGCAGCAGGGCAGGGGTGATGACAATGGACTTGTCTCCAACTGTTGCCTTAATCTCCAATTTTTCAAAATCCACTTCAGCAGTCTCATAGTACTCCATAACTTTGTCCTTCCAGACCAATTCTTCATGAAGTTCCATGAACTTAACCAGAGAGGCGATCTTGAATTTCTCCAGAATTTGCTTCATCACTTCGGTGCCAGACTGATAGTACGCATCATAAACTAGATACATCCCTTCGGTAGTAGAGAAAATTTGCAGAAGGTAGTAGAGAATCTGTAGGAAGTTAGTGAAAAGCAGAGAAATTTGCAGAAGGTAGTAGAGAAAATTTTCTCAAATTGCTCTTGAAAATATTTAGGTGCGTAAAGAGCAACGAGTCTGATCAGATCTGGATTTATAGAGTTAGGGTATCTCCGTTCCCGTGATACACGCTAACTGTCAGTTACGCAATTTGAATTTAAAACGCATTTAATGAGGAGTGGGAATATGAACCGCCTTATTCTTACTTGTAAAAGCGTGTTTTATATAAAACATTTTTAAGCATGAGACTTTTACTAAGCTTATCAGACGAGTAAAATTAAATACTTATCTGATGGGACTACTGTCCTGATGACAAATTGTTATCAGTGAAAGCCAATAGCTGATAACCTTCCTCGGCTGTTTGTCAATCCAGCTAGATAATAAATCTTCAATCTTCAATTTCATGTCTTCTGATTAGAACATAACTTCAACTAACTGTCATCAAAAAAATTCATCTCTTAATCAGAAGTACCGCTAGTCTTACACGTTCCCCCTGACTTTAAGAATCCGTAAGTTAACTAGTCTGTTGAGAGTTAACCTTGAAGATAATAAGATGAGTAAGGTGATGAACTTCAGTCTTCTGATAAGTTCCTCCTCAGCTTATGCATCTAACTTGAGTAGACCTAGTTCAACTCTTAAAGTCGAAAACCTTGCATCACTTAGAGGTTTTGTGAAGATGTCAGCGATCTAATTATCAGTAAGTACATGTTCTATTATGACATTCCCTTTTTCCACATGATCTCTGATGAAGTGATGTTTGATCTCTATATGTTTTGTCCTTGAATGACTTGTAGTATTTTAAGTAAGAGAGATTGCACTTGTATTATCACAGTAAATTGGTATTCCACTGAGATAAATGTTGCAGTCTTCTAGTTGATGCTTCAACCAATGTATTTGTGCACAGCAAGCTCCAGCAGCTATGTATTCAGCCTCAGCAATAGATATGGATACTGAAGTTTGTTTCTTACTCATCCATGAGATCAGGCGACTACCTAAAAATTGGCAGGCACCTGTTGTGCTCTTTCGATCAATTTTGCAGCCAGCAAGGTCAGAATCTGAATTTCTAATCAGTTCAAATCCAGACTCTCTAGGATACCAAAATCCCAAATCTTGAGTGCCTTTGAGGTATTTGAGAATCCTCTTGGCAGCTACGAGATGAGATTCTTGGGGATTTGATTGATACCTCGCACAAACCCCAACAGAGTACATAATATCAGGTCTGCTAGCTGTTAGATATAACAGTGACCCAATAATTCCTCTGTACTTGGTCATGTCCACTGATTTGCCATCTTCATCTTTATCCAGACGAAGTCCAGTGGACATTGGAACATTAACTGTAGAGCTAGTTTCCATACCAAATTTCTTCAACAGATCATTTCTGTATTTTGCTTAGTTAATGAATATCCCATCAGGCGACTGTCTTACTTGCAAATCAAGAAAATAGTTAAGTTCTCCCATCATGCTCTCTTCAAACTTGTTTTGCATCAGCTTTGAGAACTTATCACACATCTGTTAGTTAGTTGAACCGAAAATAATATCGTACACATATATTTGCACAAGCAATATCTGATTCTCCCATTCAATAGTGAACATGGTCTTATCTACCTTACCTTTACGAAATTCTTTAATTAAAGGAAAATCAGATAGGGTATCATACCAAGCTCTTGGAGCCTGTTTTAGTCCATAGAGAGTTTTCTTCAGACGATACACCTTTTCTTCTTCTTTATACACATCAAATCCAGGTGGTTGTTCAACATAAACTTCTTCTTGCAATTCTCCATTGATAAAAGCTGATTTCCCATCCATTTGATAGACTGTGAATATCTTGTGAGCAGTATAGGCAAGAAAGAGTCTGATTGCCTCTAATCTTGCTAATGGTGCAAATGTTTCATCAAAGTCAATACCTTCTTCTTGGCAATAACCCTTGGCAACTAATCTACCCTTGTTTCTGGTGGCTTCGCCATCTTCATTCATTTTATTCATGAATACCCATTTAGTGCCAATTACCCTTTGATTACTTGGTCTTGGAACTAAGTACCAGACTTCATTCCTTTCAAATTGATTCAGCTATCCTTGCATAACATCAATCCAGTTTGAATCACTAAGAGCTTCTTCAATCTTTTTAGGCTCTATTTGAGATAGAATTCTGACAAACATAGCATCAATTGCAGCAGCTCTTCTAGTCTTGACTCTATCCAAAGGATCACCAATCACCAGCTCTGGTGGGTGATTCTTGAGCCATCTGAGATCAGGTTGCAAATCAGGATGTTGTCCTCTGTTTTGATCTTGCAACACTACTGTTGGAGTTCCAGTAGTAGTCTGTTGAACATTTGTTGTCTGTTGAACAGTCACTGGTCTGTCAGCTGTTTGCAACTTATCTGTTAGACAATCAGCACTGTGATTTTGAACAGCACTTGAGTTAGCAGCTGAGTTGAGATCAGGTAGTATGATGAGAATATATTCTTCATTTCTTTCAACATTCAATTTCGAAAAATCAGTAGACAGATTCTGATCAGTATTTTGATTCTTTTCAGAAGATTGATTAGGTTCATCAAATACTACATGAATGGATTCTTCTACAAGTAAGGTTCTTTTGTTAAAGACTCTATAAGCTTTACTGACAGTAGAGTATCCTACAAAAACAGCTTCATCACCCTTTTCTGCAAATGCAGTAAGGTGATTTTTCCCATTATTTAAAACAAAGCATTTACAACCAAAAATCTTAAAGTAATGAATGTTTGGCTTCCTGTTGTTCCAAACTTCATATGGAGTCTTGTTTTGATGCTTGTTGATCATGCATCTGTTTTGGGTAAAACAAGTTGTGTTTGTTGCTTCTGCCCAAAATCTTTGAGGCAGTTTTGCTTCAGCTATCATGGTTCTGGTAGCTTCCTTTAGAGTTCTGTTTCTCCTTTCAGCAACTCCATTTTGTTGAGGGGTTCTGGCAGCAGAGTACTCATGGCTGATTCCTCTGACATTAAAATACTCTTCAACAGTAGAGTTTGTAAACTCGGTCCCTCTATCTGATCTGATCTTCAATATCTTCATGCTCTTTTCATTCTGGATCAGGTCCATTAGATTTGTAAGATGTTCCTTGGTCTCACTTTTCTTCTTCATGAAAATCACCCAAGTATATCTTGAAAAATCATCCACAACAGCTAGGCAGTATTTCTTTCCACCATTGCTGATTGGATAAATGGGTCCAAATAAGTCCATATGTAATAGCTCCAAAATCCTTCCAGAAGATTGGTGCTTCTTGCTCTTGAATGATGACTTGATTTGTTTACCCTTCTGACAAGCGTCACAAAGCTTATCTTTGCTCATGACTGTTTTTGGAATTCCTTCTACCAGATCATTTTTGATAAGTATGTTGATGGTCTTGAAATTCACATGGTTCATTCTTTTGTGGCATAGCCAACTGATTTCACTTAGTGTTGATGCCACCAAACACAGATTTGAACTCCTGTCAACAGAATTCCAGTCCACTGAGTAGACATTCCCTTGCGGTCTTCCAGATAAAATTACCTTCTTTGTACCAATCTGTTCAACGTAGCACTTATCTGTTGAGAAGATGACTGAATATCCTTTGTCACAAAATTGACTTATGCTCAGCAAATTGTATATGAGGCCTTTAACATAAGAGACGTCAGATATCTCAATGTTGTCTTTGATCAGTCTTCCATTTGCTACAATCCTGCATTCTTTGTTGTCCCCAAATGTGACTTTAGGACCATCCACAGCAACAGCATCAGTCAGCTCATGTATGTTTCCACACATGTGTCTTGAACAGCCACTGTCCAAGTACCAGGTCTTCTCTACTTTACTCCTACTCCTAATCGTAACCTACAAAACAAAGTAAAAATTGTTTTAGGTACCCTTATTGAGAGGGTTCTGGAGGATTACTTTCACCCTTGACAACCTATAAGCTTCTTAGGCTTCTGAGTCTTGGCAGGAGCATGAACAGTCTCATCTTTATCATATTTATCAGATTTGCTATGTTGGTGATAATCATCATGATAAGGATAATGTTCATAAGCAGGATATGATGCATGATAAGGAGGGTATGCATACATTGGATGAGCAGGATATGGTGCATAGTAAGTTGGAAATTGAGGTGCATGATACATAGGAGTATATGCAGCAGATTGCACATAATATGACTCATTTCCATACCAAGCATTTTGATATTTCTTGTTCTTATGCTTCTTTGGTTTACTAGATGTTTTCTCAATAACAGACGACTTAGCTTTACCACTGGTCTGATTGGCTTTGGCCTTATCAGTTGACTTCTTGGGGCTCTGCTGTCTAGTCTTAGCAGTCTGTTTTCCTACACTAGGCTCTTTGCTCTTTTTAGCCTTAGGAGCTTTCTTCTCCTTTACATCATTCTCAGGTGAAGCAGGTTTAGTAGTCTGAACATACAGTATGACCTTACTATTGTCAGCTGATACAAACTTTTCAGTATGGTTCTGTTCTAGCTTGTCCTGTTCTAAAGGCATCTTCTGTTTGCTAGGGATATGCATGGGTGCAACAGATGATTTATCATGAGACTCAATGACTTTCTCAAGTTCCGTGATTTTACCCTTATAGACTTCACATTCAGCTTTCAGAGATTCATTCTCTTGCTCAAGCAGTTTATATTCAGCTGATTCTTTTGGCTTTTCAGCTTTAAGTTTCAGTGAACTGTTTTGCTCTCTTAGCAATATCATCTCTTCCTTAAGCTTTTAAATGCATCAGCAATATCAGTATTGTTGAGCATCATTTTCTCAAATGAATCAAATAATTCATTTTCAAGAGGAGTTACCTCATCATCCTCGGAGTTATCAGATTCGTCGGCCATCAGGCAGATAAGAGCAGGACTCTCTTCTTCAAAAGACTCTTCATCAGAAGTGTCTGAATCTGAATCTGATGAGTAGATAGAAGCTAGCTTTTCCGCTTCTGCTATCAGCACCTTGTCTTTCTGATGCTTTCTTTCCTTTCTGATTCTTTTTTCCTCTTCAGTGTACTTCTCAACTTTATGATATGGGCAGTCTCTGATGAAATTGTTGGGTATGTTTTGGGTTGCCACGATTGTCAGAACAACTTACAGTGCGAAATTTTAAAATTTTCGAAGCACCAAAGGTCCCATATGTTAGATCTCCATATTATGTATACGAAAGCATAGAACAAAACACACAGAGTAATAAAACAAAGGGGGTTTTGCGATTTACCTCACCACAGGCAAGGTGGTGGCAACCTCTAACTCTGAATCTGAATCTGGATCTGGTTCACAGGAGTAATCCAAATGTCTCACCTCCAAAGTTAGTCCACACCATCTGGATTCTGGTAACACCTCCTAGTCTTAGGCTCAGAACTGGATCTAGAAGATTTGTTATTGCAGGACTCTGCAGATCTACTTGGCAAAGCAAGATCTGGCACGGTGGAACAAGGGAGGTGGTGCGGCGGCGGTGTAGCAGCTCACGGCCAAGGAGTTGGCGGCGGCTAGGGGCGGCGCAGGAGAGGTGTAGGTCAGAGAAAAGAGGCCAGGGTTTTTGTGCTAGGGTGTTAGCTTTCTGAGCTCTGGTAGAACTCTATTTATAGGCTTCTACTTGACCTAGGTTTGCAAGACTTCTTATGGGCTTTTAATTAAAGGCCCATGTCTTGCAAGCCTTCATTTAATTAACTACTTTAATTAAATGTCCAATCCATTTTATAAATCAATATTCCTTTTATATAATTAATTAGCAACTTAATTAAGTATTTAATTAATTAAGTCAACCAATTAATTAATCTCCCACTTGAATTAATACTTTAATTGATTTAATTACCTTTAAATCAATTAATTCCTTTAGTATCCTTTATAACAGTCACCGTCCAATTGTATTGTGTGTGACCCTCTAGGTTGACCATCAATTGGCAGCAGGCCCACGAATTCCTCGTGATTTAATTTATGAACAATAAATTGCTCCGGTCAATTAAACAACCTTTAATTGACCATTCCTAGAATCAAATCCTCTATTAACTCAGGAGTACCTACACTTCATGGTCGATGTCTAGCCACAAGCCCATGAAGCCCAACTTCAGGTGAATTGATACTTGTGAACCTCGTCTCATATAATTACCATGTACATACGGTCCTTCTAATGACTAATATTCCCGATCAAGACTTAGGATGTGTGAATTGATCGGCACCTCTAAATTTGTCTCGATAACTATACTTTCTAATTCAGGTTAATATTCCAGTGTGACTGCTAAATTTAGAAACTCCTTTCCAAATTCGTCACCGAACACGGCCGTGGATTCCTTGGATATATTATCTAAGAATCGTATAGGAAATTCTCTCATCCATTACGATGAGTCCATAGATTCCATATTGGTACTAACCACTCGCGTACATGTCCATACGCACCCATCCTAGGCATGTTATGACCAAGCTAAGTGGCCTATACTTAGATCTAAGTACGCACTTTCATGCACCGAATTCGCCCTAGCACCTCAAGTCAAAGGACTAAATCGTACACTATTATAATCCTTAAAAACATCCCATCACCGATATGCGACATGCGCTTCCACAATGGGTGTCTCTGTTCGGGTCGTTCGATGCGTTCAATCCTCAATTGAACCACCTACTCATATGCACTGGCCTCAAATGCCTTGCTCATGAAACGCTACAAATTCACTCCATGTGAATCATGCATACTTGTACAAGTCTTAGCGATTCCTACGATACCCCGTCTTGTTCGGAATCTATGACTTGGAACAGTTTTAAGATTGTGACCTTTGAGACTGTTTCATGATTGCACTCAGTACTGAAGTGAATCGTCCCATAGTCAAATGTAATCTTAGGATTTCAACCAATCGCTTAAATGTATTAGCGAGAGATGAAGATGGCCATTGTTTATCTTTATACACATATAAATAAACGAGCGTACTATTATAAAATCGAAAGATTGTTTCATACATAATAGACCTATTACGAGCTAATTGAGCTGGCTTGCTGGGCACTATCCTATCAATCTCCCACTTGCCCTAAAGCCATTCACCGATGTTCTTAAGACCCATCTTCTCTAGATGTCCCTCGAACGCCTTTTGTGAAATAGGCTTAGTTAGTGGGTCAGCCATGTTGTCTTCCGATTTGACATACTCCATGTGTATGTCTCCTCTACCAATGATCTCTCTGATCACGTGGTATATCCTCAGTACGTGTTTGGATTGATGGTGTGATCTCGGCTCCTTTGCTTGAGCTATGGCCCCGTTGTTGTCACATATGACTACTACAGGTTCAGCAATGCTAGGAACAACATCCAGTTCTTGGATGAAGTTTTTCATCCATACACTCTCCTTTGCTGCATCTGATGCCGCGATGTATTCTGCTTCTGTGGTTGAGTCGGCAGTGGTAGACTGTTTACAGCTTTTCCAACTGACCGCTCCACCATTGATGCGAAATATGTATCCAGAGTTGGATTTAAAGTCATCCACGTTAGACTGGAAACTCGAATCAGTGAATCCTTCAAATTTCAGTTCCCCATTACCACCGTAGACCAAAAACATATCCTTGGTCCTTCGCAGGTACTTTAGGATTGCTTTTACGGCAGTCCAGTGACCTTCGCCTGGATTTGACTAATAGCGGCTCGTTACACTTAGAGCGTGTGCTATGTCTGGTCGAGTACACAACAAGGTTCATATACGTTTTTTACGAAGCCAAATGATTTGACTGTCTCATCAAATCGTATGATCCAGGTTCGGGATGCCTGTTTGAGGCCATAGATTGACCTTTGAAGTTTACACAATTTGCGCTCACTTCCTTTGGACGCAAAACCTTCAGGTTGTTGCATAAAGATCTCTCTTGTCAATGTCTCCATTGAGAAAGGCGGTCTTTATGTCTATTTGCCATATCTCGTAGTCATGCCACGCGGCTATGGCAAGTAGTATCCGAATGGATTTCGACATCGCCACGGGAGAGAAGGTTTCCTCATAGTCTATTCCAGGCCTTTGAGAATACCCTTTCGCCACTAAGCGAGCCTTATGAGTTAATACGTCTCCATTCATTCCAAGCTTACGCTTGAACATTCATTTGCATCCTACGGGGATAGTTCCCTCAGGTGGATCGACCAAGGTCCAAACCTTGCTGGAATGCATGGAATCCATTTCGGATTGCATGGTTTCGAGCCACGCACCCGAGTCTATGTCAGACATCGCTTCTTGATAGGTCCTTGGATCACTTTCAACTTTCTCGTTTTCGTGAATGAAACCAAATTGCCCTGGCTCCTTACGAATTCGATCAGACCTTCGAAGAGTAGGTGTACTAGTAGGTTCAGTAAATTCTGGTTCAGCTCCCACTGTTTGTGGGGATGGGTCCGATTCCTGGACTTCATCAAGTTCTACGATTGTTCCATTTCGATTGGTGAGGAAATCCTCTTCCAAGAAGTGGGCGTTCCTAGATACGAACGTATTACTTTCTTTAGGATCGAAGAACAGGTATCCAATGGATTCCTTTTGATACCCCACAAATTTGCACAAACTAGATCTACTATCCAGTTTATCTCCCTTCTTGTTCTTTACATACGCAGGAGATCCCCTTACTCGCAAGTACGAATACACGGGTGCTTTACCATACCATCCTTGGTGCGGCGTTGTTGGCACTGACTTCGAAGGTACTATGTTTAGTATCTTCGAGGCAGTTAATAGGGCTAAGTCCCAAAATGAAAAGGGGAGATCAGCGAAGCTCATCATGGAACGAACCATGTCTAACAAAGTTCGGTTCCTCCGCTCAGACACTCCATTGAGTTGGGGTGTCCTAGGGGGAGTTCGCTGGGCGAGAATTCCATTATCTTTCAGATAATCAAGGAATTCTTGGCTCAAGTACTCACCACCTCTGTCAGATCGAAGTGCTTTAAAACTATACCCAAGTTGGTTCTCTACTTCCATTCGAAACTCTTTGAATTTATCAAAAGTTTCGGATTTGTGTTTCATAAGATACACATATCCATAACGACTAAAATCGTCGGTGAATGTTACGAAGTATGAGAATCCTCCTCTCGCATTGACACACAATGGTCCACAAACATCAGTATGGATTAAATCCAATGTTTGTTTCGTTCGCTCGGGATTCCCGGTGAAGGGTGATTTGGTCATCTTTCCTTTGAGACAAGACTCGCAAGTCGGGAGTTCATCCAAGTTCTTTATTTCAAGAGCCTTAGATGAGACCAGCTTTTGAATCCTACTCTTGGAAATATGTCCAGTCTAGCGTGCCAAAGTTGTGGAGTTTGATTATCATATTTCCTTTTTCTAGATTGAATGTGCAAGGCGTCGGAATTTATAGGCTCTATGGAATACAGACCATCTATCAAAGTACTACGATCATACATTAAACCACCTTTAAATATCCAGAAAGCTCCATTTAAAATGGAAAAATTAAAACCATCAATATCCAGCATAGAAATGATGTTCTTAATAATATTTGGTACGTACAGACAATCCCTTAAAACCAAAATAAAATTTCCTAAAACTAATTCCAAGCCCCCTATAGCCTCAGCGGCGATCATAGCTTCGTTTCCAAAACACAGGATTCTATCCCCGGGCTTCAGGTACCTTACTGCTCCCATCACCTGCAAATCATTGCAGATATGAGAACCTGCTGCGGCGTCTAACACCCACGATGAACAGTTAATAGAAATATTAACTTCAAGCAAGAAAATACCTTTGGCTACCAGTTTCATCTTTAGGTAGTCTGGGAAATTCCTTTTCCAGTGCCCTGCTTTCTTGCAGTGGAAACATTCGTCTTCTGGGCTCTTGCGCTTCTTTTCAACCACCTTTGTGACTGCCTTCGAAGAAAATGCTTTATTCTTCTTCTTACCTCTCTTGGGCTTTGCAGCCTTCGATTGGTGTGCAATCATTATTGGTTTCTCTTTCTTGAGAGTCGATTCTGCCGTTATCAACAAATTGGTCAGTTCGTGAAGAGCGAGGGTTCTATCTTCCATGTTGAAGTTCAACACGAACTGGTCAAAAGAACGGGGCAACGTATGGAGGAGAAGGTCAGTGCTAAGATCAGCGTGCAAATCCACGTCTAACCGCCCTAGTTTTTCAACCATGTTGATAAAACGCAGACAGTGATCCTTGACACTGCTTCACTCAGCCATCTTGAGATAAAACAGCTCCTTAGTGGTCGCAAACCTTTCGGTGCGAGACCTCTCTCCAAACATCTGCTGGAGGTGGAGAAATATATCCCTAGCAAGCGGCATTGCAGCATGCTGTTTCTGTAGTTCATTCGACATCGAGGCTAGCATGAGACATCGAACCTGAAGATCATCATCAACCCTTTTAGCATAGGCGGTTCGTTGTTCCTCAGTAGCTCGTGCTGCGGGTGCAGCAGGCATAGGTGTGTCGAGCACATAGCTTCGTCGCTCGGAGTCGAGGACAATTCTGAGATTTCTCAGCCAGTCAACAAAATTTGGACCATTCAACTTGTTTGCGTCGAGGATAACAGATAACGGATTCTTAGACATTGTACTTAATATCTACAAATGGAAAGAAGACAACGTTTAGCTAACTGATCTTATGTCTAATACTTATAATTATCGAATTTTGGACTTGCTTTCGAAAAAGTTCTCCCACTATTTTGTCGAAACAATCACCCCTTTGATTGTTCGGGAATTTCTAATTCCTAGTAGGTCTTGACGACCCAGCAGCACTTAATTGCACCCATGACTCGTGGCCATACAACCAATTCTCTAGGTAGGTATACTTTTACCAATTGTGTTACCCCACAACCTTCAAGCTATTTTTGCCTCGGTTTTGACATTTATCTAGCACTGCTACATCATAAATGCTACTAATCGTTAAGTAAAACCCATCAATCTTGATGAGAAACAGGCCCGGTCGTGAATTCTCTGTAACTAGTTATCGGATGATCTTCACATCCCGACCAGTCCTCACCCTTGTCGAGTTTAGTTAAAAACAGGAGTCAAGGAATTTCATGCATTGTCCCTTTCTTTGACTCGGGTGCCAGACTCTGGATCACCTCTGTCAATAAGTAGACAACATACACTAGTTCCTATTGATGGAAGGCTTGGATCTTTAAAACTTCATTTTAAATGTACCCAATTGACTTAATATTAAATTCGAGAGGGGAATATCTGGTTTGAAAGTTATACTAAACTCTCCTCGAGATCTCACCGATTCAATCATGCCTTATCTTTTATTACGATTTAGATTCTAGCGCGCATCTCATACAAGCTAAATATAAATCGACAAATAAATAAAAGACATACAAGCCTAGCATGCATACTAACACAATATGTTTTCGATCGGGAGCCTCCTATGTAGGCCATCATTGAGCAAATGATGTTGGCCCTATTAGTCAATCCAAAGGGTTCTCAAAGGGACCTATGCTATTACACAATGTACCATGCATGCATGGCCTTCATATCTTCTTGGGCTCCCACCTTGCTTGTAAACGGGCCTCCATTCTAAACTAATAAAACAGTAAATGCCCTATTCTATTACAAAGGCTCAAAGTGGCCCAAAAACATAATAGGCACGCAGGCCCAATAAAAATCAAACAATAAATTAAACCAATCACATCTAACCTAAGTTCAAGGCTCGGCTCGATCGAAAACCACGTAAACAGTTCACGTAGAGCAAGAAACACGCAAACAACTTTTACCTATTTCTTTCTTAATTTTAAAACTACCTTTTAAAACTAACTTCCTATGATTCTTACTTTTTAGTCACTACAAATTATTACAAAATGAATTCGGGTAAACAAAAATTAAATTTACTGCTCAAATTCAGATTCTGTTTTGCAACTTTTGAAAATTGCATTTTCGCCCCTCAACTTTCAAAAATTGCACTTTGACCCCAAAACTTTTAAAAAGTTACAAAAACACCCCTGAGCAGATTCGGGTAGCATACCAGAAAATAAAATTTTGAATTCCGAAATTTTTTGATTTTTCCCTTAATTTTCGGTAATTGCAAAACAGTCCCCAAACTTTTGAAAATTACAAAACGACCCCAAAATTATGCTCGACCAGATTTGCAAAATAGTCCAGTAATTTTAAAATTTCCAGATTTTGAAAAATTGAATTTTCAGCCCTCTAAAACCCTAATCTCGATTTTTTGCATCAAAAGTCCTAAAGTTTTCAAAAACTATAAAATCGGCACAGATCTGAAAAAACAGTTTTACCCAATCATAGATCCAGTCATAACAAGCAAGAATCAATTTATAGAACATAATTATCACGTGTTTACATATACATAATTAAACATATATGATGAATACACATTATGTTCAGGCTTTTCGTATAATAATAATGGAGTTGGCTCTGATACCACTTTTGGGTATGTTTAGGGTTGCCTCGATTGTCAGAACAACTTACAGTGCGGAATTTTAAAATTTTCGAAGCACCTAAGGTCCCATATGTTAGATCTCCATATTATGTATACGAAAGCATAGAACAAAACACACAGAGTAATAAAACAAATGGGGTTTTGCGATTTACCTCACCACAGGCAAGGTGGTGGCAACCTCCAACTCTGAATCTGAATATGGATCTGTTTCACAGAAGTGATCCAAATGTCACATCTCCAAAGTTAGTCCACACCATCTGGATTCTAGTTACACCTCTTCGTCTTAGGCTCAGAACTGGATCTAGGAGATTTGTTATTGCAGGACTCTGCAGATCTACTTGGCAAAGTAAGATCTGGCACGGTGGAAAAAAGTAGGTGGTGCGGCGGCGGTGTAGCAGCTCACAGCCAAGGAGTTGGCGGCTGCGGCTAGGGGCGGCGCAGGAGAGGGTGTAGGTCAGAGAAAAGAGGCCAGGGTTTTTGTGCTAGGGTGTTAGCTTTCTGAGCTCTGGTAGAACTCTATTTATAGGCTTCTACTTGACCTAGGTTTGCAAGACTTCTTGTGGGCTTTTAATTAAAGGCCCATGTCTTGCAAGCCTTCATTTAATTAACTACTTTAATTAAATGTCCAATCCATTTTATAAATCAATATTCCTTTTATATAATTAATTAGCAACTTAATTAAGTATTTAATTAATTAAGTCAACCAATTAATTAATCTCCCATTTGAATTAATACTTTAATTGATTTAATTACATTTAAATCAATTAATTCCTTTAGTATCCTTTATAACAGTCACCGTCCAATTGTATTGTGTGTGACCCTCTAGGTTCACCATCAATTGGCAGCAGGCCCACGAATTCCTCGTGATTTAATTTATGAACAATAAATTGCTCCGGTCAATTAAACAACCTTTAATTGACCACTCCTAGAATCAAATCCTCTATTAACTCAGGAGTACCTACACTTCATGGTCGATGTCAAGCCACAAGCCCATGAAGCCCAACTTCAGGTGAATTGATACTTGTGAACCTCGTCTCATATAATTACCATGTACATACGGTCCTTCTAATGACTAATATTCCCGATCAAGACTTAGGATGTGTGAATTGATCGGCACCTCTAAATTTGTCTCGATAACTATACTTTCTAATTCAGGTTAATATTCCAGTGTGACTGCTAAATTTGGAAACCCCTTTCCAAATTCGTCACTGACCACGGCCGTGGATTCCTTGGATATATTATCTAAGAATCGTATAGGAAATTCTCTCATCCATTACGATGAGTCAATAGATTCCATATTGGTACTAACCACTCGCGTACATGTCCATACGCACCCAACCTAGGCATGTTATGACCAAGCTAAGTGGCCTATACCTAGATCTAAGTACGCACTTTCATGCACCGAATTCGCCCTAGCACCTCAAGTCAAAGGACTAAATCGTACACTATTATAATCCTTGAGAAACATCCCATCACCGATATGCGACATGCGCTTCCACAATGGGTGTCTCTGTTCGGGTCGTTCGATGCGTTCAATCCTCCATTGAACCACCTACTCATATGCACTGGCCTCAAATGCCTTGCTCATGAAACGCTACAAATTCACTCCATGTGAATCATGCATACTTGTACAAGTCTTAGCGATTCCTACGATACCCCGTCTTGTTCGGAATCTATGACTTGGAACAGTTTTAAGATTACAACCTTTGAGACTGTTTCATGATTGCACTCAGTACTGAAGTGAATTGTCCCATAGTCAAATGTAATCTAAGGATTTCAACCAATCGCTTAAATGTATTCGCGAGAGATGAAGATGGCCATTGTTTATCTTTATGCACATATAAATAAACGAGCGTATTATTATAAAATCGAAAGATTGTTTCATACAGCATAGACCTATTACGAGCTAATTGAACTGGCTTGCTTGGCACTATCCTATCAATCTCGCACTTGCCCTAAAGCCATTCACCGATGTTCTTAAGACCCATCTTCTCTAGATGTCCCTCGAACGTCTTTTGTGAAAGAGGCTTAGTTAATGGGTCAGCCATGTTGTCTTCCGATTTGACATACTCCATGTGTATGTCTCCTCTACCAATGATCTCTCTGATCACGTGGTATTTCCTATGTACGTGTTTAGATTGATGGTGTGATCTCGGCTCCTTTGCTTGAGCTATGGCCCCGTTGTTGTCACAGAAGACTACTACAGGTTCATCAATGCTAGGAACAACATCCAGTTCTTGGATGAAGTTTTTCATCCATACACTCTCCTTTGCTGCATCTGATGCCGCGATGTATTCTGCTTCTGTGGTTGAGTCGGCAGTGGTAGACTGTTTACAGCTTTTCCAACTGACCGCTCCACCATTGATGCGGAATATGATTCCAGAGTTGGATTTAAAGTCATCCACGTCGGACTGGAAACTCGAATCAGTGAATCCTACAAATTTCAGTTCCCCATTACCACCGTAGACCAAAAACATATCCTTGGTCCTTCGCAGGTACTTTAGGATTGCTTTTACGACAGTCCAGTGCCCTTCGCCTGGATTTGACTGATAGCGGCTCGTTACACTTAGAGAGTGTGCTATGTCTGGTCGAGTACACAACATCGCATACATTATGCTCCCTATAGCAGAGGCATAAGGTACGAGGGACATTCTCGTCTTTTCTTCGTCAGTTGTAGGGCACATTGACTTAGAAAGAGAGATACCATGTCTCATGGGAAGCAATCCTCTCTTGGATTCTTCCATTTTGAATCTCTTCAAAATTGTGTTGATGTATTGAGATTGGGAGAAACCTATCATCTTCTTCGATCTATCCCTATAGATACGTATTCCCAATACGTAAGATGCGTCTCCCATATCTTTCATGGAGAACTGCGCGGATAACCACGCTTTAGTCTGCGCTAACATCTTGATATCGTCTCCGATTAACAAAATGTCATCGACGTACAAAACAATGAATTGTATCGAGCTCCCACTATTTTTCTTGTACACACAAGGTTCATATACGTTTTTTATGAAGCCAAATGATTTGACTGTCTCATCAAATCGTATGTTCCAGGTTCGGGATGCCTGTTTGAGGCCATAGATTGACCTTTGAAGTTTACACAATTTGTGCTCACTTCCTTTGGACGCAAAACCTTCAGGTTGTTGCATAAAGATCTCCTTGTCAATGTCTCTATTGAGAAAGGCGGTCTTTACGTCTATTTGCCATATCTCGTAGTCATGCCACGCGGCTATGGCAAGTAGTATCCGAATGGATTTCGACATCGCCACGGGAGAGAAGGTTTCCTCATAGTCTATTCCAGGCCTTTGAGAATACCCTTTCGCCACTAAGCGAGCCTTATGAGTTAATACATCTCCATTCATTCGAAGCTTACGCTTGAAGATCCATTTGCATCCTACAGGGATAGTTCCCTCAGGTGGATCGACCTAGGTCCAAACCTTGTTGGAATGCATGGAATCCATTTTGGATTGCATGGCTTCGAGCCACGCTCCCGAGTCTATGTCAGACATCGCTTCTTGATAGGTCCTTGGATCACTTTCAACTTTCTCGTTTTCATGAATGAAACCAAATCGCCCTGGCTCCTTACGAATTCGATCAGACCTTCGAAGAGTAGGTGTACTAGTAGGTTCAGTAAATTCTGGTTCAGCTCCCACTGTTTGTGGGGATGGGTCCGATTCCTGGACTTCATCAAGTTCTACGATTGTCCCATTTCGATTGGTGAGGAAATCCTCTTCCAAGAAGTGGGCGTTCCTAGATACGAACGTATTACTTTCTTTAGGATCGAAGAACAGGTATCCAATGGATTCCTTTGGATACCCCACAAATTTGCACAAACTAGATCTACTATCCAGTTTATCTCCCTTCTTGTTCTTTACATACGCAGGAGATCCCCTTACTCGCAAGTACGAATACACGGGTGCTTTACCATACCATACATGGTGCGGCGTTGTTGGCACTGACTTCGAAGCTACTATGTTTAGTATCTTCGAGGCAGTTAATAGGGCTAAGCCCCAAAATGAAAATGGGAGATCAGCGAAGCTCATCATGGAACGAACCATGTCTAACAAAGTTCGGTTCCTCTGCTCAGACACTCCATTGAGTTGGGGTGTCCTAGGGGGAGTTCGCTGGGCGAGAATTCCATTCTCTTTCAGATAATCAAGGAATTCTTGGCTCAAGTACTCACCACCTCTGTCAGATCGAAGTGCTTTAATACTATGCCCAAGTTGGTTCTCTACTTCCATTCGAAACTCTTTGAATTTCTCAAAAGTTTCGGATTTGTGTTTCATAAGATACACATATCCATAACGACTAAAATCGTCGGTGAATGTTACGAAGTATGAGAATCCTCCTCTCGCATTGACACTCAATGGTCCACAAACATCAGTATGGATTAAATCCAATGTTTGTTTGGTTCGCTCGGGATTCCCGGTGAAGGGTGATTTGGTCATCTTTCCTTTGAGACAAGACTCGCAAGTCGGGAGTTCATCCAAGTTCTTTATTTCAAGAGCCTTAGATGAGACCAGCTTTTGAATCCTACTCTTGGAAATATGTCCAAGTCTAGCGTGCCAAAGTTGTGGAGTTTGATTATCATATTTCCTTTTTCTAGATTGAATGTGCAAGGCATCGGAATTTATAGGTTCTATGGAATATAGACCATCTATCAAAGTACCACGATCATACATTAAACCACCTTTAAATATCCAGAAAGCTCCATTTAAAATGGAAAAATTAAAACCATCAATATCCAGCATAGGAATAGAAATGATGTTCTTAATAATATTTGGTACGTACAGACAATCCCTTAAAACCAAAGTAAAATTTCCTAAAACTAATTCCACGCCCCCTATAGCCTCAGCGGCGATCCTAGCTTCGTTTCCAAAACACAGGATTCTATCCCCGGGCTTCAGGTACTTTACTGCTCCCATCACCTGCAAATCATTGCGGATATGAGAACCTGCTGCGGCGTCTAACACCCACGATGAACAGTTAATAGAAATATTAACTTCAAGCAAGAAAATACCTTTGGCTACCAGTTTCATCTTTAGGTAGTCTGGGAAATTCCTTTTCCAGTGCCCTGCTTTCTTGCAGTGGAAATATTCGTCTTCTGGGCTCTTGCGCTTCTTTTCAACCACCTTTGTGACTGCCTTCGAAGAAAATGCTTTATTCTTCTTCTTACCTCTCTTGGGCTTTACAGCCTTCGATTGGTGTGCAATCATTATTGGCTTCTCTTTCTTGAGAGTCGATTATGCCGTTACCAACAAATTGGTCAGTTCGTGAAGAGCGAGGGTTCTATCTTCCATGTTGAAGTTCAACACGAACTGGTCAAAAGAACGGGGCAGCGTATGGAGGAGGAGGTCAGTGCTAAGATCAGCATGCAAATCCACGTCTAACCACCCTAGTTTTTCAACCATGTTGATAAAACGCAGACAGTGATCCTTGACACTGCTTCCCTCAGCCATCTTGAGATAAAACAGCTCCTTAGTGGTCGCGAACCTTTCGGTGCGAGACCTCTCTCCAAACATCTGCTGGACGTGGAGAAGTATATCTCTAGCAAGCGGCATTGCAGCATGCTGTTTCTGCAGTTCATTCGACATCGAGGCTGGCATGAGACATCGAACCTGAAGATCATCATCAACCCTTTTAGCATGGGCGGTTCGTTGTTCCTCAGTAGCTCATGCTGCGGGTGCAGCAGGCATAGGTGTGTCGAGCACATAGATTCATCGCTCGGAGTCGAGGACAATTCTGAGATTTCTCAGCCAGTCAACAAAATTTGGACCATTCAACTTGTTTGCGTCGAGGATAACAGATAATGGATTCTTAGACATTGTACTTAATATCTACAAACGGAAAGAAGACAACGTTTAGCTAACTGATCTTATGTCTAATAATTATAATTATCGAATTTTGGACTTGCTTTCGAAAAAGTTCTCCCACTATTTTGTCGAAACAATCACCCCTTTGATTGTTCGGGAATTTCTAATTCCTAGTAGGTCTTGACGACCCAGCAGCAATTAATTGCACCCACGACTCGTGGCCATACAACCAATTCTCTAGGTAGGTATACTTTTACCAATCGTGTTACCCCACAACCTTCAAGCTATTTTTGCCTCGGTTTTCACATTTATCTAGCACTGCTACATCATAAATGCTACTAATCGTAAGTAAAACCCATCAATCTTGATGAGCAACAGGCCCGGTCGTGAATTCTCCGTAACTAGTTATCGGTCGATCTTCACATCCCGACCAGTCCTCACCCTTGTCGAGTTTAGTTAAAAACAGGAGTCAAGGAATTTCGTGCATTGTCCCTTTCTTTGACTCGGGTGCCAGACTCTGGATCACCTCTGTCAATAAGTAGACAACATACACTAGTTCCTATTGATGGAAGGCTTGGATCTTTAAAACATCATTTTAAATGTACCCAATTGACTTAATATTAAATTCGAGAGGGGAATATCTGGTTTGAAAGTTATACTAAACTCTCCTCGAGATCTCACCGATTCAGTTATGCCTTATCTTTTATTACGATCTAGATTCTAGAGCGCATCTCATACAACCTAAATATAAATCGACAAATAAATAAAAGACATACAAGCCTAGCATGCATACTACCCCAATATGTTTTCGATCGGAGCCTCCTATGCAGGCCATCATTGAGCCAATGATGTTGGCCCTATTAGTCAATCCAAAGGGTTTTCAAAGGGACCTATGCTATTACACAATGTACCATGCATACATGGCCTTCATATCTTCTTGGGCTCCCACCTTGCTTGTAAACGGGCCTCCATTCTAAACTAATAAAACAGTAAATGCCCTATTCTATTACAAAGGCTCAAAGTGGCCCAAAAACATAACAGGCACGCAGGCCCAATAAAAATCAAACAATAAATTAAACCAATCACATCTAACCTAAGGTCAAGGCTCGGCTTGATCGAAAACCACGTAAACAGTTCACATAGAGCAAGAAACACACAAACAACTTTTACCTATTTCTTTCTTAATTTTAAAACTACCTTTTAAAACTAACTTCCTATGATTCTTACTTTTTAGTCACTACTAATTATGACAAAATGAATTCGGGTAAACAAAAATTAAATTTTCTGCTCAAATTCAGATTCTGTTTTTCAACTTTTGAAAATTGCATTTTCGCCCCTCAACTTTCGAAAATTGCACTTTTACCCCAAAACATTTAAAAAGTTACAAAAACACCCCTGAGCAGATTCGGGCAGCATACCAGAAAATGAAATTTTGAATTCCGAAAATTTTGATTTTTCCCTGAATTTTCGGTAATTGCAAAACAGTCCCCAAACTTTCGGAAATTACAAAACGACCCCAAAATTATGCTCAACCAGATTTGCAAAATAGTCCAGTAATTTTAAAATCTCCAGATTTTGAAAAATTGAATTTTCAGCCCTCTAAAACCCTAATCTCAATTTTTTGCATCAAAAGTCCTGAAGTTTTCAAAAACTATAAAATCGGCACAGATATGAAAAAGCAGTTTTACCCAATCATAGATCCAGTCATAACAAGCAAGAATCAATTTACAGAACATAATTATCACGTGTTTACATATACATAATTAAACATATATGATGAATACACATTATGTTCAGGCTTTTCGTATAATAATAATGGAGTTGGCTCTGATACCACTGTTGGGTATGTTTAGGGTTGCCTCGATTGTCAGAACAACTTATAGTGCGGAATTTTAAAATTTTCGAAGCACCCAAGGTCCCATATGTTAGATCTCCAAATTATGTATACAAAATCATAGAACAAAACACACAGAGTAATAAAACAAAGGGGGTTTTGCGATTTACCTCACCACAGGCAAGGTGGTGGCAACCTCCAACTCTGAATTTGAATCTGGATCTGGTTCACAGAAGTGATCCAAATGTCTCACCTTCAAAGTTAGTCCACACCATCTGGATTCTGGTAACACCTCCTAGTCTTAGGCTCAGAACTGGATCTAGGAGATTTGTTATTGCAGGACTCTGCAGATCTACTTGGCAATGTAAGATCTGGCACGGTGGAACAAGGGAGGTGGTGCGGCGGCGGTGTAGCAGCTCACGGCCAAGGAGTTGGCGGCGGCGGCTAGGGTCGGCGCAAGAGAGGGTGTAGGTCAGAGAAAAGAGGCCAGGGTTTTTGTGCTAGGGTGTTAGCTTTCTGAGCTCTGATAGAACTCTATTTATAGGCTTCTACTTGACCTAGGTTTGCAAGACTTCTTATGGGCTTTTAATTAAAGGCCCATGTCTAGCAAGCCTTCATTTAATTAACTACTTTAATTAAATGCCCAATCCATTTTATAAATCAATATTCCTTTTATATAATTAATTAGCAACTTAATTAATTATTTAATTAATTAAGTCAACCAATTAATTAATCTCCCACTTGAATTAATACTTTAATTCATTTAATTGATTTAATTACCTTTAAATCAATTAATTCCTTTAGTATCCTTTTTAACAGTCACCGTCCAATTGTATTGTGTGTGACCCTCTAGGTTCACCATCAATTGGCAGCAGGCCCACGAATTCCTTGTGATTTAATTTATGAACAATAAATTGCTCCGGTCAATTAAACAACCTTTAATTAACCACTCCTAGAATCTTATCCTCTATTAACTCAGGAGAACCTACACTTCATGGTCGATGTCTAGCCACAAGCCCATGAAGCCCAACTTCAGGTGAATTGATACTTGTGAACCTCGTCTCATATAATTACCATGTACATACGGTCCTTCTAATGACTAATATTCCCGATCAAGACTTAGGGTGTGTGAATTGATCGGCACCTCTAAATTTGTCTCGATAACTATACTTTCTAATTCAGGATAATATTCCAGTGTGACTGCTAAATTTGGAAACCCCTTTCCAAATTCGTCACTGACCACGACCGTGGATTCCTTTGATATATTATCTAAGAATCGTATAAATCCTCTCATCCTTTACGATGAGTCAATAGATTCCATATTGGTACTAACCACTCGCGTACATGTCCATACGCACCCAACCTAGGCATGTTATGACCAAGCTAAGTGGCCTATACCTAGATCTAAGTACGCACTTTCATGCACCGAATTCGCCCTAGCACCTCAAGTCAAAGGACTTTATCATACACTATTATAATCCTTGAGAAACATCCCATCAACGATATGCGACGTGCGCTTCCACAATGGGTTTCTCTGTTCAGGTAGTTCGATGCGTTCAATCCTCCATTGAACCACCTACTCATATGCACTGGCCACAAATGCCTTGCTCATGAAACAATACAAATTCACTCCATGTGAATCATGCATACTTGTACAAGTCTTAGCGATTCCTACGATACCCCGTCTTGTTCGGAATCTATGACTTGGAACAGTTTTAAGATTACGACCTTTGAGACTGTTTCATGATTGCACTCAGTACTGAAGTGAATCGTCCTATAGTCAAATGTAATCTAAAAATTTCAACCAATCGCTTAAATGTATTCGCGAGAGATGATGATGGCCATTGTTTATCTTTATACACATATAAATAAACGAGCGTATTATTATAAAATCAAAAGATTGTTTCATACAGAATAGACCTATTACAAGCTAATTGAACTGGCTTGCTGGGCACTATCCTATCAGAAATGACCCAGCTTCCTGCAATTATAGCACATCATTTTGGATTTATAAGAATCCTTATCTTGAGAAGAAGAAGTAGAGTTAGAAGTAGAAGCATTATTATATTTGTTCTTCATTTTTCGTCTGTAGAACTTTTTGAAGTTGTTCCTCAGCAATGAGCTGGTCTTTTGGGATTTTCAGCAGCAACCAGGGCAGCTGTGGGACCTGAAGTTAAGGTTTCTTCAACGCCCATTCTTGGCAGTTTATACTCGTACGCCTTGAGTGCTGAGAACAGCTCGGTGAGTGAGATCTTTTCCAAGTCTCTTGACTCTTCCATGGCTGTCACCTTCATGTTGAACTTTGGAGGTAGAGCCTTCAGCACTCTGACGGTTATCTCCTTATCTGTGAAGGTTTTTCCAAGCTTTAAAACTTCATTCAGCGTCCTTGTAAACCTTGTATCCATCTGGTCAATGATTTTCGCAGACTTCATCTTGAAGTTGTCTAACTTTTCCAGAGCAACACTCAGCTGATGCTCTTTAATGGCGTCGTTTCCTTCGCTCATGTCACAGACCTTATCCCACATTTCTTTGGCACTCTTGCAATGCTTGACTTTGTCAAAGCGATCATTATCAAGGCCTTGGTCATGATGAATAGGCCAACTTTGTCCAGGTTGAACAACTTAATTTCTTCGGCTGTCATCTCATGTAGATCTTTTTCCACCACTATGTCAACTTCATCAACCTTGATAGTCTTGGTGAATTTGAATGGACCTTTGATGATACATGTGTACATGTTATCATTGTAGGCAGCTAAGAAGATCTCTATTCTGATCTTCCAATCTTCGAAGCTCATACAAGCTATGTGGGGAACATGGCTGATACAATCCATTTTTCAAAAAAAATTATTTTTAAAAAATATGCTCTTTTGAAAAAGTTTGAAAACCTTTGAAAAACACTCGGATCAAGCTCGTTGATCAGGCAGCTGATTCTAATGAACCATCTGCTCTGATACCACTTGTTGATCCCAAGTGGTCAGATGAGGTCTAGAGGGGGGGGGGGAGAATAGACCTCTAAAACTTTTTTTTTTTTCAAAATAAACTTTAAAACTTTTGTCTAACTGCAAACAGACTAAGCTGTTACAGAACAGTAAGTTCACTCGGCTGATCTCAAACAAATCTTTGAACAACTTTGTTGACCACTAGTCTGATAGTCACTTAGCTGATTTTAGTCAAAATCAGTTTTAATACTGCAGTACTTGCAGTGGATTTGCAAAGTGTTTTTCATAAGTAAACTTAGTAGTTTGAAAATTTTATCCCAAGTTTTGAGATAAACTCCTTTAAGCCTTTTTCAAACAGTTTTTATCAAAGTGTTTTTATGCAACTGAAAATATGCAAGTAAAAATGCAAAGTAAAAACACAAGGATTTTTATAGTGGTTATATGGATGTAAATATCATTTAATTCACTCTTCCAAGTCACACAGATCTTGGTTTATACTAAAAACACAAAGTAATTAGTACACTCTGCTTGTGCTTTACAACTAATGATAAGCCACAAGTTCGCAATAGGAAATCACAAAGAAATTTCTAATCTCTGAAGTAATATCACTCACTAAGATGGATATCTACTCCTCACAACTCTCTCTTTTACAGATTCACTCAGAAAATGTATTATCTTGAACTTCAACGGCTTCTGTCAACAAATGACTTTCAGCAGACGAGTGAGCTGTTCTTGAGCTTTGAGACTTAGAAAATATTTTGCTTCGAATTCAATCTCTCAGAAGTTGTGTTCATCTTTCTCTTTGTCTCTTCAACTATTTATAGTCACTCTTTGAATTATGTCCGTTGACGAGGGGCAAAATTCAAATCTCTTGATTTCTGGTCCTTAATTTTCGTAAACGGCTCTCTGCACATTATCCGTACTGTTGACAGTACTTTCTTGCATGCAGCATTAAATGCACCTAGCTGATACGAGTCTTTTCTACAATCATTTGTCATAAATATCCTCGGACTTCAGCATTTATTATTCTGAGGGCATTTATTACCGTTGGGGAGACTTCTTGATCCTTTCCACTTGGCTGATGAAAGTGCGAGTCTGATGATGAACAGAGCTGATCCCAAACTTGAACAAATCTGATTTGAGTCGGCTGATCTTCATCAGTCTGATTTCTTTCCTTCAGCAGATCAGTAGTCTTCTGGACCTTGAATATTTGACCCTTCTGATAGTCTTCTTACTTGGTCAAAATTCTTCTAAGGGATTTCAGCTGAGTTGTCTTTACTTAGCTGATTTTGAGTTTTGGAAATCATCAAAACCTCCCTAAATTTATCGAACTTTTGCATTCTTTATCTTCATCTTTATCCAACACGTCTTAACACCGAAATTATGAAATATTCAAGTTAAAATTTAATTAAATAAGTTAAACTTGTTTATCAAATATTTCAAGACATAAACTTTAATCCAACTTTTCTTAACAATCAAGATTCTTTCTAATAAACCTACATTGATTATTCGAGCTTCATTTTCTAACACTTATTTATCAAGAATAAAACCTTAAAAGTAGAATAGAAGTCAAAAATCTCCAAAAGTTATACTCAAAGTTCGACTAAAACCATATATTCATTAAAACCCATAAACTCAATAATAATTAAACAAATCAGTTTTACCAAGAAACTCAATAATAATTAAACAAATCAATTTTACCAAGAGAACAAGATGTTTACTATACTTTAATCCAATACTTTATTAAGAATCAAAACTAAGCACGAAGGATTTCAATATTCCTATCAACGACAATTCAACAAACCTCCAAGAATTCCATTTGTTAACTCAATTAAACATGGAGACTAAACTATTTTTTCCAAAATACCTAACTAAAATCAACATTGAATTCCTAAAATTGGAACAAGAATTTCAATCCCTAACTATAGAGCTATAAAGAGATGAGAATTTTACCTAACATTAAAAGAAATTTGGAGAATAATTCGTATTTTCTTCTCCTCTTTTCTTCTTCTTTCTCTCTGTCTTTCTTTTTTCTTTTCATTTTCCTTCCATCATTCTCGGCCCTTGCCTCTCTCTTTCACGTTTCTCCCTCTTTAGTGTTGTATGTTTAAAATTGAGAAAAAAAATGGATTGTTGACTTTCAAATTAATTTCATTAACATTTACATATGAATGGAAAGAAAATGGGTGGAGAAATGTTTTCCTCCACCTGTCCTTATAATACACAGTAGCAGGGCACGTCCCCTGCTGCCTTGAATAATAATCTTTTTTCTAAATTTGCATTTTAGTCCCTATGATTTTAAAAAATGTCATATTGACCCCTGAACTTTTAAAAAATATCATTTTGACCCCTAAACCTTTTGAAACTTGTTATTTAATTTATGGGGCATTACAAAGTTCAGCCAACAGTAACAAGGAAACAAAAATAAAAGATTCAACTTATATTTAGAGTGAAGAGAAAAATCACCAAAAATCATGATTTAACTTATACTTTAACATTAAACACATCTTTGAACACAAACATGCCTAACTATACTAAGATTCAAGAGATCATTCACGAAAATGGTACAACTTCAGTAGTTCAGTACCAAAATATGAAGTATTAAACTCAAATAATAACATCGTCTAATTTAATTTGAAGGAATGACATTTTTTATACCAAACTTGTAACTACTTTATACATTTAGTACCAAACCTTTGAAAAAGACACATTTAATATCAAAATTGAAGGATTTTCTGTACATATTCTTTCTCCATCAATTTACAAGGCCAAATTTTGTGTTCTTAATATGGATGAAAAGCTCTTGATGAGATCTTTCGAATGATACAAGTTTTAGTTCATGAAACGAAATGAATAATCCGCAGAAAATTAACAAAGTTTTAAGATATTAATCAAAATAAAATCATATCTCATAATCTACAAGGAATCATGCCACAATAATTTTCAAATATGAAATATGCCACATAAGCATGCTATGGTAAAAAATTTGGAATATAATTTTAAACATACCAAAAATTTCAAGCAACTGTGAATTCCCTCAATTTAATTTGCTTGCACGACATAGTAAAAGGTTGTAGCAAAGAACCTGCAGTGAGGGTTTTTTTGCACTTTGCACCACTCAAACACGAAAAATAAGTATTTTACACCCTCAAAACTTAGAAATAGCACTGAGCATCTTTGAAACACGAAAAACTTAGCAACTTGCACCCTCTAGTATTTTTCTAGAGTTAAAATAGGTAATTTATTTAGAACTTTTAGAACTTTGCACCCCCAAACCATGAGAAATGGACACTTTACAACCCCAAAACATAAAATTAGCACTCGACGCCCTTGTATTTAAAAATAAAATAAAAAAAAAAAAAAATAAACTCATCAATTTGTACCTCTAAAACAAAAGAAATCAACACTTTGCATCCCCGATACACATAATAAGCACTTAACACTCTCAAATTAAGAAAAACTCGTGAACTTTCACATGATCATTTTTTTTATAGAGTTGACCAACGGGGTAAAAAAAACCTAGGGACAAAATGAGTAATTCATTATTTTTTCCTTATAATTTGCAGAAGACGATTATGAATACTAGAATACTCGTTTTCATCTTCATCTTCATCTTTCTTTTCATCTTGTAAACTTGGATTAAAGCTTCATTTTTGTATTATGTTTCAGTCAAATATGTATTGAAATAACTTTCCAGAAACCTATCAAATTCTTTTAGAAAATGTTGGCAACAAGTACAAAGGGCTAGAAAGAGTGGCCATATGGAAATTTTTGTATTATGTTTCAGTCAAGTATGCTTGATTTTTGTATTATGTTTCAGTCAAGTATGTATTGAAATAACTTTCCAGAAACATATCGAATTCTTTTAGAAAATGTTGGCAACAAGTACAAAGGGCTAGAAAGAGTGGCCATATGGAAATTTTGGTTTCAAAAATTCCTGAAGGAATTCGAAAAGTTTTAGTACATAACTGGCCGAAACATATCACAAAAATGAAACATTAATGCAAGTTTACGAGATGATAAGTAGGGGTGTTCATAAACCCGCCACACCCGACCCGACCTAACACGCTCGCAATCCGCGGGTATAATTTCTAAAATAAACAATTACGGGTTGCTACCTTGTAAACCCGCATGGTATGTATTGGGTGACGGGTATGATGGTTAAAAAAATCAACCCGCACTTAATTATCTTTGATGTACTTTTTATTCATGTTTTAATAAAAGTGTGAATTAATCACATTTATTAACAAATGACTAAAAAAAAATTCTTCAAGTTTCTCGTTTATATTAATGTTTATGCAATGAATATGTTGGTGCATAAGTCGGTAATCGCATTTTTACTCGAATTTATCATTGATGATTTCTTATTTTAGCAGTGTCAAAGTTTAAAGTACTTTATATAATGTTAGGCCTGTCAATGGGTCAGATTTGGAGCGGATCAAAATAGATTCGGATCCAGGTACGAGTACGATCGGATTCTTCTAACTCAGTATTGTATCCAAATCCGACAAATATCAGATATTCGGATAAAAATTCGGATCCGATAAAACATTGAATTTTTTCAGCAAAATCTCTAAATCCATTGTAAATTCAGCCCTCATGGCTCATGATTTTTCCAGATACTTATAGATACAAACTTTTATAGTCTTTTATAGTTAGTGTTGGGAATCAAAGTCTGAAGCCCGTTGGCTAAAGTAATCCAATTATAAATTGGTGAAGTCCAAAAAGTTTAGTCCGGTCCACTTGTTAAGGTAGATTAAGTACTCAATATTATTTAGAGGTGCACGTGATTTTCAAAACCGTACCGGATCGTCTCGAACTGTACCGAATCGTATCGAATGTTACGTTTTTTTTTCTCAAAACCAAAGGTCTTAAAAAACCGTACCGTACCGAAATTGAAAAAAACATGAATTAACTATTCATTTTTTTATATTTACAACTAAATTTTATAAATCAAATATTATGGAATACTATATTATTTATAATTTATATTATAGTCCATCATTGTTTAAAATTACTACATTGCTAGCGTTCAATTAAAAAATTATATGCTCTAATTTAGCACAAATTAAACTTGTTATATGTTGATAACTTAAAATACAAAAATTCTAGACAACAAATACCAAATAGTAAGTTTCTTCACATAATAAAAAAAATGATCAAATAATTAAACAATTAATTTTATTCAATTAGGTCGAACTATAGCGTCAAATTTGTGAACATTTTCTTTTCCGATGCTTTATGAAATGAAAAAAATAGTTTGTAAGATATTATATTATTAATTTTTATATAATTTTCAACTATGTAATCAATTATATAAGAAAAATTGCACGAAAAAAGTTTGTTCGAAAAAACCGCAAAACCATACTGTACCATACCGGAACAACACAAAACCGAGTTTGTTGGTATGGTTCATAAAACTCTAGTTTGGTTTTGAGTTTTGAAAAATCGCACTAATTTTTACGGTACAAATTTTGTAAAAAATACCACGGAACCGTACCATGTGCACCCATAATATTACTAGAAAGGTGCAGGGGTTTGCTTATTTTATGAGCGATTTTATAATTATCATAATTAACATTAATTTTAAAATAACATAAAAACAATGAAATAAAAGATTATAAATATGAGTAACCCTAAATTTTATTACCCATTGCAATTAGAGATGGACATTCAGTTTCCCGTAATTTCAAAAACTTGTATGGAACCATATCTCGAGATTTGATCTATACTCATTTTAAAAAACTCATAATATCATGCAAGATTACGCAATGTGTTACGAGAATTTTTTTTTTTAATTTTTTTTTTATTAAGAGTACTGACTAAACTATTTTGTTATACAACTACTGAATTTTTTTACTTTAATTTCTCCAATTGTATAATATTTTTAGGAGTTCCAAGGAGGTTTGTTGGTAATTTAATAATCTAAAGTGATGATAATTCAGTCTAGAAAAAGGTGAGTGATACACACTCCGTTATATCGGAGGAAAAATGGATTTTATGTAATGTTTTGTAGAATACAAGAGAATTCTAATGCAATAAAATAATACAAGGAGATTTTATGCGAATTTTCCAAAACACGGATGGATATCTAAATAGTTGTTTTATCCTGATTAAAGAACATAAAATTGACGTACTCCTCAAGCACCGATAACCGTTGATTCTCATCATAGCTGTACACTAACGGAACCATCCTCGCGAAATTAAGAGATGCCTTTACAAATGATGATGCTGAGGTTACATGATTCAGGTTGAAAAAACACTCTTTGTTAAGCCTTTTCCATTCACTTGCTACCATATCATTTACATGCTCTCGAGCTTGCTCAACCGATAAGCCTACATTTTCTTTTCAGTAGCATTCTACGTACGATCCATCTTTACCATCTTGATGCTCATCCTATAGTATATATATCATCAATCGTATGTATATATATGTATAGTTTATGACAAATTAATTGGAAAATTTGCTTTTTTGGTACCATATGATAGACCAACTTGCAATTTTGGTACCATAAGATAGGTTTCATTGCAACTTTGGTACCAAATCCAATTTTTTTTCAAAATTTAATGATAATTTACCCCCATGAAATGCATAATATTCAATTTACTCCCTCGTGGTTTAAAAAAGAGGATTTTACCCCTTAAAATTTCGTTAAAGTTTCACATCGTCTCCCTAATATTTTTATAGGCGGCACTTTACCCCCTATGTTATGATAAATGTGACAATTTATCCCCCTATGTTATAAAATAGTTTGCATGTCTACTTTCAATTTCGGCAAGTGAGTTACACTCTTCGGCTGAAGGGGGTAAATTGATTTTTTTCCTAAATTATAAAGGGGTAATTGAACATTATGCATTTCATAAGGGGTAAATTGCCATTAAAATTGTAGACAAATTGGGTTTGGTACCAAAATTGCAATGAAAACGTACCCATCCTATGGTACCAAACGTGCAAGTTAGCCTATCCTATCGTACCAAAAAACAACTTTCCCCAAATTAATTGGATTAAATTTAAGTATGTGTACAATATATATATATATATATTATAGCTTATAAGAGCCGAAGCGGTCAAGAAACAGTACAACATAATTTACTTTCGATTTTTGTTAAATCGATTTAATCGAAAAACGCCGCCGTTTCTTTATTTCCCGGAATTATTTGCTCTTCGTTGAATTTCTTTTCTCTTTTTATTTAATGCTTTATTGGCCGTCCGTTTGCAACCTGTGGGCCCGGCAAGGGAATTGTGGTCGTGCGAGTTTGCTTTTGCAATTTAATATTAAGCGGCATAATTACGAAACAGCGCTGTTTTCCATCAACGAATTATTTGCTCTTCCTTATATTCTCTTACATTGTAATTTGGAAATGTCTTTTATCGACCTACTTAAATTCTATTTACAAAACGGTTTTAAATTCCTTTTCCTAAAACGGCCTTGTCACGAAACGGCCGTTTTTCATCATCGACTTATTTGCTCTTGCTTCTATTTCGCTTAGAGTGTAATTCCGAAATGCTTTTCGATTTACTTTAATCATATTTTTAAAAAACGGTTATTACAACGCAATATACTTTTCAGAATTATTTGCTCTTGCTTGAAAGTTTAATATATTCATTTCGATTTGAATTCATGTTTAATTCTTATCAAATCTATGTAGGATTGCAAACTGTTGTGGATATGCAATTAGACGGAAAAAAACGAACATAAATTACTCTTGCAACATTTTCTGTTATGACCAACTATTGCCATGGTTGATAAATAACTATCGACCGGTACAATCATATTGTTCTCGACCGTGCACATCAGCCTTCACAACGCGGTGTTAATTGGCTAATTGAATAGTCAGATATTTGTGAGCGTCATATCATCCTTCGTGGCATAAAAATAATAAATAATATATATAATAGTATATAAGTCGGTTTGGATTTTATTTTAAGTCTCTAGATATTTTTCATTGGCGGTTGTGTCGTCTTGCTACCCTATATGGGTTTACCCCATTACTTCGTTACTGCTTTAGCTTATAAATAAATTTGTTTGTTATGCTCGGTTCTTCCAATATGATTTCGCTCTGTATTCGGTACGTTTCCTTTAAATTTTGCCATTCTCTTGTTGATTTTGCTTCATTTTTAATCGGATGAAAATAACCTCTTGTATTTATTACTTATTTTATCTGTTCTTAGGTTCGTGTGGAGTTTTCTTCGTGATTTATTTCCACTATATTGGTATTTTCTTTCTTTCATAGTTTTTCTATTAAATTTTGCTAGATGTTACGTATGTTTTCGTTTTCTTTTGTCGGTTATATGTTTTATTTCTGTGTAATTCGTGATCTTCCTCTTACTCGATCCCACAAAATATTTATACTCGACCAAGTGTATATTACATTCGGAATTATGAATGGAATATGTAATTTCTCGCTGGCACCGAATGATACTTCAGCAAAAATATAAGTGGCTTTATTTTCATTATATTTTTTTGCTTTGGAGTTTCGTCTAATGTTTTACTTATTTCTTAATGGTTCACGAACTTTTATCTTGTTTTATCATTTTATATATTTATTGTTTTATATTTTATCAGTTAATAATTTTTTTCCATTTGCGAGTTGTACTTTTTGCAACTTGTTTGTTCGTTGGTTACGATATTATTTTTTTCCTGTTTGTTTATATTATTTAATTTATTGGGAGTATTATTTTGTTTCGGGGCTCTATGAGTTTCTATTTTAATCTATGAATTTCTATTTTAATTTGCTCCGGTAATTCTGCGTCTTGGTTGCAAATCGATTCTTCTCTCATTTATACTTTCATTTCGAGTTTAATTTTGATCTTACTTTTCGATCTGTACTTATAAAGTATTTTTTTTTTCGTTTATTTATCTTTTCCATACTCGGTTACTGCCTTAATTTTGTTTATTCAACTGTTTTTCGTATTCTATATTTTATTCTTTTATATTTCTTTATTTTTTTATTGTTCATTGTTTTAGTAATTTGTTGTCGACAATTTTATTGCTGTGGACGAACTACACTGTTATATTTTATTTTCATTTTTTTTATTTTGTATTTTATATTCTTATTATTCAATATATTCTTTATGTTTTGTTTATATTATTTAATTTATGTTATTTTGCTCCGGGGCTTGATGAGTTTTTAGTTTAGTTAACTCGTTAATTCTGCGTTTTATTCTATATTTTATAAGTCGGTATTTTAATCCACAAAATATTCTCAGATCCATTTTCTCTTGATTGCATTTCAATTATTTTCTCATTTATACTTTCATTTCGAGTTTAATTTTGATTATAATATTCGATCTGTACTTATAAAGTATTTTTTTTATGTTTGTTTATTTTTTCAATACTCGGTTACTGCCTCAATTTTGTTTATTCCACTGTTTTTTGTATTCTATATTTTATTATTTTTTAATGTTTTCTTATTATTGAATTACGCTCTACATCTTTGTTCTTGATTTGATGCAAAAAGTTTTAGATATTTGTTTCATTTTTTCTATATTCGGTTGCTGCCTTAATTTTTTGTTGTCGAAGTTTTTATTGCTCTGGACGATCTACTCTGTTATATTTTATTTTTATTTTTTGTAATTTTGTATTTGATATTTTATTATTCATTATATTCTTTATGTTTTGTTTGTTTATTTAATTTATATTATTTTGTTTCGGGGCTCTATGAGTTTCTATTTTAATTTGCTCCGTTAATTCTGCGTTTTATTCTATATTTTATGAGTCCGTATTTTAATCAACAAAATTTCCCTGGAGTCATTTGCTCTTTGTTGCAAATCGATCCTTCTCTCATTTATACTTTCATTTCGAGTTTAATTTTGATCTTACTTTTCGATCTGTACTTATAAAGTATTTTTTTTTGTTTGTTTATCTTTTACATACTCGGTAACTGCCTTAATTTTGTTTATTCAACTGTTTTTCGTATTTTATATTTTTTTCTTTTATATTCTTAATTTTTTTATTGGTCATTGTTTTAGTAATTTGTTGTCGAAGATTTTATTGCTGTGGACGAACTACCTTGTTATATTTTATTTTAATTTTTTTTAATTTTGTATTTTATATTTTTATTATTCAATAAATTCTTTATGTGTTGTTTATATTATTTAATTTATGTTATTTTGTTTCGGGGCTTAATGAGTTTTTAGTTTAATTAACTCCGTTAATTCTGCGTTTTATTCTATATTTTATAAGTCTGTATTTTAATCAACAAAATATTCTAGGACCCATTTTCTCTTGGTTGCATTTCGGTTATTTTCTCATTTATACTTTCATTTCGAGTTTAATTTTGATCTTAATTTTTGATTTATACTTATAAAGTATTTTTTTTATGTTTGTTTATTTTTTCAATACTCGGTTACTGCCTTAATATTGTTTATTCAACTGTTTTTTGTATTCTATATTTTATTATTTTATAATGTTTTGTCATTATTGAATTACGCTCTACATCTTTGTCCTTGATTTGATGCAAAAAAGTTTTAGATATTTCTTTATTTTTTTCTATATTCGGTTGCTCCCTTAATTTTTTGTTGTCAAAGATTTTATTGCTCTGGACGAACTACTCTGTTATATTTTAGTTTTATTTTTTGTAATTTTGTATTTTATATTTTATTATTCAATATATTCTTTATGTTTTGTTTGTTTATTTAATTTATATTATTTTGTTTCGGGGCTCTATGAGTTTCCATTTTAATTTGCTCCGTTAATTCTGCGTTTTATTCTATATTTTATGAGTCCGTATTTTAATCAACAAAATTTCCCCGGAGTCATTTTATCTTGGTTGCAAATCGATCCTTCTCTCATTTATACTTTCATTTCGAGTTTAATTTTGATCTTACTTTTCGATCTGTACTTATTAAGTTTTCTTTTTTTCGTTTGTTTATCTTTTACATACTCGGTAACTGCCTTAATTTTGTTTATTCAACTGTTTTTCGTATTTTATATTTTTTTCTTTTATATTCTTAATTTTTTATTGGTCATTGATTTAGTAATTTATTGTCGAAAATTTTATTGCTGTGGACGAACTACCTTGTTATATTTTATTTTAATTTTGTATTTTATATTTTTATTATTCAATATATCCTTTATGTGTTGTTTATATTATTTAATTTTTAGTTATTTTGTTTTGTGGCTTAATGAGTTTTTAGTTTAATTAACTCCGTTAATTCTGCATTTTATTCTATATTTTAAGAGTGTTGGTCCCAAGTGGTCAGATGAGGTCTAGAGGGGGGGGGGGGGGGGAGGGGAATAGACCTCTAAACTTTTTAACAATTTTTAACTTTAAAACTTTAGTTCTAACTTGAACAGACTAAGCTGTTACCGAGCAGTAAGTTACTTGGCTGATCGCGAACAAATCTTTGAACAGTTTCGGTGACCACTAATCTGATAATTACTTAGCTGATTTTGTTAAATCCAGTTTCAATACATAGAGTACTTGCAGCGGATTTTTAAAGTGTTTTTCACAAGTAAACTTAGTAGTTTGAAAGTTTTTTCCCCAGTTCTATAAAACTCCTTTCCTTATAAAACTTTTCAAACAGTTAAATCAAAGTGTTTTTATGCAACAGAAAGTATGCAAGTAAAAATGCAAGTAAAAACACAAGTAATTTTTATAGTGGTTATATGGATTTAAATATCCTTTAGTCCAGTCTTCCAAGTCACTCAGATCTTGGGTTATACTATAATCACAAAGTTTACAGTATACTCTGCTTGCGCCAATTAACAAATGAAAATGCCACAAGTGCGCAGTAGGAAATCACTCAGAAACTCCTACTCTCCGAAGTAATATCACTCACAAAGATGGATATCTACTTCTCACAACACTCACGATTACAAAATCACTCAGAAGATGTATTTATCGTTGTTCTTCAACTCTGCTTTTGTCAACAAATGACTAAGCTGATGAGTGAGCTGTTCTTGAGACTTAAAGAATTCTGCTTCGAAAATTTTCTAAGAGATTGTGTTGTTGTATCTTCTCTTCGTCTCTACAGCTATTTATACTCAAGGTTTGAAAAATGTCCGTTGAAGAGAGACAAGATTCAAAAACCTCGAGTACTGGTCCTTAATTTCCGCGAACGGCTCTTTGCAGTCTGTCCGTTAACAGTACTTTTCTGCAGGCAGCATTAAATGCACCCAGCTGATGCGAAGCATTTCTTCAATCATTTGTCTTTAATAGCCTTGTACTTCAGCATTTATTACTTCCAGGGGCATTTATTACCGTTGGGATGGCTTCTTGATCTTTTCCACTTCGCTGACGAAAGGACAAGTCTGATGGCGAACTAAGCTGATCTCAAAGTTGAACAAATCTGTTTTGAGTCGGCTGATCTTACCAGTCTGATTTCTTTCCTTCAGCAGATCAGTAGCCTTGTACCTTGAATTCTGACTGTTCTGATATCTTCTTTACTTAGTCAAAAATTCTTCAAAGGGATATCAGCTAAGTTAATCCATACTTAGCAGATTTGAAGTTTTGGAATTCATCAAAACCTCCCTTTACAAATTGTCTTCAGTGCTCTTCATCTTCATCCTCATCCAACAATTTCCCCCTTTTTGATGATGACAAAACTTCAGCTAAGTACCTGTTATACCTATGCTAAAGATTGTAATCCTCAAAATTTTCTGAGATAGAAAAGATGTGTTGGAGTAAACTTGACTTTTATTTATGTTGAAAATATTTCAAGTACAAGTTTATCAGATGAGATGTCTGAAAGATAGATAAAGTAAACTGATTACAAATGGATTTGTCTTTCCTAACTATCAGCTTCTTCATCAGATCCTTCTAGCACTTCTTCATACTCATAAGATGATTCTTCATCATCTTCTTTTTCTTCTTCATCATCTTCAACAGCATCCTCATCCAAAAACAGGTTTGACCTGACAGCTTCCATCTTTTCTTTGAGTTGCTGCTCTTTCAGTTTTTCCATTGCTCTCTTGGCTGATTCAGTATTTTTGTACTTGGTAAGTGGCTCTGTTTGATCTTCAGCAGAGTCCTTGGTTTCAGCCATTTCCTCATCAGATTTGGCTTTGTCCTTAGTCTCTTCTTCAGACTTCTCTTTGCCTTCTACCTTTCCAACTTCTTCAGCAGCTTCATCAGTCTTCTTAGCTTCAGCAGCAGCAGTTTCCTCAGTTGGTTCAACAGCAGCAGTTTGCTCAGTTGGTTCTTCCTTTTTATCTTCCCCCTTTTTGTCATCATTAGACTTGGTGACATTATCAGGTTCAGCAGTAGGGTTAAGTGCAACAGTAGGAATCTTCATAGCAACACATAAAGCTTTGATGTTCTGATTAGCCACATCATGACTGGCAGTAAGATGAGTAAGAGCAGTGCTGATGTCGTCAGTTTGATCATTGAAATAGTCAATGTTAAGTTGCATGGTTGTAAGTTCATTCTGTATAATCGTTCCAGCTTTGGATACTTCTTGCAACATTCCAACATTAACAGTTTTCTCTTCTTCACTGACTTCGATGAAGTTAGCAGTGAGATCAGCTATGTTGTGTTCAGCTCTTTTTAAAGCATCATGAAGGTGATTGACATCAGCCTTTACATCTTCAACGTTTCTGTTCATCTCAACAAGGCTTTGCAGCAACTGCTTTGAATGATCTTCTGGCAAGGGTAAGCTATCTATGGATTTCTTGATAGTTTCTGCAGTTTGGAGATGTATACTTTCCAGTTGTGATCTGTTGGACTCTGCCAACTCTTCTTTCAGATCTTCTTTCAACTTCTTCATCTGCAGGCTGTTCTTCTCTTCCAGTTCCTTCATTTGATTTTCCATTAATAACTGGAAGGCTTCCATCAGTGACGAATGTAAGTCACTTGATGAAGCAGAAGTATCAGCTTCCCTTTCTTCAGTCTCCTGGTGGACAGGTGCATCTTTCAGCTCTGTCTCCTGATCAGCTTTGGACTCCTTAGCATTCCACTCAATTGCTAAGGGTTCATCAGCAGCTTTGTCAGCTTTGTGCTCATCAGTGACATCATCATAGACTAACCTAACAATCTTGCCATCATCATTAAAGGATGTTGTTTGACGAATTTGTCGCACAATGATCCATGGATTTGTAAAAGCATTGTTTCCCTTAGGCACTTCGTAGTAGTCTTTGACTTCTTTGCCAAATATAATCTGTTGAATGCTTGGCAGCCGAGGCAATTCACTGAAACATCCTTGCTGATATCTTGACCTTTCTGCCCATCTCTTCAAGGCGGTCATAACAGCTATATTGATTGCCCTCTCAACAGCATCATCCGACTTTCTTCTTTTAGCAGGCAAAGTGTTCTTGATTATTTTGGCTTCCTCTAAGGCAAAGTCCTTAGCATATTGATGCATAGCATCCCTTACAAAATGAGGATCCAAAGCTTTCTGGATAGAGTCAGTCCTTAGCCAATTTAGAACCCATTTTTCTTCATCAGCTAATCCCTTCCAACTCTGAAGCTCTGCAACAGATCTGTTCAGCCTATAATCTCTCCATTTCATGTATCTAGGCTTTTCGTGGGTAAACAAAGTCTTCAGTATCAGCTTCTGGTCATAATAAGCCAAGGTCTTTTCAAACCTTTTGAAGAGATCTTTATCAGCTTAGACAATGTCAAACGCTCTTCTTATTTCATACTTCTCCTTTGGCTTGACCTCTCCAGCAGGCATCTTAGGCTTCTTTGGTTTGTCTTCATCAGCTTCATTAATCTTGATGCCTCCACCATGAACTGGTCAATGAGCATCAGTTTTATTTAGCTCAATGACCATAACAAGCTCAGAGTCTTCAGCTGCCTTTCTTTCAGCTTCAGTCATCTTTCTTCTTTCTTCATCTTTAGCCTCCTGAATCTTGCTCAGTTCTAATGCCTTCTTTTCTTCTAGCTCATCTCTTTTTCTCTGCTCAGCTTCCTCCCTTTTCTTTTTGTCAGCAGCTGATATTTTCTTCTTCTTAATGATGAATTTTCTCTTTCCTTTATCAGCTGGGGCAGGAGCTGGACCAGCAGATGCTAGAGGTGCAGCTGCAATGGGATGGATGACCACCACATCAGGATCATCCTGAGGTTTAGCAACCTCAACTGTTGGCTTTGCTTGAGTGGTCTGTTGCGCATCAGTCTGTTCAGCAACAGAAGCCTCTTCAGCTCCAACAGGTCTTCAGCAGTTTGAGGGCTTTGCCTTACTAAATTCTCCAACTCAGTAGGCTCCTCAACAAAAGTCATTTGCTTTCTTGCTGTCTTCTTTGGTCTACCTTGAGCAGGTTGAGAAGCAGCAGTATCCCTCAATTGACTTCTGGTCCTGTGAGAGACATTCTCATCAGGCACTTCAGCAGATGGTGTTCTAGAAGATGATGCAGGGGACATATTCCTGACATCAGCAGTGGTTAGATCAATGATCTTAGTAGCTTCAGCATCATCCACCTTCTTCTGTTTCTTTGGAGTTTTCTCTTTAGGCTCATCAGTAGCCTTCTTCTTTTGAGTTGCAGTTGCAAGCACAACTATTTTAACCAGTTTTCTCTGCCTCTTGGCAGGAACTGCCTTTGGTTCCTCTGCTTCCTCTTCCACATCAGCTTCTTCAGCTTTTCTCTTTGTAACAGGCAAGTACTTGGACATTGCCTTGCTGGAATGAATTCCCTTCCTATTAGTCACCACACAGCCCATCTTGAAAAGCATGTAACTGAGAGTGATTCTATGATTGGGTTGGGGACCTTTGCCCTTCTTTTTCTCGTGGAAGTGAGCCAGAATGTACCAAATAATAACAGACCAGTTGACTTCCAGTCCGTACTAAATGGCGGCCATGATGCTGAACCTCTTCATGGTAACATCATCCAAGGAAAACATGCAATTCTCAATCAGCTTAGAGACCATATCAGCCATCCACTGATATTCATCCTTCAGCTGTCTCTTCTTGATGTTGCCAGGCAACATCTCTCCTTCCTTGGCACAGATTGCCCAGAACTGTTAGTGCTTGTCTTCCGTCAGCATAGTGACGTCATGTCGTCCTTTGTTTGAAAGCCCAAAGGTCTCGTGTAGAAGAGTGGGGGTAATAACGATGGATCTACCTCCGACAGTAGCTTTGATTTCCTGGGTTGTGAAATCAACAGTAGCAGTCTTGTAGTATTCCAACACCTGGTCAGTCCAGATCACACCTTCGTTATATTCCATGAAATTCACCAGTGAGGCCGATTTGAACTTCTCCACCAGCTCCTTCATCAAATCGGTACCAGATTGGTAGTAGGAGTCATAGAGCAAATACATACCCTCAGCAGCCATCGTAATTCTGTTGAAAGTTAGAGAAACAAGAAGAATTTTGCAGAAAATTGCTAGTAATTTCTCACAAGTGCTCTTGAAATATTTGGGGTGCGTAAAGAGCTATTCAGCTGATCAGATCTGGATTTATAGAGTTAGGGTATCTTGGTTTCCGTGATACCAGCTAACCATTAGATCCATTTCTTGTCAGGTCTGATCGTGCGGCGTCAGTTACGACCTTTCGAATTCAAATCGCATTAAATGAGGAGCGGGAAAAGTACCGCTCTTTTATCACTTTTAAAAGCGTATTTTAAAATAAAACATTTTATGCAGTAAGCTTTTACATAGATGATAAGATGAGTAAAATAAATACTTATCTGATGGACTACTGTCCTGATGACAAAGCTGTTATCAGTGAAAGCCAATAACTGATAACCTTCCTCGGCTGTTTGTCAATCCAGCTAGGTAAATCTTCAACCTTCAAGACTTTAAACTTCTGTTGAAAACATAACTTCAACTAACTGTCATCAACAAATTTCATCTTTTAATCAGAAGTACCGCTAGTCTTACACGTTCCCCCTGACTTTAAGAATTCATAAGTTAACTAGTCTGTTGAGAGTTAATCCTTGAAGATAACTGTGATGAGTAAGCTGTTGAACTTCAGTCTTCTGTTGAGTTCCCCCTCAGCTTATGCATCCAATTTTAATAAACCCAGTTCAGCTCTTAGAGTTGAAAACCTTGTCTCACTTAGAGGTTTTGTGAAGATGTCAGCAATCTGATTTTCAGTAAACACATATTCTATCATGACATTTCCTTTCTCCACATGATCTCCAATAAAATGATGTTTGATCTCAATATGCTTAGTCCTTGAATGACTTGTAGTATTCTGAGTAAGGCTGATTGCACTTGTATTGTCACAGTAGATAGGGATTCCACTGATTTTTACGTTGTAATCTTCAAGTTGATGCTTCAACCATAATATTTGTGAACAGCAAGCTCCAGCAGCTATGTATTCAGCTTCAGCAATTGATACTGAAGTCTGTTTCTTACTCATCCATGAGATCAGACGACTACCTAAGAACTGACAGGCACCTGTTGTGCTCTTTCTGTCAATCTTGCAGCCAGCAAGGTCAGAATCTGAATATCCAATGAGTTCAAATCCAGGTTCCCTAGGATACCACAATCCCAAATCTTCAGTACCTTTAAGATACTTGAGTATCCTTTTGGCAGCTAAGAGGTGAGATTCCTTAGGATTTGATTGATACCTCGCACAAACCCCAACATAGTACATAATACCAGGTCTGCTAGCTGTTAAGTATAACAGTGACCCAGTAATTCCTCTGTACTTGGTTATGTCCACTGATTTGCCATCTTCATCTTTATCCAAACGAAGACTAGTAGACATTGGAATATTAGAAGTATAGCTAGTTTCCATACCAAATTTCTTGAATAGATCCTTTGTGTATTTTGCTTGGCTGATGAATATTCCATCAGGCAACTGTCTTACTTGCAAGCCAAGAAAATAATTAAGTTCTCCCATCATGCTCATTTCAAATTTGTTCTGCATCAGCTTTGAGAACTTATCACACATCTGCTGATTAGTTGAACCAAAAATAATATCGTCCACATAAATTTGCACAAGCAAAATATGTTCTTCCCACTCAATAGTGAACATGGTCTTGTCTACCTTACCTTTACGAAATCCTTTAATTAAGAGGAAATCAGATAGGGTATCATACCATGCTCTGGAGCCTGTTCAGTCCATAGAGGGCTTTCTTCAGACGATACACCTTGTCTTCTTCTTGATAGGCTTCAAATCCAGGTGGTTGTTCAACATAAACTTCTTCTTGCAATTCTTCATTGAGAAAAGCTGATTTCACATCCATCTGATAGACTGTGAAATTCTCTTGAGCAGCATAAGCAAGAAAGAGTCTGATTGCCTCTAATCTTGCTAATGGTGCAAAAGTTTCATCAAAGTCAATGCCTTCTTCTTGGCAGTAACCCTTGGCCACTAATCTTGCTTTATTCTTGAGCCATCTAAGATCAGGTTGCAAATCATAATGTTGTCCTTTGCTTTGATCTTGCAACACTACTGTTGGAGTTCCAGTAGTAGTCTGTTGAACATTTGTTGTCTGTTGAACAGTCTCTGGTCTGTCAGTTGTTTGCAACTCGTCTGTTAGACAATCAGCATTGTGATTTTGAACAGCACTTGAGTTATCAGCTGGGTTGAGATCAGGTAGTATGATGGGAACATATTCTTCATTCTTTCCAACATTCAACTTCTGTAAATCAGTAGACAGATCTTGATTAATACTTTGATTCTTTTCAGAAGATTGATTTGGTTCATCAAATACTACATGAATGGATTCCTCTATAAGTAAAGTTCTTTTGTTAAAGACTCTATAAGCTTTACTAACAATAGAGTATCCTACAAATACTGCTTCATCAGCCTTTTCTGCAAATGCAGTAAGGTGATTTTTCCCATTATTTAAAACAAAGCATTTACAACCAAATATCTTAAAATAATGAATGTTTGGCTTCCTGTTGTTCCAAACTTCATATGGAGTCTTGTTTTGGTGCTCGTTGATCATGCATCTGTTTTGGGTAAAGCATGCTGTATTTGTTGCTTCTGCCCAAAATCTTTGAGGCAGTTTAGCTTCAGCTATCATTGTCCTGGTAGCTTCTTTAAGAGTTCTGTTTCTCCTTTCAGCAATTCCATTCTGTTGAGGGGTTCTGGCAGCAAAGTACTCATGACTGATTCCTCTGGCATTACAATACTCTTCAACAGTAGAGTTTGTAAACTCAGTCCCTCTATCTGATCAGATCTGATCTTCAGTATTTTCATACTTTTCTCATTTTGGATATTTTCCATCAGATTTGTAAGATTCTCCTTGGTTTCACTTTTCTTCTTCATGAAAATCACCCAAGTGTATCTTGAATAATCATCCACAACAGCTAGGCAGTATTTCTTTCCACCATTGCTGACAGGATCAATGGGTCCAAATAAGTCCATGTGTAGCAACTCCAATATTCTTCCAGAAGATTGATGCTTCTTGCTTCTAAATGATGAATTGATTTGTTTACCCTTTTGACAGGCATCACAAAGCTTATCTTTGCTCATGACTGTCTTTGGAATTCCTTCTACCAGATTGTTATTGATAAGTCTGTTGATGGTCTTGAAATTCACATGATTTATTCTTTTGTGCCACAGCCAACTGACTTCACTTGGTGTTGATGCTACCAAACAAATGCTTGAATTCTTGTCAGCAGAATCCAGTCCACTGTGTAGATATTTCCTTGTCGTCTTTCAGATAAGATGACCTTCTTTGTACTAATCTGTTCAGCGTAGCACTTATCTGTTGAGAAGATAACTGAATATCCTTTGTCACAAATTTGACTTATGCTCAGCAAATTGTATTTGAGGCCTTTAACATAAGAGACGTTAGATATCTCAATGTTGCCTTTGATCAGCTTTCCAGTTGCTACAATCTTGCCTTCTTTGCTGTCTGATAACGCCGTGAAAACGTCGTTATTGCGTGCCTTCTTAAGTCCAAAACGTCTTGTTTTAATCCGAGTTTTGTTTGCTTTTGCGTGTTTGCGTAGCTTTTCCTACTATGGCCCCTTCGTTTGGCCTTTGTTTGTTTTTCGTGCTTTTGTTCTCGTTTTGATCGCTTTCTCCGTGGTTTGTAGGTAGTAACATTTTAGAGTGATTTGGAGTTGCGTATCAATGGTGCGAGGCGCTCTACCCACCTCGCGAGTCAAGCTTGAGCTTCAAAGGAAATAGAACCTGAAGTAAATTGTAGAAGATTGTAGATAGCTGTTCACTAAAGCATGCACAACTTTATCAAGGATGATCCAAATGAGCTGAATATTGGATATGTCATAGATGAGTGAGTTAGCTACGCTACGGACATTACAGATCTGCATTCGGAGTTCAGAATCAAAAGATATGCTGCTCGGAAGGAAGTGCGGCAGAGCTGGAAACTTTTTGCCAGACTTACACCGCGGTGTAAGCCTTGTCACACCGCGGTGTATGATATATACACCGCGGTGTACCCCTGCTTCCAGCAGATATTTATATACGGGAAGCAGGGGTTTTTTGTACACTTTCCCCCTTGTCCCCAATTGTAATTCTAGCTTGTTAGGGGTCATTTTGGTCTTGGTTGCCTTGCTTTTGAGGGTAACTTAGGCATGGGAAACTTGTTGTTTCTCTAGGTTAGATATTAGGAGGTGAAATTCATAACAACTTCTACACTTCATTTTTCTCTCTTGCCTCCATTAAAGACAAAAAGCTTTGGCTTGCACTTTTGAATGAAGAACAACAAAGGCTTGAAGGAGAAGTTGTCATAGATTTCATCACTTAAGCTTAATCTATTTTTCTTACTTTGTTCATTTATATTTATGGCTTCCATTAATGTAATGAATATTTTGTTGATTATTATGAGTAGCTAAGCACTTTATTCCTAGGTTTTTGTTGATCCTATGTTTGATTCTTGATTAAATGATGCTATGATGATTGATTTGATGCTTACATGTGTTTGTTAATCCGATTCCGTGCTTATTGGTCGTCTTGAGGTTTGGCCAACTTTGAGATGAAAGTTATTGATTCTTGATTGCTAGACATAGTGATTTTGAGGATTTGATTATGAAGTTGGATTGTGATTCGATTTTAGGATAGACATATACCTAAGTCATTTCATATTCGTTTAAGGTTTGAGTTTAATGCCATCGATTAGATTTTAGTCCATTTAGGAAGAAATTGGATTAGTTTAATTTGATAGGTTTGTATGCCATCGGAAGATACATACAAACGTCTTTGAATCCTTGAATAGCAAACACGAGCATTAGTAATCATTTATCGAGTCATTTATCTTGAATTGAACTAGGTGACGTAAGATCCTAGGAGTCTTTATCATATTAGCAAGTTAAGTATTTAGATTTGTCTTAATCGCTTCGTTAGTTGTTTAAACAAACCACAATCTCACTACTATCGTTCATACAAGTTTGAGTAAGATAATAGAATAGGTCTTGGTAATTATTCGTTCAATTCCTCGTGGGTTCGACACCCCTTATCACTTTATTACTTGCATACGACCGTATACTTGCGCGTTTACGTACTTGTATTTGGAGCGTAACAAGTTTTTGGTGCCGTTGCCGGGGATTTGTAACGATTATTGCCAATTTATATTCTTGTGTATCTTATATCTTGAATTTACTATTTACCTTGTGATCTTTGTATTCATAGGTGCCTTTCTCTTAGTGTATGCCAAGAGCTTCGACATCACCCCTAGCTCTTGTTGATCCAGAGATTGAGAGGACTTTTCGAAAGCGAAGAAAAGCAAGGAAGAAAAAGGGTAAATCTCTACCCATGGGCAATCAAGGAGTTAACCCGGCTATGATTAATCCTATACAAATAGCACCCGTTGAGCGAACAATAGGAACCGGCCTATCAATGAGTATGGTATACCTAAGTTGGATGAACTAGGTTCTAGTATCATCATACCTACAATTGCGGCACCTAACTTTGAGCTTAAGCCGGTTATGTTTAACATGCTAAATGCTGCGGGACAATTTGGAGGTCACTCGAGTGAAGATCCTCACGCTCACTTGAAAAAGTTTATGATGATTAGTGATTCATTCATCATTTCGGGAGTAATGAAGGATGCGTTGAGGTTGATGCTATTTCCATATTCGTTGAGAGACCTCGGGAAAGATTGATTAGATTCTCTACAACCCCAATCAATTACTTCGTGGGAAGATCTAACCGAAAAGTTTTTGAGGAAGTTTTTCCCTCCCCTGAAGACTACCAAATTGAGGAATGATATTCTAGCATTCAAACAATTAGATCAAGAATCGTTGTACGAAGCTTGGGAGAGATTCAAGGAATTATTGAAGAAATGTCAACACAATGGCATAGCCGAGTAAATTCTAATGCAAACATTTTACATTGGTTTGCACGGACCTACTAGAGCTCTCGTTGATGCCACTGCGGGTGGCGCTATGCTTTCCAAGACCTACGATGAATCGTGGGAAATTCTTGACACCATGGCTTGTAACTGTTGGGATTTTATGGGTATGATTGTCAACTACAACGGTGCGGAATTTAAAATTTTTCATACACCAATTCCCAGGGTTTACTTATTAGCACATACGAAAAGGTTGAATTCATTTTAGCAAATAATTACTAAAATAAATAAAATGGTAAATAGCAATTTACCTCACCACAGGCAAGGTGGTGGTTTTTCCTCCGGTCTTCATTCAGATCTGATGGATCTGGTTCGTGAGAAGCACCCCATGTGTTGCGCCTCTAGCGGTATCCACACCAATTGGATGAAGCAACCCCTTTGAAACCTCAGGCTCAGAACTAGGATTCAAGGGTAATCAAGCAAGGAAGATCAGAAGGAGAAATTGCATGAACCCTGTAGAATTCTACAGGGTTCGGCCGAACCTCAACAAGAGGAGGGGTGGCGGCACAAATTCCTAGGTAGGAATTTCGTGGCTTGTTGTGTATGGAGGCTAGGGTTTTGTGGAGTCTTCTACTCCTTATATATAAAGAGTCCTGACCTAGTTTTATTCTTATCTAGTTAGGAAGATAGAATCTTATCCTATATTTCCTCAACTAACTAGGTCTCCTTTAATTAATTAAACTCTATAATTAATTGGACTCTTTAATTAATTAAATTCCTTTAATTAATTCATCCCATTTAATTAATTAATAAAATTAATTAATTAAGGCTTCTCCATTAATTAATTAGACTACCTCTAATTAATATTTTTCTCCTTCAAGAATTAATACTTTAATTCTTACGTTTTGATTTAACCCTTTAAATCAAACTTTCCTTATATGATTTGTTGCAGTCCAATTGTATTGTGTGTGACCCTCTAGGTTCACCATCAATTGGCCGCAGGCTCACAATTACGTGATTTAATTAGTGAGCAATTAATATTTCATTAATTGCTCCGATCAATAAACTTCCTTTATTGACCACTCAAGAATTAATTTCCCTATTAATTCAGGAGTACCCACACCTCATGGTCGATGTCTAGCCACAAGCCCATGAGGCCCAACTTCAGGTGAATTGATCTCAGTGAACCTCACCTCTTATAAGTACCATGTACATACGGTCCCTCTATCGACTAATTTCCCGATCGAGACCTAGGGTGTGTGAATTGGTCGGCACCTCTAATTATCTCGATAACTATACTTTCTAATTCAGGATAATGATTCCAGTGTGACTGCTAAATCTGGAAACCCCTTTCCAAATCCGTCACCGACCGTGGCCACGGGTTTCTCGGAATATATTATCTAAGAATGTATAGGAAATTCTCTCAACGAACTACGTCGAGTCGGTAGATCCCATTTTGATGCTAACCATCCGCGCATACGACTATACGTACCCAACGTAGGCGCACAATGGTCAAGCTATGTGACCGGCTCCTAAATCAAAGTACGCACACCCGCATACCGAATTCGCCCTAGCATCTCAAGTCTAAGGACTAAATCGTACACTGTTATAAGTCTTGAGAGACATCCCATCACCGATATGCTTTTACGCACTTCCACAATGGGTCTCTCTGTTCGGGTCGTTCGATGCGTTCGATCCCCTATCGAACCACCTAGTCATATGCACTGACATCAAAATGTCTTGTTCATGAAACGACAACAAATTCATTTCATGTGAATCATGCATAATCCTACAAGTCTTTGCGATTCCCTCGATACCCCGTCTCGATAGGAATCTATGACTTGGAACATTTTCGAGATCACGACCTTTGAGACTGTTTCATGATTAATCGCACCCAATACTGAAGTGAATAATCCCTTAGTCATAAGTGATCTCAGGGTTACATCCAATCGCTTAAGTTATTCGCGAGAGATGAAGTTGGCCATTGTTTGATTTACATAACATAAACAAACGATCGTATTAATTCATTTATACTAGAGAAAGATTATCACATGATAGTCCTTATACAAGCTAAAATATATTGGCTTGCAGGGCACTATCCCATCAGTAACAATCATTCATGGATGTCCGAGAGAGCAACTTCCGCTAAATCTACTCATGGAAAACTTGAATTGGATGCAATTACGACAATAAGTGCCCAATTGGCGTCTTTGAGCAATAAAGTGGACAGACTAAGCCAAAAGCCGGAGGCAGTCCAACAAGTACAAGCCGTGTCACCTAGTTGTGTGACGTGTGGAGGAGCTCATATTTATGAGATGTGTCCCGGAAATCATGAGGTAGTGAATTACCTTGGGAATAACTATCGAAATAATCAAGGACACCCTTCATACCAAAACAACTATGTCCCTCAGTGGCAAAATCATCCAAACTTCTCTTGGAGTAACTCAAATAATGGCCAACAACCTTATCAAGGAGACCATCAATCCTCCGCACCCCCCGGGTTTCAAGAAAGGCAAAAACAGACCGTTGAATCAAAACCTGCATGGGAGGATGCATTTGGTGAGTTCATGAAGCACACCACCAAATACATGGTTAAAAACGATGCTAAATTGGAAGATGTTTCCAAACAATTGCAAGAATATTCGGGGGCATTAAGGAATCTTCAATTGCAAATGGGGCAGATCGCACAAGCCTTAAGTGCAAGACCCCTGGGATCTCTGCCGAGCACAACCGAATCGCCGAATCAAGGTCCTATTGAGCATTGCAAGGCTATTTCCTTGAGAAGTGGAAAAGAATGTGAAGGTCCGGTCGTGCCTAATGAGAATTCCACAGAAACCGAGGGGATTCAACAAGGAAATAAGGAACCATTAGCCAATGAAGTAGAATCGGAAGAAGAAGCAACCAAAGAACCTATTCCTTTGATACCCATACCCGTAAGCAAGCCAATTCCTCCTTTCCCTCAAAAGTTTCAAAAGAAGAACGAGGAAAAGCAATTTGAAAAATTTCTGGGTATTTTGAAACAATTGCATATCAACATTCCTTTGGTAGAGGCTCTCGAGCAAATGCCAAAGTATGCGAAGTTCATGAAAGATGTGCTATTAAAGAAAAAAAGGTTTGGAGAATTTGAAACGATTGCTTTGACCGAGGAATGTAGTGCCATGGTCCAAAAGAAGCTTCCTCCAAAGCTAAAGGACCCCGGAAAGTTCACCATCCCGATTGCCATTGGAGATAAATACCAAGGGTAGGCTTTGTGTGATTTAGGCGCAAGCATAAACCTCATGCCTATGTCGGTGTTTAAGAAATTGGGTATTGGAGAAGCTCGGGCGACCACCTTGACGCTTCTATTTGCCGACCGCCCTATCATGAACCCGGAGGGAAAAATTGAAGACGTGCTAGTTAAAGTCGACAAATTCATATTTCCGGCCGACTTTATCATTCTAGATTGTGAGGCCGATGAAGATGTCCCAATCATCCTAGGGAGACCATTCTTAGCCACGGGACAAACTCTAATAGACGTGTCAAAAGGAGAACTCACTATGCGTGTGGAAAACGAGGAGGTTAAATTTAATGCTTTCGGTGATATTCCTAATTCTATAACCCCTATTGTTTGCTACATGATTGACAAGGTGAGAAAGAACGAATCACGGAATGATGAAGTCCACGAAGAAACCAACAAAGATAATCCGTTTAAGGCAGGCCCAAAGAAGAGAAAAAGGCATCGAAAGAAGTCCTCAGAGATGAAAAAGAAGATCAAATGGGAAGAAACAATGAAGGATGAACAATGTTCTCCTAAGCTCCTAGCTTGCGATGTCATGAAGAATGGGACCATGAGAGTCAAATGGAGTCCGAAAGGGATTCAAAGTCACCCAAGCTAGTTTCAACGTATCCAAGTCGAGCTCACGACTATAAACAAGCGCTTCTTAGGAGGCAACCCAAGGCTTTTGTTTTTCCTTTTTCGTTGTCTTGTTGTTTTTGTTGTTTTCGTGTCGTGTCTTTTGATTTTCTTGTTCTTGTGTGTTCTGTTGTAGGTAATGATTGAGCCCGACAACGTAGCAAAATCGAGCGTGAAAATATAAGTCGGAAATTGTGAAATTGAGCCAATCGAGAATCAATGTAAATTTTTGAATTTTGTTGTTTTGAAGTGTTAAGATTTTTTAGCACAAACTTATTTTCGAAGTCTGTATCCAAAAATTCTAAAAGAAACTCACTGGAAATAATACACCGCGATGCAAAATTTCCAGTAAGTTTAATCGCTTCTCACACCGCAGTGTAAACTTTTATACACCGCGGTGCAAAAATTACAGTAGCTTTTGTTGTGTTTTGCAAAAACTTACACCGCGGCGCAGCAATTTCATACACCGCGGCGTAGGAACAGCGCACCGCGGTGTATTTAATGACACACCGCGGTGTACAATTTACACACCGCGGTGTGTGTGTGAGCAGGGAATTAAATACCCGCTTCCTTTCTCTTTTTCCTTCACTCTCCATATTTCAAATTTCTCCTCACGTAGACTCCTTCCTCTCTACCCTCACGTAAAATCACTCTCAATCTTTCCCTCCCCAAACTCTACATCACTAACACAACCTCCCAACTCCCACAATCACTCATTAAATCACACAAATCTTCAATTCTCCCACACTCACACCAAAACCGAAAATGATCCCCCAAAACACCAAAAGTTCGAAAATTTTCGATTTCAACCAAAATTGTGCAATCAAAAGGTAAGTATAGCTAAACCCTTGATGGTATTGCTTTGTTGGTATTGTAAATGTTTGGTATTGCTATTTTTGGGGTTGGAAATTTGAAAAGTATAGTAGAAAATTTTTTAGTTGGGGATTGCACACTAGGTGTTCGACGGATTGCCTAAGTGAGATGTTTTGGTTGTTAGTGTGAATTCTTTCAAGATTTTGTTTGAGGGTTGTTTGTTAGAGATTGTGAATTGATTATTAAATAGTTTGGTGGATTTTGAAAAATTGATGTTAATGCCGAGAATGAGAGGTATTGGTTCACGTCCGCCTTCGAAGCGAACTAGGAAAGGGAAAGAACCCATGGTCGAGGAAGAAGACTATGATGCCACCCGGATCTTATCAAAGCCGGCTCAAGATTCATTTTACGAAAACTTGGAAAAGAAGTTCTTGGCCGAGAGGTACATTACTTATGATAGAGCGGCTTATCCCTTTCTATATGAGCAAATAGAGGCTCGGGGTTGGAATTTCCTTCTTCAAAGACCTGTGCGAGATACATTCCTCGGAGAAACCGCACGTGAGTTCTATGCAAATGCTCACTTTGCCAAGGCCAAGAAAGTTTCTTGGGTTCGGGGTGTGGAAGTAAGTATTACTCCGGAAGCTATCAATGAGTTCTATCACATAGCATGGCCCGAGGGTCAAAGGGATGAAACCGATGATTTTTTCCATCGAGGGGAAATTGAGAAGCGCGACATAGCAAGAATGAAATCTTTCCTCTCGATCGACAACAGGATAACATTTGAGCCACTTCGACAAAGCCAGTTGAAACAGGAAGCTAAGGCATGGGCACACGTTATGTGCTCGCACCTCGCGCCAACCACTTATAACACAACATATGGCGATGATCGAGTGCCCCTTCTGTATGCCCTCACCAAAGGCCTAAAGTTCAACCTTGGAAAAGTTATCCACGCGCGGCTCCGGAGCACCATTGATGGCACAGCCACCAAACAAAAGAGCTTTTTCTTCCCATATCTAATCTTTGGTATGTGTAAGAATGCAGGTGTCCACTTTGGTGTCATGCAGGAAGCGTGATGGTTGGGTACAAAGATCGGGAATGCTTCTATTTGCACCACTTTGGGCATCACCTATCAGAACTATGCGCCTCAGCCTAACCCACCAGCCAAAAACTTCCAACGGGCGCCTCGTGAGCAACAAGGAGTGGCATCTCTTGAAAGAAAATTCATGGTCCACCACGAGTACACGTCAAATTGCATTAACGCTCTGAATGATAAGTTTGACATGGCCCTAAGAGCGATTCTTGGGGATGCAAGATATGACGCCGTACCATGGCCCACCCTTCCACCACGTCCCAACTTTCAAGAGGAGCAAGAAGTCGGTGAGCAGGACGATATGCATGTTGATGAGCAAGAAGAGCTTGACCAATGGAAGACGGAAAACAACCGAGGGATGTTTGAACGTTATGATTACCAAAAAGGGGCGTTTGCTTTACATTTTTCACATTCCCATCTGTTTAAATTGTTCTTAAATGTTTTATCTTTGATTTCGTCTTGTATTGGAATTGTTTCACGTTGTTCGGTGATTGGGATATTGCCATATGCCATGTATTGTTAGGGTGGAGTAAATTTGAGACGATGATTGTATTTCACTGCTTTCTTATTATATTAGTGACGTGCTCTTTCATTTACCTTTTTCTTCTGTTTTGTTTTGTTGTTGCTCCGTTTGTTTGCTTGTTTTTTTTCTTTTGTGCGTTGTTTTGTCGTGTCAACCTCTTTCCGTTTTTCTAAGTTCACACCATGGGGACATTGTGCATTTTAAGTTTGGGGGAGAGGTCGCAAGTACTTGCTTGCTACTAGGTTGACTCGCCAAAATTTTTACAAATTCTTGTTATTACTTGAACATGTTCTACAAAATTTGAGCACATTGGCTAAATCTAGGTTGTATTTGAGGTGGATAAAGAACTATAGTGATAATAGGTTCTAGGACTCCTTCTGTGTGTAACTTCGATCCTCTCCAAACTTTAGTTTGAAAGTTAATGGCCTAAGTTTGGGGGAGTAAACCCTTTTCAAGAATGAAATACCTCTGAACACCTAGCTCTTAAAAGAAACGAGTAGAGAAGTTGCTAAAATGTATGCACTTCTATGAGAGAAAAGAAAGGCTAAGCCTTCATTGATGAAATTCATGAATCATTTTTGTAATTACCCTATTTCGTTGGAATGGTGCTAGTAGCCCAAAAAGTTAAATATATTAGAAGCACAAACAATCATCATAATTAGTGCTAGTTTTGTATTGTAATATCATTGTAAAGCACAAAGTGCTATGTTATCATTGTAAATCAAAAGAAAAAGCATGGTATGGTGAAAAAGAGCTAGAGACTAAAATTGTTAACTAGTTCAAGAATAGGGACAACGCTCTTAAAATGCCTACATCTTAGTTTCATAATGTGATTTGAACATTAAGTTGGAAATCTACGGCTAGGAGAGACTCTTTGTCAAAACCTTAAGAGTCCACACAATTAGAACCAATGATTTTGATCTATTGGGACGTATTCACCTAAGATAGAATCTAGCTAAAGCCGTCACACACACACATAGAGCTTGTTCAAAGAATAATTTGAAACTGTCAAGTTTTGTGCGTTTTGATCTTAAGCATGCACGTTTTGTACTTGTCTTTTGTTTCCTTTGCTCGGGGACGAGCAAGCGTTTAAGTTTGGGGGTGTTGATAACGCCGTGAAAATGTCGTTATTGCGTGCCTTCTTAAGTCCAAAACGTCTTGTTTTAATCCGAGTTTTGTTTACTTTTGCGTGTTTGCGTAGCTTTTCCTTCTTTGGCCCCTTCGTTTGGCCTTTGTTTGTTTTTCGTGCTTTTGTTCTCGTTTTGATCGCTTTCTCCGTGGTTTGTAGGTAGTAACATTTTAGAGTGATTTGGAGTTGCGTATCAATGGTGCGAGTCGCTCTACCCACCCCGCGAGTCAAGCTTGAGTTTCAAAGGAAATAGAACCCGGAGTAAATTGTAGAAGATTGTAGATAGCTGTTCACTAAAGCATGCACAACTTTATCAAGGATGATCCAAATGAGCTGAATTTTGGATATGTCATATATGAGTGAGTTAGCTATGCTACGGACTTTACGGATCTGCATTCGGAGTTCAGAATCAAAAGATATGCTGCTCGGAAGGAAGTGCGGCAGAGCTGGAAACTTACTGCCAGACTTACACCGCGGTGTGTGAAACTTACACCGCAGTGTAAGCCTTGTCACACCGCGGTGTATGATATATACACAGCGGTGTACCCCTGCTTCCAGCAGATATTTATATACGGGAAGCATGGGCTTTTTTGTACACTTTCCCCCTTGTCCCCAATTGTAATTCTAGCTTGTTAGGGGTCATTTTGGTCTTGGTTGCCTTGCTTTTGAGGGTAACTTAGGCATGGGAAACTTGTTGTTTCTCTAGGTTAGATATTAGGAGGTGAAATTCATAACAACTTCTACACTTCATTTTTCTCTCTTGCCTCCATTAAAGACAAAAAGCTTTGGCTTGCACTTTTGAATGAAGAACAACAAAGGCTTGAAGGAGAAGTTGTCATAGATTTCATTACGTAAGCTTACTCTATCTTTCTTACTGTGTTCATTTATATTTATGGCTTCCATTAATGTAATGAATATTTTGTTGATTATTATGAGTAGCTAAGCACTTTATTCCTAGGTTTTTGTTGATCCTATGTTTGATTCTTGATTAAATGATGCTATGATGATTGATTTGATGCTTACATGTGTTTGTTAATCCGATTTCGTGCTTATTGGTCGTCTTGAGGTTTGGCCAACTTTGAGGTGAAAGTTATTGATTCTTGATTGCTAGACATAGTGATTTTGAGGATTTGATTATGAAGTTGGATTGTGATTCGATTCTAGGATAGACATATACCTAAGTCATTTCATATTCGTTTAAGGTTTGAGTTTAATGCCATCGATTAGATTTTAGTCCATTTAGGAAGAAATTGGATTAGTTTAATTTGATAGGTTCGTATGCCATCGGAAGATACATACAAACGTCTTTGAATCCTTAAATAGCAATCACGAGCATTAGTAATCATTTATCGAGTCATTTATCTTGAATTGAACTAGGTGACGTAAGATCCTAGGAGTCTTTATCATATTAGCAAGTTAAGTATTTAGATTTGTCTTAATCGCTTCGTTAGTTGTTTAAACAAACCACAATCTCACTACTATCGTTCATAACAGTTTGAGTAAGATAATAGAATAGGTCTTGGTAATTATTCGTTTAATTCCTCGTGGGTTCGACACCCCTTATCACTTTATTACTTGCATACGACCGTATACTTGCGCGTTTATGTACTCGTATTTGGAGCGTAACACTGTCCCCAAAAGTAACTTTAGGACCATCCACAGCAACATCATCAGTCAGCTCATGTATGTTTCCACACATGTGTCTTGAACATCCACTGTCCAAGTACCAGATTTTCTCTACATTACTCCTACTCCTAATCCTAACCTACAAAACAAAATAAAATTGTTTTAGGTACCCTTATTGAGAGGGTCCTAAAGGATTAGTTCCACCTTTGATAACCCAAGATGATGAAGTCTTAGGCTTCTTAGGCTTCTGTTGTTTGGCAGGAGCATGAACAGTTTCATCTTCATCATGTTTATCAGATTTGCTATGTTGATGATAATCAGCATGATAAGGATAATGCTCATAAGTAGAATAAGATGCATGATAAGGAGGATATGCATGCATTGGATGAGCAGGATATGGTGCATAGTAAGTTGGAAATTGAGGTGCATGATACATAGGAGGATATGCAGCAGGTTGCACATAATATGACTCATTTCCATACCAAGCATTTTGACTTTTCTTGTTTTTATGCTTCTTTGGCTTACTAGATGCTTGCTCATTAACAAACGACTTAGTCTTATCACTAGTCTGATTAGTTTTGGTCTTATCAGAAGACTTCCTAGGACTCTTCTGTTTGGACTTACCAGTCTGTTTTCCTATACTAGGCTCTTTGCTCATTTTTAGCCTTAGGAATTTTCGTCTCCTTCAATGCTTTCTCAGGTGAAGAAGGTTTAGTAGTCTGAACATACAAAATGACCTTACTATTGTCAGCTGATATAAATTTTTTAGTATGGTTCAGTTCTAACTTATCCTGATCTAAAAGTTTCTTCTGTTTACTAGACATGTGAGTGGATGCAACAGATGACTTCTCATGAGACTCGATGACTTTCTCAAGCTCAATGATTTTACCCTTATAAACTTCACATTTAGCTTTCGGAGATTCATTTTCTTGCTCAAGCAGTTTGTATTCAGCTGATTCTCTTGGCTTTTCAGCTTTAAGTTTCAGTGAACTGTTTTGCTATTTCAGCAATATCATCTCTTCCTTAAGCTTTTTAAATGCATCAGCAATGCTTGTATTGTTGAGCATCATTTGTTCAAATGAATTAAATAATTCATTTTCAAGAGGAGTTACCTCATCATCCTCGGAGTCATCAGATTCCTTTGCCATCAGGCAGAGAAGAGCATGACTCTCTTCATTAGAAGATTCTTCATCAGAAGTGTCTGAATCTGAATCAGATGAATAGACAGCAGCTAGCTTTTCTGCTTCTGCTACCAGCACCTTGCCTTTCTGATGATTTCTTTCCTTTCTGATTCTCTTTTCTTCTTCTGTATACTTCTCAGCTTTAGGATATGGGCAGTCTCTGATGAAATGGCCCAGTTTCCTGCAATTATAGCACATCATTTTGGATTTAAAAGAATCCTTATCCTGAGAAGAAGAAGTAGGGTTAGAAGTAGAAGCATTGTTATATTTGTTCTTCATTTTTCGTCTGTAGAACTTTTTGAAGTTGTTCGTCAGCAATCCAACGTCTCCAGCAGTGTAATCCTTTTTGTTGAGTATTGTGGCTTCATCAGATGAGTCCATTTCTTTGCTTTTGTAGGCTGTCCTTCTAGGATTTTCAGCAGCAACAAGTGCAGCTGTGAGACTTGAAGTAGAGGTTTCTTCAACACCCATTCTTGGCAGTTTATACTCGTACGCCTTGAGTACTGAGAACAGATCGGTGAGTGAAATCTTTCCCAGATCTCTTGACTCTTCCATGGCTGTCACCTTCATGTTGAACTTCGGAGGTAGAGCCTTCAGAACTCTGACGGTTATCTCCTTATCAGTGAAGGTTTTTCCAAGCTTTAAAACTTCGTTCAGCGTCTTTGTAAACCTTGTATCCATCTGATCAATGGTTTCCGCAGACTTCATCTTGAAGTTGTCCAGCTTTTCCAGAGCAACACTCAGCTGATGCTCTTTGACGAACCTTATCCCACATCTCTTTGGCAGTCTTGCCGTGCTTGACTTTGTCAAATTGATCATTGTCAAGGGCCTTGGTCATGATGAAACGGCCAACTTTATCCAGATTGAACAGCTTTATTTCTTCGGCTGTCATTTCTGTCAGATCTTTTTCCACCACTATTTCTGCTTCATCAACCGTGATAGTCTTGGCGAATCTGAATGGACCTTTTATGATACATGTGTACATGTTATCATTGTAAGCAGCCAGGAAAATCTCCATTATGATTTTCCAGTCTTCAAAGCTCATACCAGCTATGTGGGGAACATGGCTGTTACAATCCATTTGTCAAAAATTTTAATTTTTCAAAATATGCTCTTTTGAAAAAGTTTGAAAGCCTTTGAAAAACACTCGGATCAAGCCCGTTGATCAGGCAGCTGATTCTAATGAACCACCTGCTCTGATACCACTTGTCGATCCCAAGTGGTCAGATGAGGTCTAGAGGGGGGCGGGTGAATAGACCTCTAAACTTTTTAACAATTTTTAACTTTAAAACTTTAGTTCTAACTTGAATAGACTAAGCTGTTACCGAGCAGTAACTTACTTGGCTGATCGCGAACAAATCTTTGAACAGCTTCGGTGACCACTAATCTGATAATTACTTAGCTGATTTTGTTAAAATCAGTTTCAATACTCAGAGTACTTGCAGCGGATTTGTAAAGTATTTTTCACAAGTAAACTTAGTAGTTTGAAAGTTTGTTCCCCTGTTTTATAAAACTCCTTTCCTTATAAAGCTTTTCAAACAGTTAAATCATAGTTTTTTTATGCAACAGAAAATATGCAAGTAAAAATGCAAGTAAAAACACAAGTAATTTTTATAGTGGTTATATGGATTTAAATATCCTTTAGTCCACTCTTCCAAGTCACTCAGATCTTGGGTTATACTATAATCACAAAGTTTACAGTATACTCTGCTTGCGCCAATCAACAAATGAAAAGGCCACAAGAGCGCAGTAGGAAATCACTCAGAAACTCCTACTCTCCGAAGTAATATCACTCACAAAGATGGATATCTACTTCTCACAACACTCACGATTACAAAATCACTCAGAAGATGTATTTATCGTTGTTCTTCAACTCTGCTTTTGTCAACAAATGACTAAGGTGATGAGTGAGCTGTTCTTGAGACTTAAAGAATTATGCTTCAAAAATTTTCTCAGAGATTGTGTTGTTGTATCTTCTTCTTCGCCTCTACAGCTATTTATACTCAAGGTTCGAAAAATGTCCGTTGAAGAGAGACAAGATTCAAAAACCTCGGGTACTGGTCATTAATTTTCGCGAACAGCTCTTTGCAGTCTGTCCGTACTGTCAACAGTACTTTTCTGCAGGCAGCATTAAATGCACCCAGCTGATGCGAATCATTTCTTCAATCATTTGTCTTTAATAGCCTTGTACTTCAGCATTTATTACTTCCAGGGGCATTTATTACCGTTGGGATGGCTTCTTGATCTTTTCCACTTGGCTGACGAAAGGACAAGTCTGATGGCGAACTAAGCTGATCTCAAAGTCGAACAAATCTGTTTTGAGTCGGCTGATCTTCACCAGTCTGATTTCTTTCCTTCAGCAGATCAGTAGCCTTGGACCTTGAATTCTGACTCTTCTGATATCTTCTTTACTTAGTAAAAAATTCTTCAAAGGGATATCAGCTAAGTTAATCCATACTTAGCAGATTTGAAGTTTTGGAATTCATCAAAACCTCCCTTTACAAATTGTCTTCAGTGCTCTTCATCTTCATCCTTATCCAACAATAAGTCGGTATTTTAATCAACAAAATATTCTCGGACCCATTTTCTCTTGGTTTCTTTTGGGTTATTTTCTCATTTATACTTTCATTTCGAGTTTAATTTTGATCTTAATTTTCGATCTGTACTTATAAAGTATTTTTTTTTATGTTTGTTTATTTTTTCAATACTCGGTTACTGCCTTAATTTTTTTTATTCAACTATTTTTTGTATTCTATATTTTATTATTTTATAATGTTTTGTTATTATTGAATTACTCTCTACATCTTTGTCCTTGATTTGATGCAAAAAAATTGAGATATTTCTTTATATTTTCTATATTCGGTTGCTGCCTTAATTTTGTTTATTCAACTGTTTTCCGTATTCTAAATTTTATTATTTTATATTCTTAATTTTTTTATTGGTCATTGTTTTAGAAATTTGTTGTCGAAGTTTTTATTTCTCTGGACGAACTAGTCTGTTATATTTTATTTCTATTTTTTGTAATTTTGTATTGCATATTTTATTATTCAATATATTATTTATGTTTTGTTTATTTATTTAATTTATATTATTTTGTTTTGGGGCTTAATAGGTTTTTATTTTAGGTAGCTCCGTTAATTCTGCATTTTATTCAATATTTTATAAGTCGATACTTTAATCAACTAAACTTGCTCAGCGATTTCTTCTTGGTTGCATCTCGATTATTTTCTCATTTATACTTTCATTTCGATATTAATTTTGATCTTAATTTCCGACCTGTACATATAACGTATGTTTTTTTTTTATGTTTGTTTATTTTTTCAACACTCGGTTAATGCCTTAATTTTGTTTACTCAGCTGTTTTTTGTATATTATTGTTGGATAAGGATGAAGATGAAGGCTCTGAAGACAATTTCTAAAGGGAGGTTTTGAAGGATTCCAAAACTTCAAGATTGGCTAAGTATGGAGTAACTTAGCTGATGATCCCTTAGAAGAAATTTTGACTAAGTAAAGAAGACATCAGAAGAGTCAAAAGTTTCAAGGTCCAAGACTTCTGATCTGCTGAAGTAAAGTTATCAGACTGATGAAGATCAGCCGACTCAAATCAGATTTGTTCAAGTTTGAGATCAGCCGAGTTCGCCATCAGATATGTACTTTCGTCAGCCAAGTAAAGAAGATCATGAAGTGTTCCCAACGGTAATAAATGCCCCTTGAAGTAATAAATGCTGAAGTACAAGGTTATTAAAGACAAATGATTGAAGAAATGCTTCGCATCAGCTGGGTGCATTTAATGCTGCATTTAATGCTGCCTGCAGAATAGTACTGTTCATAGTACGGACAGACTGCAAAAGAGCCGTTCGCGGATTTTAAGGACCAGTACTCGAGGAATTTGAAACTTGTCTTTCTTCAACGGACATTTTTCTATCCTCAAGTATAAATAGCTGAAAGAGACGAAGAAGAAGTAAGCAACACACTTTCTGAGAGAAATTTCCGAAGCAAAATTCTTTAAGTCTCAAGAACAGCTCACTCATCAGCTGAGTCATTTGTTGACGAAAGCAGAGTTGAAGAATCAAGAAAAATACATCTTCTGAGTGATTTTGTAAACAAGAGTGTTGTGCGGAGTTGTGATCCATCTTTGTGAGTGATCAAACTTCAGAGAATAGGTCTTCTGTGTGATTTCCTATTGCGAACTTGTGGTCGTTTTCATTTGTTGTTCGACGCAAGCAGAGTATACTGTAAACTTTGTGATTATAGTATAACCCAAGATCTGTGTGACTTGGAAGAGTGGACTAAAGGATATTCAAATCCATATAACCACTATAAAAATTACCTGTGTTTTTACATTGCCTTTAAATCTGCATATCTTCTGTTTGCATAAAAAACACACTTAAGTTAACTGTTTGAAAAGGAGTTAAAAAGGAGTTTATAAAACTGGGGAAACATTTTTCAAACTACTAAGACTACTTGTGAAAAACACTTTGAAAATCCGCTGCAAGTACTCTAAGTATTAAAACTGATTTTAGCAAAATCAGCTAAGTATTAATCAGACGAGTGGTCAACAAGACTGTTCAAAGATTTGTTCACGAACAGAACTGTTAATAACTAATCTGATCAGCTTAGTCTGTTCAGTTAAGAGTAAGAGTTTTAAAGTTAAATTTGAAGAAAATTTTTAAAGAGGTTTATTCACCCCCCCCCCCCCTCTAAACCTCTTCTGACCACTTGGGACCAACAAGTGGTATCAGAGCGGGTGGTTCATTTGAATCAGCTGCCTGATCAACGAGCTTGATCCAAGTGTTTTTCAAAGGTTTTCAAACTTTTTCAAAAGAGCATATTTTTGAAAAATCAAAACTTTTTGAAAAATGGATTGTATCAGTCATGTTCCCCACATTGCTGGTATGTCCTTTGAGGACTGGAAGATTAGAAAGGAAATCTTTCTAGCAGCCTATAATGACAACATGTACACATGTATCATTAATGGTCCATTCAAATTCACCAAGACCATCATAGTAGATGAAGCTGAAATGGTGGTGGAAAAAGATCTGACAGAGATGACAGCCGAGGAAATAAAGCTGTTCAATCTGGATAAAATTGGCCGTTTCATCATGACCAAAGCCCTGGATAATGATCGGTTTGACAAGGTCAAACATTGCAAAACTGCAAAGGAGATGTGGGACAAGGTTCGTGACATGAGTGAAGGAAACGACGCCATAAAAGAGCATCAGCTCAGTGTTGCCTTGGAAAAGCTGGACAACTTCAAGATGAAATCTGGAGAGACCATTGATCAGATGGATACCAGGTTTACCAGAACGTTGAATGAAGTTCTAAAGCTGGGAAAGACCTTTACTGACAAGGAGATCACCGTCAGAGTTCTAAAGGCCCTGCCCCCCAAGTTCAATATGAAGGTGACAGCTATGGAAGAATCAAGAGATCTGGGGAAGATTTCTCTTACAGAGCTGTTTTCTGTACTCAAGGCATTCGAGTATAAACTGCCTAGAATGGGAATTGAAGAAACCTCAACTTCAGGACCCACAGCTGCCTTAGTTGCTGCTGAAAACACCAGGAGACCAGCACACAGAAGTCAAGATGTGGACTCATCTGATGAAGCATCACTACTCAACAAGAAGGAGTACACTGCTGGAGATGTAGCATTGTTGATGAACAACTTCAAGAAGTTCTATAAGAGAAAGATGAAAAACAAATACAATCATGCTGCTTCTACTTCTAAACCAAACTCTTCTTCTCAAGAAAAAGATGATTATAAAGCAAAACTAATGTGTTATAACTGCAGGAAATTGGGACATTTCATCAGGGACTGTCCATATCCAAAAGCAGAGAAATACACTGAGGAAGAGAAGAGAATCAGAAAGGAAAGAAAGCATCAAAGAGGGAAAGCAATGGTAGCTGAAGCAGAAAAGCTTGCTGCTGTCTACTCATCTGATTCAGATTCAGACACATCTGATGAAGAATCTTCTGATGAAGAGAAACCTGCTCTCCTCTGCCTGATGGCTAAGGAATCTGATGACTCCGAGGATGAGGTAACTCCTCAAAATAATGAACTGTTTGATTCTCTAGAGCAAATGATGTTGAACAATACTACGATTGCTGGAGAATTTGTTAAGCTTAAGGAAGAGATGAGCTTGCTAAAAGAGCAAAATAACTCACTGAAACTTAAAGCTGAAAAGCCTAAAGAATCAGCAGAGTATAAACAGCTTGAGCAAGAGCATGAATCTCTGAAAGCTGAATGTGAGGTCTATAAAGGAAAAATCATGGAACTTGAGAAAATTATCGAGTCTCACGATAAGTCAACTGTTGCATCCATGCCTACATCTAGTAAACAGGAGACACCTTTAGAAAAGGATAAATTAGAATTGAATCATACTGAAAAATTCATATCTGCTGACAATAGTAAGGTCATTCTGTATGTTCAAACTTCTAAACCTACCTCATCTGAGAAAGTGGTAAAGGAGAAGAAATCTCCTAAGGCTAAAAAGAGCAAAGAGCCTAGTGTAGGAAAACAGACTAGTAAACCCAAACAGAAGAGTCCTAGGAAGTCTTCTGATAAGGTTAAGACTAATCAGACTAGTGAGAAAACTAAGTCGTCTGTTAATGAGCAAACTGTTAGTAAACCAAAGAAGCATAAGAACAAGAAAAATCAAAATGCTTGGTATGGAAATGAGTCATATTATGTGCAACCTGCTGCATATCATCCTATGTATCATGCACCTCAATTTCCTAGTTACTATGCACCTTATCCTGCTCATCCAATGCATGCATATCCTGCTTATCATGCACCTTACCCTGCTTATGAACATTATTCTTATCATACTGATCATCAACATGACTTAACTGATAATTATGATGAAAATAAAACTGTTCATGCTCCTGTCAAAACTCAGAAACCTAAGAAGCCTAAGAGTTCAACATCTTGGGTTGTCAAAGGTGGAACTAATCCTTCAGGACCCTCTCAATAAGGGTACCTAAAACAATTTTAATTTTGTTTTGTAGGATAGGATTAGGAGTAGGAGTAAAGTAGAGAAGATTTGGTACTTGGACAGTGGATGTTCAAGACACATGTGTGGAAACATACATGAGCTGACAGATGCAGTTGCTGTGGATGGTCCAAAAGTTACTTTTGGGGACAGCAAAGAAGGCAAGATTAAAGCTAAAGGAAGATTAATCAGAGGAAACATAGAGATATCTGACGTCTCATATGTCAAAGGCCTCAAATATAATCTGCTGAGCATAAGTCAATTTTGTGACAAGGGATATTCAGTCATCTTCTCAACAGATAAGTGCTTTGTCGAACAGATTGGTACAAAGAAGGTAATTTTATCTGGAAGACGACAAGGAAATGTCTACATAGTCGACTGGAATTCTGCTGACAAGAATTCAAACGTTTGTTTGGTGGCTTCAACACCAAGTGAAGTTAGTTGGCTGTGGCACAAGAGAATGAATCATTTAAACTTCAAGACCATCAACAGATTAATCAAGAATGATTTGGTAGAAGGGATTCCTAAAACAGTCATGAGCAAAGATAAGCTTTGTGACGCCTGTCAGAAGGGTAAACAAATCAAGTCATCGTTCAAAAGCAAGAAGCATCAATCTTCTGGAAGGATATTGGAGCTGCTACATATGGACTTATTTGGACCCATTGATCCAGTCAGCAATGGTGGAAAGAAATACTGCCTAGCTGTTGTGGATGATTATTCAAGATATACTTGGGTGATTTTCATGAAGAAGAAAAGTGAAACCAAGGAACATCTTACAAATCTGATGGAACTGATCCAGAATGAGAAGAGTATCAAAATATTGAAGATCAGATCAGATAGAGGGACAGAGTTCACAAACTCTACTGTTGAAGAGTATTGTAATATCAAAGGAATACATCATGAGTACTCTGCTGCCAGAACCCCTCAACAGAATGGTGTTGCTGAAAGGAGAAACAGAACACTTAAAGAAGCTGTCAGAACCATGATAGCTGAAGCAAAGCTGCCACAAAGATTTTGGGCAGAAGCAACAAATACAGCATGTTTTACCCAAAACAGATGCATGATCAACAAGCACCAAAACAAGACTCCATATGAAGTTTGGAACAACAGGAAGCCAAACATTCATTACTTTAAGATATTTGGTTGTAAATGCTATGTTTTAAATAATGGTAAAAATCACCTTACTGCATTTGCAGAAAAGGCTGATGAAGCTGTCTTTGTAGGATACTCATCTGTTAGTAAGGCTTATAGAGTTTTCAATAAAAGAACATTACTAATAGAAGAATCCATTCATGTAGTATTTGATGAGCCAAGTCAATCTTCTGAAAAGAATCAAAATGTCAATCAAGATCTGTCTACTGATTTACAGAAGATGAATGTCGGAAAGAATGAAGAATATGTACCCATCATACTACCTGATATCAACTCAGCTGATAACTCAAATGCTGTTCAAAATCACAGAGCTGACTGTCTAACAGACGAGTTGCTAACAGCTGATAGACCAGAGACTGTTCAACAGACAGCTAATGTTCAACAGACTACTACTGTATCTCCAACAGTAGTGTTGCAAGATCAAGACAAAGGACAACATTATGATTTGCAACCTGATCTCAGATGGCTCAGAAATCACCCACCAGAGTTAGTGATTGGTGATCCTTTAGACAGAGTGAAAACAAGAAGAGCTGCTGCACAAGATGCTATGTTTGCTAGTTTTCTATCTCAAATTGAGCCTAAACAAATTGAAGAAGCTCTTAGTGACTCCAACTGGATTGAAGCTATGCAGGAGGAGCTAAATCAATTTGAAAGGAATAAAGTCTGGTACTTAGTTCCTAGACCAAGTCATCAAAGAGTCATTGGCACTAAGTGGGTATTCAGGAATAAGATGAATGAAGATGGTGAAGTCACCAGAAACAAAGCAAGACTAGTGGCCAAAGGTTACTGCCAAGAAGAAGGCATTGACTTTGATGAAACTTTTGCACCTGTAGCAAGACTAGAGGCAATCAGACTCTTTCTTGCCTACGCTGCTCACAAGAATTTCACAGTCTATCAGATGGATGTGAAATCAGCTTTTCTCAATGGAGAATTGTAAGAAGAAGTCTATGTTGAACAACCTCCTGGATTTGAAGTTTATCAAGAAGAGGACAAAGTATATCGTCTGAAGAAAGCTCTTTATGGACTGAAACAGGCTCCAAGAGCATGGTATGATACTTTATCTGACTTTCTTTTAATTAAAGGATTTCGCAAAGGAAAAGTTGACAAGACCTTGTTCACTATTGAATGGGAAGAACATATTTTGCTTGTGCAAATTTATGTGGACGATATTATTTTCGGTTCAACTAATCAACAGATGTGTGATAAGTTCTCAAAGCTGATGCAGAACAAGTTTGAAATGAGCATGATGGGAGAACTTAACTATTTTCTTGGTTTGCAAGTTAGACAGTTGCCTGATGGAATCTTCATCAGCCAAGCAAAATACACAAAGGATCTGTTCAAGAAATTTGGTATGGAAACTAGCTCTACTGCTACAATTCCAATGTCTACAAGTCTTCGTTTGGATAAAGATGAAGATGGCAAATCAGTAGACATAACCAAATACAGAGGCATTATTGGGTCACTGTTATATCTAACAGCCAGCAGACCTGATATCATGTACTCTGTTGGGGTCTGTGCAAGATTCCAATCAAACCCCAAAGAATCTCATCTCTTAGCTGCCAAGAGAATATTGAAGTATATTAAAGGCACTCAAGAATTGGGATTGTGGTACCCTAGAGAGTCTGGATTTGAGCTTATTGGATATTCAGATTCTGACCTTGCAGGCTGCAAGATTGACAGAAAAAGCACAATAGGTGCCTGTCAGTTCTTAGGTAGTCGTCTGATCTCATGGATGAGTAAGAAACAAACTTCAGTTTCTATATCTACTGCTGAAGCTGAATATATAGCTGCTGGAGCTTGCTGTGCACAGATACTTTGGTTGAAGCATCAACTAGAAGATTATAACATCAAGATCAGTGGAATTCCAATCTACTGTGACAACACAAGTGCAATTTCACTTACTCAGAATACTACAAGTCATTCAAGGACTAAACATATTGAGATCAAACATCATTTTATTAGAGATCATGTGGAGAAAGGAAATGTCATGATAGAATATGTGTTTACTGAAAATCAGATTGCTGACATCTTCACAAAACCTCTAAGCGAGACAAGGTTTTCAACTCTAAGAGCTGAACTGGGTTTGTTAAAATTAGATGCATAAGCTGAGGGGGAACTCATCAGAAGACTAGAGTTCAACAGCTTACTCATCTTTATTATCTTCAAGGATTAACTTTCAACAGACTAGTTAACTTATGAATTCTTAAACTCAGGGGGAACGTGTAAGACTAGCGGTACTTCTGAATTAAAGATGAAATTTGTTAATGACAGTTAGTTGAAGTTATGTTTTCAACAGAAGACTTAACTATCGAAGATCAAGAGTATTTATCTAGCTGGATTGACAAACAGCTGAGGAAGGTTATCAGCTATTGGCATTCTCTGATAACAGCATTGTCATCAGGACAGTAGTCCATCAGATAAGTGTTTATTATACTCATCTGATTACTTAAATAAAAGCGAGCTACTTAAAACGTTTTATTCAAAACACGCTTTTATAAATAAATGTCGGGTGGTACATATTCCCGCTCTTCATTAAAATATCTTTTGAATTTGAAAGGTCGTAACAGAAGCCACACGATCATCACTGACAGAAAAACGAATCTAACGGTTGGCGGATATCACGGAAACCGACATACCCCAACTCTATAAATTCTCATCTGATCAGTCGAGTCGTTCTTTACGCACCCTAAATTTCAAAAGTACTTGTGAGAATTTTGAGCAATTTTCTGCAAAAACTCTCTTCGTTTTTCTTTCTAACTCCTACAGATCTGAAATGGCTGCTGAAGGATGTATCTCGTGTATGGTTCCTACTACCAATCCGGTACGGATCTGATGAAAGAACTGCTGAAAAGTTCAAAGCTGCTTCGCTGGTGAACTTCATGGAAACACGAAGGAGTTATCTGGACTGACCAAGTGATGGAGTACTACAACACAGCGAAAGCTGACTACAACTCACTGGAGATTAAGGCTACAGTGGGAGACAAATCTATCACCATCACCCTGCTGTTCTTCATGAGACGTTTGGGCTTCCTAACCATGGAAGACATGACGTCACT
>CM064879.1:44395290-44545292 GCA_003313485.2 Penstemon barbatus | reverse complement strand
TCGTAGGTCAGAAAGACAACGTAGAGAACCCGAAAGGTACTACGGTCTGCTGCATGAGACTGGACAGTCTCTAACCGACCCAAGGACTTACGAAGAGGCTATGCTAGACATAGACTCGGGAAAGTGGCGCGAAGCCATGGAATCCGAACTGGACTCCATGCACTCAAACAAGGTCTGGGCCTTGGTAGATCCACCAGTGGGAGTGGCTCCCGTGGGTTGCAAGTGGATCTATAAGCGAAAGCTTGGAGTGAACGGAGAGGTGATTACCTACAAGGCGCGACTAGTGGCAAAAGGATACACTCAAAGACCAGGTATCGACTTTGAGGAGACCTTCTCGCCCGTCGCAATGCCCAAATCCATTCGGATCTTGCTGGCCATAGCTGCGTGGTATAACTACGAGATATGGCAAATGGATGTAAAGACTGCCTTTCTCAATGGAGACATTGATAAGGAGATCTACATGGAGCAACCAAAAGGATATGCATCCAAAGGAGAAGAACACAAGGTGTGCAAACTCCAGAGGTCCATTTATGGACTAAAGCAAGCTTCCCGAAGTTGGAACATTCGTTTTGATGAGACAATCCAAACTTTTGGATTCATCAAGAACATGTTCGAACCTTGCGTGTACAAGAAGATCAGTGGGAGTACAGTTGAATTTTTGGTGCTTTACGTTGACGACATTCTTCTCATTGGAAACAATGTAAAAGCATTGTCTGAAACTAAAGCATGGTTGTCTACACAATTCTCAATGAAGGATATGGGAGAAGCATCATTTGTACTGGGTATAAGGATCTACCGTGATAGATCAAAAGGACTGCTGGGCCTCTCCCAATCCCAGTACATAGACAAAATCTTGAAAAGATTTAGTATGGAGGAATCCAAGAGAGGATTGCTTCCAATGAGACATGGAATTGCAGTCTCCAAGTCTATGGCCCCAAAGACACCTGAAGAGAGAAGCAATATGTCTCGAGTACCATATGCATCCGCGATAGGAAGCATAATGTATGGTATGCTATGTACAAGACCAGACGTAGCGTACGCTCTTAGCGTAACAAGTCGCTACCAGTCTGATCCAGGTGAGCAGCACTGGATAGCCGTAAAGGCAATTCTGAAGTACCTGAGAAGGACTAAGGAATTGTTCTTGGTATACGGTGGAGGAGAATTGAAATTGGAAGGCTATACAGACTCGAGCTTCCAATGTGATGTAGACGACTTCAAGTCGACATCAGGATACGTTTTCTGCCTCAATGGTGGTGCGGTTAGCTGGAAGAGCTCCAAGCAGGAAACAACCGCGGATTCAACCACTGAAGCAGAATACATTGCCGCGAGTGACGCAGCAAAGGAAGGTGTTTGGATGAGGAACTTCATCCAGGAATTGGATGTGATACCTAGCATTGCTGAGCCCATTACTATCTTCTGCGATAATAATGGGGCAATAGCGCAAGCAAAGGAGCCGAGATCTCATCAGAAATCCAAGCACGTACAGAGACGATACCACGTGATAAGAGATATCATTGGTAGAGGAGACATTAAGATGGAACGTGTCGACTCAGAAGATAATACGGCGGACCCGCTAACGAAGCCTCTGCCTCAAAAGGCATTTGAGAAACATCTGCATAAGATGGGACTCAAGAACATAAAAGACTGGCTTTAGGACAAGTGGGAGATTGATAGAAATAGTGTCCTGCAAGCCAGCTGTATGGCTAGCATTAATTGTAATTAATGAGGAACTATTCAATTTAGATTAATAAATGCACTTTTATTAAATGGTCAACTTTATCTTATGTAATATTTGTCTACGCATAAGGATAGAAGTCCTTAGATCACAGGGCTATGGGACAACCCGTGGACTGATCTCTAAGGTCGTGATCTAGAACACATTCAAGAGTCGTAGAATCCAATCGAGATAGGACATCGTTGGATTCGGTTAGACTCTCACTATTGTGTATACTCCGATGAACTGGAGGACGCTGGGGTCCACGAGCGTGACTGGGATAGTCGATACACATAAGTGGGTGGCTTGCTGGGATGGCAAGTGCACTGAATACCCCAATTAGGAAATAACTCACCATGGAAGCGGTAGTCGCATATCGGGGTTGAAGTTATTCCAATTTGCAATAGTATACGAGGAACGATCCCTAACAACTTGAGATGATAGGGTTTATCTGGTACGAGAACGTCTATACTTTGATATGAGTTCCGACTGACTGGGGATCGCCAGAAAGTCTCTGTGGACTCATGTTGGGTATAGAGGAACTCGTATGCAGATTCATATCATCAACAAAGGATCCATTGACCCGACTTGATAGGTTGGGAAATTCTCCTATGGATTTCTGTGAGAAATTAATTCTGGTAAAATCCTTGGCCAAGGTATCTGACGACTTTATGTAAGTAGCTCATAAAGATTAAGTCAAAGAGAATTTATTTCGAGACCAGAGTACATAAGGTCAAGACAAAAGAAAAGGGAATCCGATAAAAGACCATGCCCTTAAGTCTCGACTGGGAGATTGATCGATGGAGAGATTTTGTCGTATATGGAAATTTTAATGATAAAAGGTTCACTGAATTAATTCACCAGTGATTGGGCTCCATGGGCTTGTGACTGGACATCGACCGTGGAGTGTGGGAGAATTCCCAAATTAGCAGGGGTGCTAATTTTGGAATGATTAATCGACAGAGTGTTCGATTAATTTAGAGTATTAATTGCTCGAGTAATTAAATAATATTTAATTACAACCCACGGCCAATTATGTGGTGAACCTACGGGGGCATACACAATACACATGAAGCGAAAGCGAGGAAACAAGAACGAACCAGTCGACTGGGTCGACTGGGTCAAAATCGACTGGGTCGATTAAATAGGTGGGTCGACTGGGTCGACCCATATGGAACGAAAATGGATCCAATTGGAATTGGATCAAGATTATAAATTAAATTGGAATTTAATTTATGAGCAAATTAATTAATTAGGATTTAATTAATTAAATGGGAGATGATTTAATTAATTGGGCTATTTAATTGGGAGATTAAATAAAGCCCTGAAAGATTAATTAATATGGGCCATGAATTAATTAGAAGACTTAGTCTTCTAATTAAAGAGGGCCATGGCCCATGTAGGAGAATTAGTATCTTAATCCTAGAAGGATTAGGGTATGGGAGATATCTATAAATAAGAGACTAGGTCTCATATCTCACAAACAACTCTTCAAGCAAAATCAAGAAAAGCAAAAATTCTCTCTCCCTCTCCCTGTGATCGGCCGAACTACTCTTCCACTTTGGAAGAATTTTTCGTCTTTGTTTTTCGTTTCAAAGTCGTTCTAAAACCTAGATATTAATATACCCTATGTTCTAGTCGATTAGGATATATTAATTTTCGTGATATTGTGGTGTATCAACTCGTAGAGGCGCAACACGTGGGGCGCTACCAAAAGGTGTGGGTCGATCAACCGGGGTCAGAATTCAGAGCTCATCTTGCTAGCCGAGGATTTGCAAGGAGACAGGTATAAACGAGAAAACTTATACTGTCTCTTATTTACATTCATATATATACAACTAGAGAATATCCTGGCAAGATTCTTTAAGAGGCCCTAGAAATTTTTATATTCCGCTGTGCCTAGGGCTGTTTTTCTTACCGAATCCCAACATATTTGAGATAAGAAGCTGACGAACATTGCTTAATTTGCAGCAGATCTCCTTGTCTTTACCCTATCCAAATGATCACCAATCACCAGCTCTGGTGGGTGATTCTTGAGCCATCTTAGATCAGGGTGCAAATCATAATGTTGTCCTCTGTTTTGATCTTGCAACACTACTGTTGGAGTTCCAGTAGAAGTCTGTTGAACATCAGTTGTCTGTTGAACAGTCTCTGGTCTGTCAGCTGTTTACAACTCTTCTGTTAGACAATCAGCACTGTGATTTTGAACAACACTTGAGTTAGCAGCTGAGTTGAGATCAGGTAGTATGATGGGAACATATTCTTCATTCTTTTCAACACTCAATTTCTGAAAATCAGTTGACAGATTTTGATCAGTACTTTGATTCTTTTCAGAAGATTGATTAGGTTCATCAAATACTACATGAATGGATTCTTCTACAAGTAAAATTCTAAAGTAATGAATGTTTGGCTTCCTGTTATTCCAAACTTCATATGGAGTCTTGTTTTGGTGCTTGTTGATCATGCATCTGGTTTGGGTGAAGCATGCTATATTTGTTGCTTCTGCCCAAAATCTTTGAGGCAGCTTTGTGATGGGATAGTGCCCTGCAAGCCAATAGATTTTAGCTTGTATAAGGACTATCATTTGATAAGCTTTCTCTAGTATAAATGAATTAATACGATCGTTTGTTTATCTATGTAAATCAAACAATGGCCAACTTCATCTCTCGCGAATAACTTAAGCGATTGGATGAAACCCTGAGATTACTTATGACTAAGGGATTATTCACTTCAGTATTGGGTGCGATTAATCATGAAACAGTCTCAAAGGTCGTGATCTCGAAAATGTTCCAAGTCATAGATTCCTATCGAGACGGGGTATCGAGGGAATCGCAAAGACTTGTAGGATTATGCATGATTCACATGAAGTGAATTTGTTGTCGTTTCATGAACAAGACATTTTGTTGTCAGTGCATATGACTAGGTGGTTCGATAGGGGATCGAACGCATCGAACGACCCGAACAGAGAGACCCATTGTGGAAGTGCGTAAAAGCATATCGGTGATGGGATGTCTCTCAAGACTTATAACAGTGTACGATTTAGTCCTTAGACTTGAGATGCTAGGGCGAATTCGGTATACGGGTGTGCATACTTTGATTTAGGAGCCGGGCACATAGCTTGTCCATTGTGCGCCTACGTTGGGTATGTATAGTCGTATGCGCGGATGGTTAGCATCAAAATGGGATCTACCGACTCGACGTAGTTCGTTGAGAGAATTTCCTATACATTCTTAGATAATATGTTCCGAGAAACCCGTGGCCACGGTCGGTGACGGATTTGGAAAGGGGTTTCCAGATTTAGCAGTCACACTGGAATTATTGTCCTGAATTAGAAAGTATAGTTATCGAGATAATTAGAGGTGCCGACCAATTCACACACCCTAGGTCTCGATCGGGAAATTAGTCGATAGAGGGACCGTATGTACATGGTACTTATAAGAGGTGAGGTTCACTGAGATCAATTCACCTGAAGTTGGGCCTCATGGGCTTGTGGCTAGACATCGACCATGAGGTGTGGGTACTCCTGAATTAATAGGGAGATTAATTCTTGAGTGGTCAATTAAAGTGGTTAATTGATCGGAGCAATTAATGAAATATTAATTGCTCACTAATTAAATCACGTAATTGTGAGCCTGCGGCCAATTGATGGTGAACCTAGAGGGTCACACACAATCAGTTAGGACTGTGACAGTCAACTGAAGAAAGAATTGATTTAAAGAATTAAATCAATAGAATTAAATGGTTAATTCTAAGAGAGAGAAAATTAATTAGATTATTCTAATTAATTAAAGTATTTAATTAAAGGGTTAATTATAGTATTAAATCTTTAATTAGATTTAATGGGCTATTTAATTAAAGTGTTAATTAAATGAATGAGCCATTTAATTAAAGTGTTAATTAAATGAGTGGGCTATTTAATTAAAGTATTAATTAAATAGATGCAAGACATGGGCCAGTTTAATTAGTGGCCCATTAACTAAAGTCTTGCACAAGGAGTTAGGGTTTTTGGTATTCTCTATAAATAGGGAGTCTTAGAGACTCAAACCTAATGGAAAATAGAGAGAGAATCCAAAAGGGAAGAAACACTAAAACCCTAACCAACTCCTACATAGCCGCCGCCCCCTTCAACCCTAGCCCTAGTGCGCCGCCGCCTAACCCTAGCCGCCGCCACCGCCTATGTGTGCTAGTGGATGGCCGTGCCACCTCTCTCTCTTCCTTCTTCGTGTACATCTAGAGTTGGATCTTGATCCAACTCTTGATTTTGACAAGTTTCCATCCTAGTTCTGAGCCTGAGGATCGAAGCAGTCACAGATCTAGCTGGTGTGGACTATTCTCTAGAGGCACAACACATGGGGTGCTTCTCACGAACCAGATCCATCAGATCTGAATGAAGACCGGAGGAAAAACCACCACCTTGCCTGTGGTGAGGTAAATTGCTATTTACCATTTTATAATTTAGTAATTTGTTTGCTAAATTGTATTCAACCTTTTCGTATGTGCTAATAAGTAAACCCTGGGAATTGGTGTATGAAAATTTTTTAAATTCCGCACCGTTGTAGTTGACAATCATACCCATGAAATCCCAACACTTTGCTTCAGCCATCATCGTTCTGGTAGCTTTTTTCAGAGTTCTGTTTCTCCTTTCAGCAACTCCGTTCTATTGGGGGGTTCGGGCAGCAGAGTACTCATGATCTTTAGTATCTTCATACTCTTCTTATTTTGGATTAGCTCCATCAGATTTGTAAGATGCTCCTTGGTTTCACTTTTCTTCTTCATGAAAATCACCCAAGTGTATCTTGAATAATCATCCACAACAGCTAGGCAGTATTTCTTTCCACCATTGCTGATTGGATCAATGGGTCCAAATAAGTCCATGTGTAGCAGCTCCAAGATCCTTCCAGATGATTGGTGCTTCTTGCTTTTGAATGATGACTTGATTTGTTTACCCTTCTGACATTCGTCACAAAGCTTATCTTTGCTCATGACTGTCATTGGAATTCTTTCTACCAAATCATTATTGATGAGTCTGTTGATGGTCTTGAAATTCACATGATTCATTCTTTTGTGCCACAACCAACTGACTTCACTTGGTGTTGATGCCACCAAACAAACGCTTGAGTTCTGGTCAACAGAACTCCAGTCCACTGTGTAGACATTCCCTTGTTGTCTTCCAGATAAAATAACCTTCTTTGTTCCAATTTGTTCAACGTAGCACTTATCTGTTGAGAAGATGACTGAATATCATTTATCACAAAATTGACTTATTCTCAGCAAATTGTATTTGAGGCCTTTAACATAAAAGACGTCAGATATCTCAATGTTGCCTTTGATCAGCTTTCCACTTGCTACAATCTTGCCTTCCTTGCTGTCTCTAAACGTCACATTAGGACCATCCAGAGCAACAACATCAGTCAGCTCATGTATGTTTCCACACATGTGTCTTGAACAGCCACTGTCCAAGTACCAAATATTTTCTACTTTACTCCTACTCCTAATCCTAACCTACAAAACAAAATAAAATTGTTTTAGGTACCTTTATTGAGAGGGTCCTGAAGGATTAGTTCCACCTTTGACAACCCAAGATGATGAAGTCTTAGGCTTCTTAGGTTTCTGATGTTTGGCAGGAGCATGAACATATTCATTTTTATCATGTTTATCAGATTTGCTATGTTGTTGATAATCAGCATGATAAGGATAATGTTCATAAGAAGAATAAGATGCATGATAAGCAGGATATGCATGCATTGGATGAGCAGGATATGGTGCATAGTAAATTGAAAATTGAGGTGCATGATACATAGGAGGATATGCAGCAGGTTGCACATAATAAGACTCATTTCCATACCAAGCATTTTGATGTTTCTTGTTTTTATGCTTCTTTGGTTTCCTAGATGCTTGCTCATTAACAGACGACTTAGTTTTATCACTAGTCTGATTGATTTTAACTTAATCAGAAGACTTCTTAGGACTCTTCTGTTTAGGCTTACCAGTCTGTTTTCCTACACTAGGCTCTTTGCTCTTTTTAGCCTTAGGAGTTTTCGTCTCCTTTAACTCTTTCTCAGGTGAAGCAGGTTTAGTAGTCTGAACATACAAAATGACCTTACTATTGTCAGCTGATACATATTTTTCAGTATGGTTCAGTTCTAACTTATCATGTTCTAAAGGTGTCTTCTGTTTACTAGAGATAAGAGTGGATGCAACAGATGGCTTTTCATGAGACTCAATTGACTTTTCAAGTTCCATGATTTTTCCTTTTAAGTACTTCACATTCAGCTTTCAGAGATTCATTTTCTTGCTCAAGCTGTTTATATCCATCTGATTCTTTTGGCTTTTCAGCCTTGAGTTTCAGTGAACTGTTTTGCTCTCTTAGCAATATCATATCTTCCTTAAGCTTACTAAATGCTTTAGCAATAGTAGTATTGTTAAGCATCATTTGTTCAAATGAATTAAACAATTCATTATCAAGAGAAGTTACCTCATCATCCTCGGAGCTATAAGATTCCTTAGCCATCAGGCAGAGAAGAGCAGGACTCTCTTCATCAGAGAAATCTTCATCAGACGTGTCTGAATTCGAATCTGATGAGTAGATAGCAGCTAGCTTTTCCGCTTCTGCTACCATCACCTTGCCTTTCAGATGCTTTCTTTCCTTTCTGATTCTCTTTTCTTCTTCTGTATACTTCTCAGCTTTAGGATATGGGCAGTCTCTGATGAAATGACCTAATTTCCTGCAGTTATAGCACATCATTTTAGATTTATAAGAATCTTTGTCATGAGAAGTAGAAGCATTGTTGTATTTGTTCTTCATTTTTCTTTTATAGAACTTCTTGAAGTTGTTCATCAGCAATGCAACGTCTCCAGCAGTGTACTCCTTTTTGTTGAGTATTGTGGCTTCATCAGATGGGTCCACATCTTTACTTTTGTAGGCTGGTCTTCTGGGATTTTCAGCAGCAACCAGGGCAGTTGTGGGACTTGAAATTGAGGTTTCTTCAACACCCATTCTTGGCAGTTTATACTCGTATGCCTTGAGTACTGAAAACAGCTCGACGAGTGAGATTTTTCCTAAATCTTTTCACTCTTCCATGGCTGTCACCTTCATGTTGAACTTTGGAGGTAGAGCCTTCAGCACTCTGACGGTTATCTCCTTATCAGTGAAGGTTTTTCCAAGCATCAGAACATCATTCAGCGTCCTTGTGAACCTTGTATCCATCTGATCAATGGTTTCCGCAGACTTCATCTTGAAGTTGTCCAGCTTTTCCAGAGCAACACTCAATTGATGCTCTTTAATAGCGTCGTTTCCTTCGCTCATATCACGAACCTTGTCCCACAATTCTTTGGCAGTCTTACAATGCTTGACTTTGTCAAATCTGTCGTTGTCAAGGGCCTTGGTCATGATGAATCGCCCAACTTTGTCCAGGTTGAACAGTTTATTTCTTCGGCTGTCATCTCGTGTAAATCATTTTCCACCGTTATATCGACTTCATCAACTTTGATGGTCTTGGTGAATTTGAATGGACCTTTGATGATACATGTGTACATGTTATCATTGTAGGCAGCTAAGAAGATCTCCATTCTAATCTTCCAGTCTTCGAAGCTCATACCAGCTATGTGGGGAACATGGCTGATACAATCCATTTTTCAAAAATTTTAATTTTTCAAAAAGATGCTCTTTTGAAAAGTTTGAAAAACACTCGGATCAAGCTCGTTGATCAGACAGCTGATTCTAATGAACCACCCGCTCTGATACCACTTGTTGGTCCCAAGTGGTCAGATGAGGTCTAGAGGGGGTGGGGGTGAATAGACCTGTGAAAATTTTAAACAAAATCTTATCTTTAAAACTGTTGCTCAAACGTAAGCAGACTAAGCTGTTACAGAACAGTAAGCTTACAAGGCTGATCGCGAACAAATCTTCGAACAACTTTGTTGACCACTAGTCTGATAGTTACTTAGCTGATTTTAGTTAAAATCAGTTTTAATACCAGAATACTTGCAGCGGATTTTTAAAGTGTTTTTCACAAGTATACTTAGTAGTTTGAAAGTTTTATCCCCAATTTTTGTAAACTCCTTTAAACCTTTTTCAAACAGTTTTGTAACGTGTTTTATGCAAGTCTGAAAGTATGCAAGTAAAAAGCAATGTAAAAACACAATGATTTTTATAGTGGTTATATGGATGTAAATATCCTTTAGTCCACTCTTCCAAGTCACACAGATCTTGGGTTATACTAAAAACACACAGTAATCAGTATACTCTACTTGTGCTTTACAACAAATGATAAGCCACAACTTCGCAATAGGAAATCAAAAAGAAATTCCTACTCTCCGAAATAATATCACACACAAAGATGGATATCTACTCCTCACAACACTCTCTTTTACAAATTCAATCAGAAAATGTATGTTCTTTTAACTTCAACGGCTTCTGTCAACAAATGACTTCAGCAGACAAGTGAGCTGTTCTTGAGCTTTGAGACCTAGAAAATATTTTGCTTCGAAATCAATCTCTCAGATGTTGTGTTTTTTTTCTCTTCGTCTTTCTCAGCTATTTATATTCACTCTTTGAATTATGTCCGTTGAAGTGAGACAAAATTCAAATCTCTTAATTTCTGGTCCTTAATTTCCGCGAACGGCTCTCTGCACAGTGACAATACTGCAGACTGTACTTTCTGTCAGGCAGCACTAAATGCACCGAGCTGATACGAGTTATTTCTTCAATCATTTGCCATTAATAACATCAAACTTCAGCATTTATTACTCCAGTGGCATTTATTACCGTTGGGACGACTTCTTGATCTTTCCACTTGGCTGATGAGAGTACACGTCTGATGATGAGCAGAGCTGATCTCAAACTTGAACAAATCTGATTTGAGTCGGCTGATTTACACCAGTCTGATTTCTTCTTTTCAGCAGATCAGTAGTCTTCTGGACCTTAAATATTTGACCCGTCTGATATGTCTTCTTACTTGGTCAAAATTCTTCTAAGGGATTACAACTTAGTTGTCTTTACTTAGCTGATATGAAGTTTTGGAAATCATCAAAACCTCCCTTAACTAATTCAAATTCAATGCACTCTTATCTTCATCTTTATCCAACATAAACATTGTGGTTTTTTTAAATTTGCAATGGACACTCATAAAAAATTGTTCAATTCTAGAAAACATAAAGAAAAATAAGTTTCAAGTCTAGTCCAATATTTTAAAAATCAGACCGAACATCGAACCGATAGTCTTATTGGTTATTGGTTAAATTTGTTTAACCGTTTTAACCACTGGTTCAATCGGTATGATGTTATTGCAATATAATATTTTAATTTAAGTTTTAATATATGTAATCAACTATTTACAAAAATATATTATTTATTTTTTCAATTTTATTTTAATAAACTAATGTTTATCTCATGATCAATTATTTTTCTTACAAATTTTGAGTTGAGAATGAATGATAAAAATAAAATTACAAGTTTGATAACATGATATAATTCAAATTATAATAAACAACATATCAAAAACAATAATTTTATTACTAATCACCTAGGAAAAAGAGAAATCATTGATGAATTTTGTCATTGATTTATGTAAAAAAAGTGAAAATGCTTGAAGTTTGAGAAAACAAAAAAACTTTTCTAATGAAATTGATGCTTAAATATATTAACATAAGTTATTATATAAAAGATTTTTTGTTTCTCGTTGATTTTATTTAATTCAAAGGGAAAACAAGAAGAAGAGATGTGAGAGTTTTGTTGAAATTTAAAGGTCGCGGAAGAGAAGTAAAAATTTACAGCGTAAACATTTTATTTCTATAAGTGAACCAGTGGTTCAATCTGTTCACTGGTTCATTGGTTTTATCGATTTTTGATCAGTTTTTTCGATTCGAAATGGTCAGGAACAAAGATGGTTTTGAAGGGTTAACTGGACCAAATTGGCAGTCGATTATCAGTTAAACCGACTGATACAATCCAATTTTTAAAACACTGGTCTAATCAGCTTAGCTATGTATAAAAGTAGTTTGTTTGGGTTTAGTTGAATAACAAATTAATTATTTGCGTTATTTTAAATATGCGGTTTAACTTTATGTGATAAAAATAATGTCAAAATATCTCCCTGTATTTTTATAAAACAAACAAACTGCCTTTGTCTTGATTTTTATATTTTTAGAAGGGGGTAAAATGCTCATTACGCAATAGCACATGAAGTTAAAGTGTCCATTACGCATATCACGTATAGGTAAATTTTCGATTTACGCATATCACGGGAGGGGGATGTATAGTAAGGTGAATATGTTGTCAATGGTAAGGTCAAATTTGTCATATTTTACCTTAAAATAAACTCTCGGTCGCATTAAAGATTGTATATGCAACACCTCCACTAGCAAGAAGGTAAATTGCTCATTATTTCATATCGCGTGGAAATAATTTATTTATTATTTCATTTCACATGTAGGTAAATTGCATATTAGATATATCATATGGAGATAACTTGCAAAAATCCCGTTTAGTTCACTCAAACAGATCAAACCTTATTAGATTAAGAGCTTCAAGAGGTCTTAGCCAGCACTTATTTGACACAAATAAAATTATTGATTTGACATCTGTCATTTATTTTTCACTCATATAAAGTCATTGATTTAACATTTACCTCTAGTTTTCTCCTCCAAACTCCAACAACTAAACTTCAGTTAAAATCATATCTCAAATTTGCAAAACTCAGTCACTGATATTTAATAATATTTTCATTGAACTCAATCACTATTACTTAATAATATTTTCATATTTAATTGTTCTATTGAAATCATTAGCCAAATCAAGTTTCAAAAGTTTCGCAGAAAACTCCTAAATTACTTGTTGAGGTCAAACTGAAACGGAACCCAATCAAACGTCTTCATATTAAGCCTAGGGTGGAGAAATTTGCTTTTTTGGTACCATATGATAGACAATTTCGCAACTTTGGTACTATTAGACATAAATACAAATTGGGTACCACATGATAGGTTTTCGTCGCAATATTGATACAAATAGACACGGAAATACAAATTTGATACCACATGATAGGTTTTCGTTGCAATTTTGGTACCATTTGGATGGAAATGAACAGAAAAGTGTCTTGGAAAAAAATTAAAAAATCTGACAAAGGGTTGATCATGTGCAGGTGTGCAAATAACGCAAGTGATTTTGGAGGGAAAATGAATGATAACGATAATTTTTCATTCGTTTTCGTCCAAATTGTATCAAAATTGCAATGAAAATCTACCACGTGGTACCAAATTTGTATTTTCTTGTTAAATAATGGGGTTTTTTGCACTTTGCACCCCCGGAACATGGGAAATAGGCACTTTGCACCCTCGAAACTTAGATTTAGCACTTTGCACCCTCGAAATATGAAAAAATGCAGCACTTTGCACCCTCGTTTATTTTCAAGCAAAAATTCAAGGGCAAAATAGATAATTCTTTTGTAAATGAATTTTCTATTTTGCCTTAGATTTTTTTCACTCCGATAGTCAACTTTGACGAAAAAAAGAGGGGTTTGAATTTTTTAATGAGGGTGTTAAGTGTTAATTTTGTGTTTTGGGGTGCAAAGTGCCCATTTATTATGTTTGAAGGTGGAAGTTGCTGATTTGTTCTTAAATAGCGGGTGTTAAGTGCTAATTTTATTTTAGGGGTACAAAGTGCGAAATTCTCAAGTTTTGAGGGTGGAAAGTGCCAATACTATTGAAATACCTATTTTTCCCTTGAATTTTTGCTTGAAATAAACCAAGGTGCAAAGTGCTATATTTTTCATATTTTGAGGGTGCAAAGTGCTAAATCTAAGTTTCGGGGGTGCAAAGTGCATATTTCCCATGTTTCGAGGGTGCCAAGTGCCAAAAAACCCTAAATAATGCCAATATTACAGAAATTGTCTATCTTGTGGATTAAAAAGAACCAATTTCCCCTTTAAGGTGTTTGGGATGAAACTACTTGAATTGAATGATTCTTTAAAACGTGGAGAAAATAATGCTTGGACTGTAGCGTTCCGAGAAGTACACTCATGTATGGCTGTGGGCAATAATCTTCTTATTTGATGTTGCAATGCAGCATACGCACAAAATATTTTTTCTTCAAGGAACAAAAATGCTGGATTACAATTATATGGATGAGTTTATTTTACTATATATCGACAAGAAATACAACATTCGGATTAGAATTAGAGAAACAAATAGGAGACAATTATGGTCTATTTGTTTCAAAGAAATTTTAGGGCATCTCCAGTGATGTCTTCAGTATAAGTCCAGTTTCCCCTCAGATTTTAAATTCAGTTTTCTCTTTCCTTTTTATAAGTCATCTCAAATAACTCAATCTATCAATTCCATTAAATTCTAATTCTCATATTCCCCACTCTCAATTAATAATAATAATAATAATAATAATAATAATAATAATAATAATAATAATTAAATAATAAATAAATAACAATAAGATATAATTTAAGATTAACATTAATAATAAGATATAATATTGGTACACAATAATACAACAATTTAAGAATTGACCACCAATATTTTATTTTAAAAAAACACAACAATTAAATAGTTGACAACCAATAATTTTTTTAAAGTACACAACAATACAACAATTAAATACTTCATTGACATTGTTTGGGAATAATAAAAATAACTTAAGATTGACATTAACTTTTCCAAAGTTGATCTTACGCGTTTTCGTGTGTTCGATCAAGGATGGATAAGCAATGCAGTAATGCTAGACAATAATAAAGAAAGATCAATAGTATAGTATTCTGAATTATCGAGTACAGATTACAAGTGTTTAGAGTCCTATCCGAGCATTATAGGATGCCGTACAAGCTAGAGGACGAAATACATATGAGAAGGCCTATACTACTATTCCCAAGTGAGTCCGAGCAGCAGTCTCAAAGCAAGTGCACCTGGGAAGTTGTGTCCGGTGTCATAAATGCATGGGGTATTTATAGCAGAATTGATGGGCTTGGGCCTAGGCTCGGCCCATCAGCATCTTTCGAGCTCGGGCTCTCGATGGGTCGGAACACAGTTAAGAGATCTGGGCCAGCTCTTGATTCCAGTGGGCAGGATCTAGTGATGGTCGAGTTACATCGAACCTGCGAAGGCAGGGGACCCAAATTACCCCTCATCAATACTCCCCCACTTCTCGAGCGTAAAATGGAGCTTGCGCTCGAAGAAGTATGAGTTATGTCACATGTTTCCACGAGATGAGCCGCCCCGCCGTGTTTCGGGTATGCCTCGTTAAAAACTTATCTCGGAAAAACCCAATGGGATAAAAACCGAGTTAGGGAAAAAGAGTGCATATATAAGAAACAGTTTATCGGTGTGTCGTAAAGATAATCTCATCGTAGGTTCTTTATCATTCCTCGATGCTAAATTCCCTTTCTTGAGAAGTGCTTTCCGAGTTTCCCGACCATAATAAGGAGGTTAATGGAATACCAAGGGAATAATTTCCGGGGAGTTTACTCCGCAATTTACAAGCAAAGGACCAAAAATGCAATTCTTTGAAGGGTAACATTAGAATTTTACTCTGGGTAAGTTCAACCGTCGCGGTTACTTGGGGACCTCTTTGCAATCTTACCTTTTTAACCCCGTATATATATGTTGACGCGTTGAAAAATTACTTTCATATTGCATTTTCTCTTGAGCTCGGAGTGTTTGAATCGAAATGGCACTTACTTTAGTATATTCATTTCCAAATCCATAATGTCAAGTTCTAGAAGTTCAAAGGGCAAGAATAAGGTCGAAGAGAATCAAGAGTCCGATCCTTTGTTAAAGCTCGTTGATGATTATGAAGATGGAGAATTTCGTCAAGGAGGCGAGGATGACGATCCGAGCGAGGATCTTGAAGAAAATGAGGTCGAGAAACGCAGCATCGGTGAGGGTGCCTTCGTCAGAATTTTCAAACCCACGCTTGCTTCCGAGGCCGTGACCTCGAACACGTCAGAACTTCCTGCTAAAGAAACTTCCTGTTGTTTTTCGAAGAAAGATCGCGCTTATCTTGAGACGGAGTTTGGGAAATATCTTCCAAAAGGGTTTTCGATCGTCATTCCTTCTTATTCCGACCGTGCTACCGAGCCCCCGGCTGGCTGTCAATCCTTTTATGAGGGCCAATTCTCCTGTGGTCTACGTATTCCATTCGTTCCCCTTATCAGAAACGTCCTTTCTTTCTTTTCGCTGTCCCCCGCTCAACTTCTCCCGCACTCCGTCGCCTACAAAGTAGCATTCAGTGCTCTTATGGAGGCAAAAGGGGAAGAGGCTTCTTTTAGCAACTTCTGGCATACCTTCCGAATGGATTTAGGCAAGGGTTCCAATGCGGGGTTCGTATCCATTCTTCAGAGGTCGAAACGACCTTTTCTTATTAAGATAACAACAAGAAAGAGTATAGGCTGGAAGAGGAGGTTCTTCTTCGTAAAGGGTCCTGATATTCCGATATCGGAAGGTAGCTCGAAAACAAGACCATACCGATGGGATGGTGCAAATTCTTGGTCGTATGGTCCTCGCAGAATTAAGGAGAAACTCAGTCAACGTCTTTCCGATGAATTTCTCGAGCAAATGCGGTCCAACCCTTATCATGCCAAGTTCTTAGTCCAGGAAGGCGTTTTGCGATTAGCTGGCTTGAGCCAGTGCGATTATCCTGCCCCGGAGATTAAGTATCCCGGTCCCTCTTCCGAAGGGTCTCGTTTGCAAACTAATGTCCTGCCAACCTCTAGTGCTCCGCCCCTTGCGATTCCTTCTTTGAGTAAGCTCCTTATTTTTCTGTCTATATTGAGGTTTATCCGAATAAGTCTTTTTTTGTCTAAATCCGTGCCTGATTCGTATTACCCCGCAGGTCGAATCGTCGAGAAATTTCGAGTGTCCGCCGCCGGCTTGATCGGAGATAAGCCATTTTATTTTGAGCCGTCACCATATACTTTCGAAAAGAGTGTGGATGCACGTAATATCGGTGGGAACTCAGTCGTCATAGCAGCTACAATTCCCGATTTGAGAGGGGTTGGCACTATGAGTTGCCTGAATTCTGCCACTGCCGGACCTCTTCGAGCTTTGTTTTCCCCGGATACTTCCGTTCTTTCGTCGGTCGGCTATAGCCAGCATTCTTGGAATCGAATTCAGGGTGTCCAGGAGTATGAGAAGCTCCTAAGTCGAAAAAGAAATGCCGAACATCCCGGGCCCTCAAGGAAGGTAAAACCTTTTGGTACGAAATCTGACTCTGTTCCATGTCGAGAAGGTAGGTCGGAGCCTGATGTGGCGGACTTTATGGAAGAGCATCTTCGAGGTAGCAGAGCTGCTGGATACCCTGAAGATGGCACCATTCTGACTGATCTGGATGTGGGTGGGGAAAACGAATTCGACAAGGCCGCTAGGATTTTTATGGCTGGTCGGTTCAAGCGGGATATGCTGCTTCACACCGTCAAAGGCGATTTTGAGGTTTTGAGTGACTTCTCCCGAACGTATCACGAGGTGAAAATTTGTCTTTTGTCTCTCTTCTTTCTTTAGAATCCCTAGCCTTTACTGATATTCGAAAATGTCTTGTAGGTCGGGGATTTGTTCGCCCTTCAATCCTATCGTTTGGCGTTACTGGAGCAGGAATCGCAGGACGCTCATGATGCATATGCCCAATTTTTTGCTGATAACCAGGCCATTCGATCTCAGCTGGCGGAGAGTCAGCGAGAATTGTTCCAAGTAAAGAAGGAGCTCGAGAAAGCGAGTACGAAACGTTCCTCCTCAGTGGAAGAGGACTTGCTGGCGTCCGTTAAAGAGAGGAGTGCCCTCGAGGAAGAGCTGAAGAAAGTAAAGATAGAACTCGAATTGGCGAAGCAAGATTCCGAGCGTGCATATGCCCAGGGCCGGGAAGAAGCCGAGATTCCGGCCATACGAGAATTCTTGGAATCTCCTGTCTTAGATCCTTTAATTCAAAGGAAAATGGGAGAAATTCTTCAGACGATTTTTTATAAAGGGGTCCAACAATTAGTGGCGGCCAAGAAGATTCCGGATGACATGGAGGAGTACTTTAAGTATATGAACCCTTTCAAGAACGCTGAAGGGAAGGATTATAAAGCTTCTTCTCTACCCAAGATGGATATTAACTGGCAGGATCATCGCTTTGCCCCCTTAGTTGAGGAGTATGGCATTCCTATGCCTAACCCCGATGTGCTCGAGCGTTCCGACGACGCTCTTCCCTTCATGTCGGGAGGAATGAGCGAGGATGCCATCATAGGTGATGCACCAGATAAGGAAGGCGACCGATCCTTCGATCAGACCGAGTAATTGTTTAACTTTGAACATATTTCGCCCGATCGTCTGTTTAGCAAGTCACTATAGTCGAGCGCGCCGGAGGTGCGATTCATAGTTTTGTTGTTAGGAATTAATCGTATTTACGCATGTAAGTCATTTCTGTAAACGGATTTGTTTTCTTTTTCCATCCTGATTCGTGTAACTTGTAAATGCCGACCTTACAAATATCTAGACATCATTTAATTTTCAAGGTTCGATAACTCTTTGCACTTTATGCTCGAACTTAGCTACTCCAGGTGGGAATTTTCTTCACGGTTGCGTCGATTCATTATCGTAATTGTAGGGCGTAGTGTCTATAAATATTAGGATCTCTTCTCATTACTCACACGACATTTTTCCTTATAGAGATCGGAGCTCTCCCCATATTTTCTGCATTTTCTGAATTTCTTAAAAAGTAAAGATCCGAGCTTATCTATCCCGAATTCGCTTATCATGGAAAATGTATTAGGCAAAGCTATCGATCCCAAATCGCTATTTGGTGGCTCGAAAAATAAGAACTCGAGCAAAGAGCAGAAAGAACAGAAAGCTGCCAAGGAGGCCAAACCCTCCAAATCTTCTTCTAAGACCTCCTTGTCTTCCCCCAATGCTCTCAAAGGTGGGGAAAATAAGAAAGAAAAAAGCAATTCTTCAAAGCAATACAAGGGCAGTTCCGGCAAGTCCATTCTGGATGAAGAGCTCGAGGCTGCACTCGGGAGTTTTTCCCCGAAAGTGGTCGAGTCTCCGAGTGAAGATCCCGTCCGAGAAAAGACTCCTATTCCCTCTTCGAACAAGAGGCCTTATTCCGATGGGGTCACTCCCATTGAGGCTTTACAAAATCTTGCTATTGATAGCAAGTCATCTTCCGATGCTTCGACCGCTGCTCCCGCGGGGAATCTCAGCAAAAAATCCAAGTTAGAGATTGGTGGAGGGGCCTCTGCTGAAGCTCTGAAGATTGATAATCCTCCCGAACTCCGGGTTAACCCCATTCCTTCGAAAGTTACTCCTTTCCTGCCCGAGGGGTCGAAAGACGGGGTCTTCTTCTAAAACTGATCCCATGGATAATCTATTGCAAGTTAACTTTACTTCTTCGGAAACTAACATGCCCAAGGAGAGAAACACGTCCAAAGAGAGAAACATAGAAGAGTTGTTCGAGTCTGGGCAGCACTTCCTTTTTCAGGTGTACATATGTTTATTTATTCTCTTTTTTTTTTTTTTTTTTTTTTTTTTTACGTTGCCGATCCTTTTAACAGGCCGGACAAGATTTTATTGAGCTCAAAACGTTTGCTGAGCGGGAAACGAATCAGCGTGCTGCTATTTCCCTCGCGCTGGAGAAGAAGAAAATCGAGTTCGAGCGTGTCTTCGCAGAGAAGCTCGCTTTAGAGAGGGAGAAGACTGCTAAAGAACATGGAAAAGAGATCCACAAGCAGCTGAATGATGAGCTCGAGAAACTGAAGAGTTTTCATGAGCAGGAGAAACAGGAGTTCGCTCGTCTAGAAAATGAGGCCTATGACCGCGGATATAAAGCGGGATGTGAGGCTCGTAATGCCGAGCTTCGAAAGATCTTTTCCGACAATAAATTTCTTTAGATGTTGTCTTCTATTTACCCGGACTTGTAATATGGTTATATTGTGTTTACTCATGTGACTATGAAAAATTCCAGACATTTTTATCCCCCATGGTTTGTAATAATCTATCTGTTTCTCGAATTGCATGTTCTTCTATAATTTGCTGCGTTTTTCTGTCCATGCTTTAGTTTGATTTCTTCGTTTGACTTTGTGTTCGCGATTTTCGATCTTCAATCTTGATGTATCAATTCCCCTTAATTTCCGAAAATAATATCACTTTCTCTTCCCGCCAAAATTCTCGGGAGGCGCGACATTCTTTTGATCTTGACCGTTTCTTCTGTTTTCTGCTAGCCGTTGGATTTTTGAGTATAGTATCTATAAATTGTGCTCTTCATTTTGCATTCTTATAATATTTTTCGAAAACAGATTCCTTCGACCATGCTGATTAAAAGATCTTGTTGCACGACTCAATATTTCGAATTTCGAGTTAGGAATTTTCTTGCGTATCATAGTCAAATTTATACTTCAACCTCGACTAGGGTATCTGCAGGCGAACGCTATTTCAACCTTGAAGACAAATAAGCTTCATTGCTGACCATCCACGACCCTAATGGCCTATGGCCTTTTCGTGGTTTTGCGAGGTTCTGGCGTCAAGTTTTTCGAGGGTATGACGCAATTTGCTAGGTTCTTTCTTGAAAATGTCATGGGTAGTGCTTCGGGGACTGACGTCCTTAAGAGAATATTCAAATTCTTCCTAGGAAAGAGATGTATTATCCCTCTACTTTTTGAGGAATCGCAGCCACAGTTGAAAACTTGTTGGCTTGACAGGTGCCTCCTATTCGAGTAAGGACATTATCGTCCGCCGAAAATTTCATAGGATCGCCTCGCTACGAGGCTTATCTCTCGTTCGGATACATAGATTTGTTCTTTGCCAATGTTCTCACGACTGTAAAAAGTACTTAATAGTAAAAGATTGGCTTTGTATGTAATAGGAGTTGATGTCTTTATAACTTGTAATTGCTTGTCAAGCTCGGAAAATAATAGTCTTTTTATCGATCTTTACGACTTCTTTATTTATCCCCGGGCTAATTATTGATAACGCTCTCTTTACAAGCTGTATTTTGAATTCTTCATGATTTTCCTTTGACGACTGAAACTGAGATTATAATGAATTCGGATAGGATGAACTCGAGCGGAATAATTTTGACATTTTCTTCACTTTTTTCCGAAACAGTTTCTGTATTCTCGGGGAATCGTAACGGCCGGCGCATTTACTGCTTATATCTCAGCCGTTAGTATTATCAAATCTGAGTCGTCAATTGCCTTTTCCTTCCACTATATATAGTTCCGTAGTTACCTTCAAATTTTACATTTCAGTAACATTTCTGATCGGCTCTATGATCGAGATTTTACTCTCTCTGGCCACCATGTTCCGTTTGCTATCTCCGACTGAACTGTTCGAGGTTCTCCTTCGAACTATTTATAAATTTCGCTATCTCCTGATGGCAACTTATTTCGACTAGGGTATCGACAGGCGAAAATAACTGCGACTGGGGTACCGGCAGGCGACCAGATCTCTCTGATTCCAAGTCTTTGAGGCGGGCTCGACTTCCTGTACTCTGATCTCTATCCAGTCGGGATAGTGGGTCGACTGCTGGAGGAGTTTTCCTGCACTCGATCTCTACTTCTTCAAGATATTTCTTGAAGAATGTTGCCTTCGAGATTGCGTGGAGTAATTTCTCTAGGGGTTGCTTCCTTCTTTCTCGATCTGGTCCGGTGTGGAGTAACTATCGAGGAAGTAAAGGATGAAGGGTGGAAGTGTTATCCTAGCCCCGCTTTCCTCCTTCGATCACGGACAAATTCTAGCGTAGGGTTAATTTGTAATAGGGTTACATTAAATGTAAAGTCTTGGCTTTGTTCGATTTTCCTTATTATTGTAATTTCGAACTCTTTTGTAACTATTTGGAATGTCATGAATGAGATATTTATTTCTCTTATCATCCTTACTTGTTATCCTGTAGAATTGCTTTCGTATACTGTCATCGAGCATCAATTTCTCTGCTTCAAAAATATGAACAAGTGCTATTCTTCATCAACTTTGATAGGTATTTATATGATGGACGAAAACCGGCATTCCTCAATTTTGAATATAACTAGTAGAAGTCTTTTATTCCTTAATCAAATACATAATTATTAAGACACCGAATATCAGAATTCAGATCGATCTTAGAGTAACAATTTCAATCTGAGGGGCCAAACTCCCCAATCTGACAAATAATCGTGAATAAGAAATCGAAAATAGGGTCTTGATCGATTCTGGAATAATAATTTTTGATCTAAGGGTCATAGCGACGGCTTTCACCCTTAGACGTATGAACAATCATGGAGAAATAATAGAACAGAATGTTGGTTGACTTTGGATAATAATTTCGATCTAAGGGGCATAGCAACGACTTTCACCCTTAGTCGCGTCAGAGCACTTTTTAGCTCGAGGGTTATAGCAGAGGCTTTTACCCATTTAGTAATTTCGATCTAAGGGGCATAGCAACGGCTTTCACCCTTAGTCGCATCAGAGCATTTTTTAGCTCGAGGGTCATAGCAGAGGCTTTCACCCGTTTAGTAATTTCGATCTAAGGGGCATAGCAACGGCTTTCACCCTTAGTCGTATCAGAGCATTTTTAGCTCGAGGGTCGTAGCAGAGGCTTTCACCCGTTTAGTAATTTCGATCTAAGGGGCATAGCAACGGCTTTCACCCTTAGTCATATCAGAGCATTTTTAGCTCGAGGGTCGTAGCAGAGGCTTTCACCCGTTTAGTAATTTCGATCTAAGGGGCATAGCAACGGCTTTCACCATTAGTCGTATCAGAGCATTTTTAGCTCGAGGGTCGTAGCAGAGGCTTTCACCAGTTTAGTAATTTCGATCTAAGGGGCATAGCAACGGCTTTCACCCTTAGTCGTATCAGAGCATTTTTTAGCTCGAGGGTCGTAGCAGAGGCTTTCACCCGTTTAGTAATTTCGATCTAAGGGGCATAGCAACGGCTTTCACCCTTAGTCGTATCAGAGCATTTTTTAGCTCGAGGGTCGTAGCAGAGGCTTTCACCCGTTTAGTAATCTCGATCTAAGGGGCATAGCAACGGCTTTCACCCTTAGTCGTATCAGAGCATTTTTTAGCTCGAGGGTCGTCACCCTTTTTTATTCTTTTCGATCCAAGGGGCATAGCAACGGTTTTCACCCTTGGTCGATCTTCGAGGGTCGTAGCAACAGCTTTCACCCTTTTTAATAGTAGATGGAGACAAGCATAGATAATAGATGAACAGAGATCGATAATATCGGAATATGACGAATAAATAGGAATAATGGCCAAACGAATTTTTAGTGGATATATAACTCTGATCGAAATAAGCTTTGATGAAATAATAGTCTTCTGTAACCATGAGAAAGGATGGATCATAGCGAAATAGCAAATAGTAAATAACCTTAGAACTTAATAATCCTTTTTTCTTGTTAAGAAAATTCTATGCGAGGTTCTTGCTTTGCCTGATCCAATGCCCTTTTCTCTCTGTTGTTGTGTATATGTTCCCAATTTTGATAAGTTTGATTTTTTCCAAACGGTTCCTTATTTATCGAGAATTGCAACGGTCGACAAAATCTCATCCATTAACTTCGCGGATCCTATGCCGTTGGATTTCTTTCAATTTTCGCTATAAAAGGTAGTCGTACCTTTAGAGATGTCTCATTCGTTGTGCTGGCATTTTATTCGTCCGATCATGGTGATCAAGATCGTTATTCAATTAATTCAACTATTTGAGCTCAGACTTCGAACAATCTTTAAGCAGAATAATCTTCGAGCGGAAGAAAAACTAACCCGACCTCGCTTAGAATATCGACAGGCAAATACAATTTCCATCTGGAAGGCCAATAAGCCAGAACCACGGAGTCCGCAGGTCATCGCGCTGGTCTTCACTAGGGACCTGTTGCTACAATGCATTTAGGAAGACATACTGGGGAGAGAACGATGCATAATACAGTTACCCGATAAACCGTGCGTTCGCCCGTTTGTCTTCGGAAGATTGTAAATACAGTTAAAGGCCTGCGAATTCGAAGGAGATTCTCTACTCGGGGCTAGGTTATTTCGAGTAGACTATAGGAGAGGGAACCGAAATTTTCATAGGATTGCTCTTTTTGTGATACATTAGCTTGTACTCTGTTTGAAATGTATCTTTCCTGTTTTCCTTCTGAACTCTTGTATTATCTAGTGAAGTTTATGAATGGAATTTTTCCCCTTCCGTGTCGATAGAAATAAAGATAATCAGATACTCTTATTTCTCATGACTTCGACCACATAAATCTAAGATTAATGACGAAATACCCGAACAGTGGTTTCTAAGAATATTAATGTCTTGGTAGATTTGAAGTTAAATAGAAACTTATTATGAACGATCAATTCTATCGTCAAGTTTCAAACGCTGTCGAGTATCTTGTTAGTTTTTTCCAAGTAGATCGATCGTAGTTCTCCCGACTCGAACATTTCTAATTATCTATTTTTGGAACCAAACAGGACCCTATTTCTCGGGAAACGCATCAGTCTGTTCAATTAATACGAAGATCCTAGCCGTCCGTGATTCGTTGTCTGAGCCGTTGATTCAAAAACCTTTTACCACTATAAATAGGTCCCTTCATGCATACGACACTCCTTATTTTCTCCTTTACGCTTCCTCCGATCACTATGGGTCGTCGAGATTTAAATTTGATCCCTATTTTCTCCAAGATAAAGGAGTTTGAGGTTAGACTCAGAACCCTGTTTTTCGATCTCAGCTCCCTTAGCACAAGCTTTTCCGCTTAGAATATCGACAGGCAAAAGAAAATGCGCCTAGAATACCGGTAGGCAACCTGTTTTCCCAGACATATCTTGTCTGGTGCGGGTTAGAATTCTGGTATTCTGGCGTTGTATCTGATCGGGCAGCTGGTTATCCTGAGAGGAGTTCTTTAAATCTGAGGCACCAGCTTCCTCGAGGGCTTTCTTACGAGATAGTTCCTTCGAGTTCCCTTGGAGTGCCTCTGCTGAGATAACCATTTGCTGCTCCGGTTCGAATTAATCTGTAAATGATGATTGAGTGTCTCAATCATTGTTTACAGACGAAGACCTAAGGTCGGTCTGAAGCCTTGGAGTGGAGCTGTGAGCCGGCCTTTATCCTGTTCGAAGAGGGCTGTGCGACAGGTGGCGAGTGACCGCCCATGAAATTCAGTGCTGAGTTCTGCATCTGGAGCGATCTTAGAGAACGAAGACCGAGCCTGAAATAGGATAGAAATATTCATAGGTCTTGTAATAGGGTAGGAGTGATTGTATTGTACTTTTTGAGCTCGAATTATATTCGAGGCTTTACTTTGTAACTTGTTTGAAAAGTTTTAATGATAAAGCTTCGTTTCTGATCGAATTTCATTACTTGAATTCCTTTATTGGTCGAAATGATCGCTAATATTCAACCATTAGCTTGAGAATTTCTCTAATTGGTTGCTGTTGTTCGAATATCCAACTTATTCCAACCGACTTGAGAAAAATACAAATAGCCGACAAATAAAGTATAGAGATTACGCAAATGATCTCTTAAATGATTGATTCGAAAAATTTGTCTTTTATAATTATGAAGATCGGAAAAATAAATTCCGACCGTTAATAATAAGCTGCAACTTCATAGAACCTCTAAGCCTTCGACATTAACCGGCGATCGAGCGAGCGGAATTAATTCTACGTTAATCTTAAGCTCGGAAATTCTTCGTATAAGTCTTACTTTTGTCCTTGAAATGACAAACGCCCCAATGGTTGGAGGATCGCCTTGGATAGTGAATAGCAGAGTTTCTGTCTATTAAGGCTGTCAGCTGGCGTACGTATTTCTCCTAGTAGTAGGCATATTTCGATCTAATACTCGAATAAGGCCCCACGGTGGGCGCCAATTGATCTTACGCGTTTTTGTGTGTTCGATCAAGGATGGATAAGCAATGCAGTAATGCTAGACAATAATAAAGAAAGATCAATAGTATAGTATTCTGAATTATCGAGTACAGATTACAAGTGTTTAGAGTCCTATCCGAGCATTATAGGATGCCGTACAAGCTAGAGGACGAAATACATATGAGAAGGCCTATACTACTATTCCCAAGTGAGTCCGAGCAGCAGTCTCAAAGCAAGTGCACCTGGGAAGTTGTGTCCGGTGTCATAAATGCATGGGGTATTTATAGCAGAATTGATGGGCTTGGGCCTAGGCTCGGCCCATCAGCATCTTTCGAGCTCGGGCTCTCGATGGGTCGGAACACAGTTAAGAGATCTGGGCCAGCTCTTGATTCCAGTGGGCAGGATCTAGTGATGGTCGAGTTACATCGAACCTGCGAAGGCAGGGGACCCAAATTACCCCTCATCAAAAATAATACATAATTAAGGATTCTTTTAATTTTTTTTATTAAATTAAAACAAAATAAATTATATTTGAGTTTATTAAATAAGAGTTACATTTTTAAACTAAAATTAAATTTTTTAAAATAATACACAAGTTAACTTAAACTAAGATTAAATAAGAGTTACATTTCATTTAATAAGGTATTTTAAAGGAAATTTTTTCAAAAAAATAAAAGATTTTTTTATTAAATAACAAATAAAAAAAAAAAAAAAAAAAAAAAGAAGGATCAAGATTGCAAGCACTCCCATTGCCTCATGCATTGAGCGATGGTTGATGAACTTGAAGGGGAAAATGCACTTCCCACCCCTTGAATCAAAAAAGTTCACATTTTTCACCCCCTAAGTCCACAACCCCTTCACCTTGAATCATAGGAGATGCCCTTAAATCTTTCTTTTCTGTGACTTTTATAATTAGTAAAACAAAGTTCTCTAGATCTCTCTGGAAAAAAGAAAAAAAATTGATTGGTTTCTCAAATTATCAATAAATGATAGGTATTTCTTTTTGGTTGAAATCAATAAATTTGACACAACATATTAACTATTTAGAACTTATCCACCGATATATATAATGTCAATGACAAAAATGAAATTCCGTTTTTTATTTTTCCAACTCTTACTTATTTCGTGCAAAATTAGAATATAACAAAAACTTTAAGACAGAGAGTTTTTTTTTTTTAAATTGACGGGAAATAGGTGTGAGTTTTTTTATAGCTTCTCATGTGTTTAGAGAAGGAAGGACGCAGGGGCGGAAGCGGAACTAGAGACTTTTTCTTGGGGGGGTTAAACTTTTTTATTCCTACTCCCAATATTTTCTTAGCGTTTTGATATTAAGTGTTGGTCCCAAGTGGTCAGATGAGGTCTAGAAGGGGGGGGGTGAGTAGACCTCTAAACTTTTTACAATTTTTAACTTTAAAACCCTTTTTGTTAACTTAAACAGACTAAGTTGTTATCAACAGTAGGTTCCTCGACTGATCGCGAACAAATCTTTGAACAGCTTCGTAGACCACTAAAGTGATAGTTAATTAGCTGATTTTGTCAAAATCAGTTTTAATACTTAGAGTACTTGCAGCGGATTTTCAAAGTGTTTTTCACAAGTATCCTTAGTAGTTTGAAAAATATTTCCCCAGTTTTATAAACTCCTTTTAAATCTTTTTCAAACAGTTAAGTAAAGTGTTCTATGCAGTCTTGAAATATGCAAGTAAAAATGCAAGTAAAAACACAAGTAATTTTTATAGTGGTTATATGGATGTAAATATCCTTTAGTCCACTCTTCCAAGTCACGAAGATCTTGGGTTATACTAGAAACACAAAGTAACCAGTACACTCTGCTTACGCCTAACAACAAATGAACAGGCCGTAAGTGCGCAGTAAGAAATCACAAAGAAATCCTACTCTCTGAAGTAATATCACTCACAAAGATAGATATCTACTTCTCACAACACTCAGTTTTACAAATTCACTCAGAAGATGTGTTTAGCTTTGTTCTTCAACTTCGCTTTTCGTCAACAAATGACTAAGCTGATGAGTGAGCTGTTCTTGAGATTTAAAGAGTTCTGCTTCGAAAATTTCTCAGAGATTGTGTTGTTGTTTTTCTCTTCGTCTCTTTCAGCTATTTATACTTGAGGTTTGAAAAATGTCCGTTGAAGAGAGACAGGATTCAAATTCCTCGAGTACTGGTCCTTAATTTCAGCGAACGGCTCTTTTGCAGTATGTTCGTACTATCAACAGTACTTTTCTGCAGGCAGCATTAAATGCACCTAGCTGATGCGAAGCATTTCTTCAATAATTTGTCTTTAATATCCTTGTACTTTAGCATTTATTACTTCCAGGGGCATTTAATACCGTTGGGAAGACTTTATGATCCTTTCCACTTGGCTGACGGAAGTGCATGTCCGATGGCGAACAAAGCTGATCTCAAACTTGAACAAATCTGATTTGAGTCGGCTGATCTTCATCAGTCTGATAATTTTCCTTCAGCAGATCAACAGTCTTTGTACCTTGATTTTTTACTCTTCTGATGTCTTCCTTACTTAGTCAAAAATTCTTCACAAGGGACCATCAGCTAAGTTAATCCATACTTAGCAGATTTTGAAGTTTTGGAATGCATCAAAACCTCCCTTATAAATTTGTCTTCAGTGCCTTAATCTTCATCCTTATCCAACAATTTCCCCGTTTTTTATGATGACAAAACTTCAGCCAAGTACCTGTTAAAACCTAAGCTAAAGATTGTGATCCTCAAAATTTTCTGAGATAGAAATGATGTGTTGGATTAAACTTGTCTTTTTATTGATAATGAAAATATTACAAGTACAAGTTCATCAGATGAGATGTCTGAAGAATAGATAAAGTAAACTGATTACAAAGGATTTATAAATTCTAACTATCAGCTTCTTCATCAGATCCTTCAAACACTTCTTCATACTCATAAGATGATTCTTCATCATCTTCTTCTTCTTCATCTTCATCAGCTTCTTCACCCTGAAGGATATTTGCTTTGGCAGCCTCCATCTTTTCTTTAAGTTGCTGCTCCTTCAGTAACTCCATCGCCTTCCTGGCTGATTCAATATTCTTGTACTTGGTATGTTCTTCTTCAGGTTTCTCTTTTTCTTCTACCTTTCCAAGTTCTTCAGCAGTCTTGGTCATTTTAGTAGCTTCATCAGTCTTCTTAGCTTCAATAGCAGCATAAGTTTCCTTTGTTGATTCTTCGCCTTTATCTTCCCCCTTTTTGTCATCATCAGACTTAATGACATCTTGAGGTTGAGCAGCAGGGTTGAGTGCAACAGTAGGAACCTTCATTGCAGCACATAAAGTCTTCAGGTTCTGATTCACTACATCATGACTTGCTGTTAAGTGATGAAGAGTGGTACTGATGTTGTCAGTTTGATCATTGAAGTAGTCAATATTAAGGTGCATTGTTGCAAGTTCATTGTGTAGTTCCTTTTCAGCGTTTGAGACTTCTTGCAACATCCCAAGATTAAGCTCCTTCTCTTCTTCACTGACTTTGATGAAGGTTGCAGTTAAGTCAGCTATCTTGTGCTCATCTCTTTGTAAGGCAGTATGAAGGTGATTTACATCAGCCTTCACATCTTCAACGTTTCTATTCAGATCATTAAGGTTGTGCACTAACTGCAAAGAGTTGTCTTGAGGTATAGGAAAACTATCAATTTCAGTCTTGATGATCTGTTCAGTTGACTGTTGCATAGTTTCCAGCTGAAGTCTGTTGGACTCTGCCACCTCTGCTTTGAGTTCTTCCTTCAGCTCCTCTTTCAACTTTGTCAGCTGCTGGATGTGCTTCTCTTCCAGTTCCTTTACTGATTTTCCATTAGCATCTGGAAAGCTTCCATCAGTGATGAGTGTTCATCACCTGATGAAGCAGAAGCAGCAGCTTCCTTTTCTTCAGGCTCCTGGTGGACAGGAACATCATTCATCTCAGTCTCCTGATGATCTTCAGAAGCCTTAGCATTCCACTCAATGGCTAAGGTTTTATCAGCTTTCTTGTTCTCATCAGTGATATCATCATAAAACAGATTAGTGATCGTGCCATCATCATTGAAGCAAGTTGTTTGATGTATCTGCCTAACAATGATCCAAGGGTTCACAAAAGCATCATTTCCCTTGGGCACTTCACTATACTCCTGTACTTCCTTGCCAAAAAATATATGCTGAATACTTGGCAGCTGGGGCATGTCACTTGAACATCCCTGCTGATATCTTGACCTTTCTGCCCATCTCTTCAAGGCGGTCATGGTAGCAATGTTTAGTGCCCTTTCTTCAGCGTTGTCAGACTTCCTTCTTTTAGCAGGCAAGGAGTTCTCAATTTTCTTGGCCTCCTCTAGGGCATACTCCCTTGCATAAAGATGCATAGCATCTCTGACATGATTAGGATCTAAGGCCTTCTGAATGGAGTTTGTCTTCAGCCAGTTCAGAACCCATTGTTCTTCAGCAGCTAACTCCTTCAGATTTTGAAGTTCTGTTATGGACCTGTTCAGCCTGTTACCTCTCCATCTGATGTACCTAGGCTTTTCTTGAGTGAACAGCGTCTTTAACATTAGCTTCTGATCATAGTATGCTAAGGACTTCTCAAATCTTTTGAAGAGTTCTTTATCAGCATATACAATGTTGAAGGCTCTTCTGATTTCAAAATTTTCTTTAGGCTTGGCCTCTCCAGCAGGCATTTTAGGCTTTCTGGGTTTGTCTTCACCATCAGCCTCATTTATCTTTATGCCTCCTCCATGGACAGGTCCATAGGCATCAGTTTTGCTTAGCTCAATGACCATAGCCATTTCAGCATCCTCAGCAGCTTTTCTTTCTGCCTCAGACATTTTTGTTCTTGCCTCATCCTTTGCTTCCTGAACTTTGCTCAGTTCAAGTGCCTTCTTCTCTTCCATCTCATCCTGTTTTCTTTGTTCAGCTTCTTCCCTCTTTCTCTTATCAGCTTTGGAGATCTTCTTCCTTTTAATCACGATCTTTCTATTTCCTTTATCAGCTGGAGCAGGGGCTGGACCAGCGGATGAGATAGGTGCAGCAGCAATAGGATGGATGATCATAACATCTGGATCATCCTGAGGTTGGGCAGCCTCAACTGTTGGTGTAGCTTGAGTCAACTGTTGCGCATCAGCTTTGTCAGCAACAGAAGCCTCAACAGCTCCAACAGGTCTTTCAACAGATACAGGGTTTTGTCTTACTAAGTATTCCAACTCAGTAGGCTCCTCTATGAATGTCATCTACTTCCTTGCAGTTTTCTTTGATATTCCTTTAATGGGTTTTGAAGCAGCAGTATCTTTTTGTTGACTTTTTGTCCTGTGAGAAACATTCCCAGCAGGAGCTTGATCAGATGGCGTCCTTGAAGATGATGCAGGGGATGCATTCCTGACATCAGCAGTGACTTGATCTATTATTCTTGCAACTTCAGCAGCAGCAGTCACTGTCTCCGTTTTCTTAGGAGTAACCTTCTTTTTCTCAACAGCTAACTCAGCTGTTTTCACCAATCTTCGTGGCCTTTTGGCTGGAACCACCTTTGGTTCCTCGTCTTCATCTTCTTCAGGCTCATCAACCTTTCTCTTAAGAACAGGCAAGTATTTGGACATTGCCTTGGACTTGTGGACCTTCTTACCATTCGTCATAACACATCCCAGTTTGGACAACAGATAACTGAGTGTGATCCTGTGGTTGGTCTGAGGAGTTTTCCCTTTCTTTACTTCAAGAAAGCCAGCCAAAATATACCAAATTATGACGGACCAGTTGACTTCTAGCCCATAATAAACGGCGGCCATGATGCTGAACCTCTTCATGGTAACAGCATCCAGAGAGAAAATACAGTTTTCAATCAGCTTCGAGACCATATTAACCATCCGCTGATATTCATCCTTCAAATGTTTCTTTTTGATGTTGCCAGACATCATCTCTCCTTCTTTGGCGCAGATCGCCCAGAATTGTTGGTGCTTGTCTTCCGTCAGTACAGTGACGTCATGTCGTCCACAGTTAGGAAGCCCAAAAGTTTCATGAAGAACAGCAGGAGTAATGACTATGGATTTACCTCCCACTGTAGCCTTAATCTCCAGTGTACTGTAATCAACAGTTGCGGTCTTGTAGTACTCCATTACTTGATCAGTCCAGATTACTCCCTAATTATACTCCATAAAGTTCACCAACGAGGCAGATTTGAATTTTTCCAACAGTTCCTTCATTAGATCCGTACCAGATTGGTAGTAGGACTCATAAACGAGAAACATACCTTCAGCGGCCATTTCGAATCTGTTGAAAGTAGAGAGAACAAGAAGAATTTTGCAGAAAAATTACAAGTATTTTCTCACAAGTGCTTTTGAAATTTTAGGGTGCGTAAAGAACTACACGGCTGATCAGATTGGGATTTATAGAGTTAGGGTATTTCGGTTTCCGTGATACCAGCTAACCGTTAGATCCATTTCTTGTCAGCGCTGATCGTGCGGCGTCAGTTACGAACTTTCAAATTCAAATCGCATTAAATGAGGAGCGGAAATTTGTACCGCCCTTCTGTCACTTGTAAAAGCGTGTTTTGAAATAAAATGTTTTAAACAATAAGCTTTAACATAAGCGATCAGATGAGTAAAATAAATACTTATCTGATTGACTGTTGTCCTGATGACACAGCTGTTATCAGTGAAAGCCAATAACTGATAACCTTCCTCAGCTATTTGTCAATCCAGCTAGATAATTAATCTTCAATCTTCAAAACTTCAGTCTTCTGTTGAAAACATAACTTCAACTAACTGTCCTTAACAAATTTCATCTTTTAATCAGAAGTACCGCTAGTCTTACACGTTCCCCCTGACTTTAAGAATTCATAAGTTAACTAGTCTGTTGAGAGTTAATCCTTGAAGATAAATAAGATGAGTAAGCTGTTGAACTCTAGTCTTCTGATAAGTTCCCCCTCAGCTTATGCATCCAATTTTAATAAACCTAGTTCAGCTTTTAGAGTTGAAAACCTTGTCTCACTTAAAGGTTTTGTGAAGATGTCAGCAATTTGATTTTCAGTAAACACATATTCTATCATGACATTTCCTTTCTCCACATGATCTCTAATAAAATGATGCTTGATCTCAATATGCTTAGTCCTTGAATGAGTTGTAGTATTCTGAGTAAGGCTGATTGCACTTGTATTGTCACAGTAGATTGGGATTCCACTGATTTTGATATTGTAGTCTTCTAGTTGATGCTTCAACCATAAGATTAATGAACAGCAAGCTCCAGCAGCTATATACTCAGCTTCAGCAGTAGATATGGATACTGAAGTCTGTTTCTTACTCATCCATGAGATCAGACGACTACCTAAGAATTGACAGGCACCTATTGTGCTTTTTCTATCAATCTTGCAGCCAGCAAGGTCAGAATCTGAATATCCAATAAGCTCAAATCCAGATTCTCTAGGATACCAAAATCCCAAATCTTCAGTATCTTTAAGATACTTTAGTATCCTTTTGGCAGCTAAGAGGTGAGATTCCTTAGGATTTGATTGAAATCTCGCACAAACCCCAACTGAGTACATGATATCAGGTCTGCTAGCTGTTAGATACAACAATGACCCAATAATGCCTCTGTATTTGGTTATGTCCACTGATTTGCCATCTTCATCTTTATCCAAACGAAGACTTGTAGACATTGGAATAGTAGCAGTAGAGCTAGTTTCCATACCAAATTTCTTGAACAGATCATTTGTGTATTTTGCTTGGCTGATGAATATTCCATCAGGCAACTGTCTTACTTGCAAACCTAGAAAATAATTAAGTTCTCCCATCATGCTCATTTCAAACTTGTTCTGCATCAGCTTTGAGAACTTGTCACACATCTGTTGGTTAGTTGAACCAAAAATAATATCGTCCACATAAATTTGCACAAGCAAAATATGTTCTTCCCATTCAATAGTGAACAAGGTCTTGTCAACTTTACCTTTGCGAAATCCTTTAATTAAAAGAAAATCAGATAAGGTATCATACCATGCTCTTGGAGCCAGTTTCAGTCCATAGAGGGCTTTCTTCAGACGATACACCTTGTCTCCTTCTTGATAGACTTCAAAACCAGGTGGTTGTTCAATGGTTTCCGCAGACTTCATCTTGAAGTTGTCCAGCTTTTCCAGAGCAACACTCAGCTGATGCTCTTTGATGGCTTCGTTTCCTTCGCTCATGTCACGAACCTTGTCCCACATCTCCTTTGCAGTTTTGCAATGTTTGACTTTATCAAACCGATCATTGTCCAGGGCTTTGGTCATGATGAAACGGCCAACTTTATCCAAATTGAACAGCTTTATTTCTTCGGCTGTCATTTCTGTTAAATCCTTTTCCACCACTAGTTCAGCTTCATCAACTATGATAGTCTTGGTGAATTTGAATGGACCTTTTATGATACATGTGTACATGTTATCACTATAAGCAGCTAGGAAAATCTCCATCCTGATTTTCCAGTCTTCAAACGGTATACCAGCAATGTGGGGAACATGGCTGATACAGTCCATTTTTCAAAAAGATTTTGTTTCTCCAAAAAGGATGCTCTTTTGAAAAGTTTTAAAAACCTTTGAAAAACACTTGGATCAAGCTCGTTGATCAGGCAGCTGATTCTAATGAACCACCTGCTCTGATACCACTTGTTGGTCCCAAGTGGTCAGATGAGGTCTAGAGGGGGGGGGGGGTGAATAGACCTCTAAACTTTTTACAATATTTAACTTTAAAACCCTTTTTGTTAACTTAAACAGACTAAGCTGTTATCAACAGTAGGTTCCTCGGCTGATCGCGAACAAATCTTTGAACAGCTTTGTAGACCACTAAACTGATAGTTACTTAGCTGATTTTGTCAAAATCAGTTTTAATAGTTAGAGTACTTGCAACTGATTTTCAAAGTGTTTTTCACAAGTATCCTCAGTAGTTTGAAAAATGTTTCCCCAGTTTTATAAACTCCTTTTAGGTCTTTTTCAAACAGTTAAGTAAAGTGTTCTATGCAGTCTTGAAATATGCAAGTAAAAACACAAGTAATTTTTATAGTGGTTATATGGATGTAAATATTCTTTAGTCCACTCTTCCAAGTCACAAAGATCTTGGGTTATACTAGAAACACAAAGTAACCAGTACACTCTGCTTACGCCTAACAACAAATGAACAGGCCGTAAGTACGCAGTAAGAAATCACAAAGAAATCCTACTCTCTGAAGTAATATCACTCACAAAGATGGATATCTACTTCTCACAACACTCAGTTTTACAAATTCACTCAGAAGATGTGTTTAGCTTTGTTCTTCAACTTCGCTTTTCGTCAACAAATGACTAAGCTGATGAGTGAGCTGTTCTTGAGACTTAAAGAGTTCTGCTTCGAAAATTTCTCAGAGATTGTGTTGTTGTTTTTCTCTTCGTCTCTTTCAGCTATTTATACTTGAGGTTTGAAAAATGTCCGTTGAAGAGAGACATGATTCAAATTCCTCGAGTACTGGTCCTTAATTTCCGTAAACGGCTCTTTTGCAGTCTGTACGTACTATCAACAGTACTTTTCTGCAGGCAGCATTAAATACACTCAGCTGATGCGAAGCATTTCTTCAATCATTTGTCTTTAATATCCTTGTACTTCAGCATTCATTACTTCCAGGGGCATTTATTACCGTTGGGAAGACTTTATGATCCTTTCCACTTGGCTGACGGAAGTGCAAGTCTGATGGCGAACAAAGCTGATCTCAAACTTGAACAAATCTGATTTGAGTCGGCTGATCTTCATCAGTCTGATAATTTTCCGTCAGCGGATCATCAGTCTTTGGACCTTGATTTTTGACTCTTCTGATGTCTTCTCACAAGGGACCATCAGCTAAGTTAATCCATACTTAGCAGATTTTGAAGTTTTGGAATGCATCAAAACCTCCCTTATAAATTTGTCTTCAGTGCCTTCATCTTCATCCTTATCCAACATTAAGACAAACATAAATCATTAAAAAGTAATAGATCATTGTCCAACAAACCCTGAAATATAAATATCTTAAAACTATTAGATTAGGCAATGTTTTATTGAGTATAAATTGTATATGATTTGAGTCTTTGTTAAAATACTCAACAAAATATTTTTTTAAAAAGTGGAAAAAAAAAAAAAAAAAAGCAGATAACAAGTAAAGAGAAAAGAATATGCAAAATATGTTAAATGCCTGAGAAAGGAGAATAGATAATTAATGGAGCTGTTTCAAGAGTCGAACATGGGACAAAAGATTTTTAATACATAGTCATTACCGAATCACCTAGTAGTTGTTTATGTTTATAGGACTACTAATGTATATATATATAAATAATTTCGATATTTTTCTATAAAGAAAAAGCTGATGGAACTTTTAAGCAAATTGAATACACTGAAATGTGTACTATTATAACTATCTAACACGGTATAGTATATTATTGAATTTTAATAATGACCAAAAGAGAAAGCTAGCATGCCCAAATCAGGCATGCAATGGACTTTCTATGAAGCAGAAAAGATCGAGTGAAATGCGAAAAATATCTTTTATGTTTTGTTTGATTGGCAATTTTTTTATTTTTTATTAGCAAAATAACTCTCCCAAACCAGGGTATATATTATACAAGAAAAATGACAAATATATCTCTATCATAAGTTGTAATACACCTGCTAACTTTATAAATTATATATAACCCTTCTATTCACTTCAAAATTTAACAATTTTTAATTACATATGAAAGAATTTTAAATGGAGAATTTTTGCTAATAGAGAAAATACAGAAAGACTTCTGCTAATGAAAATAACATAGGAGTTGTTTTCCCAATTAAACAAACCAAATGGAGTATTTATGCATTTACCTCATGAAAATTCTAAAAAACCTTTGGAAACACGATATAAATTATTGGGGCTAGATAACATTGAAACTGAAATAACATTACACTGAGGGTTCCACCTTAGCTAAATACAAAAATATTAAACAAATTGTAATTGATCATATATACTCTCTCTCATGTTCGAATTCCTGTTGGGAGAGGTTCCCACTTTATGTGCCCGACGCGCCTCGAAAGGAATTAAACCCTTGAATAACAAAAAAAATATATATATACTCTCTGTTATATAAATATATCATTTTTCTTAAAAAAAATTGTTTAATGTTAGAAAACAAATTTTGAACAAATCTAAAACAAACCGTATGTCAAATGTGTTGTGTTTCACATGCACATTTTCTTTTTCTCTTTCCTTTTTCATTTTTGGATGTTATGTTTCACATGCATCTAATAATATACTATATTTAAGTCTCAAGCAATAAAAATGTTGGCTGGCTCCTGGCCGCGGGTCAAAGGACGAATCTGTATATTGAGCCATGAATCAAAGTTTTCATATTTTCTTATCAAGACATCGAATCCTTTTTGTTTTCGAATCAATGTAAAGAGAAATAAGTTTTATTTTCAAAATTCTATATTTATTTTGAAACTTCTCTTTTTCTTAATTTAGTAAAAAAAAAATTCATAATTTTTCCAAATGTTCGCTTCCAGAAACTTTTTGTATATTTTTCAATATTTAACTAATCGAAACATACATCCGAAAACAAAAATGTCATCCATTCTGACTCCCAAGATTTTTGGAAGTTCCCTTTTATTTTTACTCCGATCCATTGGTCTCATTATGTTGGTCATTTCACTTTTAGCAAATAGTTTTAGATGAAAATTAAGAAAATAATTTCTTTAAAATATATTTACACTTTTTCCTTAAAAAATACTAGTTAAGCTAGAATTATACGGGAGAATGTATAATTGAAAATAATTTTTCTTTAAGTGATCTGGATTGTGACTGGGGCTAAATTCATATTCTCTTCATGTGTTTCAGATTACGAATCATTTTAATCGGATCAGGCCCATCGATATTTAATCGGACTCAGACGGATCCGGATTGAAATCCGCCCCATTGACAACCCTAATTTGAAATATATAGTTATAATAAGAATTATCATGATATGTCACACAAATATGTTTATTTTTTATTAAAAAAAATTGTTTATTTCCAATTTTGGTTTACACTAGAAAATTATTTTTTTCTTATATTATTTTGTTATGGAATAATATTTTAACAGTAATTATTGGGCCAAAATTGCATCGAAACGACTGAAATCAACTTCCAATTAAATCAATTTGGATCCGCCATAGCCACTGATTGGAGAAAACTTTCTAACACCAAGAAAATTCAAAAGCAACGACGTGATGATGAATGATGAAACACATACACGTGGTGATGTAAAGTTTTTCTGATAAGTCACTTGATATGAAATGCCTACAAACCACAGGCTTAATTTCGTTTGGGGTCCGTGTGAGTCCTTAAAGGCTATTTTGCAAATGATTTGGTCCATTTTGGTTCACTCAAATTGAGCCAAGTAAATACAAAAATACAAATTTGACGTCACAGAATAGGTTTTCATTGCAACTTTAATATTAAACACAATTTCTCCCCAAGATTAATGATAATTTAACCCCCATAAAATGCATAATGTTCAATTTACCTCCTCGTGTCTTAAAAAAGAGCATTTTACCCCTTGGAATTTTGTAAAAGTTTCATATCCCCCTAATATTTTTATAGGCGGTACTTTATCCACTTTTGTAATGATAACGTGGGATTTTACCCCATGTATTGCGATAAATGTGACAATTTATCCTCCTATGTTATAAATAGTTTGCATGCCTACTCTCAATTTCGATAAGTGAGTTACACTCATCGCTGAAATGGGATAAATTGCTTCATTAAAAATTTTAGAGGGGGTAAAGTTTTTTTTTCAAATTATAGAGGGATAAATTGAATATTATACATTTTATAGGGGGTAAATTGCTATTAAAATTGTAAAAATATTGGGTTTGATACCAAAATTATAATGAAAACCTATCATATGATACCAAATGTGTATTTTTGTATTCAGTGATATCAAAAGTGCAAGTTAGTCTATCCTATGGTACAAAAAATCAAAATTTCCAATAAAATAATATTATTTCATGAATAATTTACTTTTTTTTTTCACTAGAAGTCAAAATATTGATTAAATCTTCTTACAACAAAACTCATGTTATATCACTACAAAAAAAAAAAAGGGGCTTCACCTACGAGCTGATTCCAACGAAATAAATATGTCGCTATTAGTGATGGATTAGTAACCAAATACCAACATAATTTCAATTAGAAAATCTACCTTCAATAATAGCGATAAATTACCGACGAAATGTCGAAAAAATTATTTTTTGTAGGTATTCGGTTGTTAAGTTGTGGGGAAAAATTATTCATAGCGACGAAATCATTCCAATGGAAAATTATCCGTCGCTATTTAGATTTTAGTAACTGAACAGCGACGGAACCATCAACAAAAATATGTTCCATTAATAATAACGACAAATAACCAGCAAGAAATTGGGAAAAAAATATTTTTCGTAGGAATTCGGTTGTTAAGTTGTAGGAAAAATTTATCCTTAGCGACGAAATCATTCCAACTGAAAATTATCCGTCGCTATTTAGATTTTAGTAACTGAATAGCGACAGAACCATCAATAAAAATATGTTCCGCCAATAATAACGAATAATAACCAACGAAAAATTGGGAAAAAATATTTTTCATAGGAATTCGGTTGTTAAGTTGTAGGAAAAAGTTATCCACAACGATGAAATTGTTCCAACGGAAAATTTCCGTTGCTATTTAGCTCTAGTAACAAATGTGTAACTGAATAGCGATAAAACCAACGATAGAAATATGTTTCCCGAACATTTTCATTGATTAAATTCATTTTCCAATGGATTAACCAATTTTTTATCGATTCATAAATTTTATATATTTTCACTGATTTTACACTTCGATAAAATTAGTGAAAAAAAAAGTTACTCAGCGAAAAAATGTGTAAATCTGTAAATTGGTGGGAAAATGGTGAAGATAGGTTAAGTTATTGAAAACAAGTGATTTCAGTTAAATTGAAGAAAAAAATTGGTGAATTCGATTTAAAATGAGTTTAACCTATCAGGAACATGTAAATTTGATGAAATTCGTAGAAAAATGAATGAAATCGGTAAAAAAAAAAAAAGAAGAATTTAATTGTTTTGAAACATGTTGAATCGGCTAACTTAGTTAAAAATAAGTGAAGTCGATGAAAATTGGGTGAAACGGTTAAATTTGATTAAATTAGTAAAAAGAGAATGAAAATGGTGGAAAAACTAGTTAAATTGGTCAAAACGATTTAAATTGATGAAATTAAGGGGAAAAACTAGTTATATTGATAAAAAAAAATTAAATCAATAAATTTGGGGAAAAAATGGGTGAAATCAATGAAAAAATGGGTTCAATCGATGAAATTGAAAAAATGAGTTAAGTTGGTCTAAAACAGTTTAAATCGCTGAAATTTGTGAACAAAACGGGTTAAATCAATTAAAAAAAATTTACAATCAATGAAATTAATGATAAAACAGATGAAATCGGTGGGAAATGGGTCAACGGTTAAAAATGATTTAAATCGATGAAAACATGGTGAAAATAATTTAAATCGACCAAAACAGTGCAACTCAATGAAATTATTTGGAAAAAAAAAAAGATGAAATCGATGAAAATTAGGTTAATGCGATCATAATCGTGTAACTCGATGAAAAATAGTGAAAAAATGGGTTAAATCGATTAATAATATTTTAATTCAATGAAATTAGCGCAAAAACATATGATATCGGTTAATAATCGGATATCTAAGTCAGAAATGGTTTAAATCGATGAAAATAGTGAAAAACAAGTTGAACCAACTAGGTCGGGCTCAGGCGCGCTCAAGAACGACTCAGTCAATTCTAAGTCGAGGTTCAATTTTTTCTCTGACCCGAATTCTAGTAACGAAATCAGCAACAAATAAGTTGTCACTAGGTTCCAACTGATTTCCTTCAAATTAGTGACTAAAATAAACTAACGGAAACATTTCAATGCTAAATCCGTCAGAATGATTCCGACTGATTGGCGACAAAATACCGACATATTTATGCCGGTGAAAATCAATTAGTAACTTTCCTACGTATTTCCAACAACAAAATTGTCGCAAAAATAATCGGGCCCGATCGTTCATCCGACGCTTTTTCCAACAAAAATACCAACAAAAACGAACCGTCGCAACATTTACCAACGAAAAAAAAAAAAAAAAAACTGTTGCTTCATTTACCTATGGGGCCTTCACCTACGAATCAACTAACGGAAAAAAAAAAAAAAAAGCGTCGCTACGCATGAATACCAACGGAAACCAAGGCTTCACTAACGGAATTTGCTGTAGGTGAAGCCCAATTTTCTTGTAGTATGTAGAAACAAAAGTATTGACATAAACAAAATATCACTATTATTGTTTATTGGCGTCCCCAAAGGAAACAATTATGTATTTTTCTTCATAAATTAGGACAGAATCCACTTAAATTAAATGGAAAAATAATTAAAAACTACGAATCTTGAATATAAACAAACATTATTATCAAAAGAGAGATCAATTTCAATTTTTTTTATAACCAGGTGTCCAAGTTTACATTAGACTAATCGTGCCTCTTAGATTTTGGTTTTCTTTCTTCTACTTAATATTCTGTAGTCCGCCTAAATTCTAGTGTTCTGAATTTTCTTCTTTCTTTTGGAGATGGTATATATATTATTATATCAAACATTATATGAACTCAAAATTTTACAATGAAATCAATGTAAACTAATTACTAGTAAATGCTAGTATGAAACTAGAGAAAATATCCACATTGGTGGGAGTTGAACGCATGACCTCCTGATCATAGAGCCTCATCCTTAACCACTTGGCTATGTTGGTGTTTAACAATATGTGTACTTATGTATTCCACAAAATATAGAATATAAGAGATAATATTCTAACAAATAAATCCATGCATTATAAAAGCATGTAAATCATACTTACATGGTTAGACTTAATTCATCGAACACTTTAATCAACATATAAATAGGAAATAAGACTGAGGTTTGTCGAAACAAATTTCCTTAAGACAATATTTTCGGGGCTGCCACGGTGCATACAGTTTGATTCCCGGTAGTCTCCCAAGATATAACAGTCTGTTCATTATTTCCACAAATAATGAGCCCACGGCGAACTTGAACAAACAAAAATTTCGGACTAAATTTTTAGGGAAGTAAGAGAAAGAGAGAGTAGTGTTTTTCCTTTTAGTTACTATAAATTGATTCAGAATTGGCCATATTCTGTTTCATATTTATAGAACTCCACCCATTTCGTCAAGGGGCTTGTTTAAGCTTCAATCTATGATTCCATTCACAAAAGTGTCTCTTGAAAAAAGGACACAATGGTTCGGTCCAAAGGGTACCTCTTCGGACAAAAAAGACACATCTCTTACTTTTATTTATTTCATTCACACATAAAACCCCAACAATCCCCCACATGAATGAAATTGTTGTTCGAGTTCCTTCATATAGACATATCATGTCGAAATTTCTTTAGGAATAATACCGCATCGGATAGGTGAAATATTTCATCTTGAACCTTCCCTAGTTAAAGCTTATCGGATTTACTTAGCCAATCGGTGAAATATTTCATCTTGAAATGTCGGCTGTTTGTGTAAACCAGGACAATAAACTTAACACAGTACTAAACCGATTTGTTTCAAGTTCTCGGCTGTGTTCGTTTTGGCCCTAAACATTCTTGGTTATGCGAGTGCTTTAGAGAATTCCAGCCTATAAAGAAATTCTCAACGAGCCGACCCAACTCACACTAACATAGGTGACCGCTTCTATCAAGAGTATCCTACCATACTCCACTTGTTCTTAACAAGGTATAGACGTCATTAAAAGCGTTTGCTTAACCTTATAAACGCGGTAGGCTTGCACTTATTGCATCATAAGAATTGGATAGAGTTATACTCTTAAGTGCTTTCTTTTAAGTTAGTCAAGACTGGTTGTCCTATTGAACCTGATCCGTGGGATCTCCAGTCGCCAGATTAGGTTTCCGTACGAGGTAACTTAGTCTAATTTAGGCTTTAAGCCCATTCCCCTCGATGCACATACTGCTCTCTAGATAAACTTTTAATATCCGGAATCAAGATTATCTCTTAACTTCATAAAATCCATACTATTTGAAAGTAGATGTATCTCGGTATTGGTATTGTATCAACGACAACTAATATGTCTTATCGTGACTTTACCATTATACATAGAGTTTGTTGAGCTCTATATATCACCTTTTGATTATCACATTTACGTATGACTAACATAATTTTCGGTCATATTAAAATATCTTCCAAGAATTTTGTGAAGCCACTTAAATTCTTCACTAACTTTATCCAATGCTATGCAATCTAATTTCATAGTGGATTGATTTATATACGTTTGTTTGGAAGATATTCAAGAAATTGCGGTGCCTCCTATATTGAATACATATTCATTTATGAACTTAACTAATTTAATGATTCACGGAGGGGTTAATGATAATATTACGAAATTAAATTAAAAAATATTAATACATAGCAAATATGAAAGAAATAAAAGGTTAAACTACAAACATTAATAATATGAATTATAGTATTCAGAAAATAAAGGTTACAAAAGGGGAGCACGTGGTAAATTCGCCCAGGGGGGTAATTGCAATATAGGCATACATATCCCTAATCAAGTTCTTCTCTCCCAAATTAAAAACCCTAATATCATTATTTTCTCTTGAATAAGCCGCGACATTCTAATCACCTTTTATAGTTGGCCTTTCAAGTTCTACAAAAATTCAGCCACTAATAGTTTATGAAGAGCTTAACTGGATGATTGGTGACGACTTTGGTATGCTACGTAAAGTGGAATTCAATTGAATAGCACCGCCTTGATATAGAGGTAAGGTTTTTAGTTCAAAAAGACATAATTGAAATATTTAGGACATTTTATGAGAATCTATTAAGGGATTATGTTAGGGATTTCACTACTGCAACTACGTATTTAGTTAATTTTAACATTGATGTTTTTGTTAGAGGTTTTAACCATGAGGGAATCTTGGTGAATTCTTTAGTAAATTTATGGTTTATATCTTTATTCTGTTAATTTGTTCAAGACGAAATCTTGCTTTGTGTATTTGTGTGTTTTGGGAGTTTGGTTGGTGAATGTTGTTTGGCCGTGTATTTAAGTTGGTTGTGTAGTTACTTCAAGTTATTTTTTCTTTTGCAGATAAAACACTCCGTACTTTAAAGGTTTATTATGGTGGTACCTTAATACATTATCCTAATACTCGGTATGAGAGGGGTAGTGTCAGGTGCTTTGATTATTTCGACTATAGAAATATATCAATCGCAAATCTTGATTACATTTGTGATGAGATTGACATATGTGGTATGGAGAAATATTATAGGATTGATGGACACCGCATGTTTAGATTGTGTGAATATGAGACTGAGTTGGTTCTATTAATTGATAGATCCAGAGTGATTGTTCACATATATGTGAGTCAGCCCAACATTGCAAGACTGGTGCAAGATGAACTTCACAATGTACAAGAGGAAGTTCACAAAGTACAAAGGACATCCAAACTGTGTCGAGTGAAAGGTCATTTTGAGAAGACATGTAGTAAGAGAAATGCACCTAATGAGAGAGGGAGTAGAGAACAAGTTCAAAATGCAAGTTCAGTCCAAGTTATAGTTCAAAATGTAGAGGAAGTTAACCGTGTACAGAAGATGAAGAGTAGGAAAATTATGGGAGGACAACCCTTGAAAAAGGCATGCACACTGTGTGAAGTACAGGGACACCATAAGAAGACATGTACAAAGATAACTGCAGTTCGATTCAGTCAAAGATTGCAATCTACTTATGTTGAGGGAATGAGAGGACTAAAAGTGCCAGAACCCCGACCATCAACTCCACACCCAACACCACAACATCAAGGGGCACAAGAGGATGATACATTGCAAACTCAACCCTTGAAAAAGGCATGCACACTGTGTGGAGTGCAGGGACACTATAAGAAGACATGTACAAAGATAATTGCAGTTCGATTCAGTTAAAGATTGCAATCTACTTATGTTGAGGGAGGGAGAAGACTGAAAGTGCCAGAACCCCTACCATCAACTCCACAACCAACACTACAGTAGTGAGGAGCACAAGAGGATGATACATTGCCAACTCAACCCTTGAAAAAGGCACGCACACTGTGTGGAGTGCAGGGACACTATAAGAAGACATGTACAAAGATAACTGCAGTTTGATTCAATCAAAGATTGAAATCTATGTACTCAAGTTCAATTGTAATGTTTTGTTGGAATTTTTATGGTTTGTTTGGATGTTGGAATGATATTTTTTTTTTAAATTAGTCTAGTAAGTTCAATTGTTTGGCTGTTAACAAAGTTCAATTATTTCCAAATTTCGTCAATCGAATATCCAAACATGAGACTAACTTGTACAGGACCAGTACTCCCTGAGTAAATCAAATTTTCGGGGAATTTTTTGAAATTTCCTTAATCGAATATCCAAACGGAAGACTAACTTATACAAGACCGCAAACCCATTCGTAAATCGAAGTTTAGGGAAATTTTTCTAAATTTTGACATCGAATATCCAAACGGGAGAATAACTTGTGCAGTACCACTTTCCACATACGATAGTTTTTGCGTAAATCTAAGATTGAATTATGTATATATAAAAAATATAAATTATGACAAAACTTGAAACTTGAGAAGACTGTTATTTAAAAGATAAAAAAATACAAGACATTCAAGTAGGATTCCACTTAAAAGACTAGACGTTGAAAAATAGAATGGAGATATCGATACTGAAACTAATCATGATTTGATTATTTTAATATGTATGATTAGGGAAGAAAATTAGGGTGGAAAATTGATAGGATTTGGGTCGTGGCATGCTTGAACCGGATAGAATATTTTTGTCCATATTTTGGATCAGATTCGAAAATTGTTATGGTGACGAAATTATAAATTTAAATAAAAAGATTGAAAAAAATTTAAGAATATTTTCAAACAAAGACAAATCTGTTAAAACAATATTAATGTAAATTAAATAATATTCCTTACTTTATCTCTACCATTACAAAGGCATACATATTTCTTAACTTTTTTTGAAAGACGAAAATACCCCTACTTAAATTATAAAGTGATATTCAATTAAATGGTAAATATATAAATGATTAAAAGTTATAATTAATAAACCATGGTCTAATTAGACATAGATTCTGATTATATTTATCTCCTACATAAACCAAAATTTTGGAAAATTTCGAAATATTGAATTTGACTACATTTTTATAATATCTATATATATTCTCTAAATTGTGCACCTGGAAAACTTGTAGTAGTTGATCATTAATCCCTTCCTAAATTTCGAAATATTGAATTTTACTACATTTTTAGGGGAATTTTTTTTATTTCGACAATCGAATACTAACTTGTACCGGACCAATAACTCCTCCCTAAATCATATTTTGGGGGAATTTTTTGAAATTTCGTCAATCAAAGATCCAAACGGGAGACTAACTTGTACAGGACCAGTGACCCCTCCGTAAATCATATTTTCTGGGAATTTTTTGCAATTTCGTCGATCGAAGATCCAAAAGGGAGATTAATTTGAACAGGACACTAACTCCTCCGTATATCAAATTTTTGGGGACATTTTTCCAAAATTGGCCGATCGAACATCCTAACGGGAGACTAACTTACAAAAAATAAAAAAAATTAATCGGTATATCAAATTATCAAAACACATGGTTTATAGTAAGTCAAATCCAACATAACTTTTCTACCGAAAAAATTAAATATCCAACAAAACTACCATGTCTTATATACTAGAACTAAAAACAATGAAAAAAAAAAAATACAACAATACAACACCGGTTATTATAATAACTAATAAAGATACATTGCGACTTGATTGTGTGCAAATATTATCCTCTTCCATTGCTTCAACATGCGACTTGCCACCATCACCGACATTACTTCCTTTCTTATTGTCACATGTTGTGGCTTTATGGCCAGGCTCCATGAGACTATATATTAATTATCAACAAATATTTAATGTTTGCAAATCAATAAACAATATCCATAAAAAATTAGTAGATAATAATTAATTAACAAATATTCATACCGACAAATACGACATCTTTGCATAATCGATTTAGGGGCCCCTCTAGATTTATCTTTGAAGGATCGCTAACATATTGTTATGAACCCATTTTCAGTGGGTCGCCAATACCATAACACCTTGCAGACTTATCATCTCCCTTTTTTTTTTTTTTTTTGTCGGGTGACTGGTCATCTCTCTTTTCCTTCCGTTCGGGACTAATATTGAATTCTTCTCTACACTGTTTCACAACTTCACGCAAACGATTCGTCAAATTATCACTGCCAACTTCTTCCTCAGAAAATTCAAGTCAAAACTCCAAATATTCTTTGTAAATTTTGGTAAACCTACAATTTTGGGGATCTTCAAATGGAAAAGTATTGGGAAAGATGTAAAGCAAACCACGACCAATATCCACAGTCCATCTCTTGTATATGCATGGGGCAGGAATTTCGGTTAAGTTTAAACACTTAAATGCAGCAAAAAGATGACGACATGGTAGCCAATCAGACTCTAGCATTAGACAATCACATTCAAATTTTCCAATTTCCCAATCAATCTCAATAAAACGGCGTCTGCAGTTATCTTTAACTTGTTCCACAAATGTGAAAACAACCCGTTTGTCATCAATATTTTTGGATTCTTCCAGGATCAAACCTTGAGCTTCAAATATTTCTTTTTCTACAATGAAGAATATGTACCTAGTATATACAGATGTAGCGTGCTTTTGAAGACTAACAAGTGTTGTTGGAATAAATGATGGCTGATCGGGTGATTATGAAGTAGCTTGATCAATTTTAAACTTACCCCTAAGTCTAGCAAGACATGCAAGGTAATGCTTTAGAAACTAGGTTAACTTGAAACCATATGCGGCACCTCGATCCTTCACAAGAGAATTTAGAGACTCATCTCGTTGGGTACTCCACATCATCCCAAAGAAATGACCTCAGAAGTGAGCCTCACTCCACTGTTCTCGCTTAGCATGTTTCAATAACCCAACGATGTTGTGATAGGCCATGCTCTTCAATTAACTCGTGCCATTTTACCTCAAATTCTTCGATGCAAATATACTTTTTAAAGAAACTTCCAAAAGCTTTGGTGAAGGGTGGTAACCGGACTTTACGTGTACAATTCCTTTGCAAGTGCCAACTACAAAGTCTGTGTTTCGCATTGGGAAACTCCTCTTGTATGGCATTATGCATAGCCGCATCTTGATCAGTTAAAATTGAGATAGGATCTTCTCATTCCATTGCCTCACGGAATGTCTTCAATAATCATCTATACGATTCAATACTCTCATTGTACATTATTGCAGTTCCAAATATGCAGGTTCTCAAGTGATTATCTACTCCCGACAAAATCACCAATGGAAACTTGTAACTGTTGGTTTTGTATGTGCTATCAAATAAAAGTACATTCCCAAATAGTCTATATTGAGCCTTGGAAAAACCATCTGCCCAAAATAACTGGGTCAATGTTTTGTCAGTTTCATCGGTCATGTACTTGAATATCAACTCTTCATCATTTACTTGCAATCCTTCAAGAAAGGACAAAGCAATGTTCACATGGTACGAGTCTCATTTTCTCCTTATTCAAATAATTACATCCATCCTTCTTAGCAAATGATAATTGCCCCGATCCTCCTTCCATGTATTCTAACCAATCCATTGATTTCGAGGCACCAATACCAGCATTGCTCATCCGAGTCAATAAAGCCTTATGGGTTGCTGTCATATACCTGCAGCTCAAAATAATGCTCTATTTAAATCACAGAATAATAATATAAAATAAAATAAACGAGTCCATGCTATTGAATATGATACTTTATCTTGATCAAATAATATAATGTTGCAAATACCGGTTACACTTCAAACGGTGGGACGTTGCAGCAGATTCTAATGGATGGTTGTGATTAGCTTCAAAATGAGTGAACTTATATTTCCCATCGTAAATATCATGTGCTATGCGGAGACGTGCTTTACATCCACACCTACTTTCATCTCTAGATCTTCGATTGTACTTTCTTCCTTCTTTAGGAGGCACTCGAAAGCCTTCCCTAGAACATGCAAATTCCACATTCTTCACAATACCATTATCTATTTTTCTATGACACTTATGAACATCAAATCCTTTTCTTCTTGCATATTCAATGTAAAATATTTCTGCTTCACAAGGAGACTTAAAACTAGAAAGCGAAATTGGTCCATCATTACCTCATCATGTTCATTTTCATCACACATTGATTCTACATTAGTATCCGCTTTGGAACTATTTTCACTAGATGAATACCAATCATCTTCATCTTTGAAATCCATCACCTCCTACACATTTAAAAGTACCAAACTACGACAATAGACTTATAAATTAAAATTAAAATCCCCCAATTTTAATTCACATACTTTAATACATACTAAGAGCCAGTCTATATATAACGTATATATTAACTCCAAACTTTATAATACACACACATATTCAAATATCCAAACTTTAATTCGATATACTAACACCAACAAATTAAGAGCCAGTTTATATTACATGAACAAAATAACTCCAATGTATTAAGACTAGCATCAAAGTTGAAACAAATTAATACATATCGAAAAAATATTCTTCTGGGTTGCTTGCCCTTGCGTAATAATAATGGAGATACAAGTGGATATCAATTTAAAACCTCGTGTTTTAAATCTTCTGTTAAAACCGGCATCTTAAAATTAATTCAAAAAACTACTATATTTGTCCATTATACAACGTATCAAACCACGAATTTGCTCAATTAATCAATTAAAATAAATAAAATCATGTATTACAAGTATAGGAAATTAGGAAAATAAATTCGGAGAACTTCCCAAAACAACCAACTTCAGATAAACTGTTTCTTTACAATAAACAAACACTACAAATATTAAGTATGTGCGAAACAAAAACATACTGCACTTATATTCAAACAAATTGAATCACAATCTTCAATGTCAAGAATTTAAGGGAAATCTGCAAGAATTTTAACGAGTAAAACAACCGAGTTAAATCGTGCTCAACTAAGGGAGGAACTTCTGAGGAATAAACTTATTCAAACCAGTTCTCAAACTTCGATCAATTTGGGAAGAACCGAAGAAGAAAGATGTACTGGGGAAGAAAGAGGTACGAAAACAACCGAGTTAAATCGTGCTCAACTAAGGGAGGAACTTCCGAGGAATGAACTTATTGAAACCAATTCTAAAACTTGGATCAATTTCGGAAGAACCGAAGAAGAAAGATGTACAGGGAAAGAAAGAGGGTCGGATGACGGTAATGGTTGTATAGGGTTATATATAAATTATTCAATTTTAATATGAAGAATGAGAAGGGTATTTTGATCATTGTCAAAATAAATTTAAAGGGTTGCCGGTTTTTTCTTGGACATGTGTCGCCTCTCGGTTGTGACCATACAAAAGGTCGGACATTAACAAACTAATGGGAGAGTTTCCCCACATACTATACTTGATTTGTATTTCACTTTTCATAAACTACTTATGAGAATAAAATTCCAGAAAAAATCACGATTTTAATTGGTAGGTGCATATACAGAATAGCAAGAAAATTTATTGAATATTTCATCATCAAAAAGTAAGTAAGAAAGAAAGAAACACTACTAGATTGAAGATAAAATTTCGTCGAAATTTCAGTTTTGCAACAGAAATAAATCTGTCAAAAATGTGAACTTTCAACAGAAATTTTCTGTCGAAATTTTGAAATTTCAACGGATTTTTTTGGTCAAAATTTCAAAATTTTGACAGAATTATTTCTGTCGAAATTTAAACAGTTTCTACAAATTCAATATTGTTCCGAATCTTTAATTTGATTTGTGTTTACACTAATTATCAATTTCCACACAATCTAAATTAACAACAATTGTAAATTCTAATTAAGTATTAATCCAACATTCATTGAAATAAAAAAAACTCCAAATATCAAATACAATATAAATTAACATCAAACAACATTCAAAATACCCAAAATATGCTAAAATCCCTAAACATCCAACAAAAGTACCAAAATAAGTTTGTCAAAATACGATCATACATGACAAATGAACGAGCACTAAGTTTTCTAGAATTACAAATCATCATTTTGTGTTTCGGGAACTTGAGTGTCATTGGGCTCTTGAATGTGGCCCTGTTGAGATGGTTGCTGAGTGGTACCGGGGGAGACTATAAAACATCGGAAAGGTATTTGGTTTGGACATACGCGGAAAGAGAGAAGATAGCATACCCGATTGCATCATACCCGGTTGCAAGATATTAGCCATGGGCCCCTGGGAAGGCTGAAACGCACTCGCCTGATGATCAAAAACTCCAGGGTTTGTGAAATCTGGTGTCGGATGTGAAGATGTGCTCGCCTGATTCTGAATTGCTATAGACAACATTTGGATGTACATCATCCTCTGCATTTCCAGTTCGGCTCTATGTTGTGTCCTCATTGCCTCCATCGAATCTAAGACCGTTGTCAACTTATTTTCCACGTAATTAAGCTGTTCAATGGTCTGTTCATCGGGTGACGCAGCAGTATAATTAGTCCCTTGTGTGTATGAATTCTGAGTAGAACGAGTGAGACGTACACAGGAAGCCCGACCTAAAAATCCGTCCCTTATTTGACACACCCTGTGTTTGTGCCCAGGTCTAAAATTACAGTTATAAAAACAAAGTAATTATATTTAATAAACCAAGAAACATATAATAAACTAAGAAGTCACTTTTTCTAATAGTTGTCAAAATAATACCTGCAACTGAATCTCAGGTGACGGTAAAGACGGTTCTCCATCTTTTGAATTGGATGCTTCACCAGGTAAATTCGCCAAATAATCATTATACACATCAAATAAGTTTGTAAGTGTACTCCTAAGATTTAGGTGAAATAAAACTCAAATATAGTATTGAACTTACGCCAATTCTATTGTTGTCCTTATGCATACTTTTTGGTATATTGTGTGAAAAAAAAATTCGTCTAGTCTTGGTTCACATTCTAACTCCTCCCGCTGAAAATGAACCCGATATTTGAAAAAATATTTAATTAATGCAATCAAGAGATGCGAAGATAAATATTTGTACAACTTAGTTACCAATTTTTTTTCAACCAAGATCTGAGGTTTAGCCCCACTGAAATGAGCTATTTTGCCACCACTATCTGAAGCCCGATTTTCCTTGGCTTTTTGACACTTCTCTTAGTAGTCCTCGGTGGCCCAATACGCCTTTAACGCATCATACTCCTCTTCATTTACATAACCCGACTTATTCGCTGTCTTTCGAACGTTGAATAATTTATAGGAAAATATTCTTCCTACCCTTCTTTTATAGATTTTCTTAATACGCTCCTCATCAGCGACATTCCACCAAAAGTATCTCTGTAAGTATCAAACGAACATATATAAATTTTTTGATAACTATATGCAAAAAGGGAAGAAGCATACCTTGAATTCGTTCCACCACAGCTCCTTCAGATGTGGCTCGAGCTCGGTATAAGTCGAGGCCGAACTACCATATTTTTCCTTAACTATACATCCTATCTTCTTCACGGCATCCCGATTATTCTCCAACGGACCAAAACTATATGCGGGACAAAAAATGTTACATCATAACAAACATATTAAAAATGGAAATAAATTTAGTGAATAAACCAAGACAAATTCAAAAATCATACTCATTAGCATCCGTAGGAAATATGAATCACCGATGATCAATAGAATTGCTCCCGGCATCTGGGTGGGGCGCGCTGTGTCTGGTGACAGAACTGACAATATCAGTATACCATGAATGAGATAAAATTCACCTCCAACTAACTTATACTGTCATTAGTTTGTATCCTAAAAGGCTAAACCTAATATTGGTTAGTAAAACCAGACAATATAAAATGCCATCAACTAACCTCCAACTAATTAATCACACTATCTTTGTGCAAGATAATTATAGCAGTAGCTTAAAGGTGATAAAAAAGAAGTTTGTAGATTCTTGGAGAAACTCATATAATAATGATACATTGCATTTATATATATATATATATATATATATATATATATATATATATATATATATATGTATTTATTGGGATATCACAAAATTAATACGCATCCGTGTGATTAAGATGATATTTATTTATTATTATCATGCAATCACTTCCAAGATTTTATTGGATTCTTGTGTCATCATATGCATCCATTAACATTTATAAAAAGTTGTTGGGGGAATGGACCATATATCAATCGTTGTTTATGTTAATACTCGTATATTAATTGTTTATCTCAACTTGTTAATTCCACGAAGTCTACTATTGAAGATTTATTTATCATAGTTACAAAGTAGGGAAATTAAAATTGCAGTACTTTACCTCATCAATCATATTCATAATAATGATACTACTATACATGTCTATGCCCAGGAACCATACCCATTTCACACAAAACCTTACACACAAAGAGAATTAGTAAAGAAAAGGTTCATCGGTGGAAAAAAAAAATCCAAGGCAGAATGCTCATTATAACCCATTTTTTTTCTACAAGATCTTCTACTTTCTCAAAATTATACGTATCTCACTCATGATTGTTTGTTCTTTTACCCAATTTCCTAATAATGAACCTCCAACGCAGACGAAATTGAAGGATTAAAACCGAAATTGAAGGATTAAAGTTCAATGATAACTTAGTTAGAATGTTTCAAGAAGACTTATGGTGGTGTAGGTGTCGGAGTCGGAGATAGCCGGATCTGGAGAGCTTGAGCGGCGGCGGAGGCGGATTCTCCGAAGAAGGTGATGGCTGGGTCGCAAAGGGAGTGCGGTGCGGCGGTGGTAGTAGACCGAAAAGAGGAGTCGTCGCGGTAGGTAGTACGATTTTTGGTGATATGAAATTAGGGCATACTGTCGCGGCTGGAGATCTTGTGGAGAGAGAAAGATTTGGATCGGGTAGTGGAAAGAAATAAAGGAAAGAGGCAGCTTACCTATTAATGAAATTTCCACAAAAAAAATTTCAACGGATTTCCGACAGATTCTGAAATTTGTCGAAATATTTTGAAATTTCGACAGAAATTTTTCCGTCGAAAAAGTGAAAAATTTCGACGGAATGTAAATCCGTTGAAATTTTCACGGATTTTTCAAAAGATTTTTTATTTGTCGAATTTTTACACTCAATTTCTACAGATTTATATACGTTGAAAATAATCCGTTGAAATCTCATTTTATTCTAGTAGTGAAAGAAAGAACCCAATTTCCTAATAATATGTACCTCCAAGGCAGACATGCTAGGACGGAGCTTGAGGAGATGCTAGATCTGAGCAGACGAGCTAGGACGAAGATTGAGGAGGTGATAGATCGGGATCTGGAACCGCGTAGCTGACGTCGGAGCTGTAAAGATTTAGAGCCGGGGCTGGCGATGAGTTAGGACGAAGCTTTAGCTGGAGAAAACAGCGTCGGAGAGAGGCACGGCGGAGAGATAGATTGGGGAGAGAGAAATATTTGGAGGGCATGGGCAGTGGAAGAAAAAAAGGGAAGAGTGTAAACCTATTAATTTAATTTCAAGAGAAAAATTTCGACAAAATTTTTCAACAAATTTCAAAATATGTCAAAAAAGTGAAAAATTTCGACGAATTTACATTCCGTCGAAATTTCCACGGATTTTATTCTATCGAAATTTTATACTCAATTTCAACCGATTTAAATCGGTTGAAAATAATACGTTGAAATTTCATCTTATATGGTTATGTATATTAATGTTATTCGTAATTAGATCGATTGGTTCTTGAATTGTAACGTTAATTGACAAAGTCAACATTGTTGAACTTAGAGTTATATACTTTGAGGTTATTCAAGATGAATGTGAGATTTGGTTCTAAATTAATTAATTATTGTTGACTATATGGCTATTTTCCGACCGAATCAATTCGTCCAAAATATATAATATTTTTTTATTTGTACTTTATTTTTTTGCCCTACGAATAAAATCCCTCGAAAAATAATTAATTGGTTTTTTAAATATTTTTCGATGGATATAATAAGTCGGAAATTAATTATGTTATTTTTTATTAAATTTTAATACATTTTCCGACGAACTTAAACCTCCATCGAATATTTCCGTCAAATTTTGGTTCGTCAGAAAACCCTTTGAAAAGGTCATTCATATCAATTACCCACATTATTGATTATTTTAAATTAATTTTGTCGATTGAAAATAAAGCAAGCAATATTGTACTATATTTCTTTGACACAGTTGAAATATTCCCAAAAGTAGACACAATCATCATATCATCTTGCAAACCCACTTCTATTTAGAATTTTTAACAATTTAACAACTACAACACACAAAAGCTAGCATATATGAATGTATACTAAACCAAGTAAACAAGCAAAAATTTTAAATATACAAACCAAAGGAATAATATATTTCACATAATATTTTTACTTCTATTTAGATTTTTTATCCATTTATCTTTTATCATTATTTATGAGATAAAGATTAATTATTAGCCAAATGATATTAAACAGAAATAAATCATTTCATTCACAAAGCAAAGGTAAAAAAGATGACTTTCCGAGTAATTTTTTCAATTCCACCCATACCAATCTACCATTTGTATTCATTTGACCATCAATCTTGGTATCACCAACCAAAATCTCAAATTGAACACCAGAATTTCCATTGTCACAAGTTTGATTCATAACTAACAAGTTATTATTTAAGTGACATTTGACAAATTAACTAGTGAAAGTGCCCTAAGACAATATTGTGGTGACAAACAACGAAATCAATTTTTGTAAAATAAGGTGGGAAAGTAGACTAATCGTGGAGCGTTGAAATAGAAAAGAGAAGAAATCAAGAGAGAAAAAATGATATATGGTGTGTCAAGACTGAAGCGGCCGGGCTGATGAAAAGAAAAAATTAGGGTTTCTTATTTTCAACCATTTTATAAGAGAAAAAAGGTTGGGTCATGTTTTGACCAAAAGGCCCATTGTGTAGACATATGTATGAGTGGAACTGCATTATAGGGTGAAATACATTGGGCCTGTTTGTTTGGTGTTTAGGAAAGTAGTTTGGGAGAGTAGTGTAAGTTTGTAAAATAATCTCGATTTGCGTAATATTTTTTTTTAAGTTTTGAGAGAGTGGTTTGAAAAATAAAGTAAGTGTAGGTTTTTTGAAGAGTTAGGTTGTAGGTATAAAATGTGTAAGATTTTATGTCAAATCATGTTTGTTGTGAGATAAATTATATAAGAGATATGTTACGTTATGTCAAATCAGAGTAGAGTTTGTATATGTATTGTTTAGAGATAAGAAAATTATTGTTTGTTTGTATTTTGAGAGAGTAATTTGGGAAATTTGAGAAATAAAAAATTTATTTCAGAAAATAAAAAACAAGTTTGTTTAGCATTTTTCAAACACGAAAATTTTTTGGGAAACGCCAAACAAACAGGCCCAACAATCTCCCCCTCAAAAATTGCTCCTGCTGGGAATCGAACACGTAACCTGGCTCTGATACCACTTATAGGACCTCAGGCGCTACCACTTGCCCCACAACTAATTGGTGTTAGGGAATGCGCATACCCTTCCCTTATAGTGCATTCACGCAAGCGCCCACGATATTCGATTGTGGCTCCACCCGCACACTCAGTTTGGGTCTCCATCCGCACACTCAGTTTGGGTCTCCATCCGCACACTCAGTTTGGATGCCACAGGACAATTGCTGTCACCCGCACACTTAGTTTGGGTGCCCAACATATTCCTTTCAAGTATTAATTTTAACATTTATCCTCTTTGTTATAGTTTTATAGTTTTTATTCAAAAACTACCCCGTTTCTTTCATAAATAATAATTTCTTTTTAACAATTTATCAAAACTAAATTATTTTTTATTAATCATGAATTCATTCGTCCACCAGACAATATTATATTTTATTTTCTTCATTTATTTTGTTACCTTCCTTTTTTCAATCTCAAAATTTTCCTTCATTTTCACCTCATTTTTTATAACCGAAGGGAACAAAAGAAATGAAAAAATTAAAAAATAATATTGTTTGGTAGATGAATGAATGAATTCATAATTAAGAAAGATTATTATTAAAAAAAATGAAGAAATTAAAACATAATATTATTCGGTATCAAACTTGAATTTTGTGAGAAATAATTTGAAGGAGAATTACTCAACATTTTGAATAATAATTCATACCGAAAATAAATGAAATAATTATCACCAAATAAAAACTCAAAAAAATATAAAGAAAAAAATTGAGATATAAATAAAAAGAATGAAACATAGAATTACAAAACAAATTGAAAGAAAAATAAAGAAAAAATTAGATGAAAATGAAGAAAAAAAATTGAGACCATAAAACCGAAGGAAACTATGGACATGAAGAAATGGAAAGATAATATTGTTTGGTGGATGAATAAATTCATAATTAGTAAAGGCTTTTTTTTTTATAAATTAATAAAGAACCAATTTATTTGTTATAAAGGGGCGGGGTAGATTTGGGATAAAATGTTCAATACTTTAATAAAGGGGAGGATAAGTGTTATAATTGATAAGGGGGAAATTGTAATTCACCCTTATCTTTAAACCTTATAGGTCTGTTTGTCTAGCATTCTTAAAATACTCGTAATTTTTTGTTTAGATAAAATGAGATAAATATTATTGCAATTTTTTGCAATATATTTATTAACTTTTACTTTTTGTAAAATATTCTATTAAAAGTCAAACAAACAATAATTTTATTATCTCTGAAAAAGAATCTACAAAAATTTACTTTGAATTGATATATCTTATACACAATTTCTCAAATAAGACATATGATTTGATATAAAGTTCTACATGCTTTATGCCGGCAACACAAAATCTTCTAAAAGTCATATACCTACTTTATTTTTTAAATCTTTCTCTCAAAATAATTATACAAATCAAAATTATTACATAAACTCCCACTAATCTTCGAAACTACTCTCTCAAATACCAAACAAACTTGTCATATTTTAGACATTTTGCTTCATGTGAAATTTGAATATACTTGATAGTCAACATTGTGTAATAATAATAATAATAATAATAATAATAATAATAATAATAATAATAATAATAATAATATAGTGATAATACTTATTTTCAGTAGCTTGATATTTTTTACACTACGGAATTCTTAAAAATCTAATCTTTTAATTCTAACAGCGTACCAATTGGTCCAATGAATGGACTGATTATATATGATCTATGTCCGATTCAATTCAAGATAAGCATATAACTGTGTAATATGTTTGTTTGGCATTTATGAATATGATATTTATTTAATCTGCAATAGTTGTTGTAAACTTGTAATTTTATGAAGTAATTTGTTACGCTCCTATCATTAACGTATTAGGTAGAAATTCTATGATAATTTAATATTTATAACTTTATACAAATTTCGGTTATCATACACACCACTTCTGTTCAGTGGCGGAGCCAGAAGCTTTTTTCACCGGGGTCCATTATAAAACTGAACTATACTTATTAATTAAAATAAAAATAAAAATAAATTAATTACTCAAAAAGAAATTCTACAACAACAATTAATTTAACCTCATAATCACACGGTACAAATCTTATTTGAATAAAACTCTAATCGATCTTGATAATACAATTGTATCAAAATACTAAATTATAAAAAAACACCACCAGTAATAAAATCACATTTAAAAGTAAGTAGGAGTACTATATATTTTTTTTTCCTTTTGTTGAAAAACTAAATCTATATGTTTGTTGAATAAAAAAATTACTTTTATGTGTAACCTCATTTTAGTAGAGATGAGATTAGATGCGAAAGATATTGGTATGAAATTAGATATTTAAAAAATGTCTTCCTTTTCTGAACATATTGTTTGTCTTTTTTATGATTAAAATTAGAAAATAAAAAAGAATATATATATGTTAAGAGTTTGAATTGAATTAGTTCACTTCTTTACCATGACTATTAATTTCATGACATGGTAATAATATATATGGACGGACGGACCCCTTTCTTATAAGATTTTAATTTTTATTAGAGGAGTCCACTAGAAGAAAATTATAAATTATACTTCAAAGTTGTATATATTCTTTAATAAAACACAATATTATGCATATAATATAACCTAAAGATAAAAACTTTAGGGGGGTCCATGCACCCCCCTAGCCTGTATGTGGCTACTGTTTGATAGGGTGAAATACATTTTACACCTTAAAGTATTGGGTGGTACCAATTACTCCGTATAATATTATTTGTAACTCTTGCTCCTTATGTTATAGTTTCGAAGTTTTTATTCGATAAATACTCCTGTTCCTTTAATTTTATGAATGAAAAATTTTCTTCATTAATTTATCAAGTTATTTTATAATCTTTTTTTATTAATTATAAATTCATCCATCCACCAAACAACAGTATGTTTCATTTATTTCATTTCTTTTAATTCCTTATGTTTTTCGATCTCAAATATTTTTTTTTTATTTTCATATCATTTTATTCCTTATTCCTGCATCAATCTATTTTCTTTATTACTTGGTTTTAAAAAAAATTCTTTTTATTTCTATCTCAATTTTTTCTTTGTATTTTTCTCAGTTTGTATTACGTGAAAACTATCTCATTTATTTTCGGTACGAAAGAATTTTGCGACAAAAAATTTAAGGGAGAATTACTCAACATTTTGAATAGTAATTTTGTTGGATAAGGATGAAGATGAAGGCACTGAAGACAAAATTATAAGGGGGGTTTTGATGCATTCCAAAACTTCAAAATCCGCTAAGTATGGAGTAACTTAGCTGATGATCCCTTTGAAAGGAATTTTGACTAAGTATAAGAAGACATCAGAAGAGTCAAAATCTCAAGGTCCAAGACTTCTGATCTGCTGAAGGAAAGTTATCAGACTGATGAAGATCAGCCGACTCAAATCAGATTTGTTCAAGTTTGGGATCAGCTTAGTTCGCCATCAGACTTGCACTTCCGTCAGCCTAGTGGAAAAGATCATAAAGTCTTCCCAACGGTAATAAATGCCCCTGAAAGTAATAAATGCTGAAGTACAAGGATATTAAAGACAAATGATTGAAGAAATGCTTGGCATCAGATGGGTGCATTTAATGCTGCATTTAATGCTGCCTGCAGAATAGTACTATTGACAGTACGGACAGACTGCAAAAGAGCCGTTCGCGGAAATTAAGGACCAGTACTCGAGGAATTTGAATCTTGTCTCTCTTCAACGGACATTTTTCAAACCTCAAGTATAAATAGCTGAAAGAGACGAAGAGAATACAACAACACAATCTCTGAGAAATTTTCGAAGCAGAATTCTTTAAGTCTCAAGAACAGCTCACTCATCAGCTTAGTCATTTGTTGACGAAAAGCGAAGTTGAAGAACAAAGCTAAACACATCTTCTGAGTGAATTTGTAAAATTGAGTGTTGTGAGAAGTAGATATCCATCTAAGTGAGTGATATTACTTCAGAGAGTAGGATTTCTTTGTGATTTCTTACTGCGCACTTACGGCCTGTTCATTTGTTGATTGGCGTAAGCAGAGTGTACTAGTTACTTTGTGTTTCTCGTATAACCCAAGATCTTTGTGACTTGGACGAGTGGATTAAAGGATATTTACATCCATATAACCACTATAAAAATTACTTGTGTTTTTATTTGCATTTTTACTTGCATATTTCAAGATTGCATAAAACACTTTACTTAACTGTTTGAAAAGGATTTAAAAGGAGTTTATAAAACTGGGGAAACATTTTTCAAACTACTAAGAATACTTGTGAAAAATACTTTGAAAATCCGCTGCAAGTACTCTAAGTATTAAAACTGGTTTTGACAAAATCAGCTAAGTAACTATCAGTTTAGTGGTATACTAAGCTGGTCAAAGATTTGTTCGCGATCAGCCGAGGAATCTACTGTTGATAACAGCTTAGTCTGTTTAAGTTAACAAAAAATTTTTAAAGTTAAAAATTGTAAAAAGTTTAGAGGTCTATTCACCCACCCCCCCTCTAGACCTCATCTGACCACTTGGGACCAACAAGTGGTATCAGAGCAGGTGGTTCATTTGAATCAGCTGCCTGATCAACGAGCTTGATCCAAGTGTTTTTCAAAGGTTTTAAAACTTTTCAAAAGAGCATCTTTTTGAAAAACAAAAACTTTTTGAAAAATGGACTGTATCAGCCATGTTCCCCACATTGCTGGTATGTCATTTGAAGACTGGAAAATCAGGATGGAGATTTTCCTACCTGCTTATAATGATAGCATGTACACATGTATCATAAAAGGTCCATTCAAATTCACCAAGACTATCATAGTTGATGAAGCTGAACTAGTGGTGGAAAAAGATCTGACAGAGATGACAGCCGAAGAAGTAAAGCTGTTCAATCTGGACAAAGTTGGCCGTTTCATCATGACCAAAGCCCTGGACAATGATCGGTTTGACAAAGTCAAACATTGCAAAACTGCAAAGGAGATGTGGGACAAGGTTCGTGACATGAGCGAAGGAAACAACTCCATCAAAGAGCATCAGCTGAGTGTTGCTCTGGAAAAGCTGGACAACTTCAAGATGAAGTCTGCGGAAACCATTGACCAGATGGATACAAGGTTTACAAGGACATTGAATGAAGTGTTAAAGCTTGGAAAAACCTTTACGGACAAGGAGATAACCGTCAGAGTTCTGAAGGCCCTACCTCCAAAGTTCAACATAAAGGTGACAGCCATGGAAGAGTCAAGAGATCTGGGCAAGATTTCTCTCACCGAGCTGTTCTCAGTACTCAAGGCGTACGAGTATAAACTGCCAAGAATGGGTGTTGAAGAAACCTCAACTTCAAGTCCCACAGCTGCACTTGTTGTTGCTGAAAATCCTAGAAGGCCAGCTCACAAAAGCAAAGATGTGGACTCATCTGATGAAGCCACACTACTCAACAAAAATGAGTACACTGCTGGAGACGTTGCATTGCTGATGAACAATTTCAAAAAGTTCTACAGACGAAAAATGAAGAACAAATATAACAATGCTTCTACTTCTAACCCTACTTCTTCTTCTCAGGATAAGGATTCTTATAATCCAAAATGATGTGCTATAACTGCAGGAAACTGGGTCATTTCATCAGAGACTGCCCATATCCCAAAGCTGAGAAGTATACAGAAGAAGAAAAGAGAATCAGAAAAGAAAGAAAGCATCAGAAAGCAAAGGCGATGGTAGCAGAAGCGGAAAAGCCAGCTGCCGTCTACTCATCTGATTCAGATTCTGACACTTCTGATGAAGAGTCTTCTGATAAAGAGAGCCCTGCCCTTCTCTGCCTGATGGCTAAGGAATCTGATAACTCTGAGGATGATGAGGTAACTCCTCTTGAAAATGAACTATTTAGTTCATTTGAACAAATGATGCTTAACAATACTACTATTGCTGAAGCATTTAAAAAGCTTAAGGAAGAGATGATATTGCTAAAAGAGCAAAACAGTTCACTGAAACTCTCAGCTGAAAAGCCAAGAGAATCAGCTGAATATAAACAGCTTGAGCAAGAAAATGAATCTCTAAAAGCTGAATGTGAAGTTTATGTTGGATGAAGATGAAGATGAAGTGCAAAGAAGTTAAGAAGTTAAGGGATGGTTTTGATGATTTCCAAAACATCAGAATCAGCTAAGTATGGAAAGCTTAGTTCCCTTAGAAGAATTTTGAACAAGTAAAGAAGACATCAGAAAAGTTCAAAGTTCAAAGCCCAGAAGACTAGTGATCTCATGCAGAAACAGCAAAAAGAAGGGTAGGTCAGCAGCTGACTCAAATCAGATTAGTTCAGTATTTGATCAGCAGAGTATCTATCAGCAGAGTAGAAGAGATCAAGAGATTAGTCCAACGGTAATAAATGCACCAAGTGTAATAAATACTGAAAGAGAAGGGTAGTAATGGCAAATGATTGAAGAAAACTCTTGGATCAGTAGAGTGCATTTAATGCTGCTACAGGAAAGTACAGCAGAGAAAGGACTGTAGCAGGTAGCCGTTCTGATTTTCGGGCTAAGGTTACGGATTTGAGATTTGATTTCCTTCAACGGTCATATTTTCAAATCCAAGTATAAATAGAGCTGATTTCGAAGTGAGAGACAACACAACAACATTCTGAGATTTCGCATTCGAAGCAGAAATTTTTCTAAGTCTCAAGAAGCTCGAATAGCTCACTCGTCTGGTGGAAGTCATCTGTTGACAGAAACCCAGTTGAAGAAAATAGAAAAATACAATCTGAGTGTTTTGTATTAGCTGAGTGTTGTGAGAAGTTTAAATCCATCTTTGTGAGCGATTTAACTTCGGAGGATAGGTCTTCTTTGTGATTTCCTATTGTGAGCTTATAGCCTTTTCATTTGTTGTCTATGTATAAGTGGAGACATATTGTAAACTTTGTGTTTATAGTATAACCCAGAATCTGAGTGATCTGGAAGAGTGGACTAAAGGATTTTTATCCATATAACCACTATAAAAATTCTTTGTGTTATTTCTGCATTTAAAGTTTTCTTGCATATTTTGAAGTTGCATAAGTTTACACTTTGAATTATCAAAAGATTTTATAAGGAGTTTTAAAACTGGGGATAAAATCTTTTTAAGGACTTAGTCTACTTGTGAAAAACACTTTCAAACATCCGCTGCAAGTATACTCTTGATAAAACTGATTTTCACTGAAATCAGCTAAGTAAACTGTAAGAAGAGTGGTCACTCTGCTGTTCAAGATTTGTTCACGATCAGCATAGTCATCTTACTGTTATTCATCAGCTTAGTCTGCTGACAGAAGAGTAAAAAGTTTTTAAGTCTAAAATTTTTAGAGGTCTATTCACCCCCCCCCCCCCTCTAGACCTCATTTGACCACTTGGGACCAACAAGTGGTATCAGAGCAGGTGGTTCATTAGAATCAGCTGCCTGATCAACGAGCTTGATCCAAGTGTTTTTCAAAGGTTTTTCAAAACTTTTCAAAAGAGCATCTTTTTGAAAAATTAAAACTTTTTGAAAAATAGACTGTATCAGCCATGTTCCCCACATTGCTGGTATGTCTTTTGAAGACTGGAAGATCAGAATGGAGATCTTATTAGCTGCCTACAATGACAACATGTATACATGTATCATAAAAGGTCCATTCAGATTCACAAAGACCATAAAGATAGATGAAGTTGATACGGTTGTGGAGAAAGATCTTCATGAGATGACTCCAGAAGAAATAAAGCTATTTAATATGGATAAAGTCGGAAGATTTATCATGACTAAAGCCCTGGATAATGATCGGTTTGACAAGGTCAAACATTGCAAAACTGCAAATGAGATGTGGGATAAAGTCAGAGATATGAGCGAAGGAAACGACGCCATTAAAGAGCATCAGCTGAGTGTTGCTCTGGAAAAGCTGGACAATTTCAAGATGAAATCTGGAGAGACCATAGATCAAATGGATACCAGGTTCACCAGAACTTTGAATGAAGTCTTAAAGCTTGGAAAAACCTTCACGGACAAGGAGATAACCATCAGAGTGCTGAAGGCTTTACCTCCAAAATTCAACATGAAGGTGACAGCAATGGAAGAATCAAGAGATTTGGGAAAAATCTCTCTTACAGAGCTGTTCTCAGTACTCAAGGCGTATGAGTATAAACTGCCTAGAATGGGAATTGAAGAAACCTCAACTTCAGGACCCACAGCTGCCTTAGTTGCTGCTGAAAACACCAGAAGACCAGCACAGAAAAGCAAAGAAGTGGACTCATCTGATGAAGCCACTCTACTCAACAAGAAGGAGTACACAGCTGGAGATGTAGCATTGCTGATGAACAATTTCAAGAAGTTCTACAAGAGAAAATTGAAGAACAAATACAACAATGCTTCTACTTCTAAACCTAACTCTTCTTCTCAAGAAAAAGATGATTATAAAGCAAAACTAATGTGTTATAACTGCAGGAAATTGGGACATTTCATCAGAGACTGTCCATATCCAAAAGCAGAGAAGTACACTGAAGAAGAGAAGAGAATAAGGAAAGAAAGAAAGCATCAGAGAGGCAAGGCAATGATGGCTGAAGCAGAGAAGCTGACTGCTGTCTACTCATCTGATTAAGATTCAGACACGTCTGATGAAGAATCATCTGATGAAGAAAAACCTGCTCTCCTCTATCTGATGGCAAAGGAATCTGATGACTCTGAGGATGAGGTTAGGATTAGGAGTAGGAGTAAAGTAGAGAAGATTTGATACTTGAACAGTGGTTGTTCAAGACACATGTGTGGAAACATACATGAGCTGACTAATGCAGTTGCTGTGGATGGTCCAAAGGTTACTTTTGGAGACAGCAAAGAAGGCAAGATTAAAGCTAAAGGGAAACTGATCAGAGGAAACATAGATATATCTGACGTCTCATATGTTAAAGGCCTCAAATATAATCTGCTGAGCATAAGTCAATTTTGTGACAAAGGATATTCAATCATCTTCTCAACAGATAAGTGCCACGTTGAACAGATTGGTACAAAGAAGGTTATTTTATCTGAAAGATGACAAGGGAATGTCTACATAGTCGACTGGAATTCTGCTGACAAGAATTCAAGTGTTTGTTTTGTGGCATCAACACCAAGTGATGTTAGCTGGCTATGGCACAAAAGGATGAATCATTTAAACTTCAAGACCATCAACAGATTAATCAAGAATGATTTGGTAGAAGGGATTCCAAAAACAGTCATGAGCAAAGACAAGCTCTGTGACGCCTGTCAGAAGGGTAAACAAATCAATCATCGTTCAAAAGCAAGAAGCATCAATCTTCTGGAAGAATATTGGAGCTGCTACACATGGACTTATTTGGACCCATTGATCCAGTCATCAATGGTGGAAAAAAATACTGCCTAGCTGTTGTGGATGATTATTCAAGATATACTTGGGTGATATTCATGAAAAAGAAAAGTGAAACCAAGGAACATCTTACCAATCTGATGGAACTGATCCAAAATTAGAAAAGTACAAAGATATTGAAGATCAGATCAGATAGAGGGACAGAGTTCACAAACTCTACTGTTGAAGAGTATTGTAATATCAAAGGAATACATCATGAGTATTCAGCTGCTAGAACCCCTCAACAGAACGGGGTTGCTGAAAGGAGAAACAGAACACTGAAGGAAGCTGTCAGAACCATGATAGCTGAAGCTAAGCTGCCACAAAGATTTTGGGCAGACGCAACAAATACAGCCTGCTTTACCCAGAACAGATGCATGATCAACAAAAATCAGAACAAGACTCCATATGAAGTTTGGAACAACAGGAAGCCAAACATTCATTACTTTAAAATTTTTGGTTGTAAATGCTTTGCTTTAAACAATGGGAAAAATCACCTTACTGCATTTGCAGAAAAGGCTGATGAAGCTGTTTTTGTAGGATACTCTACTGTTAGTAAGGCTTATAGAGTTTTTAACAAAAGAACATTACTAATAGAAGAATCCATTCATGTAGTATTTGATGAGCCAAGTCAATCTTCTGAAAAGAATCAAATTACTAATCAAGATCTGTCTACTGATTTACAGAAGTTGAATATTGGAAAGAATGAAGAATATGTTCCCATCATACTGCCTGATCTCAACTCAGCTACCAACTCAAGTGCTGTTCAAAATCAGATCACTGATTGTCTAACAGACGAGTTAATAACAGCTGACAGAACATAGACTGTTCAACAGACTACTACTGGAACTCCAACAGTAGTGTTGTAAGATCAAGATAGAGGACAACATCCAGACCTGCAACCTGATCTAAGATGGCTCAGGAATCACCCACCAGAATTAGTGATTGGTGATTCTTTGGACAGAGTGAAAACAAGAAGAGCTGTTGCACAAGATGCCATGTTCACTAGTTTTCTATCTCAAATAGAGCCTAAACAAATTGAAGAAGCTCTAAATGACTCCTTCTGGATTGAAGCTATGCAAGAAGAGTTAAATCAATTTGAAAGGAACGAAGTATGGTACTTAGTTCCAAGACCAAGTCATCAAAGGGTAATTGGCACTAAATGGGTTTTCAGAAATAAGATGAATGAAGATGGTATGATACTTTATCTGATTTTCTTTTAATTAAAGGATTTCGCAAAGGTAAAGTTGACAAAACTTTGTTCACAATTGAATGGGAAAATCATATATTAATTGAGCAAATATATGTGGACGATATTATCTTTGGTTCAACTAACCAACAGATGTGTGACAAGTTCTCCAAGCTCATGCAGAATAAGTTTGAAATGAGCATGATGGGTGAACTCGATTATTTTCTTGGTTTGCAAGTTAGACAGTTGTCTGATGGAATATTCATCAACCAAGCAAAATACACAAGAGATCTGTTCAAGAAATTTGGTATGGAAACTAGCTCTACTGATACTATTCCTATGTCTACAAGTCTTCGTTTGGATAAAGATGAAGATGGAAAATCAGTGGACATGACCAAATACAGAGGCATTATTGGGTCACTGTTATACCTAACAGCAAGCAGACCTGATATCATGTACTCAGTTGGGGTTTGTGCAAGATTTCAATCAAATCCCAAGGAATCTCATCTCTTAGCTGCCAAGAGGATACTGAAATATATTAAGGACACTCAAGAATTAGGATTGTGGTATCCTAGAGAATCTGGATTTGAGCTTATTGGTTATTCAGATTCAGACCTTGCTGGCTGCAAGATTGACAGAAAAAGCACAACAGGTGCTTGTCAGTTCTTAGGTAGTCGTCTGATCTCATGGATGAGTAAGAAACAGACCTCAGTCTCTATATCTACTGCTGAAGCTGAATATATAGCTGCTGGAGCCTGCTGTGCACAGATACTATGGTTGAAGCATCAACTAGAAGATTACAATATCAAGATCAGTGGAATTCCAATCTACTGTGACAATACTAGTGCAATCTCACTTACTCAGAACACTACAAGTCATTCAAGGACTAAACATATTGAGATCAAGCATCACTTCATTAGAGATCATGTGGAAAAAGGGAATGTAATGATTGAGTATGTTCATACAGACAATCAGATTGCTGATATTTTCACTAAACCTCTAAGTGAAGTAAGGTTCTCAACTCTAAGAGCTGAGCTAGGACTACTTAATTTGGATGCATAAGTTGAGGGGGAACCTTTCAGAAGACTGAAGTTCAACAGCTTAGTTATCCGTTATTATATTCAAGGATTAACTCTCAACAGACTAGTTAACTTATGAATTCTTAAAGTCAGGGGGAACGTGTAAGACTAGCGGTACTTCTGATTAAAAGATAAAATTTGTTAATGTCAGTTAGTTGAAGTTATGTTATTAGAAGATCTGTTCTTAATTCTTGAAGACTGAAGATTATTTTACCTTGCTGGATTGACAAACAGTAGAGGAATATTACTAGCTATTGGCTTTCTCTAGTAATATCAGATAACAGATCACTCGTCTGTCAGATAAGTTAAACTCTACTCATCTGATATCTTATATGAGCATGGTTATAAATCGTATCTTTAGAAACACGCTTTTATAAGTAACAAATTAGTGACGATAGAGTTCCCGCCCGTCTGACATTAAAATAATAAAATTGAAATCCGCAGCTCCCACCCACACGATTAATAAACTGTTAGATTAATCCAACGTCTCAGATTAATCATGATAACCTAAACAGAGGGAAACATATAAAATCCGATCTGAACAGTACAGTCGTCTTACGCACACATAAACTCTCAAATTTTCTAACTCTCAAACTCTCTTGCTTTCAAAAGTTTACTGCTTTCACATATTTCTACTCAGTAATCCCAGAAATGGAGAAAATTATTGATGGAAGGTACTTGAACTACAGCAAATTCCACTTCTCTGGTACTGATCTGATGCGCTCAATCATGGAGAAAATCAAAGAGACATCTTTAGTTCCAGTTCTGGAAGCCCACGAAGACAGGGTTTACTTAGAAGACATTGATCACTTCTACAAGACCAGGAAATTCACTAATAATGACACTGTTATGTCGGTTGTCATTGGGGGTAAGAAAATCGCTGTCTCTGCTGCTGTTTTAAGTGAGATTTATAAACTGAAAAATGAAGGAGGAAACGCAACAGACCTTGGGTCTGAAAAAGAGGAAGAATTTTGGGCAATTTGTGCTAAGAAGGGAGAAGAGATGAATGGGACTCTGATGAAGACTCAGTTAAAAGATGAGTATCAGAGGTTCGCAGACATCATTGCGAAGGTACTGGATTGCTGTACGAGCTCTTTGGAAGGGTTACCAAGAAAAAGGTTTCACACCATGATCTGCATCTACTATGGACTAAAGGTGAACTGGGCAGTTCATGTCTATGATATGCTGAGTGACAAGAGGACTTCGCATGCCATCTTGCTTAGTCATCTGTTCATGTCACTAAGCTGCCCTATGGCAGGTGGGAAGGTTACCCACGCCAGTAAAGAGTTTAAGTTGTATGAGCCAGTAAGGAGAGTGGCTGCTCCTAAAAGAAAGGCTGCTGCAAAGTCTAAGAAGACCCCTTCTAAGAAGAGCAAGAAGGAGGGTCAGACAAGTCAATCTGCTAATCAAACAGCAACCCCTGCTGTTGAAGCTGGATCAGCACAGCCTGAAGCTGTCATTCCTAAAAAGGTGATTGATGACTTCACCAAAGAGATTGAACAAATGGAGACTGGATCATCTCCAGAAAGAACAGATTCTGAGGAAGCTGTTCTTGTTCGAACTAAGAAGAGAATGAGGACAAGGAGTGCTGCAAAAGGACCTCCTAAGTCCCAACCTGAAGCATCAAAGAGGATTCCGAAGTCTAAAGCAAAAAGGAAAGTAACATTCTCTGAAGAATCAACAGAAACAGTAAGGGAAACAACAGTATCAGCAGAGAGACCAACTATCATTGAAGAACCTTCTACTGAAACTGCTGTTGAGTCTGCTGCAAACCCTGCTGTTGGAGAGTCTGCTGAGGAAAGAGTTGAACAGCAGACTAGCACAACAGGTGAAGGAGAAACACTCCTTCTGCATCCTACTCCTGTTGCTGCAAATCCACTTCAAGTTGTCGAGAGTCCTTAATCAAAGAAGCAAAGGACTGGAAAGATTGTGATCTCTTATGTCTCTGCTGCTGCAAAGAAGAAACAAGATGAAGCAGAAAGGAAAAAGAAAGCTGCAGAAAAGGCTGAGGAGGATCGTCTTAAAGCACTTGAGCTCAGAAGGCTGGAAGAAGAAGCCAGCAAGATGACTCAAGAACAAAGGGATGCTGTAGAAGCAGCTGAGTTAGCTGTTGCTATTGAGGCTAGTGCTAAGGATTCTCATGGTCCTAAGCATACTGGAGGGATAGTGATTGGCGAACCAAGAGATCCCACCAAGCCTATACCAGCTATGCCAACTCCAGCAATACAACCTAAGAGAAGAGAAGAGGTCAAATTGGCTTTGGAGATTGTCAAGGATGACCCTGATGCCTTTGAAGAATTCATTAAGAGGTTGGATGCTGAGAATGCAAGGATTACTCGTCTGACGATGTTTAACAAAGAGAAGATAAGATATAATAGATGGAGAGATTACCGTCTGACAAAGAGTAAAGCCAAATTGCAAACTGGAAGCCCTTTGCTGAAGAAGAAGCCTGGGTACTAAAGTGGCTTGAGACTGGCTCTCTCACTCAAGCATTAGACTCAGAGTTCTTCCTGGACAAGCTAAGACTGAGGATCAGTCAAGTGGTGAAGGCAGAGGCAAAGAAGATATATGAATCTGTTCCTGAGGAGTATGCTGATGATGAAGACCTCAAGGAAAGATCTATCAAGTTGGCTGTTTCCCAGACAATGGAAACATGGGCCAAAAAGACTAGAAAGATGAAGGGGCAACCAAGCACTATGATCCCCCTTCCTAGTCTGAAACAGATTGTCTATGGCACTAATATTAGGCCATATGAAGAACTACCAGAAAATCCTATCTCACCTTTTGTTCCTATTGATGATCTAACTTGGATTACTCACAGGACTGCTCTGGATGAAGCTGGCACAAGGCGTACAATCATAAATGTTAAAAAGATCCAAGCACCCCCTGCTGACCAAGGGAAAGAGAAAGAAGGAACTTCTGATCCTGCAGATCAAACCAAAGGAAAAGAAGACACTTCTGACCCTGCTGATCAGGACAAAAGAGAAGGCGAAGGAAAACACTTCTGATCTGGTAGATCAAAATAAGGAAAAGGAGGACAAGTCTGAATCAGCTGATAAGTCAAAGGAAGAGGAAACCCTTACAAATCAAGCTGATCAGATTACTGAAAAGGAGGCTACTGCTGAGCAGACTGATCAGACTAAGGAGAAGGAAAGCACTCCAAGTCAAGCTGATGAGACCAAGGAAGAAGACCCTGCTTCTGGTCCAGCTGATCAGATAACTGAAGAAACAACTCAAGCAGCAGAACATTCTACTGAAAAGGAAACTCTTGCCCTACCTTCAATTCCAACTGAAGTTGCCTCTACTTCTCAGAACTTACAACAAGTATCTCTGTTGGATTCAATTCAGCAGATGATCTCAAATTCAGTGAAGGAGTTAGAAGAAAAGGTAACTGCAAATATGTTGGCTGCTGTAAGTCAACCAATCAAAGCTGCTGCTGTTCCAACCGATCTGATAGAAGACACTGCTCAGAATGTTAAATCTATCTGTCAAGATATGGATGTACTTAGAAGAAGGACTCAGAGCACTGCTGCTGGTTGGAAAGATATTACAGAAACTGTTGAGATGGCTATTAAAGCTGAAGATGCAGTTATAATAAATATGACCAAGGACTTCAAGGCATCTGCTGATTGGAATCTTGCAACCCAGATTCAGTTAGGTGACCAAGGAGAAGTTGTGTTAAAAAGAATGGAAGCTTTTGAAGCCAATCAACTCAGACAACAAGCTCAACTGGATGCTATGGAAGAGAACATCAGGCTTCTCTGTGACTCACTTCAAATTCCACCAGTCTTGCCAAAATATCAAATCAACCCTGCTGATGATGACAAAAAGGGCGAAGATAGGGTATTTGGACAGAAGAGAGTTGAAACTTCTCTTGATAAAGTAGAAGACAGACTAGATGGTGCTGAAGCTGAAGGAACTGAAGTGTTGGAGGAATCTGCTGCTGAAGATGAGAATGCTGATAATGAAAATGAAGGCACAAGCAGACCAACAGATGAGAAGATCACAGAAGAAGAAAGTGAAGCTGATGAAACTGAAGTTGAAGCAAAAGCTAAGTCTGATAAAGAGATAGCTGCTGCTAAGGACTCAGCTGAAGAACAGGTTGACCCTGATGCTAAACAGAAGAAGTTAGAGCTTTTACAACAAAAATTCAAGGAAGCTGAAGAAGACAAGAAAGAAGAAGACTAGTCTTGTTTAAATTACTTACATTTATTTCCTTGTAATTTCTTTTTGCACATCTCATCTGTTCAAGAACTTGTAATCTGCAATCTTTTCATTATCTATAAAATTGCAAGTTTAGGTACAGGTACTTAGCTGAAGTTTTGTCATCATAAAAAAGGGGGAAATTGTTGGATGAAGATGAAGATGAAAGTTAAGGGATGGTTTTGATGATTTCCAAAACATCAGAATCAGCTAAGTATGGAAAGCTTAGTTCCCTTAGAAGAATTTTGAACAAGTAAAGAAGACATCAGAAGAGTTCAAAGTTCAAAGCCCAGAAGACTAGTGATCTCATGCTGAAACAGCAAACAGAAGGGTAGGTCATCAGCTGACTCAAATCAGATTAGTTCAGTATTTGATCAGCAGAGTATCTATCAGCAGAGTTGCTTTGATCAGTAGAGTAGAAGAGATCAAGAGATTAGTCCAACGGTAATAAATGCACCTAGTGTAATAAATGTTGAAAGAGAAGGGTAGTAATGGCAAATGATTGAAGAAAACTCTCGGATCAGTAGAGTGCATTTAATGCTGCTATAGGAAAGTACAGCAGAGAAAGGACTGTAGCAGGTAGCCGCTCTGATTTTCGGGCTAAGGCTATGGATTTGAGATTTGATTTCCTTCAACGGTCATATTTTCAAATCCAAGTATAAATAGAGCTGATTTCGAAGTGAGAGACAACACAACAACATTCTGAGATTTCGCATTCGAAGCAGAAATTTTTCTAAGTCTCAAGAAGCTCGAACAGCTCACTCGTCTGGTGGAAGTCATCTGTTGACAGAAACCCAGTTGAAGAAAATAGAAAAATACAATCTGAGTGTTTTGTATTAGCTGAGTGTTGTGAGAAGTTTAAATCCGTCTTTGTGAGCGATTTAACTTCGGAGGATAGGTCTTCTTTGTGATTTCCTATTGTGAGCTTATAGCCTTTTCATTTGTTGTCTAGGTATAAGTGGAGACATATTGTAAACTTTGTGTTTATAGTATAACCCAGAATCTGAGTGATCTGGAAGAGTGGACTAAAAGATTTTTATCCATATAACCACTATAAAAATTCTTTGTGTTATTTCTGCATTTAAAGTTTTCTTGCATATTTTGAAGTTGCATAAGTTTACACTTTGAATTATCAAAAGATTTTATAAGGAGTTTTAAAACTGGGGATAAAATCTTTTTAAGGACTTAGTCTACTTGTGAAAAACACTTTCAAACATCTGCTGCAAGTATACTCTTGATAAAACTGATTTTCACTGAAATCAGCTAAGTAAACTATAAGAAGAGTGGTCGCTCTGCTGTTCAAGATTTGTTCACGATCAGCATAGTCATCTTACTGTTCTTCATCAGCTTAGTCTGATGACAGAAGAGTAAAAAGTTTTTAAGTCTAAAATTTTTAGAGGTCTATTCATCCCCCCCCCTCTAGACCTCATCTGACCACTTGGGACCAATAATTTATAAAGGAAAAATCATGGAACTTGAAAAAGTTATTGAGTCTCATGAGAAATCATCTGTTGCATCCACTCATATGTCTAGTAAACAGAAGATGCCTTTAGAACAGGATAAGCAAGAATTGAATCATACTGAGAAATTTATATCTGCTAACAATAGTAAGGTCATTCTGTATGTTCAAACTGCTAGACCTGCTTCACCTGAGAAAGTATTAAAGGAGAAGAAATATCCTAAGGCTAAAAAGAGCAAAGAGCCTAGTGTAGGAAAACAGACTAGTAAGCCTAAACAGAAGAGTCCTAGGAAGTCCTCTGATAAGGCTAAAACTAATCAGACTCGTGATAAAACTAAGTCGTCTGTTAATGAGCAAGCAAGTAGTAAGCCAAAGAAGCATAAAATCAAGAAAAATCAAAATGCTTGGTATGGAGATGAGTCTTATTATGTGCAACCTGCTGCATATCATCCTATGTATCATGCACCTCAATTTCCAACTTACTATGCACCATATCCTGCTCATCCAATGCATGCATATCATCCTTATCATGCATCTTACTCTGCATTTGAACATTATCCTTATCATGCTGATCATCAACAATATGACAAATCTGATGAACGTGGTAAAGGCAAAGCTGTTCATACTCCTGTTGAAACTCAGAAGCCTAAGAAGCCTAAGACTTCATCATCTTGGGTTGTCAAGGGTGGAACTAATCCTTCAGGACCCTCTCAATAAGGATACCTAAAACAATTTTATTTTGTTTTGAAGGTTAGGGTTAGGAGTAGGAGTAGAGTATAGAAGATTTGGTACTTGGACAGTGGCTGTTCAAGACACATGTGTGGAAGCATACATGAACTGACTGATACTGTTGATGTAGATGGTCCAAAAGTTACTTTTGGAGACAGTAAAGAAGGCAAGATTGTAGCAAAAGGAAGCTTAATCAAGGGAAACATAGAGATATCTGACGTCTCATATGTTAAAGGCCTAAAGTACAACCTGCTGAGCATAAGTCAATTTTGTTACAAAGGATATTCAGTCATCTTCTCAACAGATAAGTGCTAAGTTGAACAGAATAGTACAAAGAAGGTAATTTTATCTGGAAGACGACAAGGGAATGTCTACACAGTGGACTGGAATTCTGCTGACAAGAATTCAAGTATTTGTTTGGTGGCATCAACACCAAGTGAAGTTAGTTGGATGTGGCACAAAAGAATGAATCATGTGAATTTCAAGACCATCAACAGACTTATCAAGAATAATCTGGTAGAAGGAATTCCAAAGACAGTCATGAGCAAAGATAAGCTTTGTGACACCTGTCAGAAGGGTAAACAAATCAAGTCATCATTCAAAAGCAAGAAACATCAATCTTCTGGAAGAATATTGGAGCTGCTACACATGGACTTATTTGGACCCATTGATCCAGTCAGCAATGGTGGAAAGAAATACTGCCTAGCTGTTGTGGATGACTATTCAAGATATACTTGGGTGATATTCATGAAAAAGAAAAGTGAAACCAAGGAACACCTTACTAATCTGATGGAACTGATCCAGAATGAGAAAAGCATAAAGATATTGAAGATCAGATCAGATAGAGGGACAGAGATTACAAACTCTACTGTTGAAGAGTATTGTAATATCAAAGGAATACATCATGAGTATTCAGCTGCTAGAACCCCTCAACGAGAATGGTGTTGCTGAAAGGAGAAACAGAACACTAAAGGAAGTTGTCAGAACCATGATAGCTGAAGCTAAACTGCCTCAAAGATTTTGGGCAGAAGCAACAAACACAGCATGTTTTACCCAAAAGAGATGCATGATCAACAAGCACCAAAACAAGACTCCATATGAAGTTTGGAACAACAGGAAGCCAAACATCATTACTTTAAGATATTTTGTTGTAAATGCTATGTTTTAAATAATGGTAAAAATCACCTTACTGCATTTGCAGAAAAAGGCTGATGAAGCTGTTTTTGTAGGATACTCTACTGTTAGTAAAGCTTATAGAGTTTTTAACAAAAGAACATTATTAATAGAATAATCCATTCATGTAGTATTTGATGAACCAAGTCAATCTTCTGAAAAGAATCAAAATATTAATCAAAGAATGAAGAATATGTTCCCATCATACTACCTGATCTCAACCCAGCTGATAACTCAAGTGCTGTTCAAAATCACAGTGTTGATTGTCTAACAGACGAGTTGCAAACAACTGATAGACCAGAGACTGTTCAACAGACAACAAATGTTCAACAGACTACTACTAGAACTCCTACAGTAGTGTTGCAAGATCAAAACAAAGGACAACATTATGATTTGCAACCTAATCTCAGATGGCTCAAGAATCATCCACCAGAATTGGTGATTGGTGATCCTTTGGATAAAGTGAAGACAAGGAGAGCTGCTGCAAGTGATGCAATGTTTGTCAGCTTCCTCTCACAAATTGAGCCCAAACGGATTGAAGAAGCTCTTAGTGATTCCAACTGGATTGAAGCTATGCAAGAAGAGCTAAATCAATTTGAAAGGAATGAAGTCTGGTACTTAGTTCCTAGACCAAGTCATCAAAGAGTCATTGGCACTAAATGGGTATTCTGGAATAAGATGAATGAAGATAGTGAAGTCACCAGAAACAAAGCAAGATTAGTGGCCAAGGGTTACTGCCAAGAAGAAGGCATTGACTTTGATGAAACGTTTGCACCAGTAGCAAGATTAGAGGCAATCAGACTCTTTCTTGCCTATGCTGCTCACAAGAATTTTACCGTCTATCAGATGGACGTGAAATCAGCTTTTCTTAATGGAGAATTGCAAGAAGAAGTTTACGTTGAACAACCACCTGGTTTTGAAGTCTATCAAGAAGAAAACAAGGTGTATCGTCTGAAGAAAGCCCTCTATGGACTGAAACAGGCTCCAAGAGCATGGTATGATACCTTATCTGATTTTCTTTTAATTAAAGGATTTCGCAAAGGTAAAGTTGACAAGACCTTGTTCACTATTGAATGGGAAGAACATATTTTGCTTGTGCAAATTTATGTGGACGATATTATTTTTGGTTCAACTAACCAACAGATGTGTGACAAGTTCTCAAAGCTGATGCAGAACAAGTTTGAAATGAGCATGATGGGAGAACTTAATTATTTTCTTGGTTTGCAAGTTAGACAGTTGCCTGATGGAATTTTCATCAGCCAAGCAAAATACACAAAGGATCTGTTCAAGAAATTTGGTATGGAAACTAGCTCTACTGCTACTATTCCTATGTCTACAAGTCTTCGTTTGGATAAAGATGAAGATGGCAAATCAGTAGACATCACCAAATACAGAGGCATTATTGGGTCACTGCTATATCTAACAGCAAGTAGACCTGATATCATGTACTATGTTGGGGTCTGTGCAAGATTTCAATCAAATCCCAAGGAATCTCATCTCTTAGCTGCCGAGAGAATACTATAATATATTAAAGGCACTCAAGAATTGGGATTGTGGTACCCTAGGGAATCTGGATTTGAACTTATTGGATATTCAGATTCTGACCTTGCTGGCTGCAAGATTGATAGAAAAAGCACAACAGGTGCCTGTCAATTCTTAGGTAGTCGTCTGATCTCATGAATGAGTAAGAAACAGACTTCAGTATCCATATGAACTGCTGAAGCTTAATACATAGCTGTCGGAGCCTGCTGTGCACAAATCTTATAGTTGAAGCATCAACTGGAAGACTACAATATCAAAATCAGTGGAATACCAATCTACTGTGACAATACAAGTGCAATCAGCCTTACTCAGAATACTACAAGTCATTCAAGGACTAAGCATATTGAGATCAAGCATCACTTTATTAGAGATCATGTGGAGAAAGGAAATGTCATGATAGGATATGTGTTTACTGAAAATCAAATTGCTGACATCTTCACAAAACCTCTAAGTGAAACAAGGTTTTCAACTCTAAGAGCTGAATTGGGTTTATTAAAACTGGATGCATAAGCTGAGGGGGAACTTATCAGAAGACTAAAGTTCAACAGCTTACTCATCTTATTTATCTTCAAGGATTAACTCTCAACAGACTAGTTAACTTATGAATTCTTAAAGTCAGGGGGAACGTGTAAGACTAGCGGTACTTCTGATTAAAAGATGAAATTTGTTGATGACAGTTAGTTGAAGTTATGTTTTCAACAGAAGATTAAAGTTTTGAAGATTGAAGATTTATTATCTAGCTGGATTGACAAACAGCTGAGGAAGGTTATCAGTTATTGGCTTTCACTGATAACAGCTATGTCATCAGGACATTAGCCCATCAGATAAGTATTTATTTTACTAATCTGATTACTTTTGTAAAAGCTTACTGTTTAAAACGTATTATTTCAAAACACGCTTTTACAAGTAACAGAAGGGCGGTACAAATTCCCGCTCCTCATTTAGTGCGATTTGAATTTGAAAGGTCGTAACTGACGCCGCACGATCAGCACTGACAAGAAACAGATCTAACGGTTAGATGGTATCACGGAAACCAAGATACCCTAACTCTATAAATCCAGATCTAATCAGTCGTGTAGTTCTTTACGCACCCTAAAATTTCAAAAGCAATTGTGAGAAAATACTTGCAATCTTTCTGCAAAAATTCTTCCTGTTTTCCGTAATCTCTACAGAGTTGCAATGGCTGCTGAAGGTATGTTTCTTGTGTATGAATCTTACTACCAAACTGGTACGAATTTGATGAAGGAACTTCTGGAAAAGTTCAAATCGGCCTCCTTGGTGAACTTTATGGAGTACAACGAAGGTTTAATTTGGACCGATCAAGTTCTAGAGTACTACAAGACTGCAACCGTCGACTACAACTCTCTAGAAATCAAGGCAACCGTTGGTGGAAAATCTGTCATTATCACTCCTGCTGTTCTTCACGAGACCTTCGGTCTTCCCAACAGAGGACGTCATGACGTCACTGCACTGACAGAGGACAAACACCAACAGTTTTGGGCGATCTGCGCCAAGGAAGGAGAAGTGTTGTCTGGCAACATAAGGAAGAAACAGTTAAAGGACGAATATCAGCGGATGGCTGATATGGTGTCAAAGTTGATTGAAAATTGTACTTTCTCGCTGGATGCTGTTACTATGAAGAGGTTCAGCATCATGGCTGCCATCTATTATGGACTAGAAGTCAACTGGTCCATCATAATTTGGTACATCTTGGCTGACTTTCATGAAGTAAAGAAAGGAAAAGGCCCTCACACCAATCACAGGATCACGCTCAGTTACCTACTGTTCAAACTGGGGTGTCCTATGCTGAATGGTAAGGAGATCCACAAGTCTAAGGCAATGTCCAAATACTTGCCTGGTATGAAAAGGAAGGCTGGTGAGCCTGAAGAGGATGAAGATGAGGAACCAAAGGAGGTTCCTGCCATGAGGCAAAGAAGACTAGTCAAAACAGCTGACTTAGCTGTTGAGACTAAGAAGAAGAAGGTTGATGATCAACCAAAGGAGAAGGTTTCCAAGAAAGTGAAGACTGTGGCTGATGTTGCTGTTGATCAAATCATAAGTCAGACCACTGCTGATGTAAGGGGAATGTCTCCTGCATCACCTTCCAGGACTCCTTCTGCTGAAATGCCTGCTGAGAATGTTTCTCACAGGACAAGGAGCCAACAAAGGGACACTGCTGCTTCAAGACCCATTCAGGGTTTATCAAAGAAGTCAGTTAGAAAGCAGATGACATTCATAGAAGAGCCTACTGAGTTGGAAAACTTAGTGAGACAAAGTCCTGAATCTGCTGAAAGACCCATTGAAACTGTTAGGGCTTCTGTTGCTGACAAAGCTGATGCGCAACAGTTGACTCAAGTTGCACCAACAGTTGAGGCTACCCAACCTCATGATGATCCAGACGTTATGATCATCAATCCTATAGCTGCAGCTCCCATTTCTTCTGCTGGTCCAGCCCCTGCCCAAGCTGATAAAGGAAAGAAGAAAATTGTGCTTAAGAGAAAGAAAATCTCTAAAGCTGATAAGAAAGCAAGGGAAGAAGCTGAACAGAGAAAGCAAGATGAGATGGAGGAAAAGAAGGCCCTTGAACTAAGCAAGGCTCAGGCTGCTAAGGATGAAGCCAGAAGGAAGATGTCTGAAGCAGAGAGAAAAGCTGCTGAGGAAGCTGAACTGGCAATGGTTTTAGAGATGAGCAAGACTGGTGCCTATGGACCTGTCCATGGAGGTGGCATTAAAATTGGCGAAGGCAAAGATGAAGACAAGGAGAAAAAGCCAAAAATGCCTGCTGGAGAGGCCAAGCCCAAGGAAAAGTTTGAAGTGAGGAGAGCATTCAACATAGTATATGCTGATAAAGAACTCTTCCGAAGGTTTGAAAAGTCTTTAGCTTATTATGATCAGAAGTTAATGTTAAAGACCCTGTTCACGCAAGAAAAGCCAAGATATATCAGATGGAGAGACAACAGGCTGAACAGGTCCATAACAGAACTTCAGAATCTGAAAGACTTAGCTGCTGAAGAACAATGGGTTCTGAACTGGCTAAAGACAGATTCAATTCAAAAGGCCCTGGATCCCAGTTATGTCAGAGATGTCATGCATCATTATGCAAAGGAATTTGCACTGGAGGAGGCCAAGAAAATTGATAACTCCCTGCCAGCCAAGAGAAGAAAGACTGATAATGCTGAAGAGAGAGCAGTTACCATTGCTGTTATGACCGCCTTGAAGAGATGGGCAGAAAGGTCAAGATATCAGCAGGGTCACTCAAGTAAGTTGCCTCAGCTGCCAAGTATTCAGCAAATTATTTTTGGCAAGGAAGTAAAGGAGTACAGTGAAGTGCCCAAGGGAAATAATGCCTTTGTAAACCCTTGGATCATTGTTAGGCAGATAAGAAAAACAACCTGCTTCAATGATGATGGCACCATCACTAATCTGTTCTATGATGACGTCACTGATGAACACAAAACATCTGACAAGCCCTTAGCCATTGAGTGGAATGCTAAGGCTTCTGAAGATCATCAGGAGACTAAAATGGAAGACGTCCCTGTCCACCAGGAGAATGAAGAAAAGGAAGCTGATGCTTCTGTTTCATCAGGTGATGAACACTCATCACTGATGGAAGCTTTCCAGATGCTTATGGAGAATTCAGTGAAGGAACTGGTAGAGAAGCATAACCAGCAGCTGATGAAGTTGAAAGAGGAGCTGAAGAATGAACTCAAAGCAGAGTTGGCAGAGTCCAACAAACTTCAGCTGGAAACTATGCAACAGTCAACAGAGAAGATCATCAAGAAAGAAGTTGATAGTTTTCCTATTCCCCAAGACAACTCTTTGCAGTTAGTGCACAGCTTAAATGACATGAACAGAAATGTGGAAGATGTGAAGGCTGATGTAAATCACCTTCATGCTGCCTTACAAAGAGCTGAGCACAAGATAGCTGACTTAACTGCAACCTTCATCAAAGTCAGTGAAGAAGAGAAGAAAGTCAACTTAGGGATGTTGCAAGAAGTATCAAACGCTAAAAAGGAACTCCACAATGAAATTGCAACAATGAACCTTAACATTGACTGCTTCAATGATCAAACTGACAACATCAGTACAACTCTTCATCACCTAACAGCAAGTCATGATGTAGTGAATCAGAATTTGAAGACTTTGTGTGCTGCACTGAAAGTTCCAACTGTTGCACTCAACCCTGCTGTCAAACCTGAAGAAGTCATCAAGTCTGATGATGACAAAAAGGGGGAAGATAAAAGGGAAGAAACAACTAAGGAACTGTTGCTGCTGTTGAAGCCAAGAAGACTGATGAAGCTACTGAACAGACAAAGACTGCTGAAGAAGAACTTGGAAAGGCACAAGGTGAAGAAAAGTCTGAAGAAGAGACTAAAGAAAAAGCCAAAATTGTTGAAGTAATGGCTTAATCCAAGGACTCTGCTGCTGATCAATCAGAGCCGTTGACCAAGTACAAGAATACAGAATCAGCCAGGAAGGAGATGGAACTTCTGAAAGAGCAGCAACTTAAAGAGAAGATGGAAGCTGCCAAAGAAGTTATCTTTCAAAGTGAAGAAGCTGATGAAGATGATGAAGAAGAAGATGATGAAGAGTCATCTTATGAATATGAAGAAGTGCTTGAAGGATCTGATGAAGAAACTGATAGTTAGAAATTATAAAATCCTTGTAATCAGTTTACTTTATCTATTCTTCAGACATCTCATCTGATGAACTTGTACTTGTAATATATTCTTTATCAATAAAAAGACAAGTTCAATCCAATACATCTTTTTTATCTCAGAAAATTTTGAGGATCACAATCTTTAGCTTAAGTTTTAACAGGTACTTGGCTGAAGTTTTGTCATCATCAAAAAGGGGGAAATTGTTGGATAAGGATGAAGATGAAGGCACTGAAGACAAAATTATAAGGGAGGTTTTGATGCATTCCAAAACTTCAAAATCCGCTAAGTATGGAGTAACTTAGCTGATGATCCCTTTGAAAGGAATTTTGACTAAGTATAAGAAGACATCAGAAGAGTCAAAATTTCAAGGTCCAAGACTTCTGATCTGCTGAAGGAAAGTTATCAGACTGATGAAGATCAGCCGACTCAAATTAGATTTGTTCAAGTTTGGGATCAGCTTAGTTCGCCATCAGACTTGCACTTCCGTCAGCCTAGTGGAAAAGATCATAAAGTCTTCCCAGCGGTAATAAATGCCCCTGGAAGTAGTAAATGCTGAAGTACAAGGATATTAAAGACAAATGATTGAAGAAATGCTTCGCATCAGCTGGGTGCATTTAATGCAGCATATAATGCTGCCTGCAGAATAGTACTGTTGACAGTACGGACAGACTGCAAAAGAGCCGTCCGCGGAAATTAAGGACCAGTACTCGAGGAATTTGAATCTTGTCTCTCTTCAACAGACATTTTTCAAACCTTAAGTATAAATAGCTGAAAGAGACGAAGAGAATACAACAACACAATCTCTGAGAAATTTTCGAAGCAGAATTCTTTAAGTCTCAAGAACAGCTCACTCATCAGCTTAGTCATTTGTTGACGAAAAGCGAAGTTGAAGAACAAAGCTAAACACATCTTCTGAGTGAATTTGTAAAATTGAGTGTTGTGAGAAGTAGATATCCATCTAAGTGAGTGATATTACTTCAGAGAGTAGGATTTCTTTGTGATTTCTTACTGCGCACTTACGGCCTGTTCATTTGTTGATTGGCGTAAGCTGAGTGTACTGGTTACTTTGTGTTTCTAGTATAACCCAAGATCTTTGTGACTTGGACGAGTGGATTAAAGGATATTTACATCCATATAACCACTATAAAAATTACTTGTGTTTTTATTTGCATTTTTACTTGCATATTTCAAGATTGCATAAAACACTTTACTTAATTAACTGTTTGAAAAGGATTTAAAAGGAGTTTATAAAACTGGAGAAACATTTTTCAAACTACTAAGAATACTTGTGAAAAATACTTTGAAAATCCGCTGCAAGTACTCTAAGTATTAAAACTGGTTTTGACAAAATCAGCTAAGTAACTATCAGTATAGTGGTCTACTAAGCTGGTCAAAGATTTGTTCGCGATCAGCCGAGGAATCTACTGTTGATAACAGCTTAGTCTGTTTAAGTTAACAAAAAGGTTTTAAAGTTAAAAATTGTAAAAAGTTTAGAGGTCTATTCACCCCCCCCCCTCTAGACCTCATCTGACCACTTGGGACCAACAAATTTATACCCAAAATAAATGAGATAATTATCACGAAATAAAACTGAGAAAAAAACTGTGATAGAAATTTTAAAAAATGAATTAAAAATAAAGAAAACAGATTGAAGAAGGAATAAAGAAAAAAATGAGATGAAGATAAAGAAAAAATTTGAGATCGAAAAACATAAGGAATTAAAATAAATGAAGAAATTGAAACATAGTGTTGTTTGGTGGATGGATAAATTCATAATTAATAAAGAGATTTTTGTTTTTGACAAATTAATAAAGAAAATTTTTATTTATAAAAGGGGCAGTGTATTTTTTAAATAAAAACTTCTCATACTGTCTCACCGACATTTTTAGACTCTAAAAATAAAACTAATTGACAAAATCACCTCTCGTATATATGACACTTTACCCTCTGTGTATTAATAAAGAGAATTTTTAATTATTAAAGGGGCAGTGTATTTTTGAATAAAAACACCAAAATTATAACGATGGGGTTAGTGTTACAAGTGATACTTTAGGGGAGTAACTGATATCACCTCATACTTTAAGGGAGAATAATGTATTTCACGCTTGTTTATATATAATGAGTTAATGAAAATTTATCCTCCTGTGATATGTATGATTTTTTATTTATCTCACTGTGATTTGAAAGAGCGCGTTTTACTCCCTTATGATCTTATGAAAGTCTCACACTGCCTCCCAGACATTTTTAAACTCTAAAAATAAACTAATTGACAAAATCACCCCTCGTATATATGACACTTTACCTCATGTGTTATGATAAATGTAGCATTTTACTCCCCAAGTGTTATGATCAATGTTCTACTTAATCCTCCGATGTTACAAAAATACCTTTTATGCTCAATTTCAATTTCGGCCAGTGAGTAACGTATAATTTTCGGTTGAAGGAGGTAAATTTCTCCTTTACAATTTTTACAAGAAGATAAAGTACATTTTCTCAAACTATAGGGAGGGAGAAATTGAACATTCTTATATAATACTTTTTATTTTTATTTTTCATGTATATGATTTAAATAGGACTAGAGTTCGATGTGAATAAGTTAAATCGAACACATTGTTAAATTTGATTCGACAAGCCGGGTTCAAAACATTGGTTTGTGGGTTTGTCTACACTAGTGCTTCAGCTTAGTGTGTAATTTAAATTGTCGATTCAATGTGTAATTTAACTTGTCAATTCATAAGGACGTGTGTATGTATGTATATGTGTACATATGGTAATTGTTGGTCTCGCACAAAGCTTTGAACTGCTGAGTAGACCACTTTTTTAAAATAACTTAGCTGATCTAGGTAAAATCAGAGTTTTAAGCAGATTACTTGAAGCAAATTTGTGAAGTGTTTTTCACAAGTAAGCTTTCTTAACTTGAAAAAGATTTTGTCCCCAGTTTTAACAAACTACTTTTTTAAAACTTTTTGACAGTTACCTAAAATGTTTAGTATGCTCTTTTAAAAATATGTAGGGAAAGAATGCAATTGTAAACACCAGAATTTTTATAGTGGTTATATGAATAAAAATCATTTATCCACTCTCTAAGCCACACAAATCTTGGGTTATACTATAATCACACAGATTATAATATATTATGCTTGTGCCGAACAACAAATGAACTGGCCACAAGTTCGTAATAGGAAATCACAAAGAAAACGTGTCCTCTGAAGTAATATCACTCACTAAGATTATCTACTTCTCACAACACTCTCTATTACATATTCACTCAGAAAATGTGATTTTCTTTTATTCTCAACTTTGCTTTCGTCAACATATGATTAGACAGATGAGTGTTCTGTTTTTAGTTTGAGACTTAGAAAAATTCTGCTTCAAATGCTCTCTGTTGTGTTGCGTCTTTCTTTAAACTCTTGAAAACACTCTCTATTTATACTTGAGATTTGAATTCTATCCGTTGAAGAAAGACAAAACAAATTTCTCTAGTACTGGTCCCTGTTTTTAAGAACGGCTCCCTGCAACTGCGCATTGTACACTCTGCAGTACTTTTCTGTCAGTTGCATTAAATATAACTAGCTGATACGAGGATTTCTTCAATCATTTGTCATAAATACCCTTCCTTTTAAGCATTTATTACTACAGTGAATTTATTACCGTTGAGATGACTTGCTGATATTTTTCACTCTGCTGATTTAAAGTTCTTGTCTGATAAACACCTGGCTGATCCCAAATCGAACTCATCTGATTTGAGTCTGCTGAAATTCACCAGTCTGATTTCTTTTTTCAGCAACAGATCAGTAGGCTTCTGGACCATAAGATTTGACCTTCTGATTTTTCCTCATCATTGGTCAAAGTCTTCTAAGGGATTTGACTAAGATTCCATTACTTAGCTGATGATTATGTTTTGGAAATTATCAAAACCTCTTTAAACTCTATCTTCATCCAACAATTTCCCCCTTTTTTGATGATGACAAAACTTTAGCTAAGTACATGTATCTAAACCAAAGTTAAGTCCTCAAAAATTTCTGAGATAGAAATAATATGTTGGAAGTAAACTTTTATAGATATTCAGAAGATTACAATGTACAAGTTCAAGCAGATGAGATGTAAAGAAGTAAACTGATACATAAATCTCCGATTAGTCAACTAGCCCAGAGTTTCTAGTCTAGTCATCAGCTTCTTCATCTTCTTCCTCTTCATCTTCATCTTCATCTTCACCACTGGAAAAAGCATCATCATTAAGGTTTCGGTCAGCAGCATCAATTCCTCTTCTGATGTCTTCCATTCTCTTATACTTCACATCTGGATTTAGCTGTTCTTCAGGAGTTTCCTTGGTAGAAGCAATCTCTTTGTCAGATTTTGTTGTTTCCATAGATTCTTCATCTTCATCAGTAGCTTCTTCTTCAAGTACTTTATCAACTGGTCTACTTGTCTCTTCTTCATTTGTCTTTTCAGCAGCAGATCCATCAGCAGTTACTTGAATAGTTGCAATGGCAACATTTTTCCTCGATCCATCTTCCCCGTTTTTGTTATCATCAGCAAGGTTGAGTTCAACGGGCGAGATGTTGACAGCAGCACAAAGCTTCATGATGTTTTGATCCACGATGTTCAGTTGTGTGGTTTGATGATTTAAAGTTGACTTGATTTCACCAGCTTGGTCATTCATACAATCAATATTTAATTGAAGTGTTGATATTTCCCTTTGCACCTTATCATTAATGGTTGTGAATTCCTGAATTATGTTTGCAGCCTTTTCAATCTCAACAACACCGATCTCTTTCATGACCTTTGCAACATGGGCTAAATCTGACTCATTTCTCTGAAGAGTTGTAAACAAATGGTTAACATCTGCCTTCACATCTTCAATATTTTTGTTCATGCTCAATATGCTCTGAGTCAGTGCCAATGAGTTATCTGGTGATAGAGAAAAGTTGTATATGGCATTCTGCACAGTTTTTGCAGTAGCTCATCTATGTGCTTCAACATCAATTTATTCTTCTCTTCCATCTCCTTCATTGCATTTTCAATTAACATCTGCATTGACTCCATGAGTGAAGAATGGATGTCAGCAGCAGGAATGGAGGTTGATGTAACAGCAGTCTCTTCCTAGTGGACAGGAGTGTCTTATAGAACACTTTCATCTTCAACTTTCCATTCCAGGGCTGGAGGACTCTTTTGAACAACTTGTTTATCCTTGTCATGTTTTTCTTTAGCTGGCTAATCAGCTTTGTGAATGACTTTAGCAGACCATCAGCAGATACAGAAGTCATCTGATGATTTAGGAGCAGCGGTATGAATGGTGAAGTGGATTGTTGAGTGCAGAGCTGTTTTTGGTACTTGCTGATTTCCGAGCCAAAAGCTATATGTTGTCGACTTGGCAAACTAGGCATATCACTGGAAGTACCTTGGCCATATCTTTACCTTTCTATCCACTTCTTCAAGGTCGTGTAGACAACTATCTTTATCAATTGGATCATTATTTGGGCCTAGCTTATTTGGCAGGGCATCCTTGATAGACTCGGCTTCCTTCTGTACAATGGCTCTAGCATAGCCATGTAGTGAACATGATCGGTGTCAAAAGCTTGTGTAACTGAAGTCGTGTGCAGCCAGCTCATAACCCATTCTTCTTCAGTTGCAAACTCCTTCCAACCTCTGAATTCTGCTACAAACTTGTTCACCTAGTAGTCCCTCCATCTGTTATATCTGATCTTTTCAGGAAGGAAAACAGTCTTGGTTTGCAGCAGTTGATTAAATTGTTCCAACTTTTCTTCAAACTTGGCGAAAGCAGCAATGCTACTCTTGACAATCTCAAGAGCTCTACGCACTTCGAGTTTCTTTTTCTTCATCCTTAGACCAGGTGGCAGAATTTGCTTTGCATTCAGAGACTGTCCAATTTGATGCCTCCAGTCCTTCTAAGACAATAAGCATCCTTTTTGCACAGCTCTAAATATTTGGCCAGATCATCATCTTCTTTGGCCTTAAGCTCTGCTTCTGTCATTTGTTTCTACTGAGCTTCAGCTTTGCTCAGTTCAACAACCTTTAGAAATCAAATCCATATTTGACTCGAGATTAATTCATTAATCTTTAATTCAAAATTGTTATCTATCGCTACTAGAATTACTAGAATAAGATGAAATTTCAACGAAAATTTTGACAGATTTTACAAAAAATCGATTGAAATTTCAATAATTCGACAGAAAAAATCTGTCACAGAAAGGCTTGTCGAAATCAAAATTCCAACAAAAATTTCAAGCGAAATTTCAATAGAAATTTTTCTGTTGAAATTTCAAATTGCAACAGAAACAAATCTATCGAAAATTTGAAATTTCAAAAAAAAAATCAGTCGAAATTTATAAATTTCGACGTATTTTTTTTGTCAAAATTTCGACAGAATTATTTTAGTTGAAATTTAAAGCAGTTTCTACAAATTCAATATTGGTCAGAATCTTTAATTTAATTTGTGTTTACACTAATTATCGATTTTCCACACAATCTAAATTGACGGCAATTGTACATTCTAATTAAGCATTAATAATCCAACATTCATCGAAATTAAAAAAAAATTCTCAAATATCAAATACAATCTAATTAAACATCAAACAACATTCAAATGCCCAAAATATGCTAAAATCCCTAAACATCCAACAAAAGTACCAAAATAACTTTGTCAAAATACGATCATATATAACAAATAAACGAGCACCTATGATGCACGGATACGGATACGCCGGTACGAATACGACACGACACGGATACGACGACGGGGATTTCTTAAAATTTATTTGGATACGATACGACATGGATACGAATGTAAAAAATATAAATTTATATATATATATGCATATTGAAATAAGTAAAATAATATATGTATATATTCATACATATTAAAATAGATCAAGTTAAGTTTCGTAAGTATTAAATTGCATAATTTTTAGAAAAAAATTTATTTAGTAATTTAATACTACTAATTATACATAATGTTCATTGTTTTATTATGTTATATAAAACATATCATTTTATAGACAAATTATCTTGTATTGCAGTTGTATATAATACAAAGTGTGATTTGACGCCTTACATCTTTCTTACCAATTGTGGTGACTTTGCAATTCAGAATATAAAATGTGCTGAATACATCTAAATAAGTATCCGATACGTGTGTCCAACTTTTTTTTTTAATTATATTTACCGACACGCCATGTGGAGTGTCGAATACGTATCCAACAAGTATCCGAGAAGTATCATATCCGAAAAGTGTCCGACACGACATTTAATAAATTTTTTAAGTATCCGTTCTTCAAGCACTAAGTTTTCTAGAATTAATAATCATCATTCTGTGTTTCGGGAACTTGAGTGCACTAGGCTCTTGAATGTGCTCTGTTGAGACGGTTGCTGAGCAGTACCGGGCAGATTATAAAACATCGAAAAAGTATTTGGTTGGGACATATGCGGAAAGAGAGAAGATAGCATACTCGATTGCATCATATTAGCCATGGGCCCCTGGGAAGGTTCAAACACACTCGCCTGATGACCAAAAACTCCAGGGTTCGTGAAATTTGTCGGATGTGAAGATGTGCCCGCCGGATTCTGAATTGCTGCAGACAACATTTGGTCGTACATCATCCTCTGCATTCTCGGCTCTATGTTGTGCCCTTATTGTCTCCACCGAATCCAAGACCGATGTCAACTTATTTTCCAAAGGGGAAAGTAGTTCAATGGCATGTTCACGGGTGGCGCAACAATATAATTAGTCCCTTGTGTGTATGAATTCTGAGTAGAACGTGCGGGACGTACACGGGAAGCCCGACCTGCAAATCCGTACACTGTCGCCTTATTTAACACACTTTGTGTTTCCACCCACGTCTGAAATTACAAGTCTGAAAACAAAGTTATTATATTTAATAAACCAACAAACATATAATAAATTAGGAAGTTACTTTTTCAAATAGTTGTCTAATACCTGCAACTGAATCTCAGGTGACGGGAAAAACGGTTCTCCTCCATCTGAATTGGACGCTTGACCAGGTAAATTCCCCAAATTATCATTCTACACATCGAATAAGTTTGTAAGTGTACTCCTAAGATCTAGGTGAAATAAAACTCAACTAAAGTATTCAACCTATGTAAGTCTTCTCTGTTTTCTGATTTGCCCATTCTATTTCTTCTTTCGCATTTTTTGGGATATTGTGCGAAAAAAATTTCGTCTTACCTTGGTGCATGTCGTAACTCCTCCCGCTGTAAATGAACCCGATATTTGAAAAAATATTTAATTAATACAATCAAAAGATGCGAAAATAAATATTTGTGCAACTTAGTTATCAATTCTTTTTCAACCATGATCGAGGTTTAGCCCCACTGAAATGAGCTATTTTGCCACCACTACCCGACGCCCGATTTTCCTTGACTTTTTGACACTTCTCCTTGTATTCCTCCATCTCCCAATACGCCTTTAACACATCATACTCATCTTCATTTATATAATCCGGCCTCTTCTCTGTCTTTCGAACGTTGAAAAATTTATGAGAAAATTTAATTATGTTATTTTTTATTAAATTTTAATTATGTTAGTTTTTATTAAATTTTAATGCATTTTCCGATGAACTTAAACCTCCATAAAAAATTTCCGTCAAATTTTGGTTAGTCAGATAATCCTTTGAAAAGGTCATTAATATCAATTACCCACATTATTGATTACTTTTAAATTAATTTAGTCGACTGAAAATAGAGCAAGCAATGTACTATATTTCTTTGACATGGTTGAGATATTCCCAAAAGTAGACACAATCATCATATCATCTTGCAAACCCACTTCTTTTTAGAATTTTAACAACTTAACAACTCCAACACAAAAAATAGCATACATAAATGTACACTAAACCAGGTAAACAAGAAAAAAAGTTAAATATACAAACCAAAGGAATAATATATTTCACATAATCTTTTTACTTCTATTTAGATTTTTTATCCATTTATCTTTTATCATTATTTATGCGATAAAGATTAATTATTAGCCAAATGATATTGAACAGAAATAAATCATTTCATACATAAAGCAAAGGTAAAAAAAATGACTTACCGAGTAATTTTTCCAATTCCACCCATACCAATCTACGATTTGTATTCATTTGACCATCAATCTTGGCATGACCAACCAAAATCTCAAATTGAACACCAGAATTTCCATTATCACAAGTTTGATTCATACCCAACAAGTTATTATTTAAGTGACATTAGACAACTTAACTAGTGAAAGTGCCCTGAGACAAATTGTGGTGACAAAAATGAAATCAATTTTTGTTCTAAAAAAAATGAAATCAATTTTTGAGTATATACTATGAGAAGATGAGAACGGAGTAGCTGGTAAATAACAAGGAGTAAAAAGAAGAGAAAAAAATAAGGTGGGGAAAGTATACTATTCGGTGGAGCGTTGAAATAGAAAAGGGAAAGAAAGAGAGAGAAAATGATATATATGGTCTGTCAAGAATGAAGCGGCTGGGCTTATGAAAAAGAAAAAAAAATTAGGGTCTATTTGAATGGGTTTTGGCTCGGTTTCGCGGGTCTTGGTTTAAAAAAATTGGTTTTGGTGATTTCGATGAAACATTTGAGACTTCATTTGGATGAATTTTGATTCTTGGGTTTTGTGGTTTGAATAAGTTGAAACCCCACTTGGATTGGGTTTGAATGTTGGGGTTTAGGGGAAAAAGTAGGTGATATGTGTCAAATCAATGTCTTTTTTAGTGAGATTTGGGAGAAAAAGTAGGTGGTAGGTGTCAAATCAATGTTTTATAGGTTTGAAGAGTTTGAGTGTGAGTTTCTGAACAGGTTTTTGATGGTTTTATGGGTTTGACGAAAACTCATTAGGAAGGGTTTTGGCTCGGTCTCGCGAGACCCGCGAGACCGGGCCAAAATCCATCCACACACACCCTTAGGGTTTCTTATTTTCAATCATTATATAAGGGAAAAAAGGTTGGGTCAAGTTTTGACCAAAAGACCCATTGTGTAGACATATGTAGATTGTAAAGTGGAACTATTTATCTTTATGGTGAAATATAATTTCCCCGTAAATTATAAAGATAATATCAATTTTTTCTTTAAAATATCAATTTTAACATTTATCCTCATTTGTTATAATTTTATAGTTTTTATTCAAAAAATGTTCCGTCTCTTTATTAAATAATAATTTTTTTTGTTAATCTATCAAAATAAAATTATTTTTTATAAATTATGAATTTATTTATGGCCATCAAACAACATTATATTTTAATTTCTTCATTTATTTTGTTACCTTCCTTTTTTAATTCTCAAAATTTTAATAATAGTATTAATAAACATGAAGCGAACAAAATAAAACCAAAATGATTACGAATAATAATCCCCGTGGTAGTCATACCATTTTTTAAAGTTGCATCGGAGTTTATTGCCAAAAGATATTTATTTGGCGGTGACCATCGACGAGGGAAGGTCGAGGCAGCGGAGGTGATATTTTACAGAAGTCTGGTTTATTAATTGGGAAATTTGTTGTACCACTGAATAGATCATCTTGCAACTTTGAAACAATTTAGCACAAAAATATAAATTTAATACCATATGATAGGTTTTCTATGCATTCATGCCAATACCAATATTTCTCTAGAGTTAATAAAAATTTATCCCCTATAAAATGCAAAAATTTTAATTTACCTCCATGTAATTTGAAAAAATGCAATTTACCCCTTGTAAAAATTGTGTAGAAGCAATTTACCTTTTTCCAGAGAATGTAACTATCTTGCCGAAATTGAGTCTGAGCATAAAAATATTTTGTAACATAGAATAGTAAATTGACATACCAATCATAACACAGGGGGATAAACTTGCACAATATCATAACAAGGGGGGAGGAGGAGAAGGGGGGAAGGGGGGGCGGGGGGGGGGGGGGGTAAAGTGCTACATATAAAACTATCAGGGAGGTGGTGTGAAACTTTTATAAAATTATAGGGAGCTTATGTAATCTTTTTCAGATCACATAAAGGTAAATTGAACATTATACATTTCAGAGGAAGTCACAGTTGTCAGTAACTATAGAGAAAATTGAATTTTATATAAAAGTTGCAAATAAAACCTGTTAGTGGTACCAAATTTGTATTTTTTGTGTTCAATAGAACAAAAGTTCCAAGAAAATCTATCATGCGGTAAAAAAAAAAAAAAAAATTCCTATATTAATTCCACAAATTCACAAATCATATGTTCCACTATAACGGGAAAATATCGAAGTTACATCTAAATTAAAAGAATCCAGAATTAGATTCAAATATTCTTTTAAATAACAAAATCACAATAACTGCACTACATGTCTACATGGCACGAACCAAGTTCAGCCAACAGTACCAAGAGCCTGGTTAGAACTGCCAAAGTACAAAGGAAACAAAATTAAAAGATTCAACTTATATTTAGAGCGAAGAGAAAAATCACCAAAAATCATGATTTAACTTATATTTTAACATTAAACACATCTTTGAACACAAACATGCCAAAATATACTAAGATTGCAAGAGATCATTCGCGAAAATGGTACAATTTCAGTAGTTCGGAACCAAAATATGAAATATTAAACTCAAATAATAACATCGTCGAATTTAATTTGAGGGAATTGTATTTTTTATACCAAATTTGTAACTACTTTATATATTTAGTATCAAATCTTTGAAAAAGGCACATTTAATACCAAAATTGAAGGATTTTTTGCACATTTTTTTTCTCCGTCAATTTACAAGGCCAAATTTTGTGTTCTTTATATGGATGGAAAACTCTTGATGAGATCTTTCGAATGGTATAAGTTTCAGTTCATGAAACGCATTAAATAATCCGCACAAAACTAACAAAGTTTCAGATATTAATCAAAATAAAATCATTTCTCATAATCTACAAGGAATCCTGCCACAATAAATTTCAAATTTGATATAGGGCTATGGTAAAAAAATTGGAACATAATTTTAAGCATACCAAAAAGCTCAAGCAAATGTGAAAAAATCCTTCAATTCTGGTATTAAATGAGTCGTTTTAAAAGGTTTGGTATCAAATGTATAAAGTAGGTAAAAGTTTAGTATAAAAAATGCAATTCCCTCAATTTAATTTGCTTGCACGACATAGTAAAAGGTTGTAGCAAAGAACCTGTAATGAGGGGTTTTTTGCACTTTGCACCACCGAAACACGAAAAATAAGCATTTTACACCCTCAAAACTTAGAATTAGCACTGAGCATCCTCGAAACACGAAAAACTCAGCAACTTGCACCCTTTAATATTTTTCTAGGGGCAAAATAGATAATTTATTTAGAATTTTTGGCACTTTGCACTCCTAAACCAAGATAAATGGACACTTTGCAACCCCAAAACATAAAATTAGCACTTACGCCCTTGTATTAAAAAAAAAAAAAAAAAAAAAAACTCATCAATTTGTACCCCTAAAACAAAAGAAATAAACACTTTGTATCCCCGAAACACATAATAAGCACTTAACACTCTCAAATTAAGACAAATTAAGAAAAACTAGTGAACTTTCACAAGATCGTTTTTTTCGATAGAGTTGACCATCGGGGTAAAAAAAATCTAGAGACAAAATGAGTAATTCATTATTTTTTCCTTATAATTTGCAGAAGACGATTATGAATACTAGAATACTCGATTTCATCTTCATCTTCATCTTCATCTTTCTTTTCATCTTGTAAACTTGGATTAAAGCTTCATTTTTGTATTATGTTTCGGTCAAGTATGTAGTGGAATAACTTTCCAGAAACTTATCAAATTCTTTTAGAAAATGTTGGCAACGAGTACAAAGGGCTAGAAAGAGTGGCTGGATGGAAACTTTGTTCTCGAAAATTCATAAAAGAATTCGAAAAGTTTTTGAAAAGTTTCAGTATATAAATGGCCAAAACATATCACAAAAACAAAACTTTAATCCAAGTTTACGAGATGATAAGTAGGGGTGTTCATAAACCCGCCACACCCGACCCGACCTAACACTCTCACAGTCCGCGGGTTTAATTTATTTTTAATAAATAATAGCGGGTTGCTAACTTGTAAACCCACATGGTATGAATTGGGTGACGGGTTTGATGTTAAAAAAATCAACCCGCACTTAATTATCTTTGATGTACTTTTATTCATGTATTAATAAAAGTGTGAATTAATCACATTTATTAACAAATGACCAAAAAAAAAAAAAAAACTCTTCAAGATTCTCGTTTATATTAATGTTCATGCAATGTGTGACGCCCCGCTCCCGGGGTTGGGTCCAACGTGGCCCATCCCCGAGTTTGGGATCGCCCGGCGCGGGATAACCCATCAGAGTTGCTGAACTTAATTTTTTTTTTTGAAACATGATGACAAAAATAAAGCATGCGATAAATCCAAATTAAAAATTTAAAAGGCCCACGAGCTCCGTTATATACGGAGAAGGCAAAATATACGTTCATACGAGTAACCCCGCAAGCCTACGGAAAATATAAATACAATATTCAAAATACATCATTCAACCTTATAACAAGGTGACAACAAAAGTAGTAGAGTTGCGAAAGCAAGTAAAACAAAAGGGAGGACAATCCCTCAATGACTGACTGGATCCCGGGAACTGACTCAACCATCATAACTCGAGACTCCTGCATCTGAAAAGATTAATAAAAGGAACGCATAAGTTGATCGTCCAACTTAGTGAGGCTGTGGTGCATTGTGCGTGAGACACATGGATGCAACATAATATATATCGTGAGCATATAAACGAATTAAACATATATCACATTCTTAAAATCAAAGCATAGAGTTCAAACAACCAAGAGTTGCTGATGCCGTTCTCCACTTACCCTCCATCCTCATTCTGATGTCCATCCAAACTTACCGAGTAAGGAGCGACCTTACTATCTGAAATGCATCGACATGTCTTTGCCGGAGTTCGTCCTTACTCCCCAAGTGTTCCTCCCCACTTGGGTTGTAAGGCCAGGCCTACGGGTAACCGTGACAATCCTGCCGGCCCTTGCCGGCCAGGTTGCCATCGGGTCCATATACCAAACAAATAGGGCCCACACAAAATCGAAAACAAACGAAAACACATAATCGGAGACAAACGGAAACATAACATATCAAACATATTTAACAACTTATAATATGCAAATTTTAGGTGTCATGATAGTTTAGTAAAATGTATTTGCAACTAAGTAGGTTTTTATATAGCATTTATTAGGACAATCAAGTTGTTATGCTAAGTGATTCATACAAGTTAACCTATTTGCAATATTTACTAGGTGAGAACCATAGCACATGTTCGGATCATTCATAGCTTATGTACATGCTTAGACTCGACCTACTAGCATATTAGACTGACACGCAAATGAACATACAGCGCTCACCTGTGCTGCTTACGGTTCTTGAAAGTTTCTCGGTAGAACGACGATTCCGGATCCTGTACATGTTTACGTAACGTTTAAGGATCTAAACTCGAACAAGAACTTATGATTGACTAAAGAAATACTTTAGTCGCAATTATAGTCGGGTCATGGACGAAATGAGACCATGATCCAACTTAAACTAATTAACCCGATTTAGGGGTTCCTAGAGCTACGTGGTATGGAAAGCCACAAATAAGGATTTATAAAAATTTCGAGAATGTTCTTAAATAACAGGCATTCATTTAATTTCAATAAACAAAGTTTATTTTAAAATTATTTATTTTTCTAATTTTGAAAACTTTATTTATTTATTAATTTTATTTTCGGATTATTAAATTCAGGAAAATATTTAATCAAAAACTATTTCATTTTAAAATTATTTATTTTCCAAAATTATTATTCAAAATTATTTTATTTTATTTTTTTCCAAAAATATGAATTATTTTTAATTAAGAATTAAAGTTCGCTTGAAACTATTTTCTTTTCCAAATTATCTAAGTAATATATTTATTTTTGAAAATTATTTATTATTTAAATTTCAAAATATTTTATTTCTCAGAAAAATTGATTTATTATTTTATTATTTATAATTCTGAAAATAATTATTTAAAATTGTTTAACTTTATTTTCGAATTTATATATTTATTTATTATTATTATTATTATTTTAATATTTTAATGTTAAATTATTATTAAAATTATTTTTAATAATTACAAATTTTATTTTCAGAATAAATTTCAAAATTATTTTTAGGTTTATTTAATTTTTTACTTTTTCGAATTTATTCTATTTTATTTTCCAAGTTTAGTATTTAAAGATAGGTTTCAAACTATTTTATATTATGCAAATAATTCTTCTATTTTCAAAAATATAAAATATTTTCAAAATATATTCTAAAAATTATTTCTACAATTTTCAGATTAATTTTGTAGTTTAATTATGTATTTATTATTATATTTCAAAAATAATTTATTTAAAATATATTTTCTTTTTTTTTTTTTTTTTTTTTTTTTTAAAAGATGTGGACTGGCCCTTTGGGCCAGCCCACAAACAGGCCCTAGTGGCCTGTTGCTGTACAAGCAACAGGCCAGGGTCCGTTGCACACAAGCAACAGACCCGGCAGCATGTTGCTGCCGGAGAAAGAATAGATCTATAAAAATCTCAAATATTATTTTCTTGGAGAAAGAATAGATCTATAAAAATACCTTTTGTTTTTAAAATATCCAAATATTATTTTCTTTGAGAAAGAATAGATCTATAAAAATCTCAACAAAATCAACTATCAAACTTCATATAAATATAAACCTATTTTTAAACCCAAATAACAATCATCAATAAATCTGAAAATTAAAGTTATTATATAAACTAAAGTTTTATAAAGTGTTTCAAAATCATTCTCATTAACATAGGAGTTAGGGTTTTCTAACAAAAATAAAATTACACTTATAAAAGAGTTTTGAGGTTACCCACTCCTTGCAAGAGGTTCCGGTGGCGGGTGGGTGGCGGTCCGACGTCGGTGGTTCGGCAGCGATGGTGGTGGTCCGGTGGCGGTGCTACGGCAGCGGTGGTGAGGTCCGGTGGCGGTGCTACGGCGGCGGCAGTGAGGTCCGGTGGCGGTGGTGGTTTCTCCTTCCACTTCCTTCACTTTCTCACAGTGCTACGGCAGCGGTGGTGAGGTCCGGTGGCGGTGCTACGGCGGCGGCAGTGAGGTCCGGTGGCGGTGGTGGTTTCTCATTCCACTTCCTTCACTTTCTCACACTAACTTTCACTCTTCTCACACACTCTATTTTTCTCTCTAAATCTAACTTAACTATGAAAACTAAAGTGCAAATAGGGTGAAGAAAATCTGAAAATGAGTGTTTAAAGGTGTTTAAATACACCTTGAGAAAATATGAGACATAATTAGTCTTCAAAAACCAACCAATGCATGTATACCTTGGGTAGAGAAATTTCTCTACCCAAGGGGCATGCTTGGCCACCCTAGGAAGCTATAAAGGCTATCCTAGCAGTTGCAATCAAGTGTGGGCAAAATTTGCACTTTGCCCCCTGAAGTTTCGGTAAAGTGTATTTTTGCCCCAAAAATTATTTATTTTGCACAATTAAGTCCAAATATTTTTCAAAAGAGGTATACTATTATTTTAAAGTATTTTTATGTTTCCAAATCATTTCAAAGTTAATAAGGTCATATGAGATAATTTAATTTCCCATTTTTACACAAAGTTACTTAATTTTTTCGAAATAAGATATAACACATGAAATTGGATTAAAAATCCACTAAAATACGATTAAAGTGGTCCGAAATTTATGGGGCGTTACACAATGAATATGTTGGTGCATAAGTCGGTAATCGCATTTTTACTCGAATTTATCATTGATGATTTCTTATTTTATGCATTATGCAGTGTCGAAATTTCAAGTATTTTATGTAATGTTAGGCCTATCAATGGGTTGGACCTGGAGCGGATCAAAATCAATCCGGATCCGAGTACGATCGAACTCTTTTAACTCAGTATTGAATCCAAATTCGACAAATATCGGGTATTCAGATAAAAATTCGGATCCGATAAAACATCGAGTTTTTTAGCAAAATCTCTAAATCCATTGTAAATTCAGCCCTCATGGCTCATGATTTACCAAGATACTTATAAATACAAACTTTTATAGTTAGTGTTGGAAATCAAAGTACGAAGCCCGTTGGCTAAAGTAATCCAATTCTAAATTGGTGAAGTCCAAAAAGTTTAGTCCGGGTCCACTTGTTAAGGTAAATTAAGCACTCAGTATTACTAGGAAGGTGCAGGAGTTTGCTTATTTTATGAGCGATTTTATAACTATCATAAGATTAATTTTAAAATAACACAAGAGCAATGAAATAAAAGATTATAAATATGAGTAACCCTAAATTTTATTACCCATTACAATTAGAGATGGACATTCAGTTTCCAGGCTTTTGGTACTTTGCATCCTGGAATTATAGGATTTTGACAATTGCATCTTAACTTAAAAGTTTTGACATTTTGCACCCTGAAAATACAATTTAGTTGGCACTTTATACCCTATTGTGTGTTTTGAAGAAAAAATTAATTGATAGAATAGTATAATAGTTATTTTTGAATATTTTTGGCACTTTAAACCCTAAAATTATAGATTTTGACACTTTGCACTCTGAAATATAAAATATAGAATATTGGTAATTTACACACATAAAATATAATTTCTGGCATTTTCAACCCCGACTTAATATGATAATCTAAATTATGTAATAACATGCAATATAATAATATGTTAGATATGTAAACGTCTATTTTAGGTATAAAGTAAATAATTTTGAGGATACTTGAAATAAAATGAAGACAATGTCTATTTTCTAATATATATTTTACAGAGAAAAAATATTAATATAAGTTATTATAAAGTAAAATAAATTTAGAGTAACAAGTTTATGATTGTTGTGCATAGAATTGACCATTTTATCTCTACATCGCCGACATTCATGAGTCTGTTTTTTTTAGAAACATACACATTAGGGTGCAAAATGTCATACAAATTATACTTTTAGGGTGCAGAGTGCCAAAAATTTAAGTCAGGGTGAAAAATGCTAACATTCTATATTTTAAGGGTGCAAAATCTATATTGCCAAGGTCCAAAGTGAAAAATAAAATTGAAAATAACTATTCTACCCTTCTATCAATTAATTTTCTCATTAAAACACACACTAGGGTGCAAATTGCCAAATAAATTATATTTCCAGGGTGCAAAGTGCCAAACTTTTAAGTTAAGGTGCAAAGTGTCAAAACCCTATAATTAATTCCAGGATATAAAATGCCAAAAACACTCAGTTTCCCGTTTTTTCAAAAACTTGTATGGAACCATATCTCGAGATTGGATACCCATTTTAAAATTATAATGCAAGATTATGCAATGTGTTACGAGATTGCATTTTTTTTTATTATTTTCTTTTATTAAAAGTACTGACTAAACTATTTTGATATACAACTACTGAATTTTTTTACATTAATTTCTCCAATTGGTATAAAGTGTAAACTGCAAAGGGTATGTGCATTCGATAACCAGAGACTCAGGCAGCCGACTTCTGGATTTTGTTGGGGCGGGGAGAGGATACGTGGAATAGTAAAGCCTTTTTATTTCTTATAATAATATATTTAAGAGTTTTCAAGAAGGTTTGTTGGTAATTTAATAATGGTAAAATTGCAGAAAATGTCCCAAATTAATTACTGATTTTGGATTTTCGTCCCGAACTATTTAACTTGGCGAATTTCGTCCCATAATTTAATATTTTTTGGAATATCGTCCCAAACTAATTACTAATTTTGATTTTTCGTCCCAAACTATATCAACTCCCCAAATTTCGTCCCATAATTTACCATTTTGTATGAATTTAGTCCCAATATTAAATTTCTAAATTAATGAAAATGACGTTCAATTTGGGACGAACTTTACAATATTATATAATTATTCATGTTAAAATTTACCATGTCATGACATTTAAGCAGCCATGTGATAATTCATATGCACAATTCCGTCTTATAATTATGGTGGGACGATATTCCAAAAAATATTAAATTTACGGGACGAAATTCGCCAAATTAAATAGTTTGGGACGAAAATCCAAAATCAGTGATTAGTTTGGGACGATTTTTGCAATTTTACCTTTAATAATCTAAATTGATGAAATTTGAATTTTAGTCTAAAAAAAGGTGAGTGAGACACGTTCCGTTATGTCGGAGGGAAAATGGATTTTGAGTAATGTTTTGTAGAATACAAGAGAATTCTATGCAATAAAAATAACACAAGGAGATTTTGTGCTGGTTTTCCAAAACATAGATGGATATCATGTGTAACGAAATCCAGACATCTTGCAATCTGCTGGGTTCGAACCCGAGTGTTGAAGGAACGGGGCTTATAAAGGAGAAGGTCATTAAGGGTAAATTCGTAATTGCGGCACTCAATTTGGGAATTGGATTCAAAATCCCTAAAATCAATTGAGAGCTCGGAACGTCGTCGTTTAAAGGGAAACGCAACCTAATTCAGATGGCCTTAAGGAAGGACAGAGTGAATGGATTGTACAGGGGAATCATGCGCAACACGTGTAGCAAGCGGCAGAGTCTGATTGGCTAGCATAATTGATCCTTTGAGCTCAAGGACGTACGGAGTAGTGGGCATTGTATTGCATAAATTATTAACCAAATGAGTTATATTATGTTTGTAATTTTTAATTATTTGCGTTAATCTTCCCTAAACCAGTAGTACATTGGGATGAAAAGTGTACTGGATATTCATTAATAAAATATACAAGTCTAAATTCCCATCTCCATTCTTCTATAATCTCATTTACTTCCCTGTTTTTATTTTTCCAGCAACTTTGTTTCTTGTTCTTTCCTATTATTACACCATAACTAAAAAAGGGAAAGAATAAACTTAAAGGACGTGACAACTTGGCATCTAGAGCTAGGTTCGAGTTACTTGAATACTCAATCATGGCCAAAAAACACCCGCAGGAGGGAGATTATTGAGCTTTAAAAAAATATGCAAGAACAACTTGTAACTGTCAATAATAGGCAGGAACAATTTGAAAAGTTAATGGAGACAGTAAAGAATTCTATCAGGAGTATGCAGGAGAGTGTTACAAAATCTATGCAAGAGATTCAAACCCAAGTTGCAACATGTTCAAGGGATGCAAACACAAATCTCAACCTTAGCTGAACAGATGAACTACTACTATAGGGAAAATCTTTGATGGGAGAAGGATTAACACCTCTGGAACATACCACTGCACCAAGAACAAACTCGGCATCACCTATAATCTCATAAGGAACACAAAATCAGAATCAAAACTGGAACTTTCTGATCCTCAGAAGGTTGTTTTAGCATGTATGCATTTTGATGGTAAAGCAGACCAATGGTATCAATGGTTTTCTTATAAATAGGGGAAATGTTACTTGGGATTTTCTGGTGAAAACTCTATGTTTGAGATTTGATGGAATTAGAGAGGAAACATTGATTATTGAGTTTAATAAACTCAGACAACAAGGGATTATTATGAATATTATGAAAAGTTTGAAAAACCAATATCCCTATTAATGGTGTTTGGAGCTGAACAGAATGAAGCTTATTACATTGGGAATTTTTTGAGTGGTTTGAGGGATGAATTGAGACATGATGTGTTATCCTTCCACCCTATAAGCTTGCAACATGCTTTGGAAGTGGCATTAGAGCAGGAATAGACCGTAGAGGCCATTAACAGGAGCTCTAGAGTGCCTAATAGAAGCCACCCCACTAACCAAACATTTGCACAAAAAAGCCACAATCCTGTGCAAGCTGTGGTACCTTATAAACCCAGGAATGTTAATGAACCAACTCCTCCTATGAGAAAGCTTTTAACTGCTGCACAGATGAGAGAGAGGAGAGAAAATAAACTTTGTTTTAACTGTGATGAGCTCTTTGTCCCTGGACATAAGTGCAAACAAACTCACTTGTACATGATTATGTCCGAGGAAGAAGAAGAAGAAGAAAAGGCACACTTGTTAGCTATGCAAGACCAAGAAACTGAAATAGAAGAAGTAAATAAAGAAGTCCACATCTCAGTTAATGCTCTTGCAGGGGGAAATTTGTACAGAACTATAAGATTTAAGGGTGAGTATAACAATGACTATGTAAACATATTGGCGGGTACTGGTAGCACACATAGTTTCATTGATGAAAACAGTGCCTACTCCTTGGGATGTTAGGTTGAGAGCATTACTCCCATGACTGTTAGTGTGGCTAATGGAGAACAAGTTACAAGTGATCAAAGATGCCCTCTCTTCACTTGGAAAATGCAAGGGCATAAATTCAACTTTTCTCTGAGATTATTGAAGTTGGGTGGATGTCAAGTAGTATTGGGAGTGAATTGGTTAACACTAAATAGTCCAGTTGAGTTTGATTATAAGAAAATGAAGCTCAAAATCACTGATCAAGGGAAAAGAGTGACCTTTAAAGCTAGTACTGAGAGTGTTGAATGCAGTTATAAGATGATTAAAAGAGGTACTTAGGGACTTATTGGACAACTCTTCTCTATTATTGTCAAACCCCATAATAGAGAACATTCCACCCGAAGTTGAATCAATACTTGAAGAATTTGATGATGTATTCCAGGAGCCAAACTCTTTACCACCTAAGAGAATGGTGGAGCATCAGATTACACTCAAGGAATGTCCATGCCAAGGAGACAAGCACCATACAGATATTCATATGCTTTTAAAGAAGAAATTGAAAAATTAGTCAAAGAGATGCTTGATGCTGGTGTTATACAACACAACACTAGTGCTTATTCTTCTCCTGTAATTAAGAAGAAGGATGGAACATGGCGCATGTGTGTAGATTATAGGTATTTAAATAACATGACTGTAAAGCATGATTATCCTATAAATTTTAGATGAACTGCATGATGCTACATATTTTACTAAGATTGACTTGAGGGCAGGTTATCATCAATTTAAATGAAGAAGGAGGATATTCCCTACACGGGGTTCAGTACTCATCACGACCATTTTATAATTTCTTGTTATGCCATTTGGGTTATGCAACGCCCCTGCTACAATCCAATCATTGATGAACCAAGTATTTGCAGATTGTCTTAGGAAATTTTTACTTGTGTTTTTTGACGACATTATTGGTATACATTGTTGATCTTACAACTCATTTGTACCATTTGAATCATGTTTTATACATTCAAATCATTGATGAACCAAGTATTTGCAGATTGTCATAGGAAGTTTTTACTTGTGTTTTTTATGACATATTGGTATACAATGTTGATCTTACAACTCATTTGTACCATTTAAATCATGTTTTATCTGTTATGAGAGAGAATAAACTATATCCTAAGAGATCCAAATGCAGTTTTGGTCAAGAACAAGTGGAATATTTGGAGCATATAGTCAGTTCTAGGGGGGTAACTACAAACCCTGAAAAAGATATATAGCATGGTTTCTTGGCCTTTACCAAAAAGCTCAAGGAGTCACGGGGATTTTTGAGACTCATTAAGTATCATAGAAAATTCATAAAAGGGTATGGAGTCATTAGTAAACCCTTGAAGATACTCTTGAGGAAAGATAATTTCAAATGGAATGAGGAGGCTATTTGGGCATTTGATGCTCTCAAAGAAGCTATGGTGAACTCTCCTGTATTAGCTCTTCCAAATTTCAACCAAGTCATTTGTAGTTGAGTCAGATGCAAACAATAAGGGTATTGGTGTTGTGCTAATGCAAGATGGTAACCCTATTGCCTATCTCAGTATGGCACTTAGCATACAAAATCAAGGACTCTCAATCTATGAAAAGGAATTTCTTGCGGTGTTATTGACTATAACAAAATGGAAGCATTATCTGCAAGACACTCATTTTATTATAAGTACAGATCAGAAAAGCTTGAAACATTTGTTAGAACATAAGATCACCACAACACTTCAACAGAAGTGGATATCTAAGCTTTTGAGATTGGATTATGAGATCCCATACGAAAGATGAACTAAAAATAGAGCTGCAGATGCTCTTTCTAGAGATAGTTTTGGAACTGGAAAAGCCTTGGCCATCATTTCTTTACAACCTCAATGGGCTGTTGATGCACATAAAAGTTATGGGAATGATGCATATTTTATGGATATTATTGCCACTTTGATCACTGACCTTGCTTTAAAACCTGACTATTGCTACACTAATGGCATAGTGAGGTATAAGAGGAAGATTTGCGTGGGGAGTAACACTGAATTAATAGTCACTATACTTAAACATGTGCATGACTCAGCATTAGGGGATCATTCTGGCATGACGGGGACATATGAAAGAGCAAAATCAATCTTCGACTGGCCAAACATGAAGAAAGAGGTGTTGGATATGGTCAGAGAGTGTGATGTATGCAAAATGAACAAAAGTGAAAATAATGCTTATCCTAGGTTATTGCAACCTCTGCCCATTCCGGAGAAGGCGTTGACTCATATTAGCATAGATTTTATTGAAGGGTTACCTAAGTCTGAAGGGAAAAGAAGTGATATTAGTGGTGGTGGATAGGTTTACAAAATATGCTCACTTCATATCTACGGCCCATCCTTTTTCTGCATCTGTTATTGCTAAGACTTTCTTGGATCACATCTATAAACTGCACAGTCTTCCCGTTAGCATGGTCACTGATAGGGACAAAATTTTCACAAGCTTGTTTTGGATGGAATTGTTCAAGTTGTTGGGAACCGAACTTCATTACAGCACTGCATACCATCCACAGTCAGATGGTCAAACGGAACGTGTGAATCAATGTCTAGAGAATTATCTAAGGTGTATGACAAGTCAAGATCCCAAATTGTGGCATAGATGGCTATCACTAGCTGAACATTGGTACAATACCAATTTTCACTCTAGTTTGAAAAAGACTCCTTTTTAAGCATTGTATGGGTATGCTCCATCACAGCAATCTTAATGGTCCTTATTTTCATTTTGAGCATCCCGACACTACTTTACTTGTGCAAGATAGACAAAAGATGATCCAGCTGTTAAAGGAGAATTTGTCAATGGCCCAAAATTGTATGAAGTACTATGCAGAGAAAAGAAGGACAGCGAGAGAATTTGAAGTTGGGGATCAAGTCTACATGAAGTTACAACCACTTAGACAAACTTCTGTAGCTATAAGGAAGAACCTCAAGCTTTCTTCAAAGTATTTTGGACCTTACACTATTCTGGAGAAAATTTGGGAAGTTGCGTATAGATTTGAATTACCTGAAGAAATTCGGTTCATCCTACTTTCCATGTATACTTGTTGAAGAAAAAAATCAGTAACCAATATATTCCTAGCACTGTTCTTCCTCAAGTTGTGAAACTGGAGTTATCAAGTTCCAACCACTTCAAATTTTGTCAAGAAGGTTTGTTAAGAAAAATAATGTTGCAATGCCACAAGTGCTAATTCATTAGGTGAATTCTACTCTAGAACAAGCTGCCTAGGAAGATTATTATTTTATGGAGAATACATTTCCTAGATTTGATTCTTGTGGGCAAGAATCTAGTTATGGAAGGGGGAGTGTAACGAAATTGCAGGCATCTTGCAATCTGCTGGGTTCGAACCTGAGTGTTGAAGGAACGGGGCTTATAAAGGAGAAGGTCATTAAGGGTAAATTCGTAATTGCTGCACTCAATTTGGGAATTGGATTCAAAATCCCTAAAATCAATCGAGAGTTCAGAACGTCGTCGTTTAAAGGGAAACCTCAACCTAATTAAGATGGCCTTAATAAAGGACAAGGTGAATGGATTGTACAGGGGAATCATGCGCAGCACATGTAGCAAGCGCAGAGTCTGATTGGCTAGCATAATTGATCCATTGAGCTCAAGGACGTACGGAGTAGTGGACATTGAATTGCATAGATTATTAATCAAATGAGTTATATTATGTTTGTAGTTTTTTATTACTTGCATTAATCTTCCCTAAACCAGTAGTATATTGGGATGAAATGTGTACTGAATATTCATTCAGAAAATATACAAGTCTAAATTTCCATCTCCATTCTTCTATTATCTCATCTCCATCCCTGTTTTTATTTTTTCCAACAACTTTATTTCTTGTTCTTTCCTATTATTACACCATAACTAAAAAGGAAAGAATATACTTAAAGGACGTGAGATCATGCTTTTTTCCCCCGCTTAAAAAAAATGTAGAATCTAAATAGTTGTTTTATCTTGATTCAGATGCTCCAAGTCCAAGGATGTCTCCTGATTAAAGAACATAAAATTGACATACTCCTCAAGCACCGATAGCCGTTGATTCTCATCATAGTTGTACACTAAAGGAACCATCCTTGCGAAATTAAGTGATGCCTTTACAAATGATGATGCTGAGGTTACATGATTCAGGTTGAAAAAACACTCTTTGTTAAGCCTATTCCATTCACTTGCTACCATATTGTTTACATGCTCTCGAGCTTGCTCAATCGATAAGCCTACATTTTCTTTTCTGTAGCACTCTACGTACGATCCATCTTTACCATCTTGATGCTCATCCTATAGTATAGGATATCATCAATCATCTGTATATATATGTATAGTTTATGACAAATTAATTGGATTAAATTTAAGTATGTGTAAAATATATATACCTTAGCAGTTCCTAAGTCATTCATAAGACGAAGAATTGTAGCCACGGAAGATATGATTTGACTGATATCATTTAAATGGACTGCACATGCAGGCCTGTTAAAATTGGCTTGGCCATGACCCAAAAGAAAGAATATGTGGACTAACAGAACATGTACTCCGGAACTAACTTTGCCATTTTCCAAATACTCGTTCGCCGGTGGCAAGTCCCCGGAGGTAAACCACTTAGCTTCTATTAGGAAAGCATTGCACAAGTTTATCCACTGCAATGACATATGAAGGAGATAAATAATCAGTCCTGTTAGATAATTACTCAAAATCCTCCAATTTTCTAATTTAGTTTTAGCAAAAAACATCCCTGTGAAAAGGTTAAAGAGCTAAACTTTGTTAAACAAAGTTTTTTTTTTTAAATTACTACTAAACATAATGTAGGTATTTAGTTTTAACTTATTAATTAATTCTGCCACTAAAAGTGGTGGTTGTGAATTAATGTTGTCAAATTATTATTTTATTTAAGGGAATATTTTTGACAAAAAAAATATAGAAAATTAAGTCTTATTTCGAAATCTAGAAAAGAAAATAGGATTAAAACTTTAGGAAGAGAATAACACATGATATTCTAGCTAATAAAAACAAACTCAGGGAGTTTTTTGTGTAATTAATTTAACAAAGAAGTTTCTGTATTTCACTCTTAATTAGGGATAGAAAATTCCGATTTATATATGTATACCGTTGTTTTTAGGGAGTCGACAGGGTTAAATCCATGTTTCTTGTAAATCATACAACCTATCTCGTTCGTGGTATCGAGAAGTGCCCTGTAACACGTCTTCATGTAGTCTGGCAATGTTTCAATCGCAGCGTAATCCCATCTGCATATGAAATAATCATAAGACATATATAAAATATAATCCTTTATACACTTGTCTATAGATATCCAAGTGAGATAGAAGATGTTCAGTGTCATATGTATACCTGTTTACGGCCTTAGTAAAGCTAACGAGCTCATCTAGTGTTCCGTAAAGATCAAAGATGTCATCGATCAAGTAAATAAAAGCAACAGATTTGGTGAGCTCCACCCTTTGCCATGAGAAGCTTGAATCATCAATTAGGATGGCCATGGACCATGTATACCATTTTAGAGGTTGGTTTCTCGCATGCTTTAGATCATTCTTATTAGCTAAGCCTACTTCATTCCGCCACCTGTTAGTGTTAATTATGTAATGAAAGAAATATTCATAATTAGCCAATGTTTTCAGAACTGGACCGGACAGTGAATCGGTGAGCCGACTGGCCACTGGTTTTACTGATCGAACCAGATGACGTCATAATGAGATAATAAATATACTTAATTTTAAAGTATATGTAAAATGCATAAAATTTAAACATTATCCTACAATTGATTTCAAATATACGTACAAAATCTTAGATTATATTTAAATTAAATCATATAATACTTATCTAACTTATATCATAACGGTAATGTAATACTAATTTGTAACCTCATATAAATATAATATGATTATATTTCTTTATAAAATTTTAAAAGTGCAAGTTACAAATTCAACAAACTAGGATATTAATAAATTTTAAAATATGATTATGTATAAAAGTCTAATATTCAAAATCAAACTTGTATAATATATCGATTTGACTTTCTAAATTTGACAATCTTTATCTTAAAAATAATATTGGAAAGAAATATCTTATAGAACAAATTTTCTAAAAAATTATTATTTGAGTATTAATGTGTAAAATATTAATTTGAGTTAATTATCATAATCTAATTTATAAATAAATTTGGCTACACGTTTCCTAAAATTTATAAATTTTTGCACTAAAAATTCAACAAAAATGATGTAGCTGAAATGTTTCATGCAAGAGGTTAGGTGTTCAGATCCCACTTTCTACTATAAATTTTAACTTATTTTTAACATTAACAAATAAGAAAAGAAAAAAAGAAAGAAAAATGAAAAATTCAGAATTGGGTTGAACCGGACCGGTTCAATCCGGTTTTTGAGTCAAGTGATTTTAGGGGATAAACTCGAACCGAACCAACCTCAGGTTCGCGGCCAATCGGACCGGGCAGTCCGGTCCGGTTTAGCTAGCTAGTCACGGGCTTTATATATGCTTAATTAATTTTGCATCAAGAAATAATAATGTAGTAATCTCTTACTTGGAAATTTGGAGTAATTCCTCTTGATATACAGATTGCCTCATCTGCAAATCCACTGAAGCTAGTTCTCTTAATGTTGTTCCCAAATCATTCATCCGGCCTCCAAAATCTTTAAAATAACTTTCCGTCATTAATATTCTCGGTATGCTCTTGTGAAAAGGGTGCCTCAATTTGTTACTAATTAACATTTTGGACCAATCGGAGTCCGTGTAATTAGCCACCAAGTATTCATGAAGAATCTGACTGCTAAATTTGTTTGCTTCGTCAAGTACAAATTCTCCCTCAAAACTTAGTTGCGCAGCTTCATATAATTCCATCAATCCAGTTATGTCCTCTCTTATTTCTCTCATGAACTTCCCATCCTTTCCTTTAAATTTGTTAAATACATCTGTCCAGTCCATGCATATATATATTAATTAGGGAAAATTAATTTAACAAGATACTATAGGGTTTTTGACATTTTACATCTTGAAATTATAGGGTTTTGGCCACTGGCGGAGCTACACATAGACTGCGGGGGAATGGTCGCCCCCACACCCCCCCCCCCCCAAGAAAATTAGAAATAATAAATTTTAGTTGTGAAATCTGTAAAAGTAAATTGCTTTGATCAACTTGATAACAAGTTGAATGAGTAAGTGAGTTGGGCCAGGTGGCCTGGGTTCGATTTCTATGTGCAACAAGCTTGGTTATAATTCTTTTTATTTAGTCCCTGCTCCTAAAAATAATCTTTTATGGTCTTTTAATATTTTTGTAATACAATTTCCTTCTTATAATTCTTCTTATTTAATCCAATGCTCCAAAAAAAATACTTATTAATGGTAGAATTAATACAATCATTTATTTTCTTTAAGGTAAAATATTTTCACTCTTCCTTGTATTATTTTCCAAACTATGCACCAAATATTCTTGTTATACCAATTTCCCTTATTATTTTCTTTATTTGGTGCATTACTCCAAAAAACAATCCGCCCCCAAAAAAATTGGTCTAGCTCCGCCACTGGTTTTGGCATTTTGCACCTCGACTTAACCCTATAATTTCATGGTGCAAAGCGCTAAAACTCTATAATTTCAAGGTGTAAAGTGCCAAAAATCCGATACTATATCCTAAATCAAATTAAATTAAATTAACCTGCAGAAATATAGTGGCCATATTGTCTCAATAGACGAAAGAACAGAGAAACATCGTGAAGAGTTTGGTATTTATGAACACAAATCATGTTGCTGTCAATGTCATACTCATAGTATTGTTGCTGCAGGAGAATTAAGGTTTCAATCTCCTCCTGAAAATGGAGGTCCAATCCTAGCCTTTGAATTGCATCCACAATAATTAAACTCTCTATTGGGTCACCTTTAAATTTCTTAAACAAGTTCCGAACCTCATCTTTTTTCTCTTCAAAATTCATTGGAGATTTATCCTGCAGGTTATAAAATTAAAAATGAGGGAATTGCACTTTTTATGCCAAACATTTACCTACTTTATACATTTCATACCACACCTTTCATAATTGCACATTTCATACCAAAATCAATCAACATTTTTCAATTTACATACCACCGTTAAATTTTGGACGGAATTGGACACGTGCACGTGTCCGTAAACTCTTAAAAAAAAAAGAAAAAAAAAAAGTGTCACTTTTCATACTAAACATTTACCTACTTTATACATTGCATACCACACCTTTCAGAATGACACATTTCATACCAAAATCAATCAACCTTTTTCAATTTTCATACCGACGTTAAATCACAAAAAAAAACCTCGCGGGCACTGTACTACCACATATGCTATTCTTGTTCATCACTTTTTTACAATTAATCCCTTGCCCCCTAAAATGTTTCAATTTTACCCTTGGGTGTTATTAGTACTAATAAATATGTAAAAAATTGAAATTTATGGGCAATTATAAATTATATCAATTAATGAATATGATGATTTTGAATTGAAACAATAGTACCACATAGGGTCATCTCAATTTTAGGAAACCGTAATAAATCATATGATCGATAACATTCCTGCTTCTTTTTCGAAAGGGTACAAAATATAATAAAATACGGTCTTTTTTATCTATGAAAATCATACACAATCATAATTTTGTCATTTTTCTGCCAAATTTATAAGTATAATTCATTTACAAAAAAAAAAAAAATCCTCGTGTTTGTCACTTTCTTATAATTAATTCCTTGCCCCTAAAATGTTACAATTTTGACCATTGATTTTGAGCTGAAAATCTCGAATATGGTCTACTCAGTTTGGGGAAACCATAATAAATCGTAAATTTGAAAAGACCTACTTACAAAAATACACCCCACGTATTGGTTGTGACAAAAAAAAAACCCTCAGGGGGTATCTGCAATTGTACAGGGGTATTTGCAATTATACAGGGGGTATTTGCAATAATACAGGGGTTTTTTAGGGGCAATGGATTAATTATAAGAAAGTGAAAAATACGAGGGTTTTTTTTTGTAATTGAATTATACTTAAAAATTTGACAGAAAAAATTACAAAATTATGATTGTGTATGATTTTCATAGGTAGAGAAGACCGTATTTTATTATATTTTGTACCTTTCGAAAAAGAAGCAGGAATGTTATCGATCGTATGATTTATTACGGTTTCCTCAAATTGAGAAGACCCTATGTGGTACTACTGTTTCAATTCAAAATCATCATATTAATTAACTGATATAATTTATAATTGCCCGTAAATTTTAATTTTTTACATATTTATTAGTACTAATAACACCCAAGGGTAAAATTGGAACATTTTAGGAGGCAAGGGGTTAATTGTAAAAAAGTGATGAACAAGAATAGCATATGTAGTAGTACAGTGCCCGCGAGGTTTTTTTTTTGTGATTTAACGTCGGTATGAAAATTGAAAAATATTGATTGATTTTGGTATGAAATGTGTCATTCTGAAAGGTGTGATATGCAATGTATAAAGTAGGTAAAGGTTTAGTATGAAAAGTGACACTTTTTTTTTCCTTTTTTTTTTTTTTTAAGAGTTAACGGACACCGCACGTGTCCAATTCCGTCCAAAATTTAACGGTGGTATCTAAATTGAAAAAGGTTGATTGATTTTGGTATGAAATGTGCAATTATGAAAGGTGTGGTATGAAATGTATAAAGTATATTAAATGTTTTGTATAAAAAGTGCAATTCCCTCAATTAAAAATATATTGTAATTAATTATGTACTTCTTTCTTTGAACTACACTACTAAAATTAAAAATATATTGTAATTAATTAAGTACTTCTTTCTTTGAACTACACTACTAGAAAAAGGTAAAATTTCGACGAATTTCCCAAAAATCAGTTGAAATTTCAACATTTCGACCGAATATTTGATAGAAAAAATCCGTCACAAAAAGGCTCGTCAAAATCAAATTTCGACAGATTCTTCGAAAGAAAAAATTTAAACCGAATTTTCATTATTATCGGCAGATTTTTTTTGTTGAAATTTTGAATTTTCAACAGATATTTTTCTATCGAAATTTTCAATAATTGACTGGATTTCTTTTTTGAAATTTTGATTTTTTTTTATTTTCCACATCTGTTCACACTAATTTTCGATTTTCCACACAATCCAAAATAACGAAAATTAATAAATATAGAACAACATTCAATAAAATAAAATAAAAAAATCTCAAATACATTCAAATTAAACATCAAACAACATTCAAATCTAAACATCAAATAAAAAAAAAAAAAAAAGAACACTTATATTGGTATGGAGAGTACAACTTAACTGGAAAACTTGTGGATCCATTAAGGAACTGGGACTGATGAAGTCCGGAAGGGGCCAATGCAATATCTTCATGATTAATTCTCCACTGCTTAGTTATATTTTTAGCAACATGAAACGGTTCACTCTTTCTAATTCTACCAATTTCACGAGTACGAGGATGCAAATTAGAAAAACGGGGGAATAACTGCAACAAGTAGCCCACTGAAAATGCCATGAAATATATATATATATATATATATATATATATATATATATATATATATATATATATATGGAGTATAAGTTCGTGTTATTAGTATTAGAGAGATACAGATTCATACACGATGATGAAAATAGGTAGAGGATCATTATATATAGAGTGCATTAATTTGCATGACTGACTTAGGCAGGGGCGGACCCATAAATTTTAGTCGCGGGGGGCGAGATTAAAATGAAAAGTATATAATTAAATTATTTAAAAAATTATGGTTATCAAAATTTATTTTTAATATGCCGATAAGTCTTATGGTACTTGATATTGATAATATATCTAATCAAATAAGATAATAAAAAATATATAATATGCAAAAACAATCAGTTCTAATAATTTTAGTGATGAAAAATCAATTCTAATAATTTTAGTGATGAAAAATCAAAAACTTTATAAATAAATTTAAATATTCATAAAAGTTTTTAAAAAAAGTACATTTTAATAATGACGTTGAGTGATTCAGCCGATTTGTGAAGAAAACCCACTTTTTTGATATAACTTTGTGAAGAAAAGTTGAAGAAAAGTTAATTTGAGAAGAAATTGGAATTCAAAATTCAATGTTGTTTTGTTTTTCATTATTAAAAGAGAATTATATTAAGTGTTAAAGAATATTTTCTTTATCAAATTCTACTTAAACTAGACAACTCTATTAGTGGGACTCCATTCTCTAAGATCTGACCACACATTTAATTAAAGTAGACAAAAAATTTTGATTCACAAGATTCTTTCCTTTAGAAATTTAAAGGTACTGACAATAACACATATAGTACTACTATAATAATAATAATAGATATGCACTGCTACTAATTTTTTTTCTTTTTGCTGGGGGGTGCGAGCGCCCCCACCCGCACCCCCTATAGGTCCGCCCCTGGACTTAGGTAAAAAATTAATGGGCTTGTTTGTTTGGTCTTTCCCGAAAAAAATTCATGTTTGAAAAATGTCAAGCAAACAAGTTATCTATTTTCTGAAATAAATTTTTCATCTTTCAATTTTTCTAAACTACTCTGTCAAAATCCAAACAAACAACAATTTTTTTTATCTCTAAACAAAACATATATAAACTCTACTATCTCTTACACAACTTATCTCACAACAAACATGATTTGACATAAAGTCTTACATATCTTACACCTACAACTTAATTCCTCCAAAAAAACCTACAACTACTTTATTTCTCAAACCACTCTCTCAAAATCCAAACAAATAACAATACGCAAATCAAAATTATGTCACAAACCGCCATTACTCTCCTAAACTACTTTTCCAAACACCAAACAAATAGGCCCAATATATTTCTATGTATTAATTAAATACACATGGTTTGTACAAAAGTCCATTCCTTGAGCCTAATTCATGTTAAAAATTAATTAAATACACATGGTTTGGACAAAAGTCCATGCCTTGGCCTAATTCATCTAAAAAATTAATGGGTCTTTCTAATATTTTATAGAACAAGGATTTATATTAATGTTTTCAGAATCGGATCTGACAATAAACCGGTGAGTCGATTGATTACTAATTTTACTGATTGAATCGGTCGTACCAGATGACATCATAATGATGTAGTATTAATATTTAGTTTTTTAAACTATATCCTATAATATTATAAAAGAACATGTTCAAACCTAATCCAAATGAAATTTTCAACATCCAAACCCTATCCAAATGGAGTTTCAACTTATTCAAATCATAAAAACTAACATCCAAAACTCATCCAAATGAGGCCTCAAGGATTTCAACGAAATCATCCAAACTAATTTCTTAAATTGGGATCCACGAAACCAAGCCAAAACCAATCCAAGTAGACCCTAAATAAATCCGTGTGTTTCACATGCAAACTCGTACTGGACACTTGACTAGACTAGACGAGACATAAGAAACATCTTTTAAACATTGTGGTATTTTTTTAAATTTGCAATGGACACTCATAAAAAATTGTTCAATTCTAGAAAACAATTAAAAAAAAAAAGTTTCAAGTCTAGTTCAATGTTTTAAAAATCGGACTGGACATCGAACCGGTAACCTTATTGGTTACTGGTTAGATCAGTTTAACCTTTTTAACCATTGGTTCAACCGGTATGATGTCATTATATTAAAATATTTTAATTTAAGTTTTAATGTATGTAATCAACTATTTAAAAATATATATTATTCATTTTTTCAAGTTTATTTCAATAAACTAAATGTTTATCTCATGATCAATTATTTCCCCTATAAATTTTGAGTTGAGAATGAATGATAGCAACAAAATTACAAGTATGATAATATGATATCAACACAATAATATAATAAACACTATATAAAAAAATAATAATTTTATTTCTAATCACCTATGAAAAAGAGAAATTATTGATGAATTTTGTCATTGAATTATGTAGAAAAAATGAAAATGCTTGAAGTTTGAGAAAAAAAATGATATTTTCAAATGAAATTGATGCTCAAATATATTTACATAAGTTATTATATAAAAGATTTTTTGTTTCTTTTTTATTTTGTTTAATTCAAAGTGAAAAATAAAAGAAGAAGATGTGAGAGTATTGTTGAAGTTTAAAGGTCACGGAAGAGAAGTAAAAATTAGTAGCGTAAACTTTTTATTTTAATAAGTGAACCAGTGGTTCAATCGGTTCATTGGTTTATCGGTTTTTGATCGGTTTTTTCGTTATAAAATGGTCAGGAACAAAGCTGGTTTTAAAGGGCTAACTTGACCGAATTGGCAGTCGATAACCGGTTGAACCGATCGAACCGGCCAATCCAGTACGATTTTTAAAACACTGGTCTAGTCATCTTAGCTATGTACAAAAGTAGTTAAATTTTCGATTTACGCATATGGGGGAGGGGGTGCACACTAAGGTGAATATGTTGTCAATGGTAAGGTTAAATTTGTCATTTTTTACCTGAAAATAAAGTCACGGTCGCATTAAAAATTGTGTGTGCAACACCTCCACTAACAAAGAGGTAAATTTCTCATTATTTCATATCGCAGAGAGATGATTTGTTTATTATTTCATTTCACATGTAGATAAATTGCATATTAGACATATCATATGGAGGTAACTTGCAAAAATCCCTTTTAGTTCACTCAAACCGATCAAACCTTATTAGATTAAGAGCATGAAGAGGTCTTAGCCAACACTTATTTAACACAAATCACAAATAAAATTATTGAATTGACATCTGTCATTTATTTTCCACGCATATATATATAAAGTCATTGATTTAATATTTACCACTAGTTTTCTCCTCCAAACCCCAACAACTAAACTTCAATTCAAATCATATATCAAATTTGCAAAACTCAGTCACTGATATTTAATAATATTTTCATTGAGATCAGTCACTATTATTTAATAGTATTTTCATATTTAATTGTTCCATTGAAACCATTAACCAAATCGACTATCAAAAGTTTCATAGAAAACTCCTAAACTACTTGTTGAGGTCAAACTGAAACGGAACCCAATCAATCGTCTTCATATTAAGCCTAAGGTGGAGAAATTTGCTTTTTGGTACCATATGATAGACAATTTTGCAACTTTAGTACTATTAAACATAAATACAAATTTAGTACTACATGATAGGTTTTCATTGCAACATTGGTACAATTAGACACGGAAATACAAATTTGATACCACTGATAGGTTTTCGTTGCAATTTTGGTACCATTTGAACGGAAATGAACAGAAAAGTGTCTTGGAAAAAAATTGAAAAATCTGACAAAGGGTTGATCATGTGCAGGCGTGCAAATCACGCAAGTGATTTTGGAGGGAAAATGAATAATAACGATGAATTTCATTCGTTTTCGTAAAAATTGCAATAAAAATTTATCACATGGTACCAAATTTGTATTTTTAGTGTTAAATAATACCAAAATCAGAAAATTGTCTATCTTGTGGATTAAAAAAAGTCAATTACCCCTTCAAGGTGTTTTGGATGAAACTATTCTTTAAAACGTGGAGAAAAGAATGCTTGGACTGTAGCGTACCGACAAGTACACTCATGTACGGCTGTCGACAATAATACTCTTATTTGATGTTGCAATGCAGCATAAGCACAAAATATTTTTTTCTATGGAACAAAAGTGCTGGAGTATAATTATATGGATGAGTTTATTTTACTTTATATCGAGGAAAAATAGGAGACAATTCTGATCTATTTGTTCCAAAGAAATTTTAACTCTTTCTTTTCTGTGACTTTTATAATTAGTATAACAAAGTTCTCTCTCTCTAAAGAAAAAATTGATTGGTTTCTCAAAATTATCAATAAATGATAAGTATTTCTTATTGGTTGAAATCACTAAATTTGACGCAACATATTAACAATTCAGAATTTATCCACCGATATATATAATGTCAATGACAAAAATGAAATTCCGTTTTTTATTTTAACTTTTTCCAACTCTTGCTTATTTCGTGTAATTAAAATTAGAATATAACAAAAAAATTGAGACAAAGAGTTTTTTTAAATTGACAGGAAATAGGTGTGTGTTTTTTTTATAGCTTCTTATGTGTTTAGAGAAGGAAATGATGCAGGGGCGGAACTAGAGACTTTTTCTTTGGGGGTGGGGGGTTTAAACCTTTTTTTTTCATACTCCCAATATTTTCTTAACATTTTGATATTAAGTCAAACATAAATCATTAAAAAGTAACAGATCATTTTCCAACAAACGCTGAAATATAAATATCTTAGGCAATGTTTTATTGAGTATGAATTGTATATGATTTGAGTATTTGTTAAAATACTCAACAAAATATTTTTTTTAAAAAGAGGGGAAAAAAAAAAGGAATACACTGAAATGACAATTATATCTCTATCATAAGTTGCAATACACAAGCTAACTTTATAAATTGAATATAACCCTTCTATTCACTTAAAAATTTAACAATAACCTTTTTAATTACTTATGAAAGAATTTCAAATGGAGAATTTTTGCTAATAGAGAAAATACAGAAAGACTTTTGCTAATGAAAATAACATAGGAGTTGTTTTGCCAATTAAACAAAGCAAATGGAGTATTTATGCATTTAGCTCATAAAAATCCTAAAAAACCTTCAGAAACACCATACAAAATATTGTGGCTAGATAACATTGAAACTGAAATAACATTACACTGAGGGTTCCTGGTTCCACCTTAGCTAAATACAAAAATATTAAACAAATTGTAATTGATGTGTAAGACTTTATATCAAATCATGTTTGTTGTGAGATAGATTGTGTAAGAGATATGTTACTTTATGTCAAATCAGAGTAGTGTTTGTGTAGGTTTTGTTTAGAAATAAGAAAATTGTTGTTTGTTTGAGTTTTGAAAGAATAGTTTGAAAAAATTAAGAGATGAAAAATTTATTTCAAAAAATAAAAAACATGTTTGTTTGGCGTTTCCCAAACACGAATTTCTTTTGGAAAACGCCAAACAAACAGGCCCATCGTTGTGTTTCACATGCACATTTCCTTTTTATTTTTCATTTTTCATTTTTGGATGTTAAGTTTCACATGCATCTAATAATATATTTAGTTCAAAAATTCTATATTGGCTGGCTGCCGGTTAAAGGACGAATCTGTATATTGAGTTTGGGTCTGGCACCATGAATCAAAGTTTTCATATTTTCTTATCAAGACATCGAATCCTTTTTATTTTCGAATCAATGTAAAGAGAAATAAGTTTAATTTCGAAATTCTATATTTGTCTTGAAACTTCTCTCTTTTTTAATTTAGTAAAAAAAAAAATATTCATAATTTTTCCTAATATTTTGGAAATTTGCGCTTTCAGAAATTTTTCGTATATTTTTCAATATTTAACTAATCAAAACATACACTAGAAAACAAAGTTGTCATCCATTCTGACTAGGGGTGTTCGATGAAACTGTCAAATTTAAATCTAACAATAAACTATTTCATGATTAAGCATCAATGGATTGTATAATACATGGGTTACTATCAGTGGCGGAGCCAGAATTATTTTTCAACGGGGTCCATTATAAAATTAAAGACTATAATTTAAAATATTAATAATAAAAATTCAACAATAATGAAACTTCGATGAAATTAATTCAAGCTCAAAATCAATTTGATAGAATGAGATTTTTTTATAAATGTCAACGAAATCTTCTCATGACCTATTTATATCAACTAACAAGCATTAGATAATTAAAATACTAATATAAATATACATAATTCATTCACGTCTCCCTCAAGAATCCATGGATTCTCCTCCTACTTTAAAAAACTATAGCCTGCACTTCTTTTGGTAGAATTTGTGTTTTGCACAATTTTTTAGTAGGCTTGTTTTGTGATAATAGAGATGAAGATGAAAAAGAGTTTATATGAAGTTGGAGTCTCTTGATATTTTGCAAGTGTTAATTCTTAAAAATTAATTGCAAAATAAAAAGAATATGCTAGAGTTTGATTTGATGTCGACTTTGTGAATTTAGACTTGTTAATTTTATCAAACTCTAATAAACATGGACCTTTAATTAGAATTATAATTATAATTAGAGGGTCATTTAAAAATATATTATAAGATTTATATAAATAATACCATAGTATAAATATTTACACACATAAAACAAGCTAGGAGAAATTTTTCAGGGGGGTCCATGCACCCCCCTCCTCTTAATGTGGCTCCGCCACTGGTTACTATTTTCTATTTTAACTTCATTTGAGATAGGGATGTTAATGGGTTGGATTTTGGTAGAGATCAGGCTCGTCCAGGTCAGGTTCCATTTATATCTCATCGGATCATGTTGGATTCAGATCTTGTTCGAATTGGGTTTGGATTTGATTTTTTGAATTCAATGGATCTTAGTCGGATTTGACTGATATCGGATCTTTTTTCAGATCCAATAAAATTTTCATTCAAAAAATACATTAATATTTTTGCACACATTTTCAAACATCGTTTACTAATATTCATATTTTCAGATGAAAATATTGGTTTAAATAAATTTATAAACGAGTTATAAATTACTACCTTCTTAAATTGACAGTGAACTATTATTAACCGGATCGTGTTGGATTCTTTTTATTTTTTATCGGATAGTGGTCATTAATGTATCGGATTGACCTAAATCCATATTCTCTCCATGTGTTTCGGATTACGAATCCTTTTAATCGGATCAGGCCCCTCGATCTTTAATCGAATAATTATCCTAATAAATCGAACCGGATTCAGATGGATCCGAATTGAAATCCGCCCCATTGACAACCCTAATTTGAAATTATATATAGTTATAATAAGAATTATCATCATATGTCATACAATTATGTTTATTTTTTATTAAAAAAATTGTTTATTTCCAATTTTTGGTTTACACTAGAAAATAAATTTTTTCTTATATTATTTTGTTATAGAATAACTAATGGTACAAAATTAATTTTTGATTTAATAATGGAAGTTGCATCAAAACGACTGAAATCAACTTCCACTTAGATCAAACAAACCGGGCCCAAATTGTATCCATAACAATTGACATCAATCTGACTCCGCCATAGCCACAGATTGGAGAGAACTTTATAACATTCAAAGGCAATGACGTGATGATGAATGATGAAACACATGCACGTGATGATGTAAAGTTTTTCTGATAATGATGTAAAGGCTATTTTGCAAATGATTTGGTCCATTTTGGTTCACTCAATAAATTTGACACATGACACCAATTTAGATTAGTCATATATTCTATGAGGCCTAGGTGAAATTTAAAATCGGTTCCTATATCATAAAATAAAATAATATTATTACATGAATAATTTACTTTTTCTTTTCACTAGAAGTCAAAATATTGATTATATCTTCGTACAACAAAAAATTCATGTTACGTAGAAACAAAAGTATTGACATAAACAAAAGATCACTATTATTGTTTATTGGCGTCCTCAAATGAAAAAATTATATATTTTTCTTCATAAATAAGGACAAAATCAATTTAAATTAAATGATCGAAACAAAATTAAAATTGTGAATCTTGAATATAAACAAACCTTATTTTAAAATTGGACTGTTGCTAAACCTTGTTTCTTTTTTTATGGATGCAAACTAATGGTCTATGATTTTTATGGACACTTTATTCTGATCTAACAGTCAAACTCAAATTCAATAACTCTCATTTTATTAATGTTTCACAATTTCAATATCTCATTGAACTCATTTTTCAATTAAGTTTCAAAAGTTTGGTTGATAACTCTAAATTCAAATTTTGAGGAAAAAAAAAAAAACAGCACCTAACCAAAATATTTCCATAATATCCCAAGATATTTCCTTTAAAGAACATGTATTTTAAATTGTAGGTAAGTAATTAGAAGGCCTTGCATTAGTGACACCATTATCATTTTTTAAATATAGTACTTAATACATAGATGATATTTTTACAACAATATTCTATTTTTAGTCTCGTAAATTGATCTTTAACACTTTCCATTCTTAATTTTCTATATTATCTTGCATTTTTTGTCCCGGTTATATAAAATATATTGCACTTCCACACTTTTTGTTCAATTTTTTAAACTTTTGAAAGATTCGTTGTATGTCACACTGAGATGTTAGATGAAAGAGCGTAACATCAAAGTAGAATAAATGGTTCACCAATTTATTTTAGATGTTATATGAAAGAGCTTAACATGAAAGTAAAATAAGTGGTTCACAAATATAGAGTAAATATCTTGGGGTATTATGGAAATATTTTGGTTGGGTAATATCTTGCTAATAACTTTTACCTATAAATTAAAACACATTAATTTTTCTCTTTTACTTTTCAATATATATATATATATATATATATATATATATATATATATATATATATATATATATACCAAATTGAAAATTATGAGTTGATAACATGAAGAATTTTGCTATATTTTTAAGAATATGGAGATTGTTGGATAAGGATGAAGATGGAGAGCATTGAAGACAATAAGTAAAGGGAGGTTTTGATGATTTCCAAAACTTAAAATCTGCTAAGTATGAATCAACTTAGCTGATATCCCTTTGAAGAATTTTTGACTAAGTAAAGAAGATATCAGAAGAGTCAAAATTCAAGGTCCAAGACTCCTGATCTGCTGAAGGAAAGAAATCAGACTGGTGAAGATCAGCCGACTCAAAATAGATTTGTTCAAATTTGAGATCAGCTTAGTTCGCCATCAGACTTGTACTTTCGTCAGCCAAGTGGAAAAGATCAAGAAGTCATCCCAACGGTAATAAATGCCCCTGGAAGTAATAAATGCTGAAGTACAAGGCTATTAAAGACAAATGATTGAAGAAATGCTTCACATCAGCTTGATGCATTTAATGCTGCCTGCAGAAAAGTACTGTTGACAGTACGGACTGACTGCAGAGAGCCGTTCGCGGAAATTAAGGACCAGTACCCGAGGATTTTGAAATCTGTCTCACTTCAACGGACATTTTTCAAACCTACGAGTATAAATAGCTGTAGAGACGAAGAGAAGAAGAGCGAACAACACAATCTCTGAGAAGAATTTCGAAGCAAAACTTCTTAAGTCTCAAGAACAACTCACTCATCAGCTCTGTCATTTGTTGACTGAAGCCGACGTTGAAGATTAAAGATAAACATATTTTCTGAGTGAAAAACTGTTTGAGTGTTGTGCGAAGTATAGATCCATCTTTGTGAGTGATCTAACTTCAGAGGATAGGTTTTCTTAGTGATTTCCTATTGTGAGCTTACGGCCAGATTCATTTGTTGTTTTGGCGTAAGTGGAGTGTAGTAATTACTTTGTGTTCTTAGTATAACCCAAGATCTTTGTGACTTGGAAGAGTGGACTAAAGGATATTTAAATCCATATAACCACTATAAAAATTACTTGTGTAAATTACTTGTGTTTTTACATTGCTTTCAACTTGCATATTTTTAGATTGCATAAAATACATTCAAAACTGTTTGAAAAGAGTTTAAAGGAGTTTACAAAACTGGGGATAAAATTTTCAAACTACTAAGTTTACTTGTGAAAAACACTTTGAAAATCCGCTGCAAGTACTCTAGTATTAAAACAGATTTTAGCAAAAAATAGCTAAGTGATTATCAGATTAGTGGTCAACAAAGTTGTTCAAAGATTTGTTCGCGATCAGCCTTGTAAAATTACTGTTCGGTAACAGCTTGGTCTGTTTAAGTTAGAACAAAAGTTTTAAAGTTTAAAATTATACAAAAAGTTTAGAGGTCTATTCACCCCCCTCTAGGCCTCATCTGACCACTTGGGACCAACAAGTGGTATCAGAGCAGGTGGTTCATTAGAATCAGCTGTCTGATCAACGAGCTTGATCCGAGTGTTTTTCCAAAGGTTTTCAAACTTTTCAAAAGAGCATATTTTGAAAAATTAAAATTTTTAAAAAATGGATTGTATCAGCCATGTTCCTCACATAGCTGGTATGAGCTTTGAAGACTGGAAAATCAGAATGGAGATTTTCCTGGCTGCTTACAATGATAACATGTACACATGTATCATCAAAGGTCCATTCAAATTCACCAAGACTATCACGGTTGATGAAGCTGAAATAGTGGTGGAAAAAGACTTAACAGAATTGACAGCCGAAGAAATAAAGCTGTTCAATCTGGATAAAGTTGGCCGTTTCATCATGAACAAGGCCCTTGACAATGATCGATTTGACAAAGTCAAGCACTGCAAGACTGCCAAAGAGATGTGGGATAAGGTTCGTGACATGAGCGAAGGAAACGACACCATCAAAGAGTATCAGCTGAGTGTTGCTCTGGAAAAGCTGGAAAACTTCAAGATGAAGTCTGTGGAAACCATTGATCAGTTGGATACAAGGTTCACAAGGACGCTGAATGAAGTTTTGAAGCTTGGAAAAACCTTCACTGATAAGGAGATAGTCGTCAGAGTGCTGAAGGCTCTACCTCCAAAGTTCAACATGAAGGTGACAGCCATGGAAGAGTCAAGAAATCTGGGAAAGATCTCGCTCACCGAGCATTTCTCAGTACTCAAGGCATACGAGTATACACTGCCAAGAATGGGTGTTGAAGAAACCTCTACTTCAAGTCCCACAACTGCCCTAGTTGCTGCTGAAAATCCCAGAAGGCCAGCCTACAAAAGCAAAGACGTGGACTCATCTGATGAAGCCACACTACTCAACAAAAAGGAGTACACTGCTGGAGACGTTGCATTGCTGATGAACAACTTCAAAAAGTTCTACAGACGAAAAATGAAGAACAAATATAACAATGCTTCTACTTCTAACCCTACTTCTTCTTCTCAAGATAAGGATTCCTATAAATCCAAAATGATGTGCTATAATTGTAGGAAACTGGGTCATTTCATCAGAGATTGCCCATATCCTAAAGCTGAGAAGTATACAGAAGAGGAAAAGAGAATCAGAAAGTAAAGAAAGCATCAGAAAGGCAAGGTGCTGGTAGCAGAAGCAGAAAAGCTAGCTGCTGTCTACTCATCTGATTCAGATTTAGATACTTCTGATGAAGAGTCTTCTGATGAAGAGAGTCCTGCTCTTCTCTGCCTGATGGCTAAGGAATCTGATGGCTCAGAGGATGATGAGGTAACTCCTCTTGATAATAAATTATTTAATTCATTTGAACAAATGATGCTCAACAATACAAGTATTGCTGATGCATTTAAAAAGCTTAAGGAAGAGATGATATTGCTGAAAGAGCAAAACAGTTCACTAAACTTAAAGCTGAAAAGCCAAGAGAATCAGCTGAATACAAACTGCTTGAGCAAGAGAATGAATCTCTGAAAGCTGAATGTGAAATTTATAAGGGTAAAATCATTGAGCTTGAGAAAGTCATTGAGTCTCATGATAAGTCATTTGTTGCATCCACTCACATGTCTAGTAAACAGAAGACACCTTTAGATCAGGATAAGTTAGAACTGAACTATACTGGAAAATTTATATCAGCTGACAATAGTAAGTTCATTTTGTATGTTCAGACTACTAAACCTGCTTCACCTGAGAAAGTATTAAAGGAAACGAAAACTCTTAAGGCTAAAAAGAGCAAAGAGCCTAGTGTAGGAAAACAGACTGGTAAGTCCAAACAGAAGAGTCCTAGGAAGTCTTCTGATAAGGTCGAAACCAATCAGACTAGTGATAAAAGTAAGTTGTCTGTTAATGAGCAAGCAACTAGTAAATCAAAGAAGCATAAAAACAAGAAAAATCAAAATGCTTGGTATGGAAATGAGTCTTATTATGTGCAACATGCTGCATATCCTCCTATGTATCATGCACCTCAATTTCCAACTTACTACGCACCATATCATGCTCATCCAATGCATGCATACCCTGCTTATCATGCATCTTACTCTGCATTTGAACATTATCCTAATCATGCTGATCATCAACAACATAGCAAATCTGATGAACGTGAAAACTGTCCATGCTCCTGTTGAAACTCAAAAGCCTAAGAAGCCTAAGACATCAACATATTGGGTTGTCAAAGGTGAAACTAATCCTTCAGAACCCTCTCAATAAGGGTACCTAAAACAATTTTATTTTATTTTGTAGGTTAGGATTAGGAGTAGGAGTAAAGTAGAGAAAATCTGGTACTTGGACAGTGGCTGCTCAAGACACATGTGTGGAAACATACATGAGCTGACTGATGCTGTTGTTGTGGATGGTCCAAATGTGACGTTTGGAGACAGCAAAGAAGGCAAGATTGTAGCAAGTGGATAGCTGATCAAAGGCAACATCAAGATATCTGACGTCTCTTATGTTAAAGGCCTCAAATACAATTTGCTGAGCATAAGTCAATTTTTTGACAAAGGATATTCAGTCATCATCTAAACAGATAAGTGTTACGTTGAACATATTGGTACAAAGAAGGTAATTTTATCTGGAAGACGACAAGAAAATGTCTACACGGTGGACTGGAATTCCGTTGACAAGAATTCAAGTGTTTGTTTGGTGGCATCAACACCAAGTGAAATCAGTTGGTTGTGGCCCAAAAGAATGAACCATGTGAATTTCAAGACCATCAACAGACTTATCAAGAACAATTTGGTAGAAGGAATTCCAAAGACAGTCATGAGCAAGGACAAGCTTTGTGACGCCTGTCAGAAGGGTAAACAAATCAAGTCATCATTCAAAAGCAAGAAGCATCAATCTTCTGGAAGAATATTGGAGCTGCTACACATGGACTTATTTGGACCTATTGATCCTGTCAGCAATGGTGGAAAGAAATAATGCCTAGCTGTTGTGGATGATTTTCAAGGTACACTTGGGTGATTTTCATGAAGAAGAAAAGTGAAACCAAGGAGCATCTTACAAATCTGATGGAAAAGATTCAAAATGAAAAGAGTATGAAAATACTAAAGATCAGATCAGATAGAGGGATTGAGTTTACAAACTCTACTGTTGAAGAGTATTGTAATGCCAGAGGAATCAGTCATGAGTACTCTGCTGCCAGAACCCCTCAACAGAATGGAGTTGCTGAAAGGAGAAACAGAACTCTAAAAGAAGCTACCAGAACCATGATAGCTGAAGCTAAACTGCCTCAAAGATTTTGGGCAGAAGCAACAAATACAGCATGCTTTACCCAAAATAGATGCATGATCAACAAGCACCAAAACAGGACTACATATGAAGTTTGGAACAATAGGAAGCCAAACATTCATTACTTTAAGATATTTGGTTGTAAATGCTTTGTTTTAAACAATGGGAAAAATCACCATACTGCTTTTGCGGAAAAGGCTGATGAAGCTGTTTTTGTAGGATACAGTACTGTTAGTAAAGCTTATAGAGTCTTTAACAAAAGAACTTTACTTGTAGAAGAATCCATTCATGTAGTATTTGATGAACCAAGTCAATCTTCTGAAAAGAATCAAAGTATTGATCAAAAGCTGTCTACTGATTTTCAGAAATTGAATGTTGGAAAGAATGAAGAATATGTTCCTATCATACTACCTGATCTCAACCCAGCTGCTAACTCAAGTGTTGTTCAAAATCACAATGCTGATTGTCTAATAGACGAGTTACAAACAGCTGACAGACCAGAGACTGTTCAACAGACTACTACTGGAACTCCAACAGTAGTGTTGCAAGATAAAAACAAAGGACAACATTATGATTTGCAGCTTGATCTTAGATGGCTCAAGAATCACCCACCAGAGCTGGTGATTGGTGATCGTTTGGATAGAGGGAAGACAAGGAGAGCTGCTGCAAGTGAAGCAATGTTTGTCAGCTTCCTGTCACAAATAGAGCCAAAATAAATTGAAGAAGCTCTTAGTGATTCAAACTGGAATGAAGTCTGGTACTTAGTTCCTAGACCAAGTCATCGAAGAGTCATTAACACTAAATGGGTATTTAGACACAAAATGAATGAAGATGGTGTTGTCACCAGAAACAAAGCTAGATTAGTGGCCAAAGGTTATTGCCAAGAAGAAGGCATTGACTTTGATGAAACTTTTGCACCAGTAGCAAGATTAGAGGCTATCAGACTCTTTCTTGCTTATGATGTTCAGAAGAATTTCACAGTCTATCAGATGGATGTGAAATCAGCCTTTCTCAATAGAGAATTGCAAGAAGAAGTTTTAGTTGAACAACCACCTGGATTTGAAGCCTATCAAGAAGAAGACAATGTGTATCGTTTGAAGAAAGCCCTCTATAGACTGAAACAGGCTCCAAGAGCATGGTATGATACCCTATCTGATTTTCTTTTAATTAAGGGATTTCGTAAAGGTAAGGTAGAGAAGACTCTGTTTACTATTGAATGGGAAGAACATATTTTGCTTGTGCAAATATATGTGGACGATATTATTTTTGGTTCAACTAATCAACATATGTGTGATAAGTTCTCAAAGCTGATGCAGAACAAGTTTGAAATGAGCATGATGGGAGAACTTAATTATTTTCTTGGTTTGCAAGTAAAACAGTTGTCTTATGGAATTTTCATCAGCCAAGCAAAATACACAAAGGATCTATTCAAGAAATTTGGTATGGAAACTAGTTCTACTTCTAATATTTTAATATCTACTAGACTTCGTTTGGATAATGATGAAGATGGCAAATCAGTGGACATAACCAAGTACAAAGGAATTATTGGGTCTCTGTTATACTTAACAGCAAGCAGACCTGATATTATGTACTATGTTGGGGTTTGTGCGAGATTTCAAGCAAATCCTAAGGAATCTCACCTCTTAGCTGCCAAAAGGATACTCAAGTATCTTAAAGGTACTGAAGATTTGGGATTGTGGTATCCTAGGGAATCTGGATTTGAACTTATTGGATATTCAGATTCTGACCTTGCTGGCTGCAAGATTGACAGGAAAAGCACAACAGGTGCCTGTCAGTTCTTAGGTAGTCGTCTGATCTCATGGATGAATAAGAAACAGACTTCAGTATCCATATCAACTGCTGAAGCTGAATACATAGCTGCTGGAGCTTGCTGTGCACAAATATTATGGTTGAAGCATCCACTAGAAGATTACAACATAAAAATCAGTGGAATCCCTATATACTGTGACAATACAAGTGCAATCAGCCTTACTCAGAATACTACAAGTCATTCAAGGACTAAGCATATTGAGATCAAACATCATTTTATTAGAGATCATGTGGAGAAAGGAAATGTCATGATAGAATATGTGTTTACTGAAAATCAGATTGCTGACATCTTCACAAAACCTCTAAGTGAGACAAGGTTTTCAACTCTAAGAGCTGAACTGGGTTTATTAAAATTAGATGCATAAGCTGAGGGGGAACTCATCAGAAGACTGAAGTTCAACAGCTTACTCATCTCATTATCTTCAAGGATTAACTCTCAACAGACTAGCTAACTTATGGATTCTTAAAGTCAGGGGGAACGTGTAAGACTAGCGGTACTTCTGATTAAAAGATGAAATTTGTTGATGACAGTTAGTTGAAGTTATGTTTTCATTAGAAGATTAAAAGTCTTGAAGATTGAAGACTTAATTATCTAGCTGAATTGACAAACAGCTGAGGAAGGTTATCCTTTCACTGATAACAGCTTTGTCATCAGGACAGTAGTCCCATCAGATAAGCATTTATTTTACTAATCTGATCACCTGTGTAAAAGCTTATTGCCTAAAACGTTTTATTTTAAAACACGCTTTTACAAGTGATAAAAAAGCGGTACATTTCCCGCTCCTCATTTAATGCGATTTGAATTTGAAAGGTCGTAACTAACGCCACACGATCAGTACTGACAAGAAACGGATCTAACGGTTAGCTGATCAGCTCGGTAGTTCTTTACGCACCCAAACATTCAAAGAGCACTTGTGAGAAATTACTAGCAATTTTCTGCAAAACTCTTCTTGTTTCTCTAACTTCAAACAGATTCGAGATGGCTGCTGAAGGTATGTACCTGGTCTATGATTCATACTACCAATATGGTACCGATTTGATGAAGGAGTTGCTAGAGAAGTTCAAATCGGCTTCACTGGTAAATTTATAGAGTATAACGAAGGGCTGATCTCGACTGATCAAGTGTTGGAATACTACCGATCTGCTGCTGTTGATTTCAGCACTCAGGAAATCAAGGCTACCATCGGAGGTAAATCCATTGTTGTTACCCCCACTCTTCTTCACGAGACTTTTGGGCTTCCGAACAAAGGACGACACGATGTCACTGTTCTGACGGAGGAGAAGCACCAACAATTTTGGGCAATTTGTTCTAATGAAGGAGAGATGTTGTCTGGCAACATCAAGAAGAGACAGTTGAAGGACGAGTATCAGTGGATGGCTGATATGGTCTCAAAGCTGATTGAAAATTGTACGTTTTCTCTGGATGCTGTTACTATGAAAAATTTCAGTATCATGGCTGCTATCTACTATGGATTGGAAGTTAACTGGTCTGAAGTAATTTGGTACATCTTGGCTAACTTCCACGAGACAAAAAAGGGCAAGGGTCCCCAGACCAATCACAGAATCACACTGAGTTACTTGCTATCAAAATGGGATGTGAGGTCACAAATGGTAAGGAGATTCATATTGCAAAGGCAATGTCCAAATACTTGCCTGTTACAAAAAGAAAAGCTGAAGAAGCTGATGTGGAAGAAGAGACTGAGGAACCAAAGGCGGTTTCTGCCAAGAGGCAGAGAAAACTTGTTAAAACGGTTGAGCTTGCTACTGCAACTCAAAAGAATAAGGCTACTGGAGAGCCTAAGGAGAAAGCTCCAAAGAAATTAAAGAAGGTGGCTGATACCGAAGCTGACAAGATCATAAATCAGACCACAGCTGATGTCAGGAATATGTCTCCTGCATCACCTTCTAGAACTCCATCTGCTGAAGTGCCTGATGAGAATGTCTCTCACAGGACCAGAAGTCAATTCAGGGATACTGCTGCTTCCAGACCTGTTCAAGGAAGAACAAAGAAGACAACAAGAAAACAAATGACTTTTGTGGAAGAGTCCACTGAGCTGGTGGACTTAGTAAGAGAAAGTCCTCAAACAACAGAGAGGCCTGTTGGAGCTGAAGAAGCTTCTGTTGCTGAACAGACTGATGCGCAACATATTACTCAAGCAAAGCCAACAGTTGAGGTTGCTAAACCTCAGGATGATCCTGATGTGATGATCATCCATCCCATTGCAGCTGCACCTCTTGCATCTGCTGCTCCTCAACCTGCCCCATCTGACAAAGGGAAAAAAAAAATTCTAATTAAGAAGAAAAAGGTCTCTGCAGCTGACAAAAAGAAAAGGGAGGAAGCTGAACAAATGAAGAGGGATGAGCTGGAAGAAAAGAAGGTCCTTGAACTTAGCAAGATTCAGGAAGCTAAGGACGAAGAAAGGAGAAAAATGTCTAAAGCTGAAACAAAGGCTGCTAAAGATGCAGAACTTGCTATGGTCCTTGAAATCAGCAAGACTGATGCTCATGGACCTGTTCAAACTGGAGGTATCAAGATTGATGAGGAAAAGCAAACAAACCTAAGATGCCTGCTGATGAGGTCAAGCCAAAGGACAAATATGAAGTGAGAAGAGCTTTTGACATTATCAATGCTGATAAAGCTCTCTTCAAAAGGTTTGAAAAGACCTTGGCTTATTATGACCAGAAGCTGATGCTGAAGACTCTATTCACCCACGAGAAGCCCAGTTACATGAAATGGAGGGATTATAGGCTGAACAGATCTATTGCAGAGCTTCAGAGTTGGAAGGAGTTAGCTGATGAAGAAAAATGGGTTCTAAATTGGCTAAGGACTGACTCTATTAAAAAAGCTTTGGATCCTCACTTTGTAAGGGATGCTATGCATAAATACGCTAAGGACTATGCCATGAAGGAAGCCAAGATCATTCAAAACACATTGCCACCAAAAAGAAAATCTGATGATGCTGTTGAGAGAGCAATCAACATAGCTGCTATGACCGCCTTGAAAAGATGGGCAGAAAGGTCAAGATATCAGCAAGGATCTTCAAGTGAATTGCCTCAGCTGCCAAGCATTCAACATATTACATTTGGCAAGGAAGTCAAGGATTACTATGAAGTGCCTAAGGGAAAGCCTGTTTTTCAAAATCCATGGATTATTATGCGACAAATCCGTCAAACAACATCCTTTAATGATGATGGTACAATCACTAGTTTAATCTATGATGATGTAACTGATCAGCACAAAGCTGCTGATGAATCCTTAGCAATTGAGTGGAATGCTAAGGATTCAAGAGCTGATCAGGAGACAGAACTGAAAGATGCCCCTGTCCACCAGGAGGATGAGCAAAGGGAAGCTGCTGCTACTTCTGCCTCATCAAGTGATTTACACACTTCACTGATGGAAGCTTTCCAGATGCTGATGGAAAATTCAATAAAAGAACTGGAAGAGAAGAACAGCTTGCAGATGAAGAAGTTGCAACAGGAGCTGGCTGAGTCCAACAGATCATAGCTTGAGAGTATGCATCTCCTCGCTGCCAAAACTATCAAAGATGCAATTAATAGTTTCCCTATGCCAGAAGATCACTCAAAGCAATTGTACCAGAGCTTTGTTGAAATGAACAGAAACGTTGAAGATGTGAAGGCTGATGTCAACCATCTTCACGGTGCCTTAGAAAGAACAAATCACCACATTGCTGATCTAACTAAAAACTTCATACGTGTCAGCGAAGAAGAGAAAGCTGTCAACATGGGTCTGTTGCATGAAGTAAATCAGGCTGGAACAGTTATACAAACTGAACTTGCCACTATGCAACTAAATGTTGATTGTATCAATGATCAGAATGACACCATCAGCACATCACTTCATTACTTAACCGCCAGTCATGATGTAGTAAATCAGAACTTGAAAGCTTTGTGTGCTGCCATGAAGATTCAGTCTGCTGCACTCAACCCTCCTATCAAACCTGCCAGGGTCACCATTTCTGATGATGACAAAAAGGGGGAAGAGAAGAAGGAAGAGCAAGCTGCTGAAGAAACTGCTGCAACTGAAGATGATAAGCCTGAAGCTGCTGAAACAGAAGAAAGCAAAGACAAAGCTGCTGATGAAACCAAATATGAAGCTAAGGAAACAGCTCTATCTAAGGATTCTGAAGAAGAAAAATCAGAGCCTTACACTAAGTACAAAGATGAAGAGAGAATCAAGAGAAAAGTAGAAGAAGCTGCCAAGGAACTTGAAAAGAAGAAAAAGATGGAGGAGGCAGCAAAGGAACAAGAATTGAAAGCAAAAATGGAAGCTGCTAAATATAATCTGCTCTTGGACTTTGATGATGAGAATGCTGATGAAGATGAAGAAGATGATGAAGAATCATCTTATGAATATGAAGAAGTGCTGGAAGGAACTGATGAAGAAGCTGATAGTTAGCATATATAAATCTATTTGTAATCAGTTTACTTTATCTATTTTTCAGACATCTCATCTGATCAGAAACTGTAACTTGTACTTATTTATCAGATTATCAATAAAAGTTCAAGTTTCTGTTTCCAACATATATTTTCTATCTCAGAAAATTTTGAAGGTCACAAACTTTAGCATAGGTAAAACAGATACTTAGCTGAAGTTTTGTCATCATAAAAAAGAGGGGAAATTGTTGGATAAGGATGAAGATGGAGAGCATTGAAGACAATAAGTAAAGGGAGATTTTGATGATTTCCAAAACTTAAAATCTGCTAAGTATGAATCAACTTAGCTGATATCCCTTTGAAGAATTTTTGACTAAGTAAAGAAGATATCAGAAGAGTCAAAATTCAAGGTCCAAGACTCCTGATCTGCTGAAGGAAAGAAATCAGACTGGTGAAGACCAGCCGACTCAAAACAGATTTGTTCAAATTTGAGATCAGCTTAGTTAGCCATCAGACTTGTACTTTCGTCAGCCAAGTGGAAAAGATCAAGAAGTCATCCCAACGGTAATAAATGCCCCTGGAAGTAATAAATGCTGAAGTACAAGGCTATCAAAGACAAATGATTGAAGAAATGCTTCGCATCAGCTTGATGCATTTAATGCTGCCTGCAGAAAAGTACTGTTGACAGTACGGATTGACTGCAGAGAGCCGTTCGCGGAAATTAAGGACCAGCACCCGAGGATTTTGAAATCTGTCTCACTTCAACGGACATTTTTCACATGCATGATGACTCCCATTCCATTTCATCATTCTCAAGGTTCATTTCTTGGTGCGCAGTTTTGCATGCCAAAATGGCTAAGCAACTTATCAATGTAGGCCTTCTGGGATAGACCAAATATACATTTAGATCAATCACGATTTATATGTATTCCCAGAACGATAGATGATTCACCTAGATCTTTCTCCTTCAATTTACTCGAGAGAAATTTCTTGGTATCCTGCAAAAGCCTTACATTAGTGCTTGCTAGTAGAATATCATCTACTTACAACACCATGATGATAAACCTGCTCCCACTGATAGTGAAATATATATGCACTAATTATTGGTGTTTTCCTCGAAAAACATAAGAGGTAATCACATAATCACATAAATGGACTTCTTAAGTTTACATATCGTTTATTCAACTGTCTTAACGTCCATTTATTGTAGCTCTAAATCATAATGAGCTACTAATGCCATGATGATCCTAAACGAATCATTCGTTAGACCACACATGATTCGACCAAGTCAGATCATTTTTCATCTTCAAGTCAAAATCATTCTAAGGAAATAGACAATATAAATTCCCAGTATTGCCTCATTTCTCTTGTGTAACTCCTTATCGGCTTCTTAAGTTGAGGTTGCTAAACTACAGTAGTGGGAGTGAGTGCAAGAGTGATAGTGTTTGACATGAATCCTGATTTACAAGTTGAACTTGATAGGAATGGTTACCTTATCATTGTCAATTGTAACTATAGTGAGAATATTTTCACATTCTCCCCCTCAAACACTACATCGTTTCTTTTAATGCTCCCACTATAGTAATCATGCTCAATAATTTTGGCGTCTCCTATATCGAAGAAGGATCTATTTGAGGAGTACTAAAACTTGTAACCCCTCAATCTTTCGAAGTAATTCATAAAGTAGCGGCTAATAAGCTTACAGTCCAATTTTCTTTTGTCAGGCCTATAAGACCTAGACTCATTTGGACAACTCAAGATATGAAAGTGCCTAATACTAGGCCTCTTACATACCCATGTTTTGTATTAAATTTTAGTAACTACCTTACACAGTTAAATATGAAAACTGCAGTCTTAAGAGCATTGTTCAAAAGTGACTCTGTCAGAGAAGAGTGATTAATCATACTTCTCACCATGTCATTATGGTACTGGCAAAAGGCCATGTCATTCACACCAATTATGAAAACTTCTCATAAATTAAGTAAAGACGACCGTATCGTGAGTAATCATCCATAGAGCTGATAAGATACGGCTGTCCATTCAAAGAGTCCTTAGAGAACGGACCAGCTATGTAATTATGTATCAACTCTGAAGGTTCACTACTTCTATATGCACCCTTATTTCGTTTGTTCATTTGTTTTCCCTTAATGCATTCTATACAAATTTAAGTTCCGCTAAGTCAAGGGAATCGAGAATTCCATCATGCACAAGCCTTCGTATTCTCTATCGAGAAATGTGTCCTAATCATTTGTGCCAAAATAATGATGAATTCTCATTAGTTAATTTCCTTTTAGCACCTAAGTTACTTGAATGCAGGTTTCATGATTGGTTGTCAATGTGTTCAATTCGTATAATTTATCTATTAAAGTTCCAGTACCAATAATTTTTTTTTAATTTAAAGAAATAGTAAATAATTCAATTTCAAATGAACAAGAATAACCAAATTTGTTCAAAAATGAAACATGAATCAATTTCCACCGAAAAGACGGTATACTAAAAGTTTCCTCTAAATCCCCCCCCCCCCCAAAAAAAAAAACTAGAACTTAAATAAATCCTAACGACACCTACAACTTCCATAACAGCCTTGTTCCCTTTGCCTACATAGATGTATCTTTCATCATCATTTGGCACTCGGTAGTGGAGGCAATCCTACAACGTGACACATATGTGAATAATAGAACCCGTATCTATCCTCCAAGTGTCACTAGGTACCAAAACCAAATTAACTTCACAACCAACGAAGTTGAGAATATTACCTTTCTTTACACGCCAAGTGGCATCTCCTAGGCATAATTTCTTTAAGTGGTCAGCCTTCTTGCAAAAGTGACAGGTAATAACCGAATTTTGTCCCTTTTGGCTCTTAGGTTGTGTAGTTCCAGGAGGAGTTGCAGTTTCCTTACCTTTATCCCTCTTTCACTTCATGGTGGCGGTTTTACCATTTGATTTGAATGCCAAATGAATATTGTCAGTCTTTTCTTGTTTCTGTCTCTCATCTTCTTGCATACACTGAGCCATAAGCTCATTTAATGTCCATTTCTCTTTCTGAGCATAGAAAGAGGGCCTGAAGGAACCAAAACGCAAGAAGCGAGATCAAGACCAGATGCACAAATATGTCATCAGACAAATTCAGCCTAAGGGTCCTTAGTCTTGATACAAGTTTTGACATAACCATAATATATTCATCTATATTTCCTTTGCCCTTATAGCACATGGAAACGAGTTGTTTCAAAATAGTGTTCGTTTCAACCCTTTCACTAAAAGTGAATCGGTACGCTAATTGCATCAGAAACTTTATTGCATCATTATCCTCTTATATATTACGCCTTATGGTTTCCGGAGTGGAGTTTTGCATCATCATCAGACTCATGCGCTTCGATCGCTCCCACCTTTCATGAGCCACCCTTTCAGCATCAGTGCTTTCAGGGGTCAGATTTGTGGGATGCTCAATTCTTAATGCATGGTCCAAATCCATACAACCGAGCACTATCATGATGTGCTCTTTCCATTCTTGAAGTTTGTGCCATTAAGCACGGGGATGTTGTTGGGAGTTATTACAGAAGGCATTGAAGACACTAAATCCGAAAAGACAATGAAATACAGTCAAATTAATTTATTAAAATTATGTATGAACTAAAATATTTTTTTTTAATGCATACACTAGTTGGTGGGCCCATCTTAAGATACCTAGCACGTCGTTATTATTTAGTCTTTGGACTAAAATAATAATCCGCAAGTGGTACTCTTTTAACATAGACTTAAATATTGATACTAGTATCGGCATAATGATGTGCCTTCCTTTGGGCCGACACACCAAAAGCATGATAATCCAAATGTAACACATATTCAAGACTACACATTGTCCTGTCAAAACAACCTTCCTTTGGGCCGATTGTTTCACATGGACAACTATGCTAAATTAATTAAAATTAATCAATCTTACCCAACAGAGGTTACTTTGGCAACGTGTTGGTTCGATCGAAATATTTTCGATTAATTAACATACCTCAGGGGTAAAAGTCAATCATTATCCGGTCAAAATAACCTTCCTTTGGGCCGATTATTTCACATGGATAACTATGTCCCCTTATTCAAAATTGATCAATTTTACCCAACAGAGGTTGCTTTGGCAACATGTCGGTTCAATCGAATCAATTGTAAATAATGGACATATCAAGTATTGATTTTTTTTTTAATTACCAAAATGCTCCACCCCTGGAATTAGATAGTGGGCAATGCAGCCCAAACAAATGACAATAATGTCCATGCTAAGCAGCCAAATAAATAAATCAATGCCCATAAAAAATACATATTTTCGTACTTGAAACATATAACCTTTTCTTTTAAACGTTGTATCAATAATTGAAAAGTCGTAGCACTAATTGAATGAATTAACTGGAGCACTAATAAAAGGTAAGAAAATTCATTCACTTCAAAAACCAGCAAAAACTGTTTACAACCCAAGAAAAGGAATTAACTATAATTAAATAGTACATCAACACAAATTAACATAATTCAATATTATAGTTCAATAAAATTATGCCCAAAATAAGTATATGGTAAAGCTGCCTACCATGGGTGAATCTATTCACGACAATTAGATGATCAAGAGAAAAACTTCCAACAACATAATCAAATACATAACACACTTTCAACAAGAAAAATTGTGCCGCAAATTTGATTATTTTAATAAATTTATATTAAATCAAAATCCAATTTTTCCACAGATAATTAAACCTAAATACGTGATTATGCTATGAAATCAACAGTCGTATTAACACAAAAAATCATGCTGACAATTTCTACACAAAGCATGAATACGCCAGAATTTAAGCATGAATAAAAACTAAATCTAGATCTTGAATGAATTTAGAAGACTAAAATTTCATAAAAATCATATAAACGAATATGGACTCTAATCTTCTAACGAAAGGTGGCTCTGATACCACTTGTTAGACATTAACAGATATGCTATAATAACATGAAATATATAAGCCATGAAAACATACATATCTCAGGATCTATTCGCAGATGATTAAGTAAGATACGTTTATGCTAAAGAGACGTATACCTGAATCCATTGGTAGAGTAGCGGAAGAATCACAAAGATGGATTCTAGGGGGTTATGATCTTCTAAGCCTTATTCACTATTGCCTTATGCTTTCTCTAGACGGGGAAGATGAAAGTGCAAAGTATGAATTGGCTTAGGGACCATAACCCTATATATAGGAGAGTATTAACCCTAACTCTAGTAGGGCTCTAACTGTCAGCCCATCAAGAACAATTAGAGTCCAATTAGGTATCTACACATATAAAGAGTCCATACTTTAATTAATTGATATTCTTAAGTGCCACATAATTATTATTATTAGATCACAATTAATTAGGCACATAAATGAAATAGCCTATCATATACAATTATATAACATGTAAGTCCACATTATTAGACTGATAAGAATAATAATTCCAACAAAATTGTTATCTTTTTCCGTGTCTTCCTAGTTGTAGAAGATCTGCTTGTTTTAAAAAACTATTTTTACAAAGTAATAGGCTTCTTAATGTTTTTCTCTTATACCAAAATAGTATTTTCATTCGATAAAATCTCGTTTGAGCTCGGTTTGTAAAAAAAATCAAATCAAGCTTAAACAACAAATTTAGGACATTGTTCTCCGTCCAATCACACTAGCAGCTTTAGAAAAATGCATGCGAAGACTCAACATGATATTACTGTTAACGGTGGTTGTTAATCTTGAAGACTCGATCTTTGTTATATGGAGGCATTATTTTTTTTTTGGGTTTCTCAAGGGTTTAATCCCTTTCGAGACGCATCAGACACATAAAGTGGGAACCTCTTCCAACATGAATTCGAACTTGAGTTCGCTACTTTGTAGTGACTAATCCCTTCCACTAGACCAATCACCTGTTGATATGAAGGCATTATTATTATAAAAGATATGTTACAATTTCAAATATATCTTTGTTATATGGAGGCATTATTATACATATGTATAACATTTTCAAATACTCAATTTTTGTTATATGGAGGTTTAGGATCTGGTTTCCTACAGCTTAAACAAACACCTTATCAAAACAAGTGGTTGTTTTCACTGCAGCAGCAGCTCTTATTGTTTGATTCTGTGATTATGATACTTGGACTTATCATGTAATTCATAAGTACCTTAAATTTTTACTGGTTTGCTACATTACTAAAATAAATTGACATAGTTTCTCATGTGATTTTGAACATTAATTAACATCCTTCATTCATCTATTATTATATGATAAGCAATGTTTTAAAAATCGGACTGGACATCGACTCGGTAGTCTTACTGGTTACTAGTTAGTTTGATTTAATTGATTTGACCACTGATTCAACTGGCGTGACGTCATTACAAAATAACATTTCAATTTAAGTTTTAATGTATTTAATAAATATTTAGAAAAATATATTATCCATTTTTTTAAGGTTTTTTTCATAAATTTAATGTTTATCTCATGACCAATTATTTTTCCTACAAATTTTGAGTTGAGAATGAATGATAGCGACAAAATTACAAGTATGATAACATGATAGCAATGCAATAATTCAAAATTATAATACACACCATATCGAAAACAAAAATTTATTGCTAATCACCTATGAAAAAGAGAAAATATTGATGAATTTTGTCATCGAATTATATAAAAGATGAAAATACTTGAAGTTTGAGAAAAAAATTAATTTTTTTAATGAAATTGATGCTCAAATATATATATATATATATATATATATATATATATATATATATATATATATATATATAACTTATTATTGTTGAAGTTTAAAGGTCGCGGAAGAGAAGAAAAAATTCGTAGCGTAAAATTTTTATTTTTATAAGTGAACTAGTGGTTCAATCGGTTTACTGGTTCAATGATTTTATTAGTTTTTATCGACTTTTTCCGGTTCGAACTGATCAAGAACAAAACTGGTTTTAAAGGATTAACCGGACCGGGTTAACAGCCGGGTACCAGTTAAACCGATTGAACCGACCGATCCGGCCCAATTTTTAAAACACTGATGATAAGTATAATACGAAATTTTTTAGCATTTGTTTGCAGCTGCGTGCCAAAAATAAATTGACATAATTTCCCGTATCATTTTGAACATTAATTAACAACCGTTACCATCACTACTTGAAAAACTGTTTTTAGCGACCGAATTTAGAGGCGGAAAGGAAATTCGTCGCTAAAATACTCCGTCGCTAAACCGGACAAAAATAGTGACGGGTCATTTGTTCATCGCTGAATTCCATCGCTAAAAATTTCAGTCCCTAAATCCCTCGCTATTTCCGTCGCTATGGAAATATTTAAATAAAAAAATTTAATTCAGCAATGGAAATTTAATTCCGTCGCTGACATATAACTTTTAGAGGAGTATATATAATTTTTAAAGCAAGTATCAAATTTGGTTTCGTGTGCATATTTCGGTCCCTTATTAATTTCCGTCGCTGGTTTGAAACTATTAGCGACCGTCACTGGTTTAAAGGTTTAATTAGCGACGAAATTTATTTTCTTCCGTCGCTGAATTGCCATGCATTTTGCGACGGAAATTGATAATCCGTCGCTGAATTACCATACCTTTAGCGACGAATATATAAATCCGTCGCTAAGATGAATCATTTTTTTAAATGACTTTGATCTGTTTTTAATATAATTGCGAACAACCTCAATATACATATCCAATATATAAGCAATAATTTTAGCGCATATGTAGTAAACAATTTCGAATTTTCGAGTCAAGTTAGCTTCCTATTTGGATCTTGATTGACAAAATTTCGAAATAATTTCCCCAAAACTTTGATTTATGAAGAGGTTAGTGGTCCTGAACAAGTTAGTCTCCCGTTTTGATCTTCGATCGATGAAATTGTGAAATAATTTTCCTTAAACTTTGATTTACGGAGGGGTAGTGGTCATGTACAAGTTAATTAGTCTCCCGTAGGTGTTCGATAGATGAAATTTTGAAATAATTTCCTCTAAACTTTAATTTACGGAATGATTAGTGGTCATGTATAAAGTATACACGTAACTGCCATTAATTAGATTATGAATTCACTAACTAGATAAATTTAATTTACGGAATGATTAATGGTCATGTATAAAGTATACACGTAACTACCATTAATTAGATTATGAATTCACTAACTAGATAAATTTGTTAGGATTATAAATTCAAAACTATTATGAAATTCACTAACTAGAAAAAATAATTATCTCTAAACCAAAGACCAAAATATAAATGGCATTATTATAAGTTAAATAGTAATATTCCCCCGATGTCATATGATAAAATTGTTTTAAGTTAATTTCTTCAAGTGATCAAACATATGTATATCTTGGGTAAACACCACATTTGGTCCCTCTTATCATTAACTTTTTACAGAGTGGTCCATTTTATGTTTTTTTCCTAGTTTAGTCCCTACCATGTATTATTTGTTTCACTTTAGTCCTTTCCAGGTGTTTCAATGCGGTTCTGATAACATGTGATATGCTCATAAAGGCAATTTCGTCATTTCAAGTAAACTAACATGGATATTTTCGTCTTTCTAATCATTTGAAAAAAAACTAAAGATTTAATCTCTTTCAAACTAGACTTTCATTCCGGTCCAACTTAATCGTCCATTTCGTTCCAACCTAAAGTTTTCTCCCAAAATTTCTTCAAACACCAAAATTGCTCACTAATTAAACAATATCTCAAATTACTCAATAGCGAACGGATGAAAAAAGTGAAACACATAATTTATAATAGGGATTAAAGTGAAATAAATAATTCATAGTAGGGACTAAAGTAGAAAAAAATATAAGAGGGACCACTCTGTAAAAAGTTAATGATAAGAGGGACCAAAAGTGATATTTATCCGTATATCTTTTATATAAAATAAGGGATTAATTGAAATAAAAAGTAAAAGTTTCTCTCAGCCTTCAAACATGGTACCTGATACAGGGAAAATTAGTATCTACCCCGGTGAATTTAATTCATCCGGTGTTGGATGAATGCCACATGAGCATGTAAGGACAATTTTTTGTTCTTTCATGCCCATGTGGCATTCTTCCAACTCCAATGGATTAAATCCAGTAGTGTAAGATCCTAGTAACCCCTGATGCAGTAGAAAACATTAACATTTCTTAGAAGAAAAAAAAACCATTCTATTATATTAATATATTCCTTATAAATATATCAACAACCATTACTGTTGCATATGACATATTGCAAATTTAGTTTTCCATCACTATATTGTGATATTTGGTACTACTGTTCATTAATTTATTCATAAAAATTCCTTTAGTAGTAATTTAGTTCACCATCACGAAATCTTTTTATTTATTTTTATTTTTTTTAAAATAAAACTCGTGAAACAAACTTAATAGCGTTCAATTTGTTGTGGGATTGTATGCATTATAGTAAAAATCTCTGATTGGCTGCAGAATTAAACAATAAAGAAAAAAAATCATTTTCGTTTTTTCTACCTGGCATTAAAACACAAACCCTTGTTTCTTTCATCATGAAAAGTGCATTCACCTTCAGTCCTCACTCTTTCTTCCCTTCTGTTGAAATTCAAACTAAGAAACTAAAAATTCCTTTTTCACTCACTTCTCCCCCGTGCCCTAATTTCTCCACAACCCCCGCCGCAGCCGTAGCCGCAGCTGCAGCCACAACCCCCGCCGCTGAACCAGCCGCAGCCACAGCCCCCGCCGCCGCTGTTGGGATTCGGTAAGATAAACAGCCCTAGGCACAACGGAATATAGAAATTTTAGGACCTCTTACGGAATCTTACCAGGATACTACTCTAGTTGTATATATATGAATGTAAATGAAACGATAGTATAATCCGTTGCAGTTATACCTATCTCCTTGCAAATCCTTAGTCAGAAAAACGAACTCTGATTTCTCCTCCAGTAAAATCGACCCAAGCTCTACAGCAGCGCCCCACGTGTTGCGCCTCTACAGGTTGATACACCACAATATCACGAAAAATAATATATCTTGATCGACTAGAACACAAGATATATTAAGATCTAGGACTTAGGAACGATTTAGGAATAAAATCGAAAAACGAAAAATTCTTCCAAACACTGGAAGGGTTCGGCCGATCTGGTAGGGAGAGGGAGAGAATTTTTGCTCTGCTCAATTTTGCTTGTGGAGTTATGTGAAAAATAACTACAAGTTACCTACTTATAGTTATCTCCCTAACCTAGTCCTATTAGGACTAGGACTTTACTCTCCTACATGGGTCATGACCCTCTTTAATTAGAAGACTAAGTCTTCTAATTAATTCATGGCCCAATTAATTAATTTGACCAGTCTTTATTTAATCTCCCAATTAAATAGCCCAATTAATTAACTAGTCTACCATTTAATTAAATCAGACTATAAGTCTATTTAATTAAAATCCTTTCTAATTAATTAATTAAATCTAACTTAATTAATTAATTCACAAATTAAATTTCAATTTAATTTATGATCCTGATCCAATTCCAATTGGATCCCATTTTGTTCCATTTGGGTCGACCCAGTCGACCCACTCATTATAATCAACCCAGTCGATTACACACCCAGTCGACCCAGTCGACTCGATCGTTCTTTTTTCCTCGCTTTCGCTTCATGTGTATTGTGTATGCCCCCGTAGGTTCACCACATAATTGGTCGTGGGTTATAATTAAATATTATTTAATTATTCGAGCAACATATGCTCTTAAATCAATCGAACACTCTGTCGACTGATCATTCCAAAATTAGCACCCCTGCCAATTTGTGAATTCTCCCACACTCCACGGTCGATGTCCAGCCACAAGCCCATGGAGCCCAATCATTGGTGAATTAATTCAGTGAACCTTTTATCATTTACAATTTCCATATACGACATAATCTCTCCATCGATCAATCTCTCAGTCAAGACTTAAGGGCATGGTCTTTCATCGGTTTCCCTTTTATATTGTCTTGACCTTATGTATTCTGATCTCGAAATAAATTCTCTTTGACTTAATCTTTATGACCTACTTACATAAAGTCGTCAGATACCTTGGCCAAGGATTTTATCAGAATTAATTTCTCACAGAAATCCATAGGAAAATTTCCCAACCTATCAAGTCGGTTCAATGGATCATTTGTTGATGATATGAATCTGCATACGAGTTCCTCCATACCCAGTTCACAGAGACTTTTTGGTGATCTCCAGTCAGTCGGAACTCACGTCAAAGCATGAACGTTCTCGCACCAGATAAACCCTATCACCTCAAGTAGTTAGGGATCGTTCCTCGTATACTATTGCAAATTAGAATAACTTCAACCCCGATATGCGACTACCGCTTCCATGGTGAGTTATTTCGTAATTGGGGTATTCAGTGCGCTTGCCATCCCAGCAAGCCACTCACTTATGTGTATCGACTATCCCAGTCACGCTCGTGGACCCCAGCGTTTTTCAGTTCATCGGAGTATACACAATAGTGAGAGTCTAACCGAATCCAACGATGTCCTATCTCTATTGGATTCTACGACTCTTGAATATGTTCTAGATCACGGCCTTGGGATCAGTCCACGGGTTGTCCCATAGCCCTGTGATCTAAGGACTTCTATCTTTATGCGTAGATAATTATTACATAAGATAAAGATGACCATTTAATAAAGTGCATTTATTAATCGAAATTGAATAGTTCCTCATTTATTCCAATAAATGCTAGCCATACAGCTGGCTTGCAGGACACCTTTTCTTATCAATCTCCCACTTGTCCTAAAGCCAGTATTTTATGTTCTTGAGTCCCATCTTAAGCAGATGTTTCTCAAATGCCTTTTGAGGCAGAGGCTTCGTTAGCGGGTCCACAATATTATCTTCTGAGTCGACACGTTCCATCTTAATGTCTCCTCTACCAATGATATCTCTTATCACGTGGTATCGTCTTTGTACGTGCTTGGATTTCTGATGAGATCTCGGCTCCTTTGCTTGCGCTATTGCCCCATTATTATCACAGAAGATAGTAATGGGCTCAGCGATGCTAGGTATCACATCTAATTCCTGGATGAAGTTCCTCATCCAAACACCTTCCTTTGCTGCATCACACGCGGCAATGTATTCTGCTTCGGTGGTTGAATCTGCGGTAGTGTCTTGCTTGGAGCTCTTCCAGCTAACCGCACCACCATTGAGGCAGAACACATATCCTGATGTCGACTTGAAGTCGTCTACATCACATTGGAAGCTCGAGTCTATATAGCCTTTCAATTTCAATTCTCCACCACCGTATACCAAAAACAATTCCTTAGTCCTTCTCAGGTACTTCAGAATTGCCTTTACGGCTATCCAGTGCTACTCACCTGGATCAGACTGGTAGCGACTTGTAACGCTCAAAGCGTACGCTACGTCTGGTCTAGTACATAACATACCATACATTATGCTTCCTATCGCGGATGCATATGGTACTCGAGACATATTGCTTCTCTCATCAGGCGTCTTCGGGACCATATACTTAGAGAGTGCAATTCCATGTCTCATAGGAAGCAATCCTCTCTTGGATTCTTCCATGCTAAATTTCTTCAAAATTTTATCTATGTACTGGGATTGGGAGAGACCTAGCAGTCCTTTTGATCTATCTCGGTAGATCCTTATACCTAGTACAAATGATGCTTCTCTCAAATCCTTCATTGAGAATTGTGTAGATAACCATGCTTTAATTTCGGACAACACTTTCACATTGTTTCCAATGAGAATGTCGTCAACGTAAAGCACCAAAAATTCAATTGTACTCCAACTGATCTTCTTGTACACGCAAGGTTCGAACACGTTTTTGATGAATCCAAAAGTTTGGATTGTTTCATCGAAACGGATGTTCCAACTTCGGAAGCTTGCTTCAGTCCATAAATGGACCTCTGGAGTTTGCACACCTTGTGTTCATCTCCTTCGGATGCATATACTTTTGGTTGCTCCATGTAGATCTCATTGTCAATGTCCCCATTGAGAAAGGCAGTCTTTACATCCATCTGCCATATCACGTATTTATACCATGCAGCTATGGCCAGCAAGATTCGAATGGATTTAGGCATTGCGACGGGAGAGAAGGTTTCCTCAAAGTCGATTCCTGGCCTTTGAGTGTATCATTTTGCCACTAGTCGCGCCTTGTTGGTTATTACCTCTCCGTTCACTCCAAGCTTTCGCTTATAGATCCACTTGCAACCCACGGGAGTCACTCCCACTGGTGGATCTACCAAGGCCCAGACCTTGTTTGAGTGCATGGAGTCCAATTTGGATTCCATGGCTTCGCGCTATTTTCCCGCGTCTATGCCTAGCATAGCCTCTTCGTAAGTCCTTGCGTCGGTCAGAGACTGACCAGTCTCATGCAGCAGACCGTAGTACCTCTCGAGTTCCCTACGTTGTCTTTCAGACCTACGAAGAATCGGTGTACTCTTTGGTGCACTTTCATGCTCATGTTCTCCCACTGCCTGTGGCGACGGGTCAGCTTGATCGACCTCTTCGGCCTTTTCAGCTTCAGTGACCTCATCCAGTTCTACGTTATTTTCTTTCTTGTCAACCAAGAAATCCTTCTCCAAGAAGTGTGCGTTCCTTGAGACAAACGTAGTTTGTCTTGTAGGAACGTAGAACTCGTATCCTATTAAGTTTTCCGGATACCCCACGAATTTGCAAAAAGTGGATTTAGTTTCCAATTTATCTCCCACTAGCTTTTTAACGTAAGCGGAAGATCCCCATATGCGCATGAATGCGTATGAGGGTGTCTTGCCAAACTATAATTCGTATGGTGTCTTTTCTACGGATTTAGAAGGTACCATGTTCAGTATCTTCGTTGCCGTGAGGAGGGCATGTCCCCAAAATGAAAGAGGAAGGTCAGTGGCACTCATCATGGATCGAACCATGTCCATCAAGGTTCGATTCCTTCTCTCTGCTACTCCATTTAATTGAGGTATTGCAGGAGGAGTCCACTGCGATAATATTACATGCTCTACAAGATAATTTAAATATTCGTTACTAAGAAATTCTCCACCTCGATCAGAACAAAGTGCCTTTCTCGTATGACCAAGTTGATTCTCTACTTCCATCTTGAATTCTTTGAATCGCTCGAAGGCTTCAGACTTGTGTTTCAACAAGAACACATATTCATAACGACTATAGTCGTCAGTGAAAGTGATGAAGTAGTCATAGCCTCCTCGGGCACTTTTTCTTAGTGGTCCACATACGTCAGTATGAATTAAGTCCAATGTTTGCTTGGCTCGCTCAGGGTTTCCTTTAAATGGCAACTTAGCCATTTTACCCTTTAGACATGGTTCACATGTTGGCATTTCATCAATGCGATTGATTTCAATCGCGCCAGAAGATGCCAACTTTTGAATCCTCGACTTAGATATATGTCCAAGTCTAGCGTGTCATAATTGGGCAGATATTTCATTGTCTTGTTTCCTTTTGTTTTGTTGTATGTGCATTACTATCTTAGGTGGTTCAATGGTGTATAGTCCATCTTTCAATGTACCAGTGAAAAACAAATTATTATTCATGAATAATGAAAAAGAACCTTTATTAATTGTAAAATTAAAATCTGCATTATCCAAAACAGGAATGGAAATAATGTTTTTCCCAAACCAGGTACATAAAGAACGTTCCTAAGGACTAACTTATAACCACCTAAATCTAACTCCACTTCGCCAATGGCCTCGGCAGTAGCTCTAGCTCCATTGCCAAATCTCATGATCCAATCCTCTGGCCTAACTGGCCTTGTTGCTCCCATCACCTGTAAATCATTACAAAGATGAGAACCACAAGCGGTGTCTAGCACCCATGATGCACAGTTAATTGATAAATTAACTTCAACAAGGAATATACCTTTCGAGCTCTCCAAGAACTCTTTGCAGTTCCTCTTCCAGTGTCCAGGTTTCTTGCAGTAGAAACATTTCTGTTCACCAGACGAAGCTTTACGCTTCTTTCCCTTCCTTATGGGCCCAGATGGTCCTTTGCCTTTGCTTGAAGAAGCATTTCCTTCCCTTTCCCTTTCTTTGCCCTTTTGGACTTGGATTGGGTCGAGGTAGCAACCATCACTGGCTTCTCTCTTTTCATGGAAGCCTCGGCAGTGGCGAGCATATTAGCCAACTCGTGAAGTTCAATATCCATCTTGTGCATGTTGTAGTTCACTACGAATTGCTCGAATGATCTTGGCAACGACTGGAGGATTATATCCTGGCAGTAGGTTTTGTCCATCTTAACGTCAAGATGACCAAGCTTTTCAATAAGCCCAATCATCTTGATGCAATGAGATCGAACATCAGCACCTTCAGCCATCCTCGTTTGTTGCAAAGTCTTGGTAGTTTCATACCGCTCATATCTACTTTGCACCCCAAATAGACCATTCAGGTGCGTGTAGATTTCAAAAGAAAACTTCATATGCTCGTGTTGCTTTTGAAGCTCATTCGACATGGATGCCAACATTAGACAACGTGACTGTAAGTCATTGTCAAGCCACATATCCACGACTTCTTTCTCAGTATCATCGGCATCCTTAGCAAGTTCGGGAGGGGGCCCATCAAGGACAAAACCTAGCTTTTCAGAAGCGAGAATGATCTTAAGGTTCCTGACCCAGTCATGAAAGTTAGGTCCAGTTAATTTGTTTTGATCAAGTATGATGGAAATCGGATTCTTAGACATTATATCTACAAAATGACGAGAGAAGAAATAAATACGCGAAATATTAATTCAAAATGCACAATTTACAAACATGGTTTTTATTTATAAATTACTCTCACTATTTTAATCAAAATCTTATGCCCCCACATAAATTTCGGGAATTTAAAATATCCTAGCGGGCTTAAGGCCCAAATGAAATCTCCTAGTACCCACGACTCGTTGGCCATACTATTTGATTCACTTGGTGGTCGACTACATCTTCGGTTAACCATCGCAGCTAACCCTTAAGTTCATTTAGCCTCGTTTTTCGATATGGACCCACAATTCGTGAGACATCCATACTTACTAGCGTTAAATCATGTACAATACTCGTGGAAAGAAATAGTTCAATCCTAGACGCTCCACGACTCGTGAGACAGCGCCTAAAACCTTGTTATCCCCTCCCTTGGCACTATCTCGTGCATCGAGGCAATAGACATATCATCTTCCTATAGCTCGACCCACGACTCGTGAGGCATCGAGATATATTCGTACAATATGCCTAAGACCTAGTAATTGGATAGGCTCGGACCATAGACACTATTATTGTGCGCCCGTTTTACGATTTAATATTCTAATTGAATTTTAAGTTCAATTAGAGGTTTTAAGATTTTCTTGTGCGAGGTCTCATCAGATTATGTTTTATCTTGTTTACGTGATCTACTCTAAGCATGCAAGACATACATCAAAGAATATAAGTAAACATACATCACCTAGCAGGATATGATTGATCGATTGCCCATCCTATGCGATTCATCACGAGCCTTGTGATGAATCAATTGGTCAGTCTAGGGTGGAAATTAAATGTCCTAACTATTACAATTTTCAAACCCATTCATCATGGGCCTTCTTGTAATATCCAGCTTGATTTGGCCTCCATGTAATGAATTGGGCCTCTATGTCCTCCAAGGTAATGGGCCTCCATGTGGATCTCCAAGTCTTCATGAGGTCTTCTCGGCTCCAAGCCTAATCTAAGTCTAACTTACAAATTTAAAATGGTCCTATTCTATTATATTTGTTTGCGCAAGCAAGGGCACCAATCAGGCCCATTTAATTACAACCCATAAATTAAATAAACCAAAAACAACACAGGACTTAAGGGCAAAATCGATTAATCCACATATTCACTCAAGAACATGCATAAATTCACATAAGGGTAAAATGTAAATTTACCGGCTCCTTTAATTTTAATGCTAAAAAATTATCTAAGTTAATTAATTTTGAATTAACAATTAACCTCTAAGATTAATTAGCTCTTACTTGAACTCTAAGTAATCTACAATCTTATCTTGATTATAATTGGTTAATTAAGGTAGACTAAATCTCTAAGATTCCTACCTTATCCAAAACTCTAATTTTCCCAAATATTCACAAATCTCCAAGATTCTCAAGATAATCTTATTTTGATTAGATTAATTAATTAAGGTAGTGTTCAAATCTAACAAGATAACTACCTTATCCAAAAACTCCAATTTTCCCAATCTCCCAAAATTCTAAATTTTCAGAATTTTTCAAAATAGGCAGAATTAG
>CM064879.1:44285623-44395277 GCA_003313485.2 Penstemon barbatus | reverse complement strand
TACAATTTCCATATACGACATAATCTCTCCATCGATCAATCTCCCAGTCGAGACTTAAGGGTTGATGGTTTCATCGGATTCCCTTTTTCTTTTGTCTTGACCTTATGTACTCTGATCTCGAAATAATTCTTTTTGACTTAATCTTTATGAGCTACTTACATAAAGTCGTCAGATACCTTGGCCAAGGATTTTACCATAATTAATTTCTCACAGAAATCCATAGGAGAATTTCCCAACCTATCAAGTCGGGTCAACGGATCCTTTGTTGATGATATGAATCTGCATACGAGTTCCTCTATACCCAACATGAGTCCACAGAGACTTTCTGTGCGTTCCCCAGTCAGTCGGAAACTCATATCAAAGCATAGACGTTCTCGCACCAGAAAAAAACCCTATCATCTCAAGTTGTTAGGGATCGTTCCTCGTATACTATTGCAAATTGGAATAACTTCAACCCCGATATGCGACTACCGCTTCCATGGTGAGTTATTTCCTAATTGGGGTATTCAGTGCGCTTGCCATCCCAGCAAGCCACCCACTTATGTGTATCGACTATCCAGTCACGCTCGTGGACCCCAGCGTCCTCCAGTTCATCGGAGTATACACATAGTGAGAGTCTAACCGAATCCAATGATGTCCTATCTCGATTGGATTCTAAGACTCTTGAATATGTTCTAGATCACGGCCTTGGGGATCAGTCCACGGGTTGTCCCATAGCCCTGTGATCTAAGGACTCATATCCTTATGCGTAGACAATTATTACATAAGATAAAGATGACCATTTAATAAAGTGCATTTATTAATCTAAATTGAATAGTTCCGCATTTATTACAATGAATAATAGCCATACAGCTGGCTTGCAGGACATATTTCTATCAACGCTTCTCCTCTTGTTCATCTCTTTTTCGTGTTCAGCTTCCTCCCTTTTCTTCTTGTCAGAGCTGATATCTTCTTCTTTTTAATGATGAACTTTCTCTTTCCTTTATCAGCTGGGCCAGCAGATCCTAGAGGTGCAGCTGCGATGGGATGGATGATCATCACAATCAGGATCATCCTGAGGTTTAGCAACCTCAATTGTTGGCTTTGCTTGAGTAGTCTTTGCGCATCAGTCTGTTCAGCAACAGAAGCTTCTTCAGCTCCAACAGGCCTCTCTGCTGTTTGAAGGCTTTGTCTCATCAAGTCCACCAGCTCAGTGGGCTCTTCCACAAAAGTCATTTGCTTCCTTGTTGTTTTCTTTGTTCTTCCTTGAATAGGTCTGGAAGCAGCAGTGTCCCTTACTTGACTTATGGTCCTGTGAGAGACATTCTCATCAGGCACTTCAGCAAATGGAGTTCTAGAAGATGATGCAGGAGACATGTTCCTGACATCAGCGGTGGTTTGATCAATTATCTTGTCAGCTTCAGTATCATCCACCTTCTTCAATTTCTTTAGAGCTTTCTCCTTAAGCTCTTCAGCAGCCTTCTTCTTTTGAGTTGCAGTGGCAAGCTCAGCTGTTTTAACAAGTTTTCTCTGCCACTTGGCAAGAACCGCCCTTGGTTCCTCAGTCTCCTCTTCCACATCAGCTTCTTCAGCTTTTCTTTTTGTAACAGGCAAGTATTTGGACATTGCCTTTGCAGTATGAATCTCCTTACCATTTGTGACCTCACATCCCATTTTGAATAGCAAGTAACTCAGTGTGTTCTGTGATTGGTCTGGGGACCCTTGCCCTTTTTTCTCGTGGAAGTTGGCCAAAATGTACCAAATTACTACAGACCAGTTGACTTCCAATCCGTAGTAGATAGCAGCCATGATGCTGAACCTCTTCATAGTAACAGCATCCAGAGAAAACGTACAATTCTCAATCAGCTTTGAGACCATATCAGCCATCCGCTGATACTCATCCTTAACTGTCTCTTCTTGATGTTGCCAGATAACATCTCTCCTTCCTGCATCTCACATCCCATTTTGAATAGCAATTAACTCAGTGTGATGATGTGATTGGTCTGGGGACCCTTGCCCTTCTTTTTCTCGTGGAAGTTGGCCAAAATGTACCAAATTACTACAAACCAGTTGACTTCCAATCCGTAGTAGATAGCAGCCATGATGCTGAATCTCTTCATAGTAACAGCATCAGAGAAAACGTACAATTCTCAATCAGCTTTGAGACCATATCAGCCATCCGCTGATACTCATCTTCAACTGTCTCTTCTTGATGTTGCCAGACAACATATCTCCTTCCTTGGCACAGATTGCCCAGAATTGTTGGTGCTTCTCCTCCGTCAGAACAGTGACATCGTGTCGTCCTTTGTTCGGAAGCCCAAAAGTCTCGTGAAGAAGGGTGGGGGTAATAACAATGGATTTACCTCCGATAGTAGCCTTGATTTCCTGAATGTTGAAATCAACAGTAGCAGTTCGGTAGTATTCCAACACTTGGTCAGTCCAGATCAGCCCTTCGTGATACTCCATAAAATTTACCAGTGAAGCCAATTTGAACTTCTCCAACAACTCCTTCATCAAATCGGTACCAGATTGGTAGTAGAAATCATAGGCCAAGTACATACCTTCAGCAGCCATCTCGAATCTGTTTGAAGTTAGAGAAACAAGAAGAATTTTACAGAAAATTGCTAGTAATTTCTCACAAGTCTTTCTGAATTTTAGTGTACGTAAAGAGCTACTCAGCCGATCAGATTGGGATTTATAGAGGTTAGGGTATTTCGGTTTCCGTGATACAAGCCAACCGTTAGATCCGTTTCTTGTCAGTTCAGATCGTGTTGCGTCAGTTATGACCTTTCAAATTCCAAATTGCATTAAATGAGGAGCGGGAATATGTACCGCTCTTTTATCACTTGTAAAAGCGTGTTTTTAAATAAAGCGTTTTAATCAGTAAGCTTTTACACAAGCGATCAGATGAGTAAAATAAATACTTATCTGATGGAACTACTGTCCTGATGGCAGATTGTTATCAGAGAAAGCCAATAGCTGATAACCTTCCTCGGCTGTTTGTCAATCCAGCTAGATAATAATTTTCAATCTTCAAGACTTTAATCTTCTGTTGAAAACATAACTTCAACTAACTGTCATCAACAAATTTCATCTTTTAATCAGAAGTACCGCTAGTCTTACACGTTCCCCCTGACATTAAGAATTCATAAGTTAACTAGTCTGTTGAGAGTTAATCCTTGAAGATAAATAAGATGAGTAAGCTGTTGAACTCCAGTCTTCTGATGAGTTCCCTCTCAGCTTATGCATCTAATTTTAGTAATCCCAGTTCAGCTCTTAGAGTTGAAAACCTTGTCTCACTTAGAGGTTTAGTGAAGATGTCAGCAATTTGATTTTCAGTAAACACATATTCTATCATGATATTTCCTTTCTCCTCATGGTCTCTGATGAAATGATGTTTGATCTCAATATGTTTAGTCCTTGAATGACTTGTAGTATTCTGAATAAGGCTGATTGCACTTGTATTGTCACAGTAGATAGGGATTCCACTAATTTTTATGTTGTAATCTTCAAGTTGATGCTTCAACCATAATATTTGTGCACAGCAAGCTTCAGCAGCTATATATTCAGCTTCAGCAGTTGATATGGATACTGAAGTCTGTTTCTTACTCATCCATGAGATCAGACGACTACCTAAGAACTGACAGACACCTGTTGTGCTCTTTCTGTCAATCTTGCAGCCAGCAAGGTCAGAATCTGAATATCCAATCAGTTCAAATCCAGATTCCCTAGGATACCACAATCCCAAATCTTCAGTACCTTTAAGATATTTGAGTATCCTTTTGGCAGCTAGGAGATGAGATTCCTTAGGATTTGATTGAAATCTCGCACAAACCCCAACAGAGTACATAATATCAGGTCTGCTAGCTGTTAAGTATAACAGTGACCCAATAATTCCTCTGTACATGGTTATGTCCACTGATTTCCCATCTTCATCTTTATCCAGACGAAGACTAGTAGACATTGGAATATTAGCAGTAGAGCTAGTTTCCATACCAAATTTCTTAAACAGATCATTTGTGTATTTTGCTTGGCTGATGAATATTCCATCAGGCAACTGTCTTACTTGCAAGCCAAGAAAATAATTAAGTTCTCCCATCATGCTCATTTCAAACTTGTTTGCATCAGTTTGAGAACTTGTCACACATCTGTTGATTTTTTGAACCAAAGATAATGTCGTCCACATATATTTGCACAAGCAAAATATGTTCTTTCCATTCAATAGTGAACAGGGTCTTGTCTACCTTACCTTTACGAAATCCTTTAATTAAAAGAAAATCAGATAGGGTAATCATACCATGCTCTTGGAGCCTGTTTTAGTCCATAGAGGGCTTTCTTCAGACGATACACCTTGTCTTCTTTTGGTATGCTTCAAATCCAGGTGGTTGTTCAACATAAACTTCTTCTTGCAATTCTCCATTGAGAAAAGCTGATTTCACATCCATCTGATAGACTGTGAAATTCTTATGAGCAGCATAGGCAAGAAAGAGTCGATTGCCTCTAATCTTGCTACAGGTGCAAAAGTTTCATCAAAGTCAATACCTTCTTCTTGACAATACCCTTTGGCAACTAATCTTGCTTTATTTCTGGTGACTTCACCATCTTCATTCATCTTATTCCTGAATACCATTTAGTGTCAATGACTCTTTGATGACTTGGTCTAGGAACTAAGTACCAGACTTCATTCCTTTCAAATTGATTTAGCTCTTCTTGCATAGCTTCTATCCAGTTTGAATCATTTAGAGCTTCTTCAATTTGTTTGGGCTCAATTTGAGATAGAAAGCTGACAAACATTGCTTCACTTGCAGCAGCTCTCCTTGTCTTCACTCTATCCGAAGGATCACCAATCACCAGCTCTGGTTGAGATCAGGTAGACAATCTCCTTGCAAACTCCTCTGTTAGACAATCAGCCACTGTGATTTGAACAGCACTGAGTTAGCAGCTGAGTTGAGATCAGGTAGTATGATGGGAACATATTCTTCATTCTTTTCAAATACTCAATTTCTGAAAATCAGTAGACAGACTTTGATTAGCACTTTGATTCTTTTCAGAAGATTGACTAGGTTCATCAAATACTACATGAATGGATTCTTCTACAAGTAAAGTTCTTTTGTTAAAGACTCTATAAGTTTTACTAACAGTAGAGTATCCTACAAATACTGCTTCATCAGCCTTCTCCGCAAAAGCAGTAAGGTGATTTTTTCCATTATTTAAAACAAAGCAATTTACAACAAAAAAATTCTAAGGTAATGAATATTTGGCTTCCTGTTGTTCCAAACTTCATATGGAGTCTTGTTTTTTGTGCTTGTTGATCATGCATCTGTTTTGGGTAAAGCATGTTGTATTTGTTGCTTCAGACCAAAATCTTTGAGGCAGCTTAGCTTCAGCTAACATTGTCCTTGTAGCTTCTTTCAGAGTTCTGTTTCTCCTTTCAGCAACTCCGTTCTGTTGAGGGGTTCTGGTAGCAGAGTACTCATGACTGATTCCTCTGGCATTACAATACTCTTCAACAGTAGAGTTTGTAAATTTTGTCCCTCTATCTGATCTGGTCTTTAGTATTTTCATACTTTTATCATTCTGAATCTTTTCCATCAGATTTGTAAGATGCTTGTTGGTCCCAAGTGGTCAGATGAGGTCTAGAGGGGGGGGGGGTGAATAGACCTCTGAAAATTTTTGAACTTAAAAACTTTTCAGTCTTCTGTCAGCAGACTAAGCTGATGAAGAACAGTAAGCAGACTAGTCTGATCGTGAACAAATCTTGAACAGACGACTGACCACTCTTCTTACAGTAACTTAGCTGTTTTTCAGCAAAACAGTTTTTCAAAGAGTATACTTGCAGCGGATTGTTTTAAAGTGTTTTTCACAAGTAGACTAAGTTCTTAAAAGATTTTATCCCCAGTTTTTAACAAACTCCTTTTTAAAATCTTTTAGTAATTCAAAGTGTTTAAATATGCAAACTTTAAATATGCAAGAAAACTTGAATGCAAGATAACACAAAGAATTTTTATAGTGGTTATATGGATAAAAATCCTTTAGTCCACTCTTCCAGATCACTCAGATTCTGGGTTATACTATAATCACAAAGATTACAATATTTCTCCACTTACACCTAGACAACAAATGAAAAGGCTATAAGCTCACAATAGGAATTCACAAAGAAAACCTATCCTCTGAAGTAGAATCACTCACAAAGACGGATTCTCACTTCGCACAACACTCAGCTATTACAAAATCACTCAGATAATGTTTTTCTGTTTTCTTCAACTTGGTTTCTGTCAACAGATGACTTCCACCAGACGAGTGAGCTGTTCGAGCTTTTGAGACTTAGAAAATTTCTGCTTCAAAAACGAAATCTCTGATTGTTGTTGTGTGTCTCTCTTTTCGAACTTTGCTCTATTTATACTCGGATTTGAATTTATGACCGTTGAAGCAAATCAAGTCTTCAAATCCATCCTTCAGCTCTTTTGAAACGGCTCCCTGCAGCAATCCGTACTGTGTACAGTACTTTTCTGTCCATCACATTTAATGCTGCATTAAATGCACTCTGCTGATACGAGGATATCTTCAATCATTTGCCATTACTACCCTTCTCTTCCAGCATTTATTACACTAAGTGCATTTATTACCGTTGGACTAATCTCTTGATCTCTTCTACTCTGCTGATCAAAACGACCCTTCTGATAGGTACTCTGCTGATCAAATACTGAACTAATCTGATTTGACTCGGCTGATGACCTACCCTTCTGTTCGCTGTTTCAGCATGAGATCACTAGTCTTCTGAGCTTTGAACTTTGAACTTTTCTGATGTCTTCTTTTACTTGTTCAAAATTCTTCTAAGGGAACTAAGCTTCCATACTTAGCTGATTATGATGTTTTGGAAATCATCAAAACCTTCCCTTAATTACTTGTCTTCTTTGCACTTCATCTTCATCTTCATCCAACAATTTCCCCCTTTTTGATGATGACAAAACTTCAGCTAAGTACCTGTACCTAAACTAAAGTTTTGATCCTCAAAAATTTCTGAGATAGAAATAGTCTGTTGGATTAAAACTTGCAATTTTATAGATAATGAACTGATTACATATTACAAGTTTGTTCAGATGAAATGTAAAGAAAAATTACAAGGAGATTCATAGGTAAATAAACATGACTAATCTCCTAGCTTGTCTTCTTTATCTTCTTCAGCAGGTTTGGAAGTTCCAGCTTCCAAATTTTGCTTCAACAGCTCTAACTTCTTTCTTTTAACATCAGGATCAAGCTGTTCTTCAGCTGAGTCCTTAGCAGCAGCTATCTCCTTATCAGACTTAGCCTTTGCTTCAGCTTCAGTTTCTTCAGCAGCTTCATCTTCCTCTTCTGTGATCTTTTCATCTGTTGATCTGCTTGTGCCTTCATTTGCTGCTTCATTCTTATCTTCATCATCAGCAGATTCTTCCAACACTTCTGTTCTTTCAGCAGAGGATGCCTTATCCTCCCTTTCTTCTCTCAGTACCTTATCTTCCCCCTTTTTGTCATCATCAGCAGGGTTGACTTGGTAATCTGGTAAGATTGGGGTGATCAGAAGTGAATCACATAGAAGTTTGATGTTCTCTTCCATAGCATGCATTTGAGCTTGTTGATTTAGTTGAGTTGCTCTGAATGCATCTAGTTGAGCTTGTTGATTCAGTTGATTGGCTTCAAAATTATCCATTCTTTTTAGAACAGCTTCACCTTGGTCACCTAGCTGAATTTGAGTTGCCAGAATCCAGTCAGCAGATGCCTTGAAGTCTTTCATCATGTTATCTAAGGTTTCATCCTTAGCTTGGATAGCCATTTCAACTGTTTCCGTGATATTTTTCCAACCTTCAGCTGTGCTTTGAGTTCTTCTTCTGATAACATCCATGTCTTGACAAATGGACTTAACATTTTGAACAGTATCATCTATCAGATTTGATGGAACAGCAGCAACTGTCTGATTGGGTTGACACAGCAGCCAACACATCTGCTTTTATCTCCTCCTTCATTTCCTTCATGGATTTGATGATCATTTGTTGGATGGAGTCCAACAGATTAGTCTGAGTACTTTGAGTAGTTGAAGAAACTTCTGTTGGAATAGCAGACACGGTTTCTTTGAGAGGTTGCTCTGATGGTTGAGTTATCATTGCAAGAGACTGATCTGCTGGATCACCAGCATGGCTTGGAGTGCTTTCCTTCTCCTTAGCTTGATCATCTCCTTCAGCAGCAACTTCTTTGTCCTTGATCTGATCTGCTGGAATTTCTTCTTCCTTCTTTGAGTCATCAGCAGCATCAGACTTATCATCCTGCGCTTTGTCTTGATCAGATGGGTCTGATGTACCCTCAATTTGCTTTGGTTGATCAGAGGACTCTGCTTCTTCTTTATCAGCAGGTGATATAATCTTCTTGACAGTCTCAACTGTCCTCATCAATCCTTCATTGTCTACTGCTGACCTGTTAGAAATCCAAGTAAAATTATCAAGAGGAATAAAAGTAGATGATGGTTCCTCAGGCAGCTCTTCAAAAGGTTTGATATTTGGTCCATAGACAATGTGTTTGATGTTTGGAAGAGGGACCAATGAGCTTGGTTGTCCCCTTAACTTCCTTGATTTCTTTGCCCAAAGCTCCATTGCTTGAGCAATAGCCAACTTTATGGATCTTTCCTTGAGGTCTTCTGATTCATCATAATCCTCAGGAACAGATTCAAAGATCTTCTTTGCTTCGGCCTTAACTGTGTGACTTATCATTTGCCTCAACCTGTCCAGAAAGAATTCTGAATCAAGTGCTTGAATTAAAGATCCAGTTTCCAGCCACTTCAGTACCCAGGCTTCTGCAGCATTGAAGCCTTTCCACTCGGCCATTTCAGCAGGGCTCTTGGTCAGTCTGAATTCTCTCCATCTGTTGTATTTGATCTTTTCAGTGTGGAAGAGTGTCAGACGGTTGATCCTTTCATTCTCAGCATCTAGCCTCTTGAGAAATTCTTCAAAGATAGCAGGGTCATCCCTGACAATCTCTAAGGCTAATCTGATTTCCTCTCTTCTCTTTGGCTTTATTTTTGGTGCAGGCATAGCTGGTATTGGTTTGTTTGGATCCCTCTGTTCACCAATACTTAGCCCACCAGTATGCTGACTTCCATGAGCATCCTTGATGCTTGCTTTAATAACAGCAGCCAATTATGCTGCCTCAACAGCATCTCTCTGCTCTTGAGTCATCTTGCTGGCCTCTTCTTCCAGCCTTTTTAACTCTAGGCTTTTCAGCCTATCTTCTTCTGCCTTTTCTGCAGCTATCCTTTGCTTTTCAGCATCATCTAGTCTTTTCTTTTCTGCAGCAGTCAGGTAAGTTGCAATTTTCCCAGTCCTTTTTCTCCTTGATTCAGGACTTTCAACTGCTTGTATTGGAGTTGCAGCAACAGGGTTTGGATGCAGAAGGAGTGTCTCTCCTTCACCTGTTGTGGCAGTCTGCTGATCTTCTCCAGCTTCAGCAGATACTACAGCAGAAGAGTCTGTAGTAGGAACTCCAATTGTGGAAACAACTTCTTCAGTAGATTTATCAGCAGGTTCTTTAATAACCAATGGTCTCTCAGCTGATGTTGTTGTTTCTCTGATAGTTGCAACAGGCTCTTCAAAGAAGCTGATATTTCTCTTAGCCTTTGACTTTTTAATCCTTTTGGCAGGGGGGTTGGCAGCAGTAGGAGGTCCCCTTGCCTCACTTCTTTTTCTCAACCTTTTTAACCTCTGAAGAGGAATTCCTTCCTCAGATTCTGTTCTTTCAGGAGAAGAACCTGTCTCCATCTGTTCAATCTCCTTTGTAAAGTCTTCAATGTCTTTTTCTGAAACTTCATCCTCAGGAAGTGCTGAAACAGTCTCAACCACAGACTGTGATGTTGGTTCAGCAGGTTGACTAGTCTGACCTTCCTTCTTGCTTTTCTTAGAAGGGGTCTTCTTGGATTTTCCAGTGGCCTTTCTTTTTGGTTGAGCCACCAGTTGTTTTACTGGTTCATACAGTTTAAACTCCTTGCTTGCATGAGTAATCTTTCCACCACCCATAGGGCATTGCAAGGATGCAAACAGATTACTGAGTAAGATGGCATGAGAGAGCCTTTTATTACTCAGCAGCTCATAGACGTGAGCAGCCCAGTTAACCTTCAGACCATAGTATATGCAAGCCATGGTGTAGTACCTTCTTCTGGGTAACCCATCTAGTGAGCTTGTGTAGCATTCCAGTACTTGCGCAATGATGTCTGCGAACCTTTGATACTCATCCTTTAACTGAGTTTTCATTAGGGTTCCAGTCATCTTTTCTCCCTTCTTCGCACAAATAGCCCAAAATTCATCCTCCTTTTCTGACCCTAAGCTGGTCACATCTCCTCCCTTATCTGCTAACTTGTAAATTTCACAAAGAACAGCAGCAGAGACAGCAATTTTCTTACCACCGATGACAGCAGTCATCACAGTTTCATCATCGTTGAATTCTCTGGACGTATAGAAGTGATAGACGTCTTCTAAGTAGACCCTTTCTTCATGAGCTTCCAGGACTGGAACAAGTGATGCCTCTTGGATTTTCTTCAGAAGAGAGCGCATCAGATCAGTACCCGAAAAGTGGAATTTGCTGTAGTTTAGGTATCTTCCATCAATAATCTTATCCATCTCTGAGATTAGTGAGTAGGAATCTGCAAAAACAGTATACTTTCGAAGCAGGAGAGTTTGAGAGTTAGAGAGTTTGAGAGTATTTGAGTGCGTAAGACGACTGTTCTGTTTTAGATCGGACTTTATACGTTTCTATCATTTGGGTTATCGTGATTAATCTGAAACGTTGATCTAATCTGACAGTTTATTAATCGTGTGGATGGGAGTTGCGGATTTCAATTTTATTATTTTAATGTCAGATGGGCGGGAAACTCTATCGACACTAATCTGTTACTTATAAAAGCGCGTTTCTTAAAATACGATTTATGATCATGCTTATATAAGATATCAGATGAGTAGAGTTTAACTTATCTGACAGACGAGTGATCTGTTATCTGATATTACTAGAGAATGCCAATAGCTAGTAATCTTCCTCTGCTGTTTGTCAATCCAGCAAGATAAAATAGTCTTCAGTCTTCAAGAATTAAGAACAGATCTTCAGATAATATAACTTCCACTAACTGACATTAACAGATTTCATCTTTAGAACAGAAGTACCGCTAGTCTTACACGTTCCCCCTGTCTTTAAGAATCCATAAGCTAACTAGTCTGTTGAAAGTTAATTCTTGAATAAAATAACGGATAACTAAGCTGTTGAACTTCAGTCTTCTGATGAGTTCCCCCTCAGCTTATGCATCCAAATTAAGTAGTCCTAACTCAGCTCTTAGAGTTGAGAACCTTGCTTCACTTAGAGGTTTAGTGAAGATATCAGCAATCTGATTGTCAGTATGAACATACTCTATCATAACATTGCCTTTTTCCACATGATCTCTAATGAAGTGATGCTTGATCTCTATATGTTTAGTCCTTGAATGACTTGTAGTATTCTGAGTAAGTGAAATTGCACTTGTATTGTCACAGTAGATTGGAATTCCACTGATTTTGATATTATAGTCTTCTAGTTGATGCTTCAACCAAAGTATCTGTGCACAACAAGCTCCAGCAGCTATATATTCAGCTTCAGCAGTAGATATAGAAACTGAGGTTTGTTTCTTACTCATCCATGAGATCAGACGACTACCTAAGAACTGGCAAGCACCTGTTGTGCTTTTTCTGTCAATCTTGCAGCCAGCAAGGTCTGAATCTGAATAACCAATAAGCTCAAATCCAGATTCTCTAGGATACCACAATCCCAATTCTTGAGTGCCTTTAACATATTTCAGTATCCTCTTGGCAGCTAAGAGATGAGATTCCTTGGGGTTTGATTGAAATCTTGCACAGACTCCAACTGAGTACATTATGTCAGGTCTGCTTGCTGTTAGATATAATAGTGACCCTATAATGCCTCTATATTTGGTTATGTCCACTGATTTGCCATCTTCATCTTTATCCAAACGAAGACTTGTAGACATAGGAATAGTAGCAGTAGAGCTAGTTTCCATACCAAACTTCTTGAACAGATCTCTTGTGTATTTTGCTTGATTTATAAAGATTCCATCAGGCAGCTGTTTGACTTGTAAACCAAGAAAATAATTAAGTTCACCCATCATGCTCATTTCAAACTTATTCTGCATCAGCTTGGAGAACTTATCACACATCTGTTGGTTAGTTGAACCAAAAATAATATCGTCCACATATATTTGCACAATTAATATATGATTCTCCCATTCAATTGTGAACAAGGTTTTATCTACCTTACCTTTATGAAATCCTTTAATTAAAAGAAAATCAGATAAGGTATCATACCATGCTCTTGGAGCCTGTTTCAGTCCATAGAGGGCTTTCTTCAGACGATATACTTTGTCCTCTTCTTGATAGACTTCAAATCCAGGAGGTTGTTCAACATATACCTCTTCTTGCAGTTCTCCATTGAGAAAAGCAGACTTCACATCCATCTGATAGACAGTGAAGTTCTTGTAAGCAGCATAGGCAAGAAACAGTCTGATTGCTTCAAGTCTTGCTACTGGTGCAAAAGTTTCATCAAAGTCAATTCCTTCTTCTTGACAATAACCCTTGGCCACTAGTCTTGCTTTGTTTCTGGTAACAATACCATCTTCATTCATCTAATTTCTGAAAACCCACTTAGTGCCAATTACCCTTTGATGACTTGGTCTTGGAACTAAGTACCAGACTTCATTCCTTTCAAATTGATTCAACTCTTCTTGCATGGCTTCTATCCAGAAGGAATCATTTAGAGCTTCTTCAATTTGCTTAGGCTCTATTTGAGATAGAAAAGTGACAAACATAGCATCTTGTGCAGCAGCTCTTCTTGTTTTCACTCTATCTAATGGATCACCAATCACCAACTCTGGTGGATGGTTTCTGAGCCATCTGAGATCAGATTGCAGGTCTGAATGTTGTCCTCTGTTTTGATCTTGCAACACTACTGTTGGAGTTGCAGTAGTAGTCTGTTGAACATTTGCAGTCTGTTGAACAGTCTCTGGTCTGTCAGCTGTTTGCAACTCGTCTGTTAGACAATCAGCACTGTGATTTTGAACAGCACTTGAGTTATCAGCTGAATTAAGATTAGGTAGTATGATGGGAACATATTCTTCTTTTCTTCCAATGTCTAACTTCTGTAAATCAGTAGGCAGATCTTGATTAATACTTTGATTCTTTTCAGAAGATTGACTTGGCTCATCAAATACTACATGGATAGATTCTTCTATTAGTAATGTTCTTTTATTAAAAACTCTATAGGCTTTACTAACAGATGAGTATCCTACAAAAACAGCTTCATCAGCCTTTTCTGCAAATGCAGTAAGGTGATTTTTCCCATTATTCAATACAAAACATTTACAACCAAAAATCTTAAAGTAATGAATGTTTGGTTTCCTGTTGTTCCAAACTTCATATGGAGTCTTGTTCTGATTTTTGTTGATCATACATCTGTTCTGGGTAAAGCATGCTGTATTTGTTGCTTCTACCAAAATCTTTGAGGCAGTTTAGCTTCAGCTATCATGGTTCTGACAGCTTCCTTTAGTGTTCTGTTTCTCCTTTCAGCAACACCATTCTGTTGAGGGGTTCTGGCAGCAGAGTACTCATGATGTATTCCTTTGATATTACAGTACTCTTCAACAGTAGAGTTTGTAAACTCTGTCCCTCTATCTGATCTGATCTTCAATATTTTGATACTCTTCTCATTTTGGATCAGTTCCATCAGATTAGTAAGATGTTCCTTGGTTTCACTTTTCTTCTTCATGAAAATCACCCAAGTATATCTTGAATAATCATCCACAACAGCTAGGCAGTATTTCTTTCCACCATTGCTGACTGGATCAATGGGTCCAAATAAGTCCATATGTAATAGCTCCAAGATCCTTTCAGAAGATTGGTGCTTCTTGCTTTTGAACGATGACTTGATTTGTTTACCCTTCTGACAGGCGTCACAGAGCTTATCTTTGCTCATGACTGTTTTTGGAATCCCTTCTACCAAATCATTCTTGATTAATCTGTTGATGGTCTTGAAGTTTAAATGATTCATCCTTTTGTGCCACAGCCAACTAACTTCACTTGGTGCAGATGCAACCAAACAAACACTTGAATTCTTGTCAGCAGAATCCCAGTCGACTATGTAGACATTTCCTTGTCGTCTTCCAGATAAAATTACCTTCTTTGTACCAATATGTTCAACAAAACACTTATCTGTTGAGAAGATGACTGAATATCCCTTGTCACAAAATTGACTTATGCTCAGCAGATTATATTTGAGGCCTTTGACATATGAGACGTCAGAAATCTCTATGTTCCCTCTGATTAATCTTCCTTTAGCTTTAATCTTGCCTTCTTTGCTGTCCCCAAAAGTAACCTTTGGACCATCCACAGCAATTGCATCAGTCAGCTCATGTATGTTTCCACACATGTGTCTTGAACATCCACTGTCCAAGTACCATATCTTCTCTACTTTACTCCTACTCCTAATCCTAACCTCATCCTCAGAGTCATCAGAGTCCTTTGCCATCAGGCACAGGAGAGCAGGTTTTTCTTCATCAGAAGATTCTTCATCAGACGAGTCTGAATCTGAATCAGATGAGTAGACAGCAGCAAGCTTTTCTGCTTCAGCCATCATTGCTTTTCCTCTCTGATGCTTTCTTTCTTTTCTTACTTTCTTCTCCTCTTCAGTGTACTTTTCTGCTTTTGGATATGGACAGTCTTTGATGAAGTGTCCCAATTTCCTGCAGTTGTAACACATTAGTTTTGATTTATAATCCTCTTTATCTTGAGAAGAAAAATTAGGTTTAGAAGTGGAAGCATTGTTGTATTTGTTCTTCATTTTTCTTTTGTAGAACTTCTTGAAATTATTCATCAATAGTGCTACATCTCCAGCAGTGTACTCCTTCTTGTTGAGTAGTGATGCTTCATCAGATGAGTCCACATCTTGACTTCTATGTGCTGGTCTCCTGGTGTTTTCAGCAGCAACGAGTGCAGCTGTGGGTCCTGAAGTTGAGGTTTCTTCAATACCCATCCTAGGCAGTTTATACTCATAAGCCTTGAGTACAGAAAACAGCTCTGTAAGAGAGATCTTTCCCAGATCCCTTGATTCTTCCATTGCTGTCACCTTCATGTTGAACTTAGGAGGTAAGGCCTTCAGTACTCTGATGGTTATCTCCTTGTCTGTGAAGGTTTTTCCAAGCTTCAATACTTCATTTAATATTCTTGTAAACCTTGTATCCATCTGATCAATGGTTTCAGAGGATTTCATCTTGAAGTTATCCAGCTTTTCTAGAGCAACACTCAGCTGATGCTCTTTTATGGCGTCGTTCCCTTCGCTCATATCTCTGACCTTGTCCCACATCTCTTTTGCAGATTTGCAATGTTTGATCTTGTCAAACCGATCATTGTCCAGGGCTTTAGTCATGATGAATCTTCCAATCTTGTCCAGGTTGAACAGCTTGATTTCTTCAGCTGTCATTTCATTCAGATCTTTCTCCACCACGGTATCAACTTCATTGATCTTTATCGTCTTGGTGAACTTGAATGGACCTTTTGTAATGCAAGTGAACATGTTGTCATTGTAGGCAGCGAGGAAAATCTCCATCCTGATTTTCCAGTCTTCGAAGGACATGCCAGCAATGTGGGGAACATGGTTTATGCATTCCATTTTCAAAAAGTTTTGATTTTTCAAAAAGATGCTCTTTTGAAAAAGTTTTCAAAAACCTTTGAAAAACACTTGGATCAAGCTCGTTGATCAGGCAGTTGATTCAAATGAACCACCTGCTCTGATACCACTTGTTGGTCCCAAGTGGTCAGATGAGGTCTAGAGGGGGGGGGTGAATAGACCTCTGAAAATTTTTTGAACTTAAAAACTTTTTAGTCTTCTGTCAGCAGACTAAGCTGATGAAGAACAGTAAGCAGACTAGTCTGATCGTGAACAAATCTTGAACAGACGACTGACCACTCTTCTTACAGTAACTTAGCTGTTTTTCAGCAAAACAGTTTTTCAAAGAGTATACTTGCAGCGGATTGTTTTAAAGTGTTTTTCACAAGTAGACTAAGTTCTTAAAAGATTTTATCCCCAGTTTCACAAACTCCTTTTAAAATCTTTTAGTTAATTCAAAGTGGTTAAATATGCAAACTTTAAATATGCAAGAAAACTTGAATGCAAGATAACACAAAGAATTTTTATAGTGGTTATATGGATAAAAATCCTTTAGTCCACTCTTCCAGATCACTCAGATTCTGGGTTATACTATAATCACAAAGATTACAATATTTCTCCACTTACACCTAGACAACAAATGAAAAGGCTATAAGCTCACAATAGGAATTCACAAAGAAAACCTATCCTCTGAAGTAGAATCACTCACAAAGACGGATTCTCACTTCGCACAACACTCAGCTATTACAAAATCACTCAGATAATGTTTTTCTGTTTTCTTCAACTTGGTTTCTGTCAACAGATGACTTCCACCAGACGAGTGAGCTGTTCGAGCTTTTGAGACTTAGAAAATTTCTGCTTCAAAAACGAAATCTCTGATTGTTGTTGTGTGTCTCTCTTTTCGAACTTTGCTCTATTTATACTCGGATTTGAATTTATGACCGTTGAAGCAAATCAAGTCTTCAAATCCATCCTTCAGCTCTTTTGAAACGGCTCCCTGCAGCAATCCGTACTGTGTACAGTACTTTTCTGTCCATCACATTTAATGCTGCATTAAATGCACTCTGCTGATACGAGGATATCTTCAATCATTTGCCATTACTACCCTTCTCTTCCAGCATTTATTACACTAAGTGCATTTATTACCGTTGGACTAATCTCTTGATCTCTTCTACTCTGCTGATCAAAACGACCCTTCTGATAGGTACTCTGCTGATCAAATACTGAACTAATCTGATTTGACTCGGCTGATGACCTACCCTTCTGTTCGCTGTTTCAGCATGAGATCACTAGTCTTCTGAGCTTTGAACTTTGAACTTTTCTGATGTCTTCTTTTACTTGTTCAAAATTCTTCTAAGGGAACTAAGCTTCCATACTTAGCTGATTATGATGTTTTGGAAATCATCAAAACCTTCCCTTAATTACTTGTCTTCTTTGCACTTCATCTTCATCTTCATCCAACAATTTCCCCCTTTTTGATGATGACAAAACTTCAGCTAAGTACCTGTACCTAAACTAAAGTTTTGATCCTCAAAAATTTCTGAGATAGAAATAGTCTGTTGGATTAAAACTTGCAATTTTATAGATAATGAACTGATTACATATTACAAGTTTGTTCAGATGAAATGTAAAGAAAAATTACAAGGAGATTCATAGGTAAATAAACATGACTAATCTCCTAGCTTGTCTTCTTTATCTTCTTCAGCAGGTTTGGAAGTTCCAGCTTCCAAATTTTGCTTCAACAGCTCTAACTTCTTTCTTTTAACATCAGGATCAAGCTGTTCTTCAGCTGAGTCCTTAGCAGCAGCTATCTCCTTATCAGACTTAGCCTTTGCTTCAGCTTCAGTTTCTTCAGCAGCTTCATCTTCCTCTTCTGTGATCTTTTCATCTGTTGATCTGCTTGTGCCTTCATTTGCTGCTTCATTCTTATCTTCATCATCAGCAGATTCTTCCAACACTTCTGTTCTTTCAGCAGAGGATGCCTTATCCTCCCTTTCTTCTCTCAGTACCTTATCTTCCCCCTTTTTGTCATCATCAGCAGGGTTGACTTGGTAATCTGGTAAGATTGGGGTGATCAGAAGTGAATCACATAGAAGTTTGATGTTCTCTTCCATAGCATGCATTTGAGCTTGTTGATTTAGTTGAGTTGCTCTGAATGCATCTAGTTGAGCTTGTTGATTTAGTTGATTGGCTTCAAAATTATCCATTCTTTTTAGAACAGCTTCACCTTGGTCACCTAGCTGAATTTGAGTTGCCAGAATCCAGTCAGCAGATGCCTTGAAGTCTTTCATCATGTTATCTAAGGTTTCATCCTTAGCTTGGATAGCCATTTCAACTGTTTCCGTGATATTTTTCCAACCTTCAGCTGTGCTTTGAGTTCTTCTTCTGATAACATCCATGTCTTGACAAATGGACTTAACATTTTGAACAGTATCATCTATCAGATTTGATGGAACAGCAGCAACTGTCTGATTGGGTTGACTCACAGCAGCCAACACATCTGCTTTTATCTCCTCCTTCATTTCCTTCATGGATTTGATGATCATTTGTTGGATGGAGTCCAACAGATTAGTCTGAGTACTTTGAGTAGTTGAAGAAACTTCTGTTGGAATAGCAGACACGGTTTCTTTGAGAGGTTGCTCTGATGGTTGAGTTATCATTGCAAGAGACTGATCTGCTGGATCACCAGCATGGCTTGGAGTGCTTTCCTTCTCCTTAGCTTGATCATCTCCTTCAGCAGCAACTTCTTTGTCCTTGATCTGATCTGCTGGAATTTCTTCTTCCTTCTTTGAGTCATCAGCAGCATCAGACTTATCATCCTGCGCTTTGTCTTGATCAGATGGGTCTGATGTACCCTCAATTTGCTTTGGTTGATCAGAGGACTCTGCTTCTTCTTTATCAGCAGGTGATATAATCTTCTTGACAGTCTCAACTGTCCTCATCAATCCTTCATTGTCTACTGCTGACCTGTTAGAAATCCAAGTAAAATTATCAAGAGGAATAAAAGTAGATGATGGTTCCTCAGGCAGCTCTTCAAAAGGTTTGATATTTGGTCCATAGACAATGTGTTTGATGTTTGGAAGAGGGACCAATGAGCTTGGTTGTCCCCTTAACTTCCTTGATTTCTTTGCCCAAAGCTCCATTGCTTGAGCAATAGCCAACTTTATGGATCTTTCCTTGAGGTCTTCTGATTCATCATAATCCTCAGGAACAGATTCAAAGATCTTCTTTGCTTCGGCCTTAACTGTGTGACTTATCATTTGCCTCAACCTGTCCAGAAAGAATTCTGAATCAAGTGCTTGAATTAAAGATCCAGTTTCCAGCCACTTCAGTACCCAGGCTTCTGCAGCATTGAAGCCTTTCCACTCGGCCATTTCAGCAGGGCTCTTGGTCAGTCTGAATTCTCTCCATCTGTTGTATTTGATCTTTTCAGTGTGGAAGAGTGTCAGACGGTTGATCCTTTCATTCTCAGCATCTAGCCTCTTGAGAAATTCTTCAAAGATAGCAGGGTCATCCCTGACAATCTCTAAGGCTAATCTGATTTCCTCTCTTCTCTTTGGCTTTATTTTTGGTGCAGGCATAGCTGGTATTGGTTTGTTTGGATCCCTCTGTTCACCAATACTTAGCCCACCAGTATGCTGACTTCCATGAGCATCCTTGATGCTTGCTTTAATAACAGCAGCCAATTATGCTGCCTCAACAGCATCTCTCTGCTCTTGAGTCATCTTGCTGGCCTCTTCTTCCAGCCTTTTTAACTCTAGGCTTTTCAGCCTATCTTCTTCTGCCTTTTCTGCAGCTATCCTTTGCTTTTCAGCATCATCTAGTCTTTTCTTTTCTGCAGCAGTCAGGTAAGTTGCAATTTTCCCAGTCCTTTTTCTCCTTGATTCAGGACTTTCAACTGCTTGTATTGGAGTTGCAGCAACAGGGTTTGGATGCAGAAGGAGTGTCTCTCCTTCACCTGTTGTGGCAGTCTGCTGATCTTCTCCAGCTTCAGCAGATACTACAGCAGAAGAGTCTGTAGTAGGAACTCCAATTGTGGAAACAACTTCTTCAGTAGATTTATCAGCAGGTTCTTTAATAACCAATGGTCTCTCAGCTGATGTTGTTGTTTCTCTGATAGTTGCAACAGGCTCTTCAAAGAAGCTGATATTTCTCTTAGCCTTTGACTTTTTAATCCTTTTGGCAGGGGGGTTGGCAGCAGTAGGAGGTCCCCTTGCCTCACTTCTTTTTCTCAACCTTTTTAACCTCTGAAGAGGAATTCCTTCCTCAGATTCTGTTCTTTCAGGAGAAGAACCTGTCTCCATCTGTTCAATCTCCTTTGTAAAGTCTTCAATGTCTTTTTCTGAAACTTCATCCTCAGGAAGTGCTGAAACAGTCTCAACCACAGACTGTGATGTTGGTTCAGCAGGTTGACTAGTCTGACCTTCCTTCTTGCTTTTCTTAGAAGGGGTCTTCTTGGATTTTCCAGTGGCCTTTCTTTTTGGTTGAGCCACCAGTTGTTTTACTGGTTCATACAGTTTAAACTCCTTGCTTGCATGAGTAATCTTTCCACCACCCATAGGGCATTGCAAGGATGCAAACAGATTACTGAGTAAGATGGCATGAGAGAGCCTTTTATTACTCAGCAGCTCATAGACGTGAGCAGCCCAGTTAACCTTCAGACCATAGTATATGCAAGCCATGGTGTAGTACCTTCTTCTGGGTAACCCATCTAGTGAGCTTGTGTAGCATTCTAGTACTTGCGCAATGATGTCTGCGAACCTTTGATACTCATCCTTTAACTGAGTTTTCATTAGGGTTCCAGTCATCTTTTCTCCCTTCTTCGCACAAATAGCCCAAAATTCATCCTCCTTTTCTGACCCTAAGCTGGTCACATCTCCTCCCTTATCTGCTAACTTGTAAATTTCACAAAGAACAGCAGCAGAGACAGCAATTTTCTTACCACCGATGACAGCAGTCATCACAGTTTCATCATCGTTGAATTCTCTGGACGTATAGAAGTGATAGACGTCTTCTAAGTAGACCCTTTCTTCATGAGCTTCCAGGACTGGAACAAGTGATGCCTCTTGGATTTTCTTCAGAAGAGAGCGCATCAGATCAGTACCCGAAAAGTGGAATTTGCTGTAGTTTAGGTATCTTCCATCAATAATCTTATCCATCTCTGAGATTAGTGAGTAGGAATCTGCAAAAACAGTATACTTTCGAAGCAGGAGAGTTTGAGAGTTAGAGAGTTTGAGAGTATTTGAGTGCGTAAGACGACTGTTCTGTTTTAGATCGGACTTTATACGTTTCTATCATTTGGGTTATCGTGATTAATCTGAAACGTTGATCTAATCTGACAGTTTATTAATCGTATGGATGGGAGTTGCGGATTTCAATTTTATTATTTTAATGTCAGATGGGCGGGAAACTCTATCGACACTAATCTGTTACTTATAAAAGCGCGTTTCTTAAAATACGATTTATGATCATGCTTATATAAGATATCAGATGAGTAGAGTTTAACTTATCTGACAGACGAGTGATCTGTTATCTGATATTACTAGAGAATGCCAATAGCTAGTAATCTTCCTCTGCTGTTTGTCAATCCAGCAAGATAAAATAGTCTTCAGTCTTCAAGAATTAAGAACAGATCTTCAGATAATATAACTTCCACTAACTGACATTAACAGATTTCATCTTTAGAACAGAAGTACCGCTAGTCTTACACGTTCCCCCTGTCTTTAAGAATCCATAAGCTAACTAGTCTGTTGAAAGTTAATTCTTGAATAAAATAACGGATAACTAAGCTGTTGAACTTCAGTCTTCTGATGAGTTCCCCCTCAGCTTATGCATCCAAATTAAGTAGTCCTAACTCAGCTCTTAGAGTTGAGAACCTTGCTTCACTTAGAGGTTTAGTGAAGATATCAGCAATCTGATTGTCAGTATGAACATACTCTATCATAACATTGCCTTTTTCCACATGATCTCTAATGAAGTGATGCTTGATCTCTATATGTTTAGTCCTTGAATGACTTGTAGTATTCTGAGTAAGTGAAATTGCACTTGTATTGTCACAGTAGATTGGAATTCCACTGATTTTGATATTATAGTCTTCTAGTTGATGCTTCAACCAAAGTATCTGTGCACAACAAGCTCCAGCAGCTATATATTCAGCTTCAGCAGTAGATATAGAAACTGAGGTTTGTTTCTTACTCATCCATGAGATCAGACGACTACCTAAGAACTGGCAAGCACCTGTTGTGCTTTTTCTGTCAATCTTGCAGCCAGCAAGGTCTGAATCTGAATAACCAATAAGCTCAAATCCAGATTCTCTAGGATACCACAATCCCAATTCTTGAGTGCCTTTAACATATTTCAGTATCCTCTTGGCAGCTAAGAGATGAGATTCCTTGGGGTTTGATTGAAATCTTGCACAGACTCCAACTGAGTACATTATGTCAGGTCTGCTTGCTGTTAGATATAATAGTGACCCTATAATGCCTCTATATTTGGTTATGTCCACTGATTTGCCATCTTCATCTTTATCCAAACGAAGACTTGTAGACATAGGAATAGTAGCAGTAGAGCTAGTTTCCATACCAAACTTCTTGAACAGATCTCTTGTGTATTTTGCTTGATTTATAAAGATTCCATCAGGCAGCTGTTTGACTTGTAAACCAAGAAAATAATTAAGTTCACCCATCATGCTCATTTCAAACTTATTCTGCATCAGCTTGGAGAACTTATCACACATCTGTTGGTTAGTTGAACCAAAAATAATATCGTCCACATATATTTGCACAATTAATATATGATTCTCCCATTCAATTGTGAACAAGGTTTTATCTACCTTACCTTTATGAAATCCTTTAATTAAAAGAAAATCAGATAAGGTATCATACCATGCTCTTGGAGCCTGTTTCAGTCCATAGAGGGCTTTCTTCAGACGATATACTTTGTCCTCTTCTTGATAGACTTCAAATCCAGGAGGTTGTTCAACATATACCTCTTCTTGCAGTTCTCCATTGAGAAAAGCAGACTTCACATCCATCTGATAGACAGTGAAGTTCTTGTAAGCAGCATAGGCAAGAAACAGTCTGATTGCTTCAAGTCTTGCTACTGGTGCAAAAGTTTCATCAAAGTCAATTCCTTCTTCTTGACAATAACCCTTGGCCACTAGTCTTGCTTTGTTTCTGGTAACAATACCATCTTCATTCATCTAATTTCTGAAAACCCACTTAGTGCCAATTACCCTTTGATGACTTGGTCTTGGAACTAAGTACCAGACTTCATTCCTTTCAAATTGATTCAACTCTTCTTGCATGGCTTCTATCCAGAAGGAATCATTTAGAGCTTCTTCAATTTGCTTAGGCTCTATTTGAGATAGAAAAGTGACAAACATAGCATCTTGTGCAGCAGCTCTTCTTGTTTTCACTCTATCTAATGGATCACCAATCACCAACTCTGGTGGATGGTTTCTGAGCCATCTGAGATCAGATTGCAGGTCTGAATGTTGTCCTCTGTTTTGATCTTGCAACACTACTGTTGGAGTTGCAGTAGTAGTCTGTTGAACATTTGCAGTCTGTTGAACAGTCTCTGGTCTGTCAGCTGTTTGCAACTCGTCTGTTAGACAATCAGCACTGTGATTTTGAACAGCACTTGAGTTATCAGCTGAATTAAGATTAGGTAGTATGATGGGAACATATTCTTCTTTTCTTCCAATGTCTAACTTCTGTAAATCAGTAGGCAGATCTTGATTAATACTTTGATTCTTTTCAGAAGATTGACTTGGCTCATCAAATACTACATGGATAGATTCTTCTATTAGTAATGTTCTTTTATTAAAAACTCTATAGGCTTTACTAACAGATGAGTATCCTACAAAAACAGCTTCATCAGCCTTTTCTGCAAATGCAGTAAGGTGATTTTTCCCATTATTCAATACAAAACATTTACAACCAAAAATCTTAAAGTAATGAATGTTTGGTTTCCTGTTGTTCCAAACTTCATATGGAGTCTTGTTCTGATTTTTGTTGATCATACATCTGTTCTGGGTAAAGCATGCTGTATTTGTTGCTTCTACCAAAATCTTTGAGGCAGTTTAGCTTCAGCTATCATGGTTCTGACAGCTTCCTTTAGTGTTCTGTTTCTCCTTTCAGCAACACCATTCTGTTGAGGGGTTCTGGCAGCAGAGTACTCATGATGTATTCCTTTGATATTACAGTACTCTTCAACAGTAGAGTTTGTAAACTCTGTCCCTCTATCTGATCTGATCTTCAATATTTTGATACTCTTCTCATTTTGGATCAGTTCCATCAGATTAGTAAGATGTTCCTTGGTTTCACTTTTCTTCTTCATGAAAATCACCCAAGTATATCTTGAATAATCATCCACAACAGCTAGGCAGTATTTCTTTCCACCATTGCTGACTGGATCAATGGGTCCAAATAAGTCCATATGTAATAGCTCCAAGATCCTTTCAGAAGATTGGTGCTTCTTGCTTTTGAACGATGACTTGATTTGTTTACCCTTCTGACAGGCGTCACAGAGCTTATCTTTGCTCATGACTGTTTTTGGAATCCCTTCTACCAAATCATTCTTGATTAATCTGTTGATGGTCTTGAAGTTTAAATGATTCATCCTTTTGTGCCACAGCCAACTAACTTCACTTGGTGCAGATGCAACCAAACAAACACTTGAATTCTTGTCAGCAGAATCCCAGTCGACTATGTAGACATTTCCTTGTCGTCTTCCAGATAAAATTACCTTCTTTGTACCAATATGTTCAACAAAACACTTATCTGTTGAGAAGATGACTGAATATCCCTTGTCACAAAATTGACTTATGCTCAGCAGATTATATTTGAGGCCTTTGACATATGAGACGTCAGAAATCTCTATGTTCCCTCTGATTAATCTTCCTTTAGCTTTAATCTTGCCTTCTTTGCTGTCCCCAAAAGTAACCTTTGGACCATCCACAGCAATTGCATCAGTCAGCTCATGTATGTTTCCACACATGTGTCTTGAACATCCACTGTCCAAGTACCATATCTTCTCTACTTTACTCCTACTCCTAATCCTAACCTCATCCTCAGAGTCATCAGAGTCCTTTGCCATCAGGCACAGGAGAGCAGGTTTTTCTTCATCAGAAGATTCTTCATCAGACGAGTCTGAATCTGAATCAGATGAGTAGACAGCAGCAAGCTTTTCTGCTTCAGCCATCATTGCTTTTCCTCTCTGATGCTTTCTTTCTTTTCTTACTTTCTTCTCCTCTTCAGTGTACTTTTCTGCTTTTGGATATGGACAGTCTTTGATGAAGTGTCCCAATTTCCTGCAGTTGTAACACATTAGTTTTGATTTATAATCCTCTTTATCTTGAGAAGAAAAATTAGGTTTAGAAGTGGAAGCATTGTTGTATTTGTTCTTCATTTTTCTTTTGTAGAACTTCTTGAAATTATTCATCAATAGTGCTACATCTCCAGCAGTGTACTCCTTCTTGTTGAGTAGTGATGCTTCATCAGATGAGTCCACATCTTGACTTCTATGTGCTGGTCTCCTGGTGTTTTCAGCAGCAACGAGTGCAGCTGTGGGTCCTGAAGTTGAGGTTTCTTCAATACCCATCCTAGGCAGTTTATACTCATAAGCCTTGAGTACAGAAAACAGCTCTGTAAGAGAGATCTTTCCCAGATCCCTTGATTCTTCCATTGCTGTCACCTTCATGTTGAACTTAGGAGGTAAGGCCTTCAGTACTCTGATGGTTATCTCCTTGTCTGTGAAGGTTTTTCCAAGCTTCAATACTTCATTTAATATTCTTGTAAACCTTGTATCCATCTGATCAATGGTTTCAGAGGATTTCATCTTGAAGTTATCCAGCTTTTCTAGAGCAACACTCAGCTGATGCTCTTTTATGGCGTCGTTCCCTTCGCTCATATCTCTGACCTTGTCCCACATCTCTTTTGCAGATTTGCAATGTTTGATCTTGTCAAACCGATCATTGTCCAGGGCTTTAGTCATGATGAATCTTCCAATCTTGTCCAGGTTGAACAGCTTGATTTCTTCAGCTGTCATTTCATTCAGATCTTTCTCCACCACGGTATCAACTTCATTGATCTTTATCGTCTTGGTGAACTTGAATGGACCTTTTGTAATGCAAGTGAACATGTTGTCATTGTAGGCAGCGAGGAAAATCTCCATCCTGATTTTCCAGTCTTCGAAGGACATGCCAGCAATGTGGGGAACATGGTTTATGCATTCCATTTTCAAAAAGTTTTGATTTTTCAAAAAGATGCTCTTTTGAAAAAGTTTTCAAAAACCTTTGAAAAACACTTGGATCAAGCTCGTTGATCAGGCAGTTGATTCAAATGAACCACCTGCTCTGATACCACTTGTTGGTCCCAAGTGGTCAGATGAGGTCTAGAGGGGGGGGGGGGTGAATAGACCTCTGAAAATTTTTTGAACTTAAAAACTTTTCAGTCTTCTGTCAGCAGACTAAGCTGATGAAGAACAGTAAGCAGACTAGTCTGATCGTGAACAAATCTTGAACAGACGACTGACCACTCTTCTTACAGTAACTTAGCTGTTTTTCAGCAAAACAGTTTTTCAAAGAGTATACTTGCAGCGGATTGTTTTAAAGTGTTTTTCACAAGTAGACTAAGTTCTTAAAAGATTTTATCCCCAGTTTCACAAACTCCTTTTAAAATCTTTTAGTTAATTCAAAGTGGTTAAATATGCAAACTTTAAATATGCAAGAAAACTTGAATGCAAGATAACACAAAGAATTTTTATAGTGGTTATATGGATAAAAATCCTTTAGTCCACTCTTCCAGATCACTCAGATTCTGGGTTATACTATAATCACAAAGATTACAATATTTCTCCACTTACACCTAGACAACAAATGAAAAGGCTATAAGCTCACAATAGGAATTCACAAAGAAAACCTATCCTCTGAAGTAGAATCACTCACAAAGACGGATTCTCACTTCGCACAACACTCAGCTATTACAAAATCACTCAGATAATGTTTTTCTGTTTTCTTCAACTTGGTTTCTGTCAACAGATGACTTCCACCAGACGAGTGAGCTGTTCGAGCTTTTGAGACTTAGAAAATTTCTGCTTCAAAAACGAAATCTCTGATTGTTGTTGTGTGTCTCTCTTTTCGAACTTTGCTCTATTTATACTCGGATTTGAATTTATGACCGTTGAAGCAAATCAAGTCTTCAAATCCATCCTTCAGCTCTTTTGAAACGGCTCCCTGCAGCAATCCGTACTGTGTACAGTACTTTTCTGTCCATCACATTTAATGCTGCATTAAATGCACTCTGCTGATACGAGGATATCTTCAATCATTTGCCATTACTACCCTTCTCTTCCAGCATTTATTACACTAAGTGCATTTATTACCGTTGGACTAATCTCTTGATCTCTTCTACTCTGCTGATCAAAACAACCCTTCTGATAGGTACTCTGCTGATCAAATACTGAACTAATCTGATTTGACTCGGCTGATGACCTACCCTTCTGTTCGCTGTTTCAGCATGAGATCACTAGTCTTCTGAGCTTTGAACTTTGAACTTTTCTGATGTCTTCTTTTACTTGTTCAAAATTCTTCTAAGGGAACTAAGCTTCCATACTTAGCTGATTATGATGTTTTGGAAATCATCAAAACCTTCCCTTAATTACTTGTCTTCTTTGCACTTCATCTTCATCTTCATCCAACATATTCTGATCTCGAAATAAATTCTCTTTGACTTAATCTTTATGAGCTACTTACATAAAGTCGTCAGATACCTTGGCCAATGATTTTATCAGAATTAATTTCTCACAGAAATCCATAGGAGAATTTCCCAACCTATCAAGTCGGGTCAATGGATCCTTTGTTGATGATATGAATCTGCATACGAGTTCCTCCATACCCAGTTCACAGAGACTTTTTGGTGATCTCCAGTCAGTCGGAACTCACATCAAAGCATGAGCGTTCTCGCACCAGATAAACCCTATCACCTCAAGTAGTTAGGGATCGTTCCTCGTATACTATTGCAAATTGGAATAACTTCAACCCCGATATGCGACTACCGCTTACATGGTGAGTTATTTCCTAATTGGGGTATTCAGTGCGCTTGTCATCCCAGCAAGCCACCCACTTATGCGTATCGACTATCCCAGTCACGCTCGTGGACCCCAGAGTTCTCCAGTTCATCGGAGTATATACAATAGTGAGAGTCTAACCGAATCCAACGATGTCCTATCTCGATTGGATTCTACGACTCTTGAATATGTTCTAGATCACAGTTTTGGGGATCATTCCACGGGTTGTCCCATAGCCCTGCGATCTAAGGACTTCTATCCTTATGCGTAGATAATTATTACATAAGATAAAGATGACCATTTAATAAAGTGCATTTATTAATCGAAATTGAATAGTTCCTCATTTATTACAATAAATGCTAGCCATACAGCTGGCTTGCAGGACATTATTTCTATCAGCTGCCGCAGCAACAACCCCCGCAGTTCCTCTTTCAGGTTTTCAGGTATAAATATGACAACTTTAATATTTCATTATCACAGCCCCCGCACTGTCATTATCACAGCCCCCGAACCAGATCTGAAGAATTTTATATGATTATTAGATCTTTTATGTTACTAATTAACTAATGTATCCGACGGCGTGGAGATATAAATCATAATCTACTAGTATTATTTTGTTTGAGATATGATTATTATAATCTTTTATGCTTCCACCCGGTCACTTGTAATTATAAAATAATGTGTGCACTATAGATTAGTTCACTATGTTCCACGTTGCATTTAAATATTATTTGTTTTTGTCATTGGTAACAATAAGATAAAGAATAAAAGTAAAGATTCCTTTAATTAAATTATTATATATAGCTTTTAATCTACTTTAGATAGATTTGAGCACATGTATGTATGTATAGTTTTGGATAGTCGCCCCCAAATGTTGCTAACTGGCTACTTTGAAGCTGCTTCTTGGAAAGGATTGGGATCATTCTTAGCCTTTGTGCTTTTGAGTGTAATGTGGAATATATGTTTTCAGTCACCGTCAACACTAGCCTTTCTAGGATACAGTAGTTTGCTAACCATATAAGAAAAATGAAACTGCTCTTTTTAGTTTTATGTTTACTCAAACAGTGATTAAACTTTATTATATACAAACATTTCTCAATGTGAATCTTAAGATATCATATGTTTGTATTCTACTTGAGAGCATTTCTCTAACAATTATAGTAGTAAGAGTGTCAAAGTTAAACTCAATATATAAAAATAAAATATAAACCCTGGCTGTTTGATCTATTATACTTTTTTAGAAGTTCAATAGAAATGCAATAAATAAATAGTTCTTTACCCCCGTGAATCTAGATACCCTGGACCATGCATTATCTTTATGAAATCACAGAAAGAAAGAAAAAAATAGAAAGCAAAATGATTAGATAATGATGAAATCCAAAGAAAGTCAGTCAAGTGATCTACTATTAATGTCAATAAGATAAATAATAAAAGTAAAGATTCCTTTAATTAAATTATTATATATAGCTTTTAATCTACTTTAGATAGATTTGAGCTACTTTAGATAGCTTTATTTAATCATTTTATGTGATATGGTTCTGTTTTATTTAATTGTTGCTTTATTTAAATGAAGAATTAGAAGAAAAAAACTTGGGTCTTAGCTCTTAGTGTTTTATATAGATTATCTAGGAGTTTACTAAAATTTAAATGACTAATTAATTATTTATTTTTGTAGAAGATGGATAATATTTAAATTCAAAGTGGTTGGATGTATAACAGACTTTTACCCAATAAAAACTTAACAACGGAGTTTTATCTTGGGGTTAAAAGTTTTATTCAACATGCAAAATCTCAACCTCGATATTTATAAGATAAAGAAATTAGGTGTCCTGCAATGTACAAAAAAATTGTAAATGCATGGATCCTGAACTCGTGGAATTAGATTTGTTAAGGAAAGGATTTATGCCTAATTATTGGTACTGGACATCACATGGAGAGACTGAGCCACATAATCCGTATCATAACTGATACGAAAATGTTGGAGCTTCGAGTAGTAATACTCAATTTTGGCACGAGGACGGATACAACAAATACGAAAATGTTGTAGTTGATGCCAAACTTTATGATAAAAATCTCCTTTCCAAATTCAGTAGCATTTAATATTAAATATTAATATTACTACTAAAGTATGAATTAAAACTTCAATTATTTTTAGAGATATAATTAAAATATAAGGAATCTATCACATACATCATAAACATCAGAACTATATGACAGTCCTCAACAACAACACTGACAATAAGTCAGAAGAAAAAATCACACTAGTACAAATTGAAACTACGACCTCTAAGTTCCAGACCTCAGTCTTACCACCAGACTATACACTCATCATAGGATGATTAAGTTTCAATATAGTGATTTATTATTATAGGAGAATTATTATAATAATGTAACCTCTATTTAATAAATATAAAATCGGCGCGTGTGTTATTAAATACAAAATCGGCGCGTGTGATAACATTAAAAATTATATATGTGATCGACATTTAAAAAATAAATATCTAGGTAGTAGTAAAAATTACATATGTAAACACGGGCTGGCTATTTGGACTCACCAACTGTTGGTGAGTCAAATGCCAGAAGTATTCTCGGCCGTTGGATCGGTCGAGATGATGTGTACAGTGAATATGGGGTGTACACACCCTACTAAAATGTCCGAACCCCATCAAATTAGATGTACAGTACGATTTTACAAATTTACCCTTACACATTTTCGAAATTACGCAACTACCCCTCCCATTTCATCATCTTCTCCATCCCAACCATATCCACTTTCCGAAACCCTAACAACCGCCACCCCACTCGCCTCCTCCCTCCATGGCCGGTGTCGGACCAGAATGGCGGCGAGACTTCGCCCCTACTTCCCAAACAACAAACCCTTCAAAACCAAAATTATCCCTCCGATGAGTACCCCGTCGGAGACGACGACGCATTTCTCGCAGCATACGGCCCAAAAGTGAAAGAATCCGAAGACGAAGCTCGAAGAAAGAACTGCGTCGAAAGGGGTTGGGCTCCATGGGAAGAAATCCTCACCCCAGAAGCTGATTTAATTCGCCCGAAATTCCCAAAACGAAGTCTGTTGGTCGCGACCAGAAGGCGGCGAAATCTTCGTCGCCTTCTGGTCGCGACCAACAGATGCGGCATTTCGCCGCCGTTCTGGTAGAGAAACTTTAATTTAAAATTCAATATTAAAAAAATAGAGAAAGACATTAAAATATTTAATGATAGAAATGTTTAATAAGAAAAATATGTCTTTTTAAATTAAACATGTTCAATTTAATTCTATATTTATAGACATAAAAATTATATTTTGATTTAATTATTTTTTAATGTTCTTGTATCTGGCTTGAAAAATTAAATGTAATTTCATAGAATTTTAAATATCTTTAAAGTATCACAATGCAATCAAATTGGACCAAAATGTATCTATAAAGGAAGAGGTGTATTTTGATTACTATATGAAATTATAATATATTTTATAAGCGGAGAATTCAAATTTAAGGACCATATTCAAATTTGTTGGTTTATTAAAGTTGAACAACTATAAAAATTTCACTAAGTGATTGGGCCACCCCTCCGAAAGAAAGAAATGATATTCTCGCGGATACAACACATTAAAATGAACCAAATTTACCCGATGTAGAGTCAATTAAGAAAGCTGCATAAGTGAATATATAACCTACAGAAAAGTGGGCTAATCCAACTAATCTTGAGTGTAGATTCTCTGTTTGGGGTTATTTGTGAAAAAAATCATCGAATTTCACAAATTAATGATTTACGGAGAAGTTAATGATACTATAAGTGTAGATTCTCTTTTAGGGATAATTTGTGACTAAAATCAATAAATTTCCATAATTCAACTATTTGGGAGGGGTTAATGATACTATAAATTATAGATATATTTTCAAATTACGAAGGACTTAGTGTCACATAACCATCTAATAGACAATATGATCGAAATAATAACTGAATCATCAAATTTTTAAAAATTTGAGATATATTTTCAAATTACAGAGAACATAGTATTACATAACCATTTAATAGACAATTTGATCGAATAATGAACGAATCATTAATTTTTTTTTTTCAAATTATTGATATATTTTCAAATTATGGAGGAGTTTTTGTTACATAACAATCTAAAAGGCAATTTGATCGAGATAATGATTGAGTCATTAATTTTTTTTAACATTATCGATATATTTTTAGATTACGGAAGACTTAGTATTACATAACCATCTAATAGACAATTCGATCGAAATAATGATCGAATCATCATTTTTTTTTTAATTTTCGATATATTTTCAAATTAAGGAGGTATTAGTGTTAAATAATCATTTAATAGACAATTTTATTGAAATAATGACCGAATCATCAATGTTTTTAAAAATTATCGATACATTTTCAAATTAAGTGTTACATAACCATTTAATAGACAATTTGATTGAAATAATGATCGAATCATCAGTTTTTTTAAAATTATCGATATATTTTTAAATTACGGAAGAGTTAGTGTTACATAACCATCTAAAAGATTGTTTGATCGAAATAATGACCGAGTCGATATTTTTTTAAAAAATTATTGATATATTTTCAAATTATGGAGAACTTTGTGTTACATAACCATCTAATAGATAATTTGATCGGAATAATGATCGAATCATCAATTATTTAAGAATTGTCGACATATTTTCAAATTACGGAAGACATAGTGTTACATAACCATCTAATAAATAATTTGATCGGAATAATGATCGAATCATCGATTTTTTTAAAATTATCAATATATTTTCAAATTACAGAGGAGTTAGTGTTACATAACCATCTAGAAGATATGTTGATCAAAATGATCACCGAGTCATTAATTTTTTCTTAAATTATCAATATTTTTTCAAATTACGAAAGTTCAAAAAACAAGAATTTTGAAAAAACCAAATCAAATGAAATGAATTAAAATTTTAAAAAAAGGAATTTAAAAAAAAAAGGAAATTCACCATCTTAAAAAAGTTGTGTTTTTTATTTAAGATGTGTTGTGTATTAATTAAGATTTATATAAGTTTTTTTTTCCAGAAATTATAATTAAGCAGTTTTTTTTTTATATTCATACTAGATATTTCATATTTTTCAAATTTCAGACTTAAAAATTAAAACTAACAATATTTAAATTAATCACGTTATTAAATTTTAAAATTATTATACAAAATCTTTAATTTTCAGTAAAATTGAAAGTTTGAGGGTGATTTTGACCAGGGACAGAGCTTGGGGGCTGAACTTGCAAATATATCATCTTTCCCAACACAACTTCTTACAGGTAGTTGAAGGAATAAAATACACATATAAAACAACTTTTCATTCCGCCAAATTAACTCAAATCGCACAAAATTAAATAAACCATCAACAAATTCGAGCATATATATATATATATATATATATATATATATATATATATATATATATATATATAATTATATAAACATGTGTAAAAATAGTAAAATGTACCATTGTTAATCTCTATGTAAAAAGTACATGTGATTTCAGAAAACTCACGTATAAGAAAAAAGTAAAAAAAATAAAAAGCTTATTTAGATCAATGAGTCTTCTACCCCTAAGAAAAAGCGGGAACATATGACAATTTTGAGCTCAAAGAAATTTAAAATAAAGAGGTCTTCTGTTTTTGGGAAAACCTGACATTCCTGCTGTTTCAATAAAGTATACCTATTTTATATGTAAAATTTAAAGAAAATTTGAACAAAGTTTATTCCATAATCCTCTTTTACACCATCTCTAATACTAGAAAGTTATAAAAGAAGTTCCATCAGCAATCAGCTTCTCTTACTCGCCCACCCCCCGGCGCTGCCGTACACCGTCTTCGCAAACAGTGAGTTTAGTAAGTTTAATTTCCTGTAATTTCTTTAAATGGTGACTTGTTGGCAGGGGAGGGTTTTTCTATTGCTGCTCACCTACTGTTTGATGAATTGCTCAACTGATATTTTGAATATTTTTTAGCCAGAATTTTTTGATCGATTTTAGGAGATAATAAAGATGGATTTGACGATGTGAAACGACCCAACCGAGTTGAAAATTCAAGCTTTTTATTAACAAAAGATTCACTGTCAATTTTTCTATTTATTTCCTATTGGTTGGATTATTCTAGGCTAAGAACTGCTCAATGAACCAATATTTTGGATTTTTCTTATTCTTTAAGTTTTTGTATCTATATTAAATTGACATTGATGATGATTATTATTTGGAGTTTTTTAATGGCTTCTACTTTGATATAAATTTTATGGACCAAGGTATATGATTCTAGGAATAAGAAATAAATTAGTTGGAATAAAGAGAAGCATGGTTTAGAGATTTATTTGCATTTCTTTTTGCTATCTTTGGAGGGTATGAAGTTTGTGAAGTAATACTTTTTACATGAAGAGAACGTGTAAAATAAAATTGATAAGAGTTGAGGGTGAAGGTGCCAAGAATGTGATACTTGTTATTTTCTCCATACTTCTTCCTTTTTTTTTTTTGTGTATTTGTTCAAGATACATTTCATTGAAAAAATGAGGAAAATAAGTATACCTATACTGCAGTCTAAATGGTGGAAAATTCCTGAGGAACATTTGTTCTTGCCGGGTGCAGTCAAATATAGTTTAGAAGAACTAAACAATCAAATAAAGTTACGGAGCAAGAGTTTTTAAAAAATTCATACTTTTTTATCTCTTAGACGTACATACCGTGCCCTAGACTCCTTTTTTTCTCTCTCTCCTTTTCACTTTTCTCTTTATAGTGGGTCAGCAGGGGAGGGTTTTTCTATTCCTATTATTTTGTTTACACCATTTTTAGTGAGGTATTAAATGAAGGGAGTTGCATGTAAGTTGCTACATATATTACACGAAATTTTAAACAATAATGAACTCTCAGCAGTTTCTCTACAGGTGGAATTTGCTATGGATTAAAATTTTATTTATTTGATATGTTTCGGTCCTTTAAATATTATTAGGAACTTGTTGATAATTTTTGGGAAATTATTCCAAAAAATTAAGAGAATTTGTTAAACAACGAAGAATCTTAAATAGAGTTTCGATTTGAGTAACCCTAAAACAGAATTTTTTCGTTGTTTCCATGTAAACTTATGGGAATTTTGATCCATGGAATTTCTATCACTAGGCCAATGTCTGTTTGATGCTTAATTATTTTATGTATTTGAACATACTAGGTCAGTATGGAGAAATAAATTGAATTTACATTTTTTTTGTCCTTAATTTTAATACTTTCTCCTTGTCATTAGTAACCAGCTGCATTCAGAATTGCAACAATTCACTCAAGATGGTAATTTTAGCTATCTCTCTCTTTTTTTTCTTTGGAAGTATTTTGCTTCTGTATGTGTTTTATAATGACTGTAGTTTTGCTTCTTTAGGTTAGAGCACATGAGAGTCCAAACTGTTTGAAAATCTGGCCACCACATGAAAAAGTAAAAAGGTGGCTGCGAAGATCCGTTTTTAGTAACTATGTACCCGATGAGGTACTGGAGGTAAGGAAGTCCCAGCATATACTTGCGGCAATTGCCCGAACTTACGTACCTGATGGGGGGTACTTTCGTTTAGGAGAGCAAAGGATAGTCATTACCTTGTCAGATATATTCCATATTACGGGTTTGCCAATTGATGGTGCACCGGTAATATGTGAAGCGTTCAACAGGGACATAGCTATTGGATGTTTTGGTGAAGAGCGTGGAGACGCTCTCATGAATGAAAAAACCCAAGGAAGAATAGAGAAGAGGTGGTTAAGAAAAATTTTTGGTAATGTCCCTGATGAAGTAGATGAAAATAACAATGCATCCGTAGGGCCATATGTTAGAGCATATTTATGCAACATACTTGGCGCCGTTCTGTTCCCGGATAAAGACGGCAAATATTTTCCTTTGATTTATCTTTCTTTAATTGTAAATTTAGATAACATTAATAACTATGCTTGGGGTGCTGGTGTTTTGGCGCACCTCCATGCTTCGTTGAAGTTGTTTCAGGCCTCCCCAAAGAAAACTCAATTTGATGGAGCCGTGACTGTGCTACTGGTAAGCATTTTTCTCGACTTTAAACTTTTCAATCTTAGTCTTACTGTGCTACTGGTAATAAGAGTTTCTTGTAGATCGCTTTCTTTGAGCGCATTCGCACAATTAGGCAAGCAGAGGTTTTAAAGCTACCCTCCCCTCCATTAGAGTTTCCCCTTTTTTGGGGTTGGGTCAGAAATATGAGTCGACCCCTCAAAAACACTCAAAGGATCCCACTTGTGAACTGGGACGAGCTATTGCAGCAAGTAGAAGAGTCCGACGTGAGTGAACATTGCTAATTTTGAACTTCTTTACTCTTAGCCACTGTTCTTTGTTTTCCTTAGAATAAAACACTGTTAATAATTCTTTGGCTACATTTCTCAGATTAAATGGAATCCTTATTCTCGACTGACTGGGCGTATTCCACCTGAACAAGAAGGCCAGTTGCGGATGGCAAGATCTCGCACGGTCCTCATTTTTCTAAATGAGGTCATATATATGTTTATTTTTATGTCTTTAGTATTAATTTTTCAATACATGAAAATTCGGCTAATTAATCATAGTGTATGGATGAATGCTCAGAATTTTCTTTCGTTTTCAGAATCGGGACCTCCCGTGCCATCTTTTGCTAACTTATAAAACCTTTGGGGTTTTCAAAAATTTGGTCCTCTAATAGCTAGCCCACATCTAAATCTGAAAAATATCTGATTTTTTTTTTTTAATTCAATGAAACCTAATAGCAATTAAACCATGTATTCGAAATAATTTGGTAAAATGATTTGATTTTTAATTAATATGAGTTAAATGTGTAACCTTTTTCTTGATATTTGATTCAAATCTTTCCTTCTCCAACAGGTTGTGTATCACCGTCCAGATCTATGCCCTCGGGAATTTGGATTTACCACCGTGGATGAGGATAGACTTCGAAATCTAATAGAGTTGAATCCGAAGAAAAAAAAGGTCTATTCAGACGACCTTTTACATGATAGAGCTTATGAACCCTACCTCTTGGAATGGGGGATGAGGGAATCATCCATGGTGGTGGAGAGGGTAGAACCTCAAATGGAGGAGAGAGAAGAAACTTCAAGAATGGAGTGTAATGAATCTTCGATGATGTTTAATGAGGATGGTTAGTAACTTGTATTATTTTCTTGATATAATGTACGCCAGTAAAAATCTGTTGAAAACGCATGTGGATGATGAATAGCAGTTTAGCTTCAATTGAATCAGCTCCTTTTCCTGCTGTGCATGCTCCTTAGCATTGCTTTACTCTGTTCAAAATTAGCTTCCTGCTTGCAGCCTTCTTCTCCTTGGCAACAACAAGCTCCTGCTTTTTGGCCAAAGCCCATTCCTCATTCCTCTTTTGTTTCTTCAACACGGTCTTTGGAACAATCACTGCTCCCTTCTCAGTCATTCCTCTTCTATTTTCTTCTTTTCTTGGTATAATGCTGAATTTAGTTCATCTAAAATCATCTGTTTGTTTCAGATTCTCTTTTTTTCTTGATAAATGTTTATTAGTATGCTTGTTTTTATTAGAAACTAAAGTAATGATGTGTTTATTTCAGTGGTGGAGACTGCAGAACCTCCAAATGATGAACCTCATGAGGATGATGAACCTCACGAGGGTGGTTAGTAAATTCTTTTCCTATGTAAATCTCTTTTTTTTTTCTTTATAAAATGGTGAATTTATTTCATCTAATATTGTGTGTTTGTTTCAAGGGGGCCGGAGGAGGAGGAGGAGGAGAAATGAAGTTGAAATGCTGGGTGGTGAAGTGCTGCTTCATCGCAGGATTATCAGAGTTAATGAGGGTGAGCCTCGTGATGATGGTGAATTTATTTCAAATTCCTTTGTTTCAAATTCTCTTTTTTGTTTTGATAAAATGGTGAATATATTTCATATATACATGTTTATTAGCATGCTTGTTTTTATTAGAAACTAGGGTAATTATGTGTTTATTTCAGTGGTGGAGACCGGTGAACCTCCGAATGATGAACCTCACGAGGATGGTGAACCTGACGAAGGTGGTTAGTAAATTCTTTCCTTTCTTTCAAATATTCTGTTTCTCTTGATAAAATGGTGAATTTATTTCATCTAAAATAGTTTCTATATCATGTGTTTGTTTCAAGGGGGCCGGAGAAGGAGGACTGAAGTTCAAATGCTGGGAGGTGAAGTGTTGCAGCATCGCAGGAACATCAGAGTTAGATTCTCTTTCCCTGTGATTATATTTGATTGGCACTTGCAGTAACAATTTGATCTGCTGCCAATTATTGGCACTAGCCGCCGTTTGGTGCATCTAAAACCGTTATCTATAAATTTGCGAAACATGGGTGGATGAATTTCTTGATGCATAAATTAGGAGCACATTAACTCATATCCTTCTTAGTCTTAGTCTATTCTATAAACGATATCACAAATTATATATCCATAAATTTGAGAAACAGATGAATGACTTCATGCATAAATTAGGAGTAAATTAACTCATATACCTAGTTGTCCATTCATAAAAATCGCTATTAGTAAATTTGACAAACAGATGAATGACTTGATGCCTAAATTAGGAGTACATTAACTCATATCCTTCGTTGTCCATTCATAAATTGGTTTGCATCCACTAATATTTTTTTTACAAACTGAAAGGAAACCTCGGCTTTGAGGTACTTATTGCTGATGTACTTTTTTTAACATCAGCTTTGAGGTACTTCATTGGTGACTTAATTTTTTTTGCCAATCTCAAAGGGAACTTCAGCTTTGAGGTACTTAATTGGTTAATTTTTTTGCCAATCTCAAACGAACCTCAGCTTTGAGGTACTTAATTTTTTTTTTGACTTCTGTGTTGAGTTTAGGTAGACACACTTTAACTCGCATCCGGGCCACTCTGCATGGCATTATAGTACATCACTCTATGGCATCAGTATAGCTGAGCATAACTCAATCACTCTTTTGTTGTTAGCATTACTCTGTGTTTTGTTCTAAGTTTGACTTACATTCCGGTGTGTTCAAGGTCCAACCTGCTGACGAGGAAGAAAATGGTGGAGTAGGAGGAGGAGGAGGAGGAAGAGGTAGAGATAGAGTGCTTTTAGTGGAAAAAGTTTCTGAGTTGATGACTGAGTGCAAGGCTGCAAGCAAGCACAGGGTAGATGAAAAGGTGATAATTGTAATAATTTTGAATTTTTACTGCTATCACACATTGTGTTTATCAAATATTTACATAATTACTTTAGAGCCACAAAACTTTTATGGCCTACAAAATGGGTGTGGGTATGAACTCTTGAGAGTCTTACGTGAGTTTAAAATAAAATTTGTTGGTTTGTGATTTCGCGTGTGTTTTTGTACTTTAATTAACAACATCCGCCATTCATCTATGACAAATTAGTAACTAGTTCTTATTTCATCAAAATTGTTATTATACGTTCCTTTAGTACTATTAGTAATAGAAGGGAATCGTGAAATGTTGTGTTTCCTTGAATCCTAAATTATGAACTAAAGATTTCCAAATGGTAGAGCTCTTGGTTGCATGACATGGGATTCAAGGTTTGAAACCCTTTCTCCATTTTTATTTTGTTGTTGAGTTCTTTGCTATTTGTGGAGTCCAAATTTTAGTATGCACAATACTAAGGACTAAAAATAAAAAATCTGGACTACTAAAAGTAACCCCTTGCGTATAAAGAAATCTTTTACAATTGCCAATTTATATTGGATTGGCCGTGCCCAGGGCTCGGCAGCCTGTGCGGGCGGCCGTGCCCAGGGCTCGGCACCCAGGAATTCATAGGAATATATGAGAATTTAGGTGATTTGATGTTCAACCTTGCATATATAATCACCCTTTCCGATAAATTTAAAAAAAATTATTAATATTTTTATATAATTAGTGGATGTTATGTCACTTGATTTTAATATTAATTTGTTGATTCATACTCTAAAGTAAATACATTAAATAAATTTTGTCTCGTATTAACGATGTTTTTTACGAAGCAAGAATATATTTTATTCATTATTCATTATTATTTTTTGTTTTTCTACTTAACAATTTTGCTTTTAGTCTAATAGTTCGTTTAGAAAAAATTGTACTAGTTATTAATGTAACATAGTTGTGAATGAAAAATTTAATGGCCACATTTTTAAAGCTGGCTTAGGGCCATCGGAAACGCAGGGGCGACCCTTTATTGGAGACACCGAGCACAGGTAAAAATCTAAAATCTTGGAAAAGTTAAAAGAATACTTTACGGCGCACGCTATGGGAGGGTGAAATACCAAAAGTCGTTCTTCAAGTTCAAGAAATTGAACTTTGTTCTTGTACTATTTTCAGTAGAAAATAGGTGTACTGTTTAAGGGTTTGGTTATCCGTTCTTGTAGGTGGTACTACTAGATTACGGTGATATAAATTGCATGCTCATAGGTATTTTGCTTTTGATACTTGTATTGATATTTTGTTTGTGATTTTCTTAAGCTTTAATGGATACTTATATTAATTGTTAAGAAGTTGCTATGAGATTTTGTTTATGATTCTTGAATCTGGGTACTAAGTTGTATATAGGTGTGAAAAATTATTGAATATTCTTGACTTAGTTCTAATGTTACTGTAATTTAATGCGTGCTTATACCTTAAGTTTTGTAATGTAGCAGGGGATTGTGATTTTTGAGAACGTTGCGAATGAATAAGTTGATGTTCTATAAGTAGGACGCAAAGAGGAAGAGAGAAGTAGTTAAGGAAGTTTTATATAGATTGAGTCCAAAGGTTCAAAAAGAGAGGGAACTTGTTGGGTTTCGAGAATAATGATACTTATTATGATATTGTAAGTTTTAAGAAAGGACAAGCATGATCCAAAGTCTACTACTTCAGTTTAAAAAATTGAGATTAAGGTAGCTAGGAGAAAATCAATGGAGCAGTCCAAGAACGTTGTCACATTTATGGTGTTTATAAGCATAATGATCAAAGTTCTTTCAAGATTTGGGTTTTGATGTAAATCTGTTATCTCTTGAACCTTGTTCCTTCTTATGCAGTAATTACTGACTTACGTTAACCTTGTGTATAATTCATCATGCAGAAAGCAGTGTGTATGCAATGTGGTGATGAAGGATGCACAGATGCCTTTGAATACTGTGTCAAATGTCGAGACTTTGTTGTGCATCGGTTAGCTCAATTTTGTTGCATCTAAACTCTCTATTTTCGCAATTTATGTTCTAGTTGGATACAAGACTCACTTTTTCTTTTCCATTGTCTTTTAAATGTTATTGCTGTTTGTCTTATATCTAGAAGAGGTTGGGCATAAGATCAATGGCTGAGTAAATTGGAATTCTGCAAATTCATTAACACCTGATGTTCTTATTCTTTGATCCTTGTGATTAATATAAGATAAAGTACTAATAAACAATTTACCGTTGAGCCGTTCTCAACTTGGACTTATCATATAATTCCTAAATACCAAATTATGTGACTTAGCTTGTATGTGGTTGATTCACTTAATTTGTCTAATTTCTGTTTATCAGCTACTGCCTGGATGTAATACCAAAGACACTTGAAGAAGAAGTTCATTGGGTTTGCGATGAATGTGAAGAAAAATGGGAAGACGAATATTTGATCCTTAAAGATAAAGTTATTCCGTGTGAGACAAGAGATAGTGAAGGGCCTTTTGAGGTACTTAGGACAGGGGAACAAGTTTATGAGTTGAGAAGTTCAGAGACGAGGAAAACTTTTAGTTCTTCTGAGTCTACTATATATTGAGGACCAAAGGCATGGACCTCTCAATGAAAATGAAGTTGACTTAGCAAATCAGTGCCCAGATTGCAATGAAAACAGAGAATCAAGGGAGCAAAGTATGACCACTGAAGACTCCAGGAGATTAAATGAAGGCTCGTCGACAAATCAGTTGAATTCTTTCAGCCCGATGAATGCTTTAATTGAGAGTTGTGCTAGATATTCTGAAGCAAAATCATGTCTGTCACTTGATGAGGCAAAATCCACTTCTTTCCCTGGAGATTACATGGAGGGAGTGCAAAGTCAGTTCTGCAATGTCGCTGAATGTAATGACAAGAAACAGGCTGTTGAAATAGGCATTGGACATGGCAATCCCTGGAATAATTTTCCAAATTATTTAAATACCTCGTCAAGTTCCTATCCATATCCAGAACAAATCATCAGGAGTAGCTGGAGGTGAGAATTATAATATAATCAGAAAAATTGATTTATACTATATTGTTTAGGCTGCTCATCTGTAATTTTGTTGTTTCCTACTCACAGAGGAAGTATCAATCCTCTTCACTAGTTTCATCCGCCACTTCATCGGTTTCAACCGCCACTGCACCAGTTTCAGTTTAAAGCACCACTTCATCAGTTTCAACAACCACTTCACCAGTTTCAACTGCCACTTCATATGGAAATGCTTCCCAAATCTGATGTTCGGTCAAATACTGTTGAGATGGAGTTGTATACCTCGAAAAATAGGATGTAGAACAATTGGAAAAAGATGTTTTTATGGCGGAGTTGATTAACATTGGGAAAAAAATTGTATGAAGCATCTCTCCGATCGAGCTGAAGAACAAAGAGGAAGAGGTATTTTGTTGAACGTTACTCTTCTTTAAGGGGCCCTTATTAGGTATTATGCATCTAGAACAATTCTGTGTTTTGGATTCAAGTTATTTTGGACTCTGACTTCCTACCCTTGTTATATTTTGTGTGACTCGTGTAATTTTTAATTCCTTTGTTTTAAGAAATGAAAGTTTATTTATTTATAGTTCTGCTATCCTTGAAACATAACTTATCCCAATTTTTTGGTTACAATGTGTGTCCATAAGATAAGTCTGACCACGGGTTTTCGTAAAACTTACCACGGCCTTGCTAACCGCAGTTCCGCTTTGGTGGAACTGCGGACAGTTCTCCATTCATTGACTGCCACGTGGCAAATTTGTAACTTGTTACCAGAAGACTTATTACACTATAGGCTGTCGCGAAATTACTTTTATACCCTTCTCAATTAATTCTGAAAAAAATTAAAAAAAAAAATCTAAAACTCTTCTCCCCCAACCCACCCATGCATCCACCCACCCACCCACCCAAATCCGCCGCCACCAACATAGCCTAGGCCGCCGCCGGCCTGGGATCGTCGTCCCAGGCCAGCGGCGGCCTGGGATCGACCCCTCCCAGGCCGGCGGGGCCTGGGAAGGACGAACCCAGGCCACCACGGCCTGGGTTGCAATTTGCAGAACCCAGGCCGTGGCGGCCTGGGACGAAGATCCCAGGCTGCCGCCCGGTGGGGGTAGTTAGGGTTAGGGTTTGGTGGGGTGGGGTGGGGTGGAGCTGGTGGGGGGTGGTTGGGGATTTAGTTTTTTTTTTTAATTTTAATTATTTATTATATTAATAATTATTATTAATAATTATAGTTTTAATAATATTAAATAAATTAATACATTATATAAATTTTTTATTTGAATTTTTTTTAATTTTAAAGTATTTGATTGTTAATATTGTTTATAAAATCAAATTAGTTAAATAAATTTGTATATACAAAAAGTAAAATTTATGTTTTTACTATATATTAGGGATTTTAATAATATTAAATAAATTAATACATTATATAAATTTTTGATTAGTGTGAATTTCTACGGATGACACAAAATTTAACAAAAATATATATGATTTTTTATAAAAATTTGTGGAACACATAATAAAAATCTATGTTTTTATAGTAATATAAAATGATATTTTATGGTTTAATATATATTAATAACAAGGAGGGGTAAATATGTAAATGAAATAAATGGGATTTTTTGATTTTAATATGTATTATTAATATACAGGGGTAATTATGTAAAAGCACAAAATATAACCTGCTAACAGTGACCGGGTTAGCAGGTCACCAAAATAATAATAAAATAATTTTTATGAGTGGAACTATGAGCAGTTTTCCATAAGTGGAACTGCCCATAGCCATTCCCAACTTACCAATGAAAAGTTTTCTAGTTCTTAGCAAAAAAGAAAGATAAAAAATGCTCTAAGAAATTCTAATGTAAACTTTGTTAGTTTACTTGATACACCAAATTCAGTTAGAGGAAGATCTAAATTAGGTTTTTCAATGAGATTAGCAATATTGGATCTATTACTTGTTCGTTAAAATAGTTGAAAAATTATACCTATAAAAATTTAATGCTACTAACTTACGAATTCTCTAATTAAACTTTGACTAAAAATCATTTAATTACATTGAAACCCATGGCTTACGAATTCTCTAATTAAAATTTCACCAAACAGTTAAGCCCAATCTCGATTAAATTCGCTTACAACATCAGTGATCCTATATTCAGCCCAAACCCTCGGCCCAATCTCTGTAAATGTATAAAGGTCAATGGGGTTAATTTTGTATCCGAATTCGAATTTGGTCCGATTTATTAGAAAATTTATCCGATTAGAGATTCCATGGATATGATCCGATTACATATAAATTCGTAATTCATAATATATGGGTGAATATAGATTTAACATGACCAAATCCACTAAGAAACCATATCCAATAAAAAGTATATTAAATATAGTATTATTATTTACATATAGTAATTTAACTAGTATGAAAATAAAAACGCTTGTCATTCTTAAAAGCTAACTCCATTGAAAATATCATCACAAATAGTCTTGCTAAATCAGCAGGTATGATAGGTCTTATTCAATCGTGACATAATCTTCCCTCCTTTTCCCTAATGCATCTAGCGCCTCTTCTTACTTTCCATGTCCACTTTTCTACTTCAATTTTTCTTTCCTTCTTCTTTTTGACAACCTATCATATATTGGAAAGGCCATTTAGCCGAAAATTCCCCTGGTTCTTTGCTCTAGCGATCGAGATTTCTTCTTTCCAGGTATTCCACCGCCAAAATAGGTTCCATCACCTGGATTTTTCTGCTTATTTAAGGGTTAAATGTGTTTCAGGGAACCAATTATACTCTCCCCCGTCAATTTTAGTTGTGTACTATGATGCATGCATCCAGAGGCGGACGGAGACAGGGACAAGGGGGGCTATAGTCACCCCGAAATTTTGATTTTTTTTTTAATATAGTAGTGGTGTATGTAAAAAAAATTCAATAAACTAGTCCAATATTAAAATTTCAGTCCAAATATAATCTTAATTCAATTAATATCACACAATCCACATTAACAATAACTCACTCTACTCCATTTCTAAGCCCCAATGAAAAGTACAATTTTTCTCTACTCCCAACATCTCCAAATTAGTTCTTTTTTCTTGAGCTCTCGGCCCTTCCCAATCAACTTGAAAATTATATTATGGATGTTCGATCAAGTGATGATTTTTCTATATTGAAAGGGATTGATGATCCTGCTAAGAAGATGGTTGCAAGTATAAAACATGTCGCTTTCTCGATGGTTTACAAATTTGTGACACTAACGCTTATTCTACCCATTGCAATTGCATCAGTGGAGAGAGCTTTTTCAGCTAAGAAGATAATAAAGAATCTACTACATAACCGAATTGGTGATCAATGGCTAAATGATAGTTATTTTGTCTTTATAGATAGAGACATATTTAGTAGTATTTGAAAAGATGCTATCATGGACCGATTTCAAAAGATGGAAAATCATCGTGGTTAATTATTGTTGGTGTAATTAGATTAATGTTAACTAATTAAATTAAATTAATTAGCCAAGTTTATTATTATTACACCTTAATGAATGAAGTGAGAAGAGAATGATGAGTCTCACTATCCCACATGGAAAAGAAGGAGAAAGTGGAGCTACAAAAGTGTTATAAAAAGGGGCACCTAGCTTTCATTGTGGAAAGGCTTTGTAGGAATGGGCCTAGAGTAATATTTGGGCCCAATAATTAAAATTAGTCCAAATTTTTTACAAAGATCCGTGAATGATCCGATTAGGATCCGCGAGTGATCCAATTAGGATCCGCATGTGATCCAAATAGGATCCGCGAGACCCTTCTAGAAGGTTCGAGAAGGATCTGTTTTGCCCGCCCGAATTTGAATAAAGGGGTGTGTTTGGTCGGTTTTTTGAACCGAATGGGTGGCACCCATTTGGACCAAACCATTGTTTGGTTTAAATCCGAACCATTGTGACCCACCAACAAGTTCTTTCAATTGCTATAAATAGGAGAGGAATCTGGCCAATTCCTCACACCATTTTTTCAGCAATTAAGTATAAATTATTCTCTACTGCTCAAGTTAAATATTTTTAGTCAAAGTTCTATTTGTTCCAACTCGCCCGTGTCTTTTTTGTTCGTGCAAAACAACAAGGATCAAGACTGTTGTATCCTGGGAGACTAACGAGGAGTACTGATCGCACCGTAGGCAGCCTCGAAAGTATCGTCTTAAGGAAACTGCATCCGCAACCTCAGTCCTTTCCATTTCATTTCTTTTCCGGTTATTAATTAGTGAGTTAATTTAACTTTCATATTTGCAAATTAAAATTATTTCTAAAAGCCGTGAGATTAAGTTATTCAAAATAAATTTGGTCACTTATTTGCAAAATAAATCCAACTTCAATTCAAAATTTTCATATACTGTTTTTGCTATTTTGTTCTGTATACATATATACAGTACGTACATAAGTAATATATTTACTTATGATACTTTGATTATTTTATTCAAGTAAATTCATTTCAATTACTTAAATTTATTCAAATAAAGTTGTTGTATTATATAAAATACAAGTTGAAACACAAATTTTTATTTAAATACTCTTCTGTTCCAATTTATGTTTTATTTGAAAAATCTTGAATATAGTAATATAAATATACTATATTAGTTAAATAAACTATATTTAATTAAAATTATAGTTTATACTTAATTATCTTTATACGTACTACAAGAAATATAAATTGAGTATATTTCTATTACACAGATTGTTAAACACTAACAATCTTAAGACAATACTTAAAATCGTTTAATACATCTGTGTAGATGGCATCAAACAACGCTGTGGTGGAGACACCAAAAAGCATTCCTACCCCACCGTTGATTCCACCCTTCAAATTCAAAGTGGTTGATTTTGCGACATGGCAGGACAAGATGATGTTCTACCTAACGACTTTAGGCGTAACTCGATACCTTATTGAGGAGGTACCAGTGGCTAAGGAAAAAACGCCTGAGGAAGTCAAGCAGATCGAATCATGGAATCTTAATGACTTTATGTGCAGACATTATATTCTCAGTTGCTTGGACGAGACACTCTACAAGGTTTACAGTCCAATAAAAACTGCTAAACTCCTGTGGGAGGGTCTAACAAGAAAATACAGAACTGAAGATTCTGGGTACAGAAAGTTCCTTGTGGATAAGTTCCAGTTCTACCGAATGGTTGATAACAAATCTGTGTATGAGCAAGTGAATGATCTTCAAACAATGATCAATGAACTTCTGGCTGAAGGGCATTAACTAAGCGAGTCTTACCAGGTGGCCTCCATAATTGGAAAGCTTCCTCCGGCATGGACATGGTTCAAACATCACCTAAGGCACAAGAAGTCGGTTTCAAAATGGACCGTGCAAGATCTTGCAGAAAAACTGAAGACACAGGAGAATAGCATGATCACCGACAAAGGGTTGAATTTTATGGGACTGCCTCTTCCCGAGGGAGCTAAAGCACATATTGTGGAAGGATCCCATGAAAGCAAGAAGCGTAAGCTAAACAATTCAAACGAAGGGCAAAAGAGTAACAAAAAGAGAAAGTACAAAGGCACATGCTATGTTTGTGGAAAGACTGGGCATCCAGCAAAAAAGTGCCGTCACCGCAAAGGACCTAACAAAAATGAGGTAAATGTTACTGATGTGACCGTTGACTTTGCTGCATCTGACATCGACAACTTGCACCTTGCGGCTGTTGCATCTGAAGCATATCTGATGAGTGATACTAAAGGATGGTGGGTCGACACTGGGGCTACACGCCACATCTGTTATGACAAAAACATGTTCACTTCTTACAAGAAGCTCGAACATGAACAGAAGCTCTTCATGGGGAATGATGCTCACTCTGTCGTTGAAGGAGAAGGAAAAGTGACTCTGAAATTCACTTCAGGGAAAAATGTCACTTTGAACAATGTACTCTATGTACCCGATATCAGAAAGAACCTACTTTCCGGTTCTCTCCTTACTAAAAATGGTTTTCGTATAGCCTTTGAGTCAGATAAATTTGTGCTGACCAAAGGAGGAATGTATGTAGGAAAATGATATATGTGTGATGGCCTTTTTAAGGCAAATGTAGCCGTTATCGGCAAAGACAACAAATTCATTAGTAATAATATATCTAGTTCTACTTACTTACTTGAGTCTCCTACATTATGGCATGATAGATTGGGCCACGTTAATTTTCGAAAAATGAAAAAGTTGGCAAATATGGGTTTAATACCTAATTTTGATATTGATAAAAATTATAAATGCGAATTTTGTGTAGAGGGAAAATTTGCCAAACAACCTTTCAACTCAATCGAAAGAAGCTCACAACCCTTAGAGCTAATTCACACTGACTTGTGTAATTTAAAGGCAACTCCTACTCGTGGAGGTAAAAGGTACTTCATCACGTTTATTGATGATTGTACGCGCTATTGCTATGTGTATTTATTATATAAGAAAAAGGAAGCAATAAATGCCTTTATACAATATAAAGCCGAAGTTGAAAATCAGTTGAATAAGAAAATTAAAATTCTTAGATCAGATAGAGGAGGTGAATATGAATTTCCTTTTCAGCAATTGTGCGCCGAATCAGGAATAATTCATGAAATGACTGCACCTTACTCACCCCAATCAAATGGGATAGCTGAACGGAAAAATCGAACTTCAAAAGATATGATGAATGTCATGCTTTTAAGATCAGGTTTACCTAGCAACTTGTGGGGGGAAGCCATCTTAATGGCAAATCATATATTGAATCGAGTCCCACACAAGAAAAATGATACTATTCCATATGAGCTATGGAAAGGAAGGCAACCAAGCAACAAATACCTCAAAGTGTGGGGGTGCTTAGCTAAAGTGGCGGTTCCAAGACCTAAAAAGGTAAAACTTGGATCTAAAACCGTTGATTGCTATTACATAGGTCGAGCTGAGAATAGCAGTGCTTTCAGATTTTTGGTGTTCAAATCTGAGAATAGTGAGGTTCATGTAAATACAATTATTGAATCTCGAGATGCAATATTTTTTGAGAACATATTTCCACATAAGAAGGACTCGAATGTCACTTCTCAAAAGCGGACATACGAATCAATTTCTGGAAGAAATGATTTTCAAGTCAACAATGAAGTTATAGAAGAACCTAGAAGGAGCAAACGAGCTGAAATAGCTAAATCCTTTGGTCCAGACTTCTTAAGCTATATGATTGAGGATGATCCTCAAACTTATAAAGAAGCTATGACTGTTCCAGATGCAACGCATTGGAAAGAGGCGATAGATAGTGAGTTACAATCCATCTTAATCAATAATACTTGGGAATTGGTTGATCTCCCTACGGGAAGTAAACCTATTGGATGTAAATGGATTTTTAAAAAGAAATTAAAACCCGACGGATCTATCGACAAATATAAAGCTAGATTAGTAGCTAAAGGATATCGACAAAAGGAAGGGATAGACTTCTTTGATACCTATTCACCAGTGACTAGAATAACATCCATAAGACTATTAATAGCTCTAGCAGCTATTCATAATCTTGAGATTCATCAAATGGATGTTAAAACGGCTTTCCTTAATGGTGAATTAAATGAGGAGATTTATATGGAACAACCAGAAGATTTCATTGTTAAAGGAAAAGAGAACAAAGTTTGTAAACTTGTTCGCTCTCTTTATGGCCTTAAACAAGCTCCTAAACAATGGCACGAGAAATTTGACAGTGTCATGATTAAAAATGGCTTTCGCATCAACGAATGCGACAAGTGTGTATACATAAGACAGTACGGACAAGCGACTGTCATAGTATGTCTTTATGTTGACGATATGTTAATATTTGGGACTAACATGGTGGTTATTAAGTCCACGAAGAAAATATTAACTAATAATTTCGATATTAAGGATCTCGGTGAAGCCGATGTTATTTTAGGAATTAAAATAATAAAATCGTCGAATGGTATTAAATTATCTCAGTCACACTATGTGGAAAAGGTACTTGAGAAATTTAAGAAACATGGATTTAAAGGAACTAACAATCCTTTTCTTCCATCGGTGGTGCTACACAAAAACAAAGGAAATAGTGTATCACAAAACGAGTATGCTCGTATAATTGGATGTCTCATGTATATCATGAATTGCACGAGGCCAGACATTGCCTACTCAGTCAATAAATTGAGTAGATATACGAGTAATCCAAGCAAGCTTCATCGGGAAGCATTAATGAGAGTGCTTGGATACCTAAATAATACATCAGAGTACGCACTACACTATGGAAAATATCCAGCAATCCTTGAGGGATATAGTGATGCAAATTGGATCTCTGATTCGGAAGAATCAAAGTCTACAAGTGGGTATGTATTCACAATAGGAGGAGGCGCAATCTCATGGAAATCTTCTAAACAGACATGTATAGCTCGATCCACAATGGAGTCGGAGTTTATAGCTTTAGATAAAGCTGGTGAAGAAGCTGAGTGGCTTCATAACTTTCTAGAAGATATTCCACTATGGCCGAAACCTGTGTCAGCCATATGTATACATTGCGATAATCAAGCAGCTTTACATAGAGCTCGTAACTTTATGTACAATGGTAAGTCACGACATATTCGTCATCGACACAATACCGTGAGACATCTACTCTCAAATGGAATAATTTCCATCGATTTTGTGAAATCAAAAGAAAACCTCGCGGATCCATTTACTAAAGGTTTATCTGGTGAGAGAGTAGAATGTGCATCGAGGGGAATGGGCTTAAAGCCTAAATTAGACTAAGTTACCTCGTACGAAAACCTAACCTGGCGACTGGAGATCCCACGGACCAGGTTCAATAGGACAACCAGTCTTGGCTAACTTAAAAGAAAGCACTTAAGAGTTTAACAATATCCCATTCTTATGATGCAATAAGTGCATGCCTATCGCGTTTTAAAAAGGTTAAGCTAATGCTTTTAATGACGTCTATACCTTGTTCAGAACAAGTAGAGTATGGTAGGATACTCTTGATAGATGCGGTCACCTATGTTAGTGTGAGCTGGGTCGGCTCGTTGAGAATTTATTTATAGGCTGAATTCTCTAAAGCACTCGCAGAACGCAAGTATGTTCAGGACCGAAATGAACACAACCGAGAGTTTGGGGACAAATCGGTTTACTACCGTGTTAGGATTATTGTCTTGGTTTACACCAACAGCTGACGGTTCAAGATGAAATATTTCACCGATTGGCTAAGTAAATCCGATAAGCTTCAACTAGGGAAGGTTCAAGATGAAACGATTTCACCTATCCCGATGCGGTACTATTCCTAAAGAACAGTTTGACATATTGTGTCTCTTGCGAAGAGAATTTCATTCATGTGGGGGATTGTTGGTGTAATTAGATTAATGTTAACTAATTAAATTAAATTAATTAGCCAAGTTTATTATTATTACACCTTAATGAATGAAGTGAGAAGAGAATGATGAGTCTCACTATCCCACATGGAAAAGAAGGAGAAAGTGGAGCTACAAAAGTGTTATAAAAAGGGGCACCTAGCTTTCATTGTGGAAAGGCTTTGTAGGAATGGGCATAGAGTAATATATGGGCCCAATAATTAAAATTAGTCCAAATTTTTTACAAAGATCCGTGAATGATCCGATTAGGATCCGCGTGTGATCCAATTAGGATCCGCATGTGATCCAAATAGGATCCGCGAGACCCTTCTAGAAGGTTCGAGAAGGATCTGTTTTGCCCGCCCGAATTTGAATAAAGGGGTGTGTTTGGTCGGTTTTTTGAACCGAATGGGTGGCACCCATTCGGACCAAACCATTGTTTGGTTTAAATCCGAACCATTGTGACCCCCCAACAAGTTCTTTCAATTGCTATAAATAGGAGAGGAATCTGGCCAATTCCTCACACCATTTTTTCAGCAATTAAGTATAAATTATTCTCTACTGCTCAAGTTAAATATTTTTAGTCAAAGTTCTATTTGTTCCAACTCGCTCGTGTCCTTTTTGTTCGTGCAAAACAACAAGGATCAAGATTGTTGTATCCTGGGAGACTAATGAGGAGTACTGATCGCACCGTAGACAGCCTCGAAAGTATTGTCTTAAGGAAACTGCATCCGCAACCTCAGTCCTTTCCATTTCATTTCTTTTCCGGTTATTAATTAGTGAATTAATTTAACTTTCATATTTGCAAATTAAAATTATTTCTAAAAGCCGTGAGATTAAGTTATTCAAAATAAATTTGGTCACTTATTTGCAAAATAAATCCAACTTCAATTCAAAATTTTCATATACTGTTTTTGCTATTTTGTTCTATATACATATATACAGTACTTACGTAAGTAATATATTTACTTATGATACTTTGATTATTTTATTCAAGTAAATTCATTTCAATTACTTAAAACTTATTCAAATAAAGTTGTTGTATTATATAAAATACAAGTTGAAATACCAATTTTTATTTAAATACTCTTCTGTTCCAATTTATGTTTTATTTGAAAAATCTTGAATATAGTAATATAAATATACTATATTAGTTAAATAAACTATATTTAATTAAAATTATAGTTTATACTTAATTATCTTTATACACTACAAGAAATATAAATTGAGTATATTTCTATTACACAGATTGTTAAACACTAACAATTATTAAAGTAAATATGTATATATAGTGGATTCTTTTGAGACTATAACGAGGTATCATATGTAATTAAAATATCTCGTGGGATTTATTTTTGTCAAACTTCATCTCCCCATTTTTGTATAACGTCATATATTTTCTCGTGAATAATGTAAATTTTAAGTTTAAATGTTTGATAGATTTTTTTTTTTGGTATAAGTTTAGCCCTGAACAAAAATCCTGGATCCGCCCCCGACCAATAACTGTGCATCTGCGTAATATCAGCTATCTCCATATGTTATAGAATGTGATATGTGCATATATGCTTTTCAATCTCAGATTATCCCTAAGATTTTGGTTTATTTACATTTTTGGACCGTATTTGTCTACTATTTGCTGCTTCAATTTTCAAATGGAAGTAATTGTTGCTGAATCTGGAATTGGAAATTCTAAGTTATGTTTGCTTTTTCATTTATGTTTCTGTAAGATATTTTGCCCTTCTGGAATAATAGATATTTTTGGAAAATGAAAGAATTATTTCATAAAAAGAGTGGGAATTTGAAGAGTGGGCCGTATTGCTTATTTTTTCAACGGAAAAAACCAAGAGTGAGCCTAAATAATGTATTTACATCTTCTCATCTACATTATATATGATCTTACAAGTATCTTTTCATCTACATTTGAATAGCAAAAAAAGAGCACGAGTTCCCTATCTGCTAAAGAATGGATATCAGTGATGTGAGTATCCTATTTAATAAATAACTTATTTAGATACAATAAGTTTTTGCAATGAGTAAGAAGAATTATTCACATTTTGGCAAATTGTGAACCTCTGTGCTATAAAAGAGAAGAAAAAGCACCAAAACTTGTGGTACCTACCGACTATGTACTCGGTATGTGAGATATAGAAAAATCAATTGCCATATTATGATTTAGTTTTGTTGCTAATGACATAAATGTGTTATGTTTCATGTAGCAAGCTATCCTAAATAACATGGAGCCACTGAACTATTTTATACATCATGTCGGGGACATGAAATCTTGTGATAAGGTGATGCTTCTCCGAACATTTTTGTTTCAATATGAACCACCTTTATGTATAGTTAGAATCTAAAAGCACTTTCCGATTATACGTTTGTAGGTGTTTATTCCAATAAATGAGAACAATAATTATTGATATGCTTTGTAATAGATATTATATATATATATATAATATTAACATGAACCTATAAATGGTGTTTATTCCGATTAAAAGAACTTTATGTTATATGTTTTAACTTCTATGTTGATAATTAATTGCTCTTTTGGCCTAGTAACTTTCTTTCCATTTCATGGAGATTTAATTGATTTCTCTATTTTGGCCAATTTTTTTAACCTCTTTGTAGAGATTTATTGCTTTTTTTGGTCCAGTGATTAACTTTCTTTTTTTTTTTTTATCTATTTTTGATATATATATATATATATATTTATTTATTTATTTTTAAAAATATTCAGTTGACATAAACTCATCTACTCATGTACTAATGTATTTAATTTTTCATTTCATCCTAAAATTTATCTAGTTTTTCCTTTTTAAAGTATTCATTAATTGACGTTTCACATGAATTTTGCCTTTGTGCAGGCTTCAAGTTCCTTAGTGGATATAATTTTATTGAATTATGAAATCATAATTATACTATAATTACAGAAGTCATAGTATAATTTTAACAGTATATTATACATATTAGTGGGACATTCGACATTTATATGTCTTGATTGAACAACATTTATTTATTTTTTATTCAGCTAGATTGCATCTTAAACATCTGTTTTGAGTGTTTAAAAATTCATATTCTTGAAATATTGAAAGTATATTTTTTCACTTGTTCTTGAATAAAATTATAGTATTACTTTATCATAAGTTAATTTTTGTTATTTTATCAAAATATTGAAAAAATACCAAGGTTTTGTTACCAAAAAATCTTTGGCCCCCAACGAAAGTAGTCTAGGTCCACCCCTGAAAGGAAGGCACAGTGAGACACACCTGAATGCATTCAAACAAGTGGTATTTGTAAATGTTGTTGGGAAATTATGGGTATAAGTTGGATAGTTTCACAATTGAACCCGCCTTGTGGAGTTAGATTCTGCACAAGAGCGCTTTTATGTGATGAAGACAACCTAGTTCGAAGGGATATTCTTGAAGAGATAATTTGTGAACATATTATTCCGAGAAGCTTAATTTTAAGGAAGAGGCTGTTGAGAGTGACATGCATGAACTGGAGGATGCCATTCATGAATCGGAGGATTTTGTGCTTGGTATATTCTTCTTCTTTAAAAACCATCTTCTTTATTTAATTTTCTAAATTCAAGGATAATAATATTGTGGGTCTTCTCAATATTATTGAAAGGAATAGGTAATGCCTTTCACCAAGAAGAAAGAAATTCGAAGTAGCCATCAAAAATATTTTCGACATGGTAAAAGTGAAAGAAAGCCAAATTCCAAGTTACTATCTCCAAGGGTGCATATGGTACGGTTCTGCGGTATTTTTAATAAAATACCAGAAACAGAATTAGAAAGAAAAATAAACAATCTGCAAAAATATTGGTTTTGTTGATTTAAGATAAAACTTATTAGATTTTCTAATTGTGGTTGGTTCTGTTGATTTCAGAAAAATCTTCTTAGATTTTCTATATGTCAAATTCATCATAAATTTATATGTCGGGGAAAATGCAAAATACTTCCCTGTGTTATGATAAACCAGCAAGAAATTATCCCGTGAAATTTTTATTGCACCAAACTTCCTTGTGTTTTAAAAAACCCTGCAAAAAACTCCCAATTTGTAAAAAAATAGGTCGTTTTGAATCGACATATTATTTCTTGAAAAACGACGATCCAAAACGACCTATTTTTTACAAATTGGGTGTTTTTTGCAGGGTTTTTTAAAACACAAGGAAGTTTGGTGCAATAAAAATTTCATAGAGTAGTTTCTTGCAGGTTTAGCATAACATAAGGGAGTATTTTGCATTTACCCCTTATAGGTGTGTGTGGATGGGTTTTGGCCCGGTCTCGTGAGACCGAGCCAAAACCCTTTCAAATGAGTTTTCGTCAAACCCATAAAACCATCAAAAACCTATTCAGAAACTCACACTCAAACTCTTCAAATCTATAAAACATTAATTTGACACCTACCACTACTTTTTCTCTCAAATCTCACTAAAAAAGACATTGATTTGACACATATCACCTACTTTTTCCCCTAAACCCCAACATCCAAACCCAATCTAAGTGGAGTTTCAACTTATTCAAACCAAAAAACCCAAGAGCCAAAACCCATCCAAATGAAGTCTCAAAGGTTTCATCGAAACCACCCAAACCAATTTTTTTAAACCGAGACCCGCGAAACCGAGTCAAAATCCATTCAAATAGACCCTATATGTCTAGGTCTTGGTCTAGAGCCAAAACTTTAATTTAGAGAAATTATATTGATATTTGAAGTTTGTCACAGGAGGCGAAACTAACGTTTCACACAAGTTTCAAAAGACTTTTCCAAATACTTGGACAAAATAATTTACACCCAAACCAAACAAATTTGACATAAACAATTCTATACAAGGATTATAATTTCAATTACCGTGGCTAATTTAACCAAGAAATTGTAATTTACACCACACAAATAGTACCTTAAAAAAACACTACTGCATCCGCATCTACATAAAGCGTTTCCAGGACTTCTGATCTTAAGATCATTATAAGATTTCCAATTAATCTTTTTTCTATAATTGGTTCTTGCAAAAAAGTTACAATTTTTCAATTTAAATTTAATAATGTGAATACGAGTTAAAATTTTACTAAAAAACTAATGGAAGTTAAGACTTTCTTAGATTTGGTAATCTCATAGAGGAAATATAATTAAATAGTTCGCTAACTGGATTTTGTGTATCAAGAAAACTTCTGAATAGTAAGTTTTATTTCGTCAAGGATAAGAATTGTAGGTGAGTTTGGCCTTGCGATTCGAAAAACAATTATAAGAGAATTAATTTTACTAAAATTAATTATGGTAATAATTGATTATAATAAAAATTAATTATAGAATAATAGCTTTTGTAAAAGTAACACTTTAGTTGCTTCTAAGATAAGTTGATTTTTTGCTTCTCGAGATTCCAAAAATGATTATGATCTTGAGGGCCAAACATCATGAAAATCACAATTAAACATAACTAATTTTTATAATCAGGACCAAATACTTCAAAAATCACAATAGAAATGTAAAAGTGATTTAAGAGCTCAAATCACTAGGCCAAACTCACCCTTGGATAGAACATAGAGGTCTTCTATAAACAATGAAAACACTTCAAAAATTACAATAGAAGTAATTTTTATAATCAGGACCAAACACTTCAAAAATCACAATAAAAATATAAAAGTGATTTAAGAGCTCAAATCACCGTGTCAAACTCACCCTTGGATATAACATGTAAACAATGAAAACGGGGAAAGAGAAATTTTGAGCTTAAACTTCTTCACATTCCCGCTTCTGTCCTAAAGGCATTATAATTGGGCCGATATTTTGACATTGAGCAAATTAGGACAAAAAAATAGGCCCGCTGGAACCATTTTGGCCCAGCATTAGTTAATTTTCAGCTTTAATATTTTTCTCGAATTTATTTGTCTTCTTTTCATAGTTTTATATTTGAAGAAAAGTATGAAATTATTTTACCTTATTTTCAGATTCAATTATTTTGTTTGTAGAAATACTTTTTTTACTGAATAAACCACCTTTCAAAATTATTAATATTTTTTAAATCCTTTTTATTGTATAATATTCTTCTTTTTCAGAAATTATTCAAATAATTCTTCTACTTCCCAAACTTATTTATTATTTCTACCGTATGGACAGGAAAAAAATTGGAATTTAGGGGAAGAATCACCTTAATTTGGAAGAGGAGGATGGTTAATTGCTACGTCTGATTTTAGGCTAGATTATTTTGTTAATAACAGAAAATCGAGTTCAAATCGTTGGAAAAAAGCGAAAATTTTGAACTTAAACAAATTTAGAAAAAAGAGGGTCTTCTATATATGTGAGGGAAAACTCGAGCAGATATATGATTTTGATCTTAAACAGACGATTGACATTCCAGCTCTTTTTATAAAGGTATTATCATTGGGCCGGTATTTGTAATTTAGCAAATTGGGCCAAATAAAAAGGCCCCGTTTGGGAGTATTTTGACCCAACATTTTTTAATTTTCGGCTTTTATCTTATTCTCGAATTTATTTATTTTCTTTTCAAAGTATAATATTTAAAGAAACATATGAAATTATTTTATCTGAAATAGATTTAATTATTTTGTTTTCTAGAAAAAAAATTTATTGAACAAGTCACCTTTTAAAATTATTAATTATTTTTTAAATCCTTTTTGTTTTGTAAAATTCTTCCTTTTCAAAAATTATTCAATTCTTCTATTCCCAAAAATATTTATTATTTCTATTATTTGTTTAATTTGATTTTAGAAATTGAAATGTTTACATTAACAACGCGTGAATTGCTTGACTCGACAGACAGACTCTGTAAAGAATGCTTGGCTCGACAGAGAAAGCACATGTGTACTAAAGTATAAATTAAAGCATCAATTTTTTTAAAGAGAATTAAACTGATAAAGAATCTATCACATACATTAGAATCTATCTAATATTACATCATAAATTAGAAGAAAAATCACATTAGTGCAAATTGAACCTTTATTTTTTATAAGTGTGCAAATTGAACCTAGTACTTCTAAGTCTTATGCCTCGGTCTTACCACTAGACTGGTGTAGGGCTGAGCAAACGGTACGAATCGGACCGAACCGAACCGAAGTTCGGTCCCAGAAAAACATGGACCGTTTACCGGATCGAAATAGTAGGTCCGGTTAGGTACAAAACCCGAATGGTCCGGTTCGGTCCATGATTTCTCGATTTTTAAAATTTTCCGGTTTTTTATCGTAAAATTTAATGGTTTGATCCGGTTCGGTTCGGTTCGGTCCGAAAAAACAACCAATTTTTTCGGTTCGGTCCAAAAAAATAAACAAACAATCAAAATTTTCACGGTTCGATCATATTTCTTGTAAGAATCGGTCAGAACCGGTATGAACCGAATCGAACTGGACCTTCGGTTCCTAGTCGGTTCGGTAATTGGTCCGAACCGAATCATTCGGTCTAGTCCGGTTCGTTCGGTTTACCGAACCGGGCTCAGCCCTAGATTGGTGGTTAGTCAATATGTATGATTTAGTAATAGAAAGCCCGCATTTGAGACAAACGTTAAGAAGCTTATTACTTTGTAAAAAAAAAAGGAAAAGAAACTAATTTAGAAAAAGAAGGTGTTCTCATATTTAGAAAACGTGGAAGAAGATTACAATTCTGAGCTTGAATAGATTTAGAACACGGGGTCTTCTATGCTTCGGAAAACTCGGAAATAGAGATGATTTTGAGCTCAATCAAAGGATCGACAATTCCGGTTTTTAAGCCAAGTAAGCAGCACGGGAGCAAGCAAGAGAGAGCAAAAAAAACGAGGCCGGGCCTCGCCCTAAACGAATGAGGAGAGGGGTATCCGCACAGCAAACATATCAGGAAACTGAGTAGGAGCTGTCCTGATCTCACCCCAAGGGTTCACTCCTGAATTCTGCGAGGAGAAGTTTTTCGATGCTTATCGAAGCACTCCATCTTTGAGGAGTTTTTCAGTTTCTTCTTTCAGGGTAGTTACATTCCTCATCAGTCAATTCGAGTGCCATAGCCCCAACCTTGCCTCACCCTGAGATGAGAGGGAAGGTCTTTTTTTACTCGAATCCTGGACCTGATCTTTAATCCTACACCGGTTAGGGAGAAATTCTGCTCATTATTCCCTTCCCTTGCTTGATTCACGATCCTTGCAGCTGAATTAATCCCCCCTGTGTCGGGACCTGAACCGTGGTGCTGCTCTTCTGATCTAGATAGTTATTGGGATTGTTTGACACAGCTTTGATGAATAAAAGAAAAATTGGTAGACATTCTCATAGGTGAAGCAAATCAAACCTATTTTCAGACTGGGAATAAAACTCAACGTTGCGAGCTCCAAAAGTGATCCTGGAAGGCCCACGGGTAAACATTCGAATTCAAGATTGTCGGTCCGTTAGTGCAGTTGGTGGGAATACCCGCCCCGAGCGATCCTATCATATCATCAAATTCAGGTCCTTAACCGGGAATCTTTTTGAACGGTGCGACTTCATAAAAAGCAATCAAAGATAAGATCGAAGAGAGAGAGCGCGTTTGGTTCAATTTCACTCTGAACAATGTCCTTCTCTCTTCTTCTTAGGTTGCACTCCTCCCACGTGTGCATGTCTTTTAAAGGGAGGTACCCCTTTTAGGAAAGGCCCTTTGATGGCAGGCATTCTGCGTCCGTCAGCAGTGATAAGCTAGAGGAGATTACTGATATTGTGGGGACTAATTTCATGACAGGCCGGAAATTCTCAGCTATATGGGGGCTTGGATGGTGAGCAAAAAGAATTGATCAAGAAGTTGGTCGGTTTGCTAGATCTGTAGTGGCATTCCTAGTAGCAGTCGGTCGGAGATCCGATAGCTGCAGAAGAAGGTGGACGTAGGAGATTCAAACCCCTCCGGTGTGTAATCGACATCTTGCTAGCTATAACTCGGTCGAATAAGAATCATTGATGGCTGGGGAGATTCTCCACCTTGGGCGGCCTCTCTCGCAATAATGTTTTAATTGAGAGGCTACGAGCCTAGGAAGACTGCTGCGGCGATAACTCAAACCCCCGTTCTAAGAAGAAGAATTCATGAGACGGGACGGACGGTCAGAGGCCGCAGCGGGACTACCACTTGGGATGGGAATGGCTCAGCCCACATGCGTGAGTGAAGGTGTTCCTTCCGGTGGGCATGACGAAGCGTCGGGCATCAAAGCTACCGGAGAAAAGCATAAAATAGCATCAAATCCTGTCCAGTTGCAAGAAAACCAAAAGAGACGGTTCCGACCTTGAGGTTGTTCGTTCTAACGATAGGCTCCAAGCGCGATTCTGATTCTAAATTAGGTTTTCTGTTATGGAATGAATCTGTTCTAAAGAAAGACCTGCCTATACTGAAGAGGGGCTGGTTCACGGTATTCATTCATGGCGCTCGGCCGGTGCTCCTTTCTCATCTCAAACCAGAACAACTGTCTCACGACGTTCTAAACCCAACTCACGTCGCGCGCTTATCTGGCTCTTCCCCCTCAACTACGGCTCGACATGAAACCCTCGGCCGACCCGGGTTTCACGAGCGTTGGCGGGTTCTGGAGTGCCTGTCAAGGGCGCTAGCGCATACCCCGGGGTGATCATCACCACCTGCACCTCACTACCAAGCCACCTACTTGAGAAGCTAGTCGCCAGAAAGAAGCGACGAGGAAGCGAAGGGATTGAGTTTGATCTTATTTTTTCTTCCACTTGTCCATACGAGCTTGGATCTCAGTCATCAGTCTCTTGGATTTCGGCCCGGAAATAGAGAGAACCAAACCCCCTTCTGATCCATTCATTTCTGCAAGTAGGGAGGATCCAGAGCTAAGCCCCCTCCCATTCGAGGCCGGGTGGCCTCGCCCCACAAGCACCCAACCTATGAAGGGAACTTACGGCTCCATACTGGAAATGGCTTGTTTGAGACCTCATTTTTTCATGACCTGGAGAGGAGGCTCTATCCTTCCTTTCTCTCTCTTGGGATGGACTCCTTCCGTGAATTCTTCTTCTTAGCACGGGGGTTTGAGTTATCGCCGCAGCAGTCTTCCAGCCATGCAACACCTGTATGAAAGTAAGTACCATCCCGTTAAGGACAGTAGGTTCCCATCGGGACCTATCTTTCTTGTGAGTATATTGTATTGAAGACTTGACCGCATTTGGTAACAAAAGAATACTCAAAATAAAGGCAGGCCTTACCATACCAGGCCCAATCGCGGCAGCAATCCAATAGATTTGGCCCGTTGATGTAAGAACAAGAGGAGCCCACCTTGTCCAAGCCAGAAAATAGTGGAATAGAGAGGAGGACTTCCTGGGATATTTCTTGATCGAAGGATCTACATGAAGCTTAAAATACAGCTAGCTTAGGCGAAAGACTCTCCTTTCCGCTAGAAGAGTGGACTACGTGAAGGTTTGGTTCACTGGTATCTTAATAGTCCAACGGTAGAAACACTATAAAGGGGCAACCCAAAGTAGGAATGCTATTCGGGGAAGAGACAGGTCCACCACAGACAAGCATGAAGTGAAGGGGCGCGCTTTTATAAAAATATTATCTTTGGGCTGATATTTGAAATTGAACCAATTGGGCCGTTAACATTTTGGCCCAACATCATTTAAAATTTCAGATTTTCATAGTTTTATATTCAAAGAAAATTATGAAATTAATTTACCTTTTTCAGATTTATTTATTTTTATTTTAGTTTCTAGAAACGCATTTTTTTTATTGTAACTCACTTTCAAAATTATTAATTATCTTTTAAATCCTCTTTATTTTATATAATTAATTTTCTATTTCCGAATTTATTTATTATTTGTATTATATATACATATATTAATTATTTCATTTAATTATATTTTAGAAACTGAAATGATATCACTAACAACGAGTGAAAATTGCTTGGCTCGACGAAAGGAGAAATTATTTAGTACAACCGCTGCACCACGTCATTAAGTACACGTGGTGCAACTCACCAATACACTTGGGACATGTAGATTGATAATCCACATCACCCATGTTCTGGCAATGTGAACACAATTTTCTGAATCCTTATTTTTTTGGAATATGACTAGAATATGGGGTGATGTGGATTATCAATCCATATGTCCCAAGTGTATTGGTGTGGGGTGATGTGGATTATCAATCCACATGTCCCAAGTGTATTGGTGGGCTGCACCACGTGTACTTGATGATATGGTGCAGCAGTTGTACTAAATAATCTCTCCGACGGAAGGCAGACTTTGCAGAGAAAATATACGCATTCTTAAAGTAGAAATTAAAATAGCAATTTATTAGAGAGAATTAAAGCATCAGTTGGCCAGCCCGACTCACTATCCAAAATAAATAATATATAATGACTTTTTCACATCGTTCTCAGTGGTGTAGATTGCAAAAGCGTGTAGAAATTTTTTTTTTCAGTTTACTAATATGATTATTTTATTTTTGAAATAATTATAAAAGGTGAGTTAATTAATAAAAAAATATTTCTAGAGAATAAAATAATTAAATTTGAATACAAGATAAAATAATTTCAGATAAGAGTGTGTTTCCTTCTATTTATTGAACAAAACTAGAATGATAGATATTACGACGATCATGGTGTCATGTATCCGGACCGGATGTAGACATGGGTTACGATTCTTGAAAAATAATATAACTCGCCAAATTTACTACTCGATGACCATTCGAACCCTCGAGTTTGGGTTGACGACATACACTTTGAATTAATTTATTTCTGTAATCAAACTTCCGACATTCATACAAAAACGACAACAATTGCATATTGAAAAGCAAAAAAGTAAAACATAACAAAGGCCAAAAGAACTAAAAACTTCATCAATTTAATTTTTTGCGCATTATCTTTTAATTTCCAGAATACTTCTTCGGACTTCGTTGTCTTCGTCAAGTAAAAGACTTATTGCTAGGGATCGGTGCTCCTCGGCAAAATCAAACTTCTAAAACATATACGAAATCAATTTAATCCACAAAGCAAATAGCACATCAGTCAACGACTCAACTATAAATGGATTCATTCATTCTTAATGCACAAAACAAAAAAAACGTACGAGATATTTCATAATTTCCAAATTTCGGAGGTTCTGCATGGACTTGATAACTCAAACTCCACAATCATATTTATTACCTAGATGTGGAGTCCACGAGACGGGTTCAATTGCGAAAGCATCCAAATTATGTGTATAATCTAAAGTGCTTTGTAAATTGTGTGTGGCTGAAATGAACCTATAACATGATAAACGACCATTCTTAAGTCAAAAAATTTCCAAACAACATTAGCATACCACTGAGAGTTTATTGTAATAAACATAGCACATTTTAAACTGCTTTCAGGCGTTTGTCATTGTAGCTTTTTTAGTCAATCCAGTGTGAATCGAGTATGAGTACTCTTTGTGTTTTGAATTCAAGGACAAAAGCATACCAATGAGTATTCGTGTCATTCATTGGAACAAATATCTACAAATATATAATAGAAAAGTGTTCATTAGAGAATTTCACTTTTGGTATCACAAGTAACCCTACTTTAAGGTTGCGGTACCATAACTTTAAAAACATAAATATTTGGTACCACAATTTAACTGCCCTAGACATAGTTGGTACTTCCGTCAATTTTAGACGAAAAATTGATGGAAAATTTACAGAATTGGTCTTATAATTATAGATTGTTTCCAATCTTTGCCCCACATATTTTATGGCAAGCAAATTTACCCCACAATTCACAAGTTTGAAGAATTTTAATCCCAACTGCAAGTATAAATAATTATAAATCCTATTTATAATTTTTTTATGTTATACTCGTTAAATCTCATACACTACATAGATTTTATATATATATATTATATATAAACTAAATAATATTTCATATAAAATCCAAAATTAAAACAATTAAATTAATTAGATTTTTAAAATTTCGGAAAATAAAATCTTTTAAACTAATTACATTTTACATTTAACACATATAAGTTAAATAATATTTTCTATAAAATTTGAAAATAAATATCAATTAAACTTATTAAATTTTTTAAATTGAAAGAAATCATTTAAAGTAATTAGATAAAAATATACACAAATTAAATAATATTTATTATAAAACTTGGAAAAAGAAAATAATAATAGTTCTAATTATTAAATTTATTATAATTAAAAAAACACTAAATCTAATTAGTTTAACAGATTTTTTTTTTAAATTTAAAAATATATTTATTTTTGAAATTTATATAATATAATAATTTATATTTATATTTATTATATATAAAAGATTATTTTTCGAAATTAAAAAATTCTAAAAATTTTAATTTATATTTGATTAGATTTCATATAAAATATTATTTAGTTTACTTATATTATTATTCTAATTAGTTTAGGAAATTTAATAATGACAATATGTAAAATTTTATAAAACTTCAGAACTTTGGGGTAAATTTATCAGCTAGGAAATATGTGGGACAAATATTGACAACAATCTACAACTACATGACTAATTATGCAAATTTCCCATCAACTTTCCGTCCGAAATTAAATTTTTTGTCCAAAAATTGACGGAAGTACAAAATGTGTCGAGGACATTTAACATGTGGTACCAAATGTATATATTTTTAAAGTATGGTATCGTAACCTTAAAGCAGGGTTATTTATGGCACCAAAAATGAAATTCTCTCGTAAATAAAGTGTTCGTTAAAATCATACCTAAATAAAAATGTTCAGAGAAGCATCACCTAATCAGAAAATTTAATTTTAATTTTACATTTTCCAAAGAATGAGTTGGCATAGGGCTGTCTTTCCTTTCTAAGATAGCTTGCTACAAGAACCATAAACACATTTATGTTGACAAAGTAAATTATAATATGGCAATTGATTTTGTTATATCTCGCATACCGAGTAGTAAGTTATCAAGTACAAGTTCGCTGTAAATTTTGTTTGGCTTGTCTCGTTGTGCAATTGACTAGATGTAAATAAAATAAGTACGGACGTGCCAACGTTTGTGCATGCAAACTTATCACGCCTACAACTGTTAGGGTAGTGCCTAGCAAGCCAATTAATGACTTGTAATCTACTCTTGTAAAAACAATCTGGTTTTGATTAATAATATTTTATTGTCCATATTCATTAATTGTAATCAATCAACAATTAGATGAAGTCCTTAGATCACAAATGACTATGGGGCATGGCATCGATCCAATCATGGAATAAGCCTCTAAGGTCGTGATCTAAAATTGTTCTGAGTCATAGAACCCATTGAGACAGGACATCGATGGGATCGGATAGACTCACACAAATATACATGTTCCAATAGTTGGAAGGCGTTGTGTTTCCATGGATGCCGGTATGTGGATACCAGTGTATACGAGTGGGTGGTTTGTTGTAGAACAAATGCACCGAACACCCCACCGAGAGAATCTTGTCTTGGAGGCATAAAATGCACATCGGTGACAAAGTATTCTCTCATTTATGCTAGTGTGCGGATATTAGTCCTTCGACTTGAGATGGTTAGAGTAATCTCATGTGTGGGTGCTTATACTTTGACGTATTTACCGACCACTTACTAGCGGGTCTATGTGGTTTTACGTTGGGTATAGGTAGTCGTACATGGAGATTGATGACATCAATATAGGATTCATTGACTCGATGTGAGGAGTCGAGCGAATCTCCTATGTGTTCTAAAGTATTAGATTCTTGATAAAATGTGACAATTGGAAAGGAGTTTCCAAAATTGTGGTCACAAGGGAATCTAATTATGAATAAGATACATAGAATCGAGGTATTATGGGAAACCCGATCAACTACCATATCCCAGGCTTTGATCGGGAGTTGGTCAATGAAAGGACCGTACGTACATGGAAAACATAAAAGCAAAGGTTCACACGAACAACATTCACCTATTAAGTAGGCTACATGGGCTTGTGGCTAGACATCGACTATGGAGTGTGGGTACCCATGGACTAATAGAGATTAGTTCTAAGGTGGTCAATTAAATTTGTTTAATTGACCGGAATAATTATTGTAATTATTCACTAATTAAATCACAAAGTGTTGTGAGCCCACGGCTAGCTAACGGTGAACCTAAGGGGTCACACATAATATTCACAAGATGCAACCAGAATATTGAATTCATTATTTAAAAGTAAAACGATGTTGTTAAAAGAGTTTAACAAAGATTGGAAGAAATTAATTAATTAGATTAATTAATTAAGACTTGATTAGTTAAGCAAATGAGTTTACTTAACTAAACCATTGATCAATGAAATATTAAGAGGAAGAATAAGATTAATTAGTCGGACTAATTAATTAAGAGAAGCTTGTAGGAGAAGCTAACTACAAAGCTTCTGAGAGAAGCTAAGTAGAAATCTTCTTGGAGAAGTTAACTACAAACCTTCTGAGAGAAGCTAAGTAGATAGCTTCCATGAGAAGTGATGAGGGGTAATTCGGATCCCCTGTCTTTCTAGGCTCAACGCAGTTCGAGTAGCACCGAATCCTGTCCCCAGGAACCAAGAGGCGAACCAAAGCCTGAAATTGATTGTTCCGAGCACGTAAGAGAACCGGAGATCAAAGGACACTGTTGGGCCGAGCCCAGGCCCAAGCCCTTCAAATCAACTATAAATACTCCATGCATTTATTACACCAGACACAACTTCCCAGGTGCACTAGCTCTGAGACTGCTGCTCGGACTCATTCGGGAATACTAATATAGGCTTTCTCATATGTATTTCGCTCTCTAGCTTGTACGGCATCCAATAATGCTCGAATAGGACCCTGAATACTTGTATATTTGTACCCAGATAATTCGAATACAATTATTATTGGTCTTCGCTTTCATTTTAATATTGATATTATTACACTACAATCCACCCTTGATCGAACACACGAAAACACGTAAGATCAATTGGCGCCCACCGTGGGGCCTTATTCGAGTATTAGATCGAAATATGCCTACTACGAGGAGAAATACGTATGTTAGCTGGAAGCTTTACTGATCTGAAATTCTGTTACTCACTGTCCAAGGCGATCCTCCGACCATTGGGGCGTTCGTCATTTCAAGGACGAAGAAATAAGACTTATACGATAGTTCTCCAAGCTTAAGGATAATGACCAAATCTATGATTGCACAACTCATTTATTTCTTCGATGGATTTATTTTCCACGGAGAATCCATGTGCAGAGGCGAATAAGAAGTTCAGCAGATATCGTCCACAACAGATTAACGTAGAATTAATTCCACCCACTCGATCGCCGGTTAACGTCAAAGGCTTAGAAAATCTACGGAGGTGCAGCTTGTTAACGATCGGAATTTATTCTTCCGATCATCATATTTATCAACTTCAAAGATAAATTGTTCGAATCGGTTATTCAAGAGATCGATTGCATAATCTGTATTAATTGTTTATCGACTATTTCTATTTTTCTCAAATCGGTTGGGATAAGTTGAATATTTGAACAACAGCAACTAAGTATGTAAACTCTCAAGGTAATGGACGAATATCCGACCGCGAAAAAGAAATTGAATAGTAAAATTCGATCAGAGAACAAAGCTTATTTATTAACATTCTACAAACAAGTTACAAAACCAAGCCTCGAATATAATATCAGAATTCGAGCTCAAGAAATGCAGTACAATCACTCCTACCCTATTACAAATTCTAGGAGGTAATTCTATCTTGTTACGTACTCGGTCTTCGTTCCCAAGATCGCTCCAGATGCAGAACTCAGCAGCAAGCTTTATTGGCGATCACTCGCCACCTGTCGCACAGCCGTCTTCGAACAGAATAAAAGCCGGCTCGCAGCTCCGCTCCAAGGCTTCAGGCCGACCTTAGGTCTTCATCTGTTAACAATGATTGAAACACTCAATCATTATTAACAGATTAATCCGAACAGGAGCAGCAGAGGGTTATCTCAGCGGAGGCACTCCAAGGGAACTCGAGGGAACTATTCTGTAAGAAAGCCCTCGAGGAAGCTGATGCCTCAGTTTTAAAGAACTCCGCTCGGAGTAACCGGCTGCCCGATCAGGTACTGCGCCTGAATACCAGAATTCTAACCCGCACCAGACAAGATATGTCTGGGAAAACAGGTTGCCTGCCGGTATTCTAGGCGCATTTTCTTTTGCCTGTCGATATTCTAAGCGAAAAAGCTTATGCTAAAGGAGCTAAGGTCGAAAAACAGGGTTCTGAGTCTAATCTCAAACTCCTTTATCTTGGAAAAAGTACGAATCAAATCTAAAACTCGACCCATGGTGATCGGAGGAAGCATAAGGAAAAAGCGAGAAGTATTGTATACACGAAGGGACCTATTTATAGTGGTAAGGGATTTTAAATCAACGGCCCAGATAACAGGCTACGAGCGGTTTGATGTCCGTATTAAATGGAATGACCGTTACATTTCCCGAGAAATAGGGCCCTGTTTGGTAACGAAGGACACGCGATTCAGTGGGGGGCATAGAAGAATTATGACATTCTAAATATTGAACCGTTATGACGTATTCATAACATTATTGTTGAAGGATGGCATGTCGGATTCATATTCAGTTTATTCAGATGCCAACTTAGAAAAACTATAATCGGTTCAGTCGAACAGAACTCTCGACCTGGAAGTTATGCAATTATGGAAATTCAGCAGTGATAAAAATTTATGGCATCGTTTTCCTTATCAATTTCAGGTCCGCTAAAATATTTATCTATTACAGGCAAGTGGTATTTGAATTTTTCTTGATCGATATTAGAAAATCAAGATGGAATTATGGAAGATAAACATTTATCCAGTTATGTTTGATATTATCAACAAAACGAAGAGAAAATGTATTTATATTATCTCGAAAAAATACGAGATGTGGGAAATACATATCGAGCGTAGCACAAGCCTTTACATTACATCAGTACGTTATTACAATCCTATGAAATTCTCGGTCTCCCATCCTATCGTTTACTCGGGATAATTTAGCTCCGAGCGCGGAATATCCTTTGGACTCGCAGGCTTTTAACGTTATTTGCAATCTTCCGAAGACAGAGGGGTGAACGCACGGTTTATCAAACGGCAGTATTCTCCGGCATTCTCTTCCCAGCACGTCTTCCTAAATGCATTGTAGCAACAGGTCCATGGGCCTGGCTTATTGGCTTTCCAGATGGAAATCGCATTTGCCTGTCGATATTCTAAGCGTGGTTGCTGTAATTTTTCTTCCGCTCGAAGATTGTTCCGCTTAAAAATTGTTCGAAGTCCGAACTCAAGCAGTTGAATTAATCGAATAATCATCTGGACCACCATGATCAGATAGATAAATTTTCGATGCAACGAATGAGATAATTTCAACAATATGCCAGCTTTTTATAGCCGAAAACAGAAAAGAATCCAACGGCGTATAATTCGCAAAATGAATGGGCAAGATTTGTCGACCGTTGCGATTCCCAGTAAAACAGGAACCGTTTGGGAAAAGATGAAAACTGATCAAAAATTGGAAACGTTCACAACAGTAAAAAAAAACACGATGTATTAGGTCGAACGAAGTAAGAACCTCGCAAGGGATACTCTCTATAAAGTTAGAGAAATTATTTAACTAAGTCGTAGGCCAATTTGCTATCTGTTATCCATCTGGTTACTTTCCATCTATTATCTCAATCACGGAAGACATTTGTCTCATCAGAAGTTATTTCGATCAAAATCGTATATTCAGTTGGATTTCGCTTCACCAATATACCTATTTACTCGTCGTATATTAATATTATCAATCTCTACTCATCTATTATCCTGGAACTCTCGATCTACATTCGTATATTATTCAGTCTCTATTTATCTCCGTTTATTATAAAGGGTGAAAGTTGTTGCTACGACCCTCGAAAACCGACCAAGGGTGAAAGACGTTGCAACGCCACTTGGATCGAAAAATAAAAATGGGTGACGACCCTCGGGCTAAAAATGCTCTGATACGACTAAGGGTGAAAGCCGTTGCTATGCCCCTTAGATCGAAATTATTAATGGGTGAAAGCCTCTGCTATGACCCAAGGGCTAAAAATGCTCTGATACGACTAAGGGTGAAAGCCGTTGCTATGCCCCTTAGATTGAAATTATTAATGGGTGAAAGCCTCTGCTACGACCCTCGAGCTAAAAATGCTCTGATACGACTAAGGGTGAAAGCCGTTGCTATGCCCCTTAGATCGAAATTATTAATGGGTGAAAGCCTCTGCTACGACCCTCGAGCTAAAAATGCTCTGATACGACTAAGGGTGAAAGCCGTTGCTATGCCCCTTAGATCGAAATTATTAATGGGTGAAAGCCTCTGCTACGACCCTCGAGCTAAAAATGCTCTGATACGACTAAGGGTGAAAGCCGTTGCTATGCCCCTTAGATCGAAATTATTAATGGGTGAAAGCCTCTGCTATGACCCGAGGGCTAAAAATGCTCTGATACGACTAAGGGTGAAAGCCGTTGCTATGCCCCTTAGATCGAAATTATTAAATGGGTGAAAGCCTCTGCTACGACCCTCGAGCTAAGATTGCTCTGATACGACTAAGGGTGAAAGCCGTTGCTACGCCCCTTAGATCGAAATTATTATCCTCGATCAACCTAGATCAACCAGCATTCTATTCTATTATCTCTCCATAATTATTCATTCGTCTAAGGCTAACAGCCATCATTATGACACTTAGATCAAAATTATTATTCAAAGATCGATCGAGACCCTATTTCGATTATTACTTCACGATTATTTGTCCGACTAGGGAATTTGGCCCCTCAGATTAAAATTGTTACTCAAAGATCATTTTGGATTCTTCTATTCGATCTCTTAATTATTATGTATTTGACGGGGGAATAAAAGCCTCCTGCAGGTTATATTCAAAATCGAGGAATGTCGGTTGTCATCTATCATCTAAATATTTATCAAAGTTGGTAAAGAATAGCGCTTGTTCGTATTTTTGAGACAGAAAAATTGATGCTCGACGACGGTATACGAAAGCAATTCTACAGGATAACAAGTAAGGATGATAAGAGAAATAAAATATCTCATTCATGACACTCCAAACAGTTACAAAAGGGTTACAATAATAAGAAAAATCAAGCGAAGACTTTACATTTAGTGTAACCCTACTACAAATTAACCCTACACTAGAAATTTTCCATGATCGAAAGAGGAAGGCGAGGCTGGGGTAACACTTCCACCCTTCATCCTTCACTTCCTCGATAATCACTCCGCACCGGACCAGATCGAGAAAGAAGGAAGCTACCCCCAGAGAAATTATTCCACGCAATCTCGAAGGCAACGTTCTTCAAGAAATATCTTGAAGAAGTAGAGATCGAGTGCAGGAAAACTCCTCCAGCAGTTGACCCACTATCCCGACTGGATAGAGATCAGAGTACAGGAAGTCGAGCCCGCCTCAAAGACTTGGAATCAGAGAGAGCTGGTCGCCTGCCGGTACCCCAGTCGCAATTATTTTCGCCTGTCGATACCCTAGTCGAATTAGGTTGCCATCAGGAGATAGCGAAATTTATAAATAGTTCGAAGGAGAACCTCGAACAGTTCAATCGGAGATAGCAAACGAAACATGGTGGCTAGAAAGAGTAAAATCTCAATCATAGAGCCGATCAGAAATATTACTGAAATGTAAAATTTGAAGGTAACTACGGAACTATATATAGTGGAAGGAAAAGGCAATTAACGACTCAGATTTGATAGTACTAACGGCCGAGATATAAGCAGTAAATGCGCCGACCGTTACGATTCCCGAGAATACAGAAACTGTTTCGGGAAAAAAGTGAAGAAAATGTCAAAATTGTTCCACTCGAATTCATCTTATCCGAATTCATCGTAGTCTCAGTTCCAATCATCAAAGAAAAATCATAAAGAAATCTAAATACAGCATGAAAAGAAAGCGTTGTCAGTAATTGGCCCAAGGATAAGTAAAGCCGTCGTAAAGATCGATAAAAAGTATTTTCCGAGCTTGACATATTAAGCAATTACAAGATACAAAGATATCAACTCCCATTGCATACAAATCTGTTTATCCGAACGAGAGAGGAACTTCATAACTGGCCAATCCTATGAAATTTTCGGCGGACGATAATGTCCTTACTCGACCAGGAAACGCCTGCCGAGCCAACAAGTCCTCGACTATGATTGTAATTCTTCGAAAAGGAGAAGGGCAATACATCTCTTTCCCAGGAGAAACGCGAATATTTTATGAAGGACGTCAATCTCCGAACTACTACCCGAAACGTTTTCAAAAGAGAGCATAGCAAATTGCGTCATACCCTTGAAAAACTTGACGCCAGAGCCTCCCTAAACCACAAAAAGGCCATGGGCCATTGGGGTCGTGGATGGTCAGCAATAAAGCTTATTGGTCTTCAAGGTTGAAATAGCGTTCGCCTGCAGATACCCTAGTCGAGATTGAAGTATAAATTTTACTATGATACGCAAAATAACTCCTAACCCGAAATTCGAAATATTGAGTCGTGCAACAAGATCTTCTAATCAGCATGATCAAAGGAATCTGTTTTCGAAAAATATTATAAGAATGCAAAACGAAGAGCCCCATTTATAGATACTATTCTCAAAAATCCAACGGCTACCAGAAAACTAAAGAAACGGTCAAGATCAAAAGATTGTCGCGACTCCTGAGAATTTCGCCGGAAAGATAAAGTGATATTACTTTTGGAAATTAAGCGGAATTACTACGCCAAGATCGAAGATCAAGAAAGCAAACTAAAGCATGATCAAAGAAAGAACACATAAGAGGGACATGCGATTCGAGGAGAAAGTAAATTATTACAAGCCATAGAAAATAAAATGTCTGAAAATTATTCATGATCACACAAGTAAAAACAGTATAGACATATTACAAGTCCGGGTAAATAAAGACAACATCTAAAGAAATTTATTGTCGGAGAAGAGCTTTCGAAGCTCGGCATTACGAGCCTCACATCCCGCTTTATATCCGCGTTCATAGGCCTCCTTTTCAAGATGAGCGAATTCATGTTTCTCCTGCTCGTGAAGACTCTTCAGTTTTTCAAGCTCATCATTCAGCTGCTTATGGATCTTTTCTCCTTGCTCTTTAGCGGTCTTCTCCTTTTCTAAAGCAAGCTTCTCCGCGAGGACACGATCGAATTCAACCTTTTTCTCCTCCAGCTCGAGGGAAATAGCGGCACGATGATTTATTTCCCGATCAGCAAATGTTTTAAGCTCAATAAAATCTTGTCCGGCCTGTTAAAAGGATCGACAACGTTAATAATAATAAAAAAAAAGAGAGAAGGAGAGAGAAGAAGAATAAATAAGTATATGTACACCTGAAAAAGGAAGTGCTGCCCAGACTCGAACAACTCTTCTAGATTTCTCTCCTTGGACATGTTCCTCTCCTGGGGCATGTTAGTTTCCGAAGAAGTAAAGTTAGCTTGCAACAAATTACCCATGGGATCAGCCTTAGAAGGAGATCCATCTTTCAACTCCTCGGGCAGGAAAGGAGTAACGTTCAAAGAAATGGGGTTAACCCGGAGTTCGGGAGGATTATCAATCTTCAGAGCTTCAGCAGAAGCCCCTCCACCAATCTCTAACTTGGATTTTTTGCTGAGATTCCCCGCGAGAACAGCGGTCGGAGCATCAAAAGATGACTTGCTGTTAATAGCAAGATTTTCTAAAGCCTCAATGGGAGTGACCCCATCGGAATAAGGCCTCTTATTCGAAGAAGGAATAGGAGTCTCTTCTCGGACAGGATCTTTACTCGGAGAATCAACTACCCTCGGGGAAGAACCCCCGAACGCTGCCTCGAGCTCTTCATCCAGAATGGATTTGCCGGAGCTACCCTTAGTTTGTTTGGAGGAAATGGTTTTCTCCTTCTTACTTTCTCCACCTTTAGAAGTTTTCGGTGAAGACGCAGAAGTTTTAGAAGAAGATTTGGAGGGTTTGGCCTCCTTGGCAATTTTCTGCTCTTTGCTCGGATTCTTATTCTTCGAGCCCCAAAACATCGATCTAGGGTCGATAGGTTTGCCTAGTACATTTTCCATGATAAGCGGATTTGGGTTCGATAACTCGGATTCTTACTCTTTAAAGAATTCGATGAATGCGAAAAATCTGGGGAAAGCTCCGATCTCTATAAGCAAGAAGTAATGGGAATAATGAGAAGAAATCCTAATATTTATAGACACTACGCCCTACGAATACATTAATGGATCGACGCAACCTTTAAGAAAAGTCCCGTTTGGAATAAATAAAGTTCAAGCGTAAAGTCCGGAGAGTTATCGAACTTTGAAAAGTTTCCTGAATGATGTCTAGATATTGGAAAGCTTAGAGTTTACAAGTTATATGAGTCAAATCAAAATAAACCCGCTTACAAAATTGAGTTACATGGGTAAATACGATTGATTCCTAACTACAAAACTATGAATCGCCCCTTACGCGACGCTCGACCTCAGTAACTTGTTAGACAGAAGATCAGACGATATATGTTTGAATATGAATAATTACTCAGTCTGATCAAAAGATCGATCGCCTTCTTTATCTGGTGCATCGCCTATGTCGACATCTTCACTTTTTTCCCCTGACCCAATAGGGGGATCATCATTGGAACGCTCGAGCATATCGGGGTTAGGCATGGGGATGCCATACTCCTCTACTAAGGGGGCAAAGCGATGATCCTGCCAGTTAGTATCCGTCTTGGGAAGAGAGGAAGCTTTATAATCTTTCCCTTCAGCGTTCTTGAAAGGGTTCATATACTTAAAGTACTCCTCCATGTCGTCCGGAATCTTCTTGGCCGCCACTAATTGTTGGACCCCTTTATAAAAAATCGTCTGAAGAATTTCTCCCATTCTCCTCTGAACTAAGGGATCTAAGACAGGAGATACCAAGAATTCTCGTATGGCCGGAATCTCGGCTTCTTCCCGACCTTGGGCATATGCACGCTCGGAATCTTGCTTCGCCAACTCCAGTTCTATTTTTACCTTCTTTAGCTCTTCCTCGAGCGCACTTCTCTCTTTAACGGATGCCAGCAAATCCACTTCCACGGACGAGGAACGTTTCATAGTAGCTTTCTCGAGCTCCTTCTTCACTTGGGATAACTCCCGTTGGTTTTCTACTAACTGAGCTCGAAGAGTTTGGTTATCAACGAGAATTTGAGCACACGCGTCATGAGCATCCTGCGATTCCTGCTCCAGTAACGCCAAACGATAGGATTGAAGGGCGAACAAATCCCCGACCTACAAGACATTTTCGAGTATCAGTAAAGGCTAGGGATTCTAAAGAAAGAAGAGGGACAAAAGACAAATTCTCACCTCGTGATACGTTCGGGAGAAATCACTCAAAAGCTCAAAATCGCGTTTGACGGTGTGAAGCAGCATATCCCGCTTGAACCGACCAGCCATAAAAATCCTAGTGGCCTTATCGAATTCGTTCTCCCCACCCGCATCCAGATCAGTCAGAATGGTGCCATCTTCAGGGTATCCAGCAGCTCTGCTACCTCGAAGATGCTCTTCCATAAAGTCTGCCACATCAGGCTCCGACCTACCTCCTCGACATGGAACAGAGTCAGATTTCGTACCAAAAGGTTTTACCCTCCTTGAGGGCCCGGGATATTCAGCATTTCTTTTTCGACTTAGGAGCTTCTCATACTCCTGGACACCCTGAATTCGATTCCAAGAATGCTGGCTATAGCCGACCGACGAAAGAACGGAAGTATCCGGGGAAAATAGAGCTCGGAGAGGCCCGGCAGTGGCAGAATTCAGGCAACTCATAGTACCAACCCCTCTCAAATCGGGAAGTGTAGCTGCTATGACGCCTGAGTTCCCACCTATATCACGTGCGTCCGCACTCTTCTCGGAAGTATATGGTGACGGCTCAAAATAAAATGGTTTATCTCCGACCAAGTCGGCGGCAGATACTCGAAATTTCTCGACGATTCGACCTGCGGGGTAATACGAATCAGGCACGGATTTAAACGGAGAGACTTGTTCGGATAAACCTCAAGGTAGACAGAAAACAAGGAGCTTACTCAAAGAAGGAATCGTAAGGGGCGGAGCACTAGAGGTGGGCAGGACATTAGTTTGCGTACGAGATCCTTCAGAAGATGAACTGGGATACTTAATCGCCGGGGCAGGGTAATCACAGCGACTCAACCCGGCCAATCGTAAAACGCCTTCTTGAACTAGGGACTTGGTATGGTAAGGATTGGATCGCATTTGTTCGAGAAAGTTGTCGGAAAGACACTGTCTGAGCTTTTCTCTGATTTTGCGAGAACCATACGACCAAGAATCTGCGCCATCCCATCGATACGGTCTAGTCTTTGAACTACCTTCCGATACAGGAACATCAGGACCTTTCACGAAGAAGAATCTCCTCTTCCAGCCTATACTCTTTTTTGTTGATATCTTAGTAAGAAAAGGTCGTTTCGACCTCTGGAGAATGGATACGAACCCCGCATTGGAGCCCTTACCTAATTCCATTCGGAAGGTATGCCAGAAGTTGCTAAAAGAGGCCTCTTCCCCTTTTGCCTCCATGAGAGCACTGAATGCCACTATGTAGGCGACAGAGTGCGGGAGAAGTTAAGCGGGGGACAGCGAAAAGAAAGAAAGGACATTTCTAATAAGGGGAACGAATGGAATACGTAGACCACAGGAGAATTGGCCCTCATAAAACGATTGACAGCCAGTTGGGGGCTCGGTAACACAGTCGGAATAAGAAGGAATGACGATCGAAAACCCATTTGGAAGATATTTCCCAAACTCAGCCTCAAGATAAGCGCGATCTTTCTTTGAAAAACAACAGGAAGTTTCTTTAGCAGGAAGTTCTGACGTATTCGAGGTCACGGGCTCGGGAGCAAGCGTGGATCTAAAAATTCTGACAAAGGCACCCTCACCGATGCTGCGTTTCTCGACCTCATTTTCTTCAAGATCCTCGCTCGGATCGTCATCCTCGCCTCCTTGACGAAATTCTCCATTTTCGTAATCATCAATAAGCCTTAATAGAGGGTCGGATTCTTGCTTCTCTCCGACCTTATTCTTGCCCTTTGAACTTCTAGAACTCGACATAATGGATTGGGAAACAAATATACAAAAGGCTAATGCTGTTTCGAACTCAAACGCTTCGAGCTCAAGAGAGAATGTAATATGTAAATAATTTTCCAACAAGTCAACATGTATATATACGGGGTTAAAAAGGTAAAATTGCAAACGGGTCCCCGAGTAACCGCGACGGTTGAACTTACCAAGGGTAAAAACTTAGGGTTATCCCTCACAGAATAGCCTTTTTGATCCTTCATTCTCTAGGATTGCGGAATATGTCCTTGCAATTTATCCCTAAGAATCTCGGAGGCCCTCCTTGTTATGATCGAAAATTCTGGAAAGCATTCATCAAGGGATCGAACAACGCATCGTGGAACCAAAAAGGATATTACTACTTCAACATCCTCCGACAAGGGTAACTTTAGAACACGCCGGAGTATGTTTTCTCGTATATGCACTCTTTTTCCCTTGCTCGGTTTTTATCCCACTGGGTTTTTCCGAGTTAGGTTTTTAACGAGGCATATCCTAAAGACATTCTGAACGGCTCGTCTCATTATAACATGGGACGTATTTTGTACTTCTTCGAGCGCACGCTCCACTTCGCACTCGAGAAGTGGGGGAGTATTGATGAGGGGTAATTCGGATCCCCTGTCTTTCTAGGCTCAACGCAGTTCGAGTAGCACCGAATCCTGTCCCCAGGAACCAAGAGGCGAACCAAAGCCTGAAATTGATTGTTCCGAGCACGTAAGAGAACCGGAGATCGAAGGACACTGTTGGGCCGAGCCCAGGCCCAAGCCCTTCAAATCAGCTATAAATACCCCATGCATTTATTACACCAGACACAACTTCCCAGGTGCACTAGCTCTGAGACTGCTGCTCGGACTCATTCGGGAATAGTAATATAGGCTTTCTCATATGTATTTCGCTCTCTAGCTTGTACGGCATCCAATAATGCTCGAATAGGACCCTAAATACTTGTATATTTGTACCCAGATAATTCGAATACAATTATTATTGGTCTTCGCTTTCATTTTAATATTGATATTATTACACTACAATCCACCCTTGATCGAACACACGAAAACACGTAAGATCAAGAAGTAAAGTACGAAACTTCGCAGCTAAGAAAAGTACGAAACTTCACAGCTAAGAAAAGTACGAAACTTCTCGGCTAAGAAATTTACGAAACTTCTCGGCTAAGAAAAGTACGAAACTTCTCGGCTAAGATAAGTACGAAACTTCGCAGCTAAGAAAAGTGCGAAACTTCTCGGCTAAGAAATTTACCAAACTTCTCAGCTAAGAAAAGTACGAAACTTCTCAACTAAGTAAATGACAAACCTTATCGGATGAGGTTGATGACAAATCCTATCGAATAAGCTAGATGACAAAGCTTATCGGATAAGATATGCTAGGAATATACCTTATCGGATAAGGTTGATGACAAATCCTATCGGATAAGCTAGATGACAAAGCTTATCGGATAAGATATGCTAGGAATATACCTTATCGGATAAGGTTGATGACAAAGCTTATCGGATAAGATATGCTACGAACAAAGCTTATCATAGAAGCTTTGTGGATAGCTTCTCAACTAAGTTTTGTTGAAAGCTTAGTGGTGAAGTAAGTCCTTCTATAAATAGGAGGCCCTAGCCTTTCATTTACTTACACTTCAATAGATTACGAAGGAATTTCAAGTTCTCAGCCTAATAAATTTTTTCTAGGTTGTAAGACTTGTGAAGTGTGGACTTTCTTTAGAGGAGTTGTTTTTTTAAAGACTCTTTGTGTGTTGTTTTCTTTGGAGGAGCTTTCGAAGAACCACTTGGAATTTCCTGATTCCGAGAGCCAAAGAAGTTCGGCCATGCCTTGCTTGGAAAGCCTCAATCACTACCAAGTGAAGTAAGGTAAAATCCTGAACCCCCTATGGTTGGTTCATATTCGGTTTATATTATGCATATGGATTCTTAGGTTGAATCGAAAGACTACCCGAATTTTTTAAATTCTACCCGCTTCCGCTGCGGCTCGGGTCGGGTCATGTTCGATTCCCAACAACACCTCCCAGCTTTGTGTCTACTCAAATCAATTACTATTTTCTTGAATTTAAAATTTGAATTGTTACCAATTAAGGTTTTATCGCGTTAAGCCTCTATCAATTTCACAACAAATGTATCCTCCATTTCAAAGGAAGTCTGCTATTAAAAAGAGTAGAAAATCTGTTTCTTTTCCAAATTTCTCAACTAATATGAGTCTTAATGTGGAAGGAAGTTCAGCCGCTGCAGCTGTCGGACGTAGTTTCGGTGTTTTTCGGGACGAAGAAAGACATTTATGTTGGTGTATCGAAAGATTTGATGAGCTAACAAAATCTTATTCTAAGATTTAGGCTGAACTAAATCTAGAGAATAAGATTTTGTTAGCTCATCAAATCTTTTCGATATACATAAATGCAGTGGCAGAGCCAGAATTTTTTTTCACTGGGGTCCTTATAAGATATCCACATTAGAAAACTCGGACGAGTAATATTTAGCCAAATCAATGAGTCTTTCTTTAGTTTAAAGAAGAAAATGAATCATCTAGATTCAAGCAAGCAATACATATAAGCAACGTTGAGTTCACCTCAGTTAAACGGCTATTCATTTCCTGAAGTTGCATATCAACCACTTGATTAAAAATCTCTACACGAAAACGATGTACATAATGCCTTCCTCAAGAATCAATAATAAACTAAAATTTCACTAGAAAATAACATCGTATTTTTAAGAAAATACTAACTCAATATATAATTATCGAATCAAAGTAAAGTTAATCTTTTATTCATAACTCTAATTTAGACCATATATATTATTAAATAATTCACTAGTATAAACATACATAATTAAGACCTTATGTCTTCCTCAAGAATCAATGGTTTCTCCTCTTAATATGAAAAACTCGATTCCAAATCTTTTTTTTTTTGTACTTAGTATTTTTGTTTTGCACGTTTTGTTTAAAATAGGTTCTTTTGTGAGAATAGAGAAAAAGATGAAAGAAAGATGGATATGAAATTAGAGAGACTCTTGATATTTAAAAAGTGTCATTCCCTGAAAAATATTATTAGTGTTAAAGTATGACTCACATTACAAAATAAAAAAGAATATATTAGAATTTGAGTTAATGTCTACATTATAACTCTTAAATTTATCAAATTTTAATAAACATGTACCCCTTTTATTTAGAAATTCAATTTTAATTGGGGGTCCACTAAAAAAAAATTATAACTTATTCTAAAGTTTAATATAAATATATTAATATATCATATAAGATACATATATATACTTGACTTGGAGCAAAATTTCAGAGGGGTCCATGCACCCCCTGCCTATAATGTGGCTCCGCCACTGCATAAATGTCTTTCTTCGTCCGGAAAAACACCAAAACTACGTACATCGGCTGAACTTCCTTTCACATTAAGACTCATATTAGTTGAAAAATTTGGAAAAGAAACAGATTTCCTACTCTTTCTAATAGCAGACTTCCTTTGAAATGAAGGATACATTTGTTATGAAATTAATAGAGGCTTAACGCGATAAAACCTTAATAGTTAACAATTCAAATTCCAAATTCAAGAAAATATTAATTGATTTGAGTAGATACAAAGCTGAGAGGCGTAAGCGTGATAAGAATTTAATCTGATTGACCAAGGAGATAAGGAGAGATATTATTTTGTTGTCTGACATTAAATAGACGTGGTAGGTATTTGATTTAAATGAGGGTGTGAAAGTCAAAATAAATTAACAGAGAATACCATGTTGGCCAGAAAACTCAATTCAAATGTTGAAAAACAGAGGGTTTCTTCTCTTACAGAACACGTGATATTGATATGAAGGTTTCGTCAAGTCAGCAAAACCATTATTATTGTGGAACAATGAAAAGAAAATTTATAAATTCCCGAATTAAGATGAAAACAAAAAATTAAACGATGTTGGGCGAAAATGATCCTAAACAAGGCCTCTTTTTTGGGCCTAAACAAGTCCTAAATCACATCTCTTTTCAGGTTTTCCCCACCGTAAGAAGACTCTCTTCTCTAAACAAAATTGTTCTTTTTTTTTTCCCTTTTTCCTAGATGTAGAAGACCTTCTTGTTTTAAATAAGTTATATCCCTTTTTTACAAAGTAATAGACTTCTTAACGTTTTTCACTGATACCCAAATAGTATTATCATTCAATAAAATATCGTTTGAACTCGGTTCGTTAAGAAATCAAATCAAGCTTAAACACCAAATTTTGACCGGAATGCTCAGATACCAAATTTTGTTCCTTAAAGGGAACCTAAATTATCAGCTATAGTCCTCATTTAGAACATGGAGGTCTCCTATTTGAATATACATAATGTTATGAGTATTCAAATTATTAATGTTATATACCATTTTTTTAAATCACTAATTAAAATTATTTAAATTTATTTTGGAAATTATTTAATTTCATAAAATAATTATTTAAATTATTTTATTTTATTTTTAAAAAAATAGTTATTCAAAATTATTTTAATTTATTTTTGAAATCGTTTATTTTCAAAAAAAATAATTAGTCAAAATTATAATAAAATATTTTATTTTCGATAATTTTTTATAATGTATTTTGCAAATTAATTTAGTTTTATTACGAAATTAACTATAATTTTTCTCAGAATTTAATGTTCAAGAATAATAGTTATCCAAATTATGTTTAATATTTACTCCCAAAAGTAGACGCAAGTATTACAACCCACTTTTGTAACATGCGTATACCACCATTTGATAAGGGTAATTTTTAAAAAGCCCATTTTCAAATGTTTAAATTACAAAAAGACCATTAAATGTTTAAAAATTTCATAAAGGTCATAGATTAATTAATCAACATAATTAAGTTAATTAAACCTTCCTATTAAATTAAACTTTAACAAATATACCCTAAGATTTTAAAAATTCAAAATCAACCCCACCCAAAATCAATTCAATTTCTCTCCCAAAATTAACCCCAAACCCTGACCCAATTCTCCTCCACAATTACTTATTTTCACACAAATTTCACTCAAATCAAGGAAGAAAAGGAAGAAGAACAACATAAAAGGTAAGCATTTGCAAGTTACTTGAATTTTTGATGTATTATTGAGTGATTTACTTCGCGAAATGGAGAAATTTTTCGTGCTGAAATTTCGCGTTTTTTGGCGTTTCATGCTGGCAGAATTCAAATTCGAGAATGCAGTTTTTATTTAGATAGTTTGTGTATTAATTTTTTTTTTACTTGTAGGAATGGACAAAATTATAATATATCTTCGATATGGCGGTGATTTTACACGTCAAATGGATGGAAAATGGTATTGGAGTGGTGATAGAAATTCTATGAAAACAATAATGGTGGATAGGAGAATTTCGTTTGAGGAACTGGTTGATAAAATTCGCGAGAAGTTGAATTTAGATCGGTATACTGATATTTTTGAAATACAAAGCAAATGTGTTGATAACGAAATAGTGAAAGTATCAGACGAAGAAGATTGGGAGATAACAAAGCACTATGCCCATAGTTCTATTGATTTAATTTGTACTTGATTTTTTTTTCGAGGGAAGAAATTGTGAGGATAGAGGTAACTACGGGGAGAAAAGAGAATTCGAAGAAACTTATGACCCGGGGTAAAGGAAAAAGAATCATAGACAAAGTTAGTTTCAATTACCAACTTGATGGATGTGTTATAGGAGGATCAAGTGCACAAGATGATGTCGTACTCCAGTGTATAGTCAGTGGTCTTCGTATGACAACAAAACTGGTAATGTTGGTTATGACCGTCGTAACTTTGACGGCGAAGGTGATTATGGTGGTGCTGATGTAAATGGTGAACACCGTAACGTTGACAACGAGTGTGGTTATAGTGGTGGTGATGTGGATGGTGATGTGGATGGTGATGTAGGTGATGATGTAGGTGGTGATGTAGGTGGTGGTGATGTAGGTGGTGATGTTGGTGGTGATTTTGGTGGTGGTGGTTATGGTCAAGCGTCTAGCCATGAAGAATTTTACGAACCACCTAGTCATGAAGCTTTGATAACGCTGATGATGTCGCAAGAAATTATTCGGGATCAAATTCCAGTCAGGGGAGGAGTGATCGATCAGGATGGACAATTGGTCAACGGTTTATAAACAAAAAAGAGTTCATGGATGTATTTCGTGGTGCTGCAGTAAATAAAAAATGGGAAGTTAGATCGTATAAGTCTGACCCTAATAGGAAGATAGCTCGGTGTAAGACTCCTGGTTGTCCATGGCGTTTATATGCGACTAAGGAAGCGCAAGGTGATGAATTTGTTATTCGGACATATAGAAACGTTCACACTTGTGGGATATCGAATAGAGGTGCCGATCATAGACAATCAACAAGTCGTATAGTTGGTTTATGGACGTCAGGATTACATCTGAATGCCAATGAACCCCAAAAACCAGATCCACTGATAAACTTCATGCGTGCTACCATTAGCTATCAAAAAGCTTGGAGGGTGAAACAAGTTGCTCAAGAGCTTATTATGGGTATATTCGAAGAAAATTTTACCAATCTACCCTCCTATGCTTACATGATTGAGCAAAATAATCTTGGCACGTACACTCGCATTATTACGGACTCTGAAAATTAGTTTAAATATTTCTTCATGGCTTTAGGAGCGACTACTCGAGGATTCCATTTCCTAAGAAATATAATTGTAATTGATGCAACATTTATGGGGCACATATATAAAGGAACCGTTCTAATTGCATGTGCGACGGATAGTGAAAATCACTGTTATCCAATTGCATGGGGGGTAGCTGATGGCAACGAGGTTGGGGCGTGTTGGACTTGGTTCCTAGAGTGCTTGAGAGAGGTTGTACCAGACATAGATGATCTGATTATTGTTTCAGACAGGGACAAAGGGATTATAAAAGCGGTAAAAGATGTTTACCCTTTAGCTGATCATGTGGCATGTTACTTCCACCTCAAAACGAACTTGATAGCAAAGTTTGGGAAAGATGAGGTAACCAGGTATTTTTACAAAGCTGCTTTTGCGTACATTGAGAGTGAGTTCCAAAAATTTTTTTGTTACTTGAAAACCCAAGAGTCCATCATGTGCAAATTGGCTACAAAACGAGGTGAAGTTTGAGAAATGGGTGAGAATCCACCATCGCGTGAACAAATATGTGGTAATGACGTCTAACACTGTTAAGGTCCTTAATAATCGGATCAAAGATGCAAAAAATTATCCCATATATTACTTCCTCAAATTTATTATTGATTTGATGGGAAAGTGGTTTAGAGAGCGTCATGATGAGGCCGGGAAATGGACTTCTATACTTACCACATCGAGGGAGAATTTGAAAAATGAGCGATATGAAAAGGCATCCAGGTGGCGCAAATGTGCATTAGGGTATGAAACATGGAAAGTGGAATCTACCGAGTGGTCTGGATTTAGCGAAAAGAACTTGTTCATGTGGCGTCTTTCAGATTGAGCAAATATCGTGTGAGCACACAATTGCAGCTGTCATGGACAAGCGACCAAGAGATAGTGGTCAGTATGTGTATGAGCTTGTTAGCGAATACTTCAAGGTCATAAATACGCGTCAAGCATACTATGAGCTCATAGAACCCGTTCCAACGAAAGGCCAATGGATGAACATCTCCGATGATGTTATGGCGAGAGTAGTGTTACCTCCAGACGCCGTCATAACCCGTGGAAGGCCTAAAACATCACGATTTACTTCTCCCCTTGCAAAATTGAAGAAAAAAATACAATGCTCAATTCGCAAAAATATCGGTCACAACGCATCTAGATGTCCTCAACGCGACCAGAGTTCGGGCAATAACAAAAGTGAATCTTAGATATTTAGTGAACAATGTTTTGTTGTATTTGATGTTTATTGAAAAATTGATGTAATTGATGTTTATTATTGGCATGTACTTGATAATTTTAATTTTTGAAAATTTAGGGACCAAAATGCAAATTTGTAGTGAATGAACATTTTAATTTTGTGCAACCAATGGATCGAATTGCAATTATGAATTTTTTATAAATTTTGTGGGTAAAATTGCAATCATTGAAAAGTTAGGGACCAAAATGTAAATTTGTGTTACATGCGAATTCGTACTAAATGAACATTTTAATTTTAAGCAACTAATGGATTGAATTGCAAGTTTGGTTAAAATCGCAATTTTATGGGTAAAATTATAATTTTTGAAAAGTTAGGGACCAAAATGCAAATGTTCAGATTTAGGACAGTGAATTGAGTCGGGCCTAACCGAAGCCCGATGGCTTGGCCCGACTAAATTTGGTCCGAACATAAATAATTGTGAGTCGGGTCGAGTTTGAGTCATTATATTAAACCCGATCAATTTATGAGTCGAGTTTGAGCTGATATAAGCTCAAACCGAATAAAGCCCGACTATATAATTATTTCAAATACAAATTATCGAGTTGATTATTTTACATTATTGGGTTTAAAAAAAATGCAGGTTTCCAATTATTTACCATATTGACATCAAACTGGAGAAGTGGATACTTATGCAATTTTCTCGTTAACACTTTATTGCAACTTATTATTTTAAATACTACTATTAATTATTAATATTAAAATTATGCTCCAAGGGGTCGTTTGGTAGTACCTAATAGGGGGTATTAAGTTATTATAAGAGTTAATATGGCCTAACACAACGTTTGGTGGCATTGCTCTAATACCGGACAAATAGATTATATCCTTACGACTCGGTATTAAACTAGATTATAATCCACCCAAGCATGGGTGGATTAATTAATCCGAGTGAATATGGATTAGGTAAAATGTCACTAATGACCTCAAATTTGCATATTTTCTTTTTAACATATCATTAAAATATCATAAATTCTTCTCATATATTTGAAAATGGAAACACATGATACATAAATTAATCACAAATTAAAATCTATATTAATTTACAATTAACATGGAGGCATTCAAACTAAAATATTGAACAAACATTGATCAACTCATACTCTTATACAAATTAAACAAATGGATTTGATGAATTGATATATCTTAACTAAGATAATATGTTCAATTAAGTAGTAAAAATATATTAATATATACCTAAACTCATAACTCTACAAAACATATTACGGTAGATTGTTTTAATATAATATGACTCAATCAAATTTACCAAGCGTATTTTTAATATGTTCTTCAATTCGGTTTCAATCTAATCCACCTTAATCACATACACCCTACCAAACGGCCCAAAAGTATACTAATTATTAAGAAACTTTTTTTTTTTCCACAATTAACTTGTTTCCTACATATATCACTTATAACACATATCAATTACAATTAACGTATTTGCGAGCCAAAGGGAAAAATAAATAACAAAAGGGAAAAAATTGAAAAGTTAAAATATATGGTCTGTTGGTGTCTAACAATCTGTGCACTTATATATTTCACGAAAACATAGAACATAATAAATAACATTCTAACAAATAAATTCAAGCATTATTAAAGCATATAGATCATACTTACCTGGTTAGGATTAATTTGTAGAACACTTTAATCAACACATAAAATAGGAAATAAGACTGAGGCTTGCCGAAACAAATTTCCTTAAGACAATATTTCCGGGGCTGCCACGATGCATACAGTTTGATTCCCGGTAGTCTACCAAGATACAACAGTCTGTTGTTCATTATTTGCACAAATAATGAACCCACGGCGAACTTGAACAAACAGAAATTTCGGACTAAATTTTTACGGAAGTAAGAGAAAGAGAGAGTAATGTTTTTCCTTTTGTTACTATATTAATTGATTCAGAATTGGCCAGATTCTGTCTCATATTTATAGACGCAAAAGTGCCTCTTGAGAAAGGACACAATGGTTCGGTCCAAAGGGTACCTCTTCGGACCGAATAGACACATCTCTTACTTTAATTTATTTCATTCACACATAAAACCCCAACAATCCCCCACATGAATGAAATTGTTGTTCGAGTGCCTTCACATAGACATATCATGTCGAAATTTCTTTTGGAATAATACCGCATCGGAATAGGTGAAATATTTCATCTTGAACCTTCCCTAGTTAAAGATTATCGGATTTACTTAGCCAATCGGTGAAATATTTCATCTTGAACCGTCGGCTGTTTGTGTAAACCAAGACAATAAACTTAACACAGTACTAAACCGATTTGTTTCAAGTTCTCGGTTGTGTTCGTTTTGGCCCTGAACATTCTTGGTTATGCGAGTGCTTTAGAAAATTCCAGCCTATAAAGAAATTCTCAACGAGCCGACCCAGCTCACACTAACATAGGTGACCGCATCTATCAAGAGTATCCTACCATACTCCACTTGTTCTTGACAAGGTATAGACATCATTAAAAGCGTTTGCTTAACCATATAAACGCGGTAGGCTTGCACTTATTGCATCATAGGAATGGGATAGAGTTATACTCTTAAGTGCTTTCTTTTAAGTTAGCCAAGACTGGTTGTCCTATTGAACCTGGTCCATGGGATCTCCAGTCGCCAGGTTAGGTGTCCGTACGAGGTAACTTAGTCTAATTTAGGCTTTAAGCCCATTCCCCTCGATGCACATACTACTCTCTAGATAAACCTTTAATATCCGGAATCAGGATTATCTCTTGACTTCATAAAGTCCATTCTATTTGAAAGTAGATGTCTCTCGGTATTGTATCAACGACAACGAATATGTCGTGACTTTACCATTATACATAGAGTTTGTTGAGCTCTGTGTATCACCGCTTGATTATCACATTTTTACGTATGACTAACACAATTTTCGTCATATTAGAATATCTTCCAAGAATTTTGTGAAGCCACTCAATTCTTCACTAGCTTTATCTAATGCTATGCACTCATAGTGGATTGTGCTATATGTGTTTATTTGGAAGATCATCAAGAAATTGCGGTGCCTCCTAAATTGAATACATGTCCACTTATAAACTCTGATTCCTCTAAATCAGAAGTTTCATTTGCATTAATTTATTCCCCATGAATCGTTGGATATTTTTTCAAAATATAATGCACATACACATGTATTCTTTAAAGATTCAAGCATTTTTATTAATGCATCACAACGAATCTTGCTAAGATTGCTCATATATCTCCTTAGTTTATTAACCAAATAGACGATGTCTAGCCTTTTGCATTTTACGATATATTCGTGACATCTAATTTCATGAGCATACTCAAATTATGATATTCTATCACATTTATTCTCATATAGCATACAAGATATGAATTAAATAAAATTATGAAATCCCCTAATTTCATAAGTATTTAACTTAGACATCATTTATGCACGTAATGTACTTGAGATAATTTAATGTCATCACATGACATCAAAATCATAATTGATTAAATTGGTGTTTTTCATATCATAAGTTAATATTTCTCGATGATTTAATATTCACAATGTTAGTATCAAATATTAACATATCAATTTTGCATAAACAAACTCTGATACTCAATCCAGTTAGTTTATATGGACACACTTGTCATAATTATTAATATGACAGTCAAAATTTGTTAGTGACACTATCACATTTTTCGTGTCATTGTTTAGGAGTTTGTTAAATGTCAACAAGAAAATAAATAAGTTTCGCAAACTATGTTTTCTTTTTATTTAACAACGAAACTCTCTTGTTACTCCTTACAAATTTTCTCATTTAATTCACCATTAAGGATGATAATTTTAACGTCCACTTTATATAGCTATTAGAGCTATTAACATTCAAATGGATGTTATCCTAATCGCTAGTGAATATGAGTCAAAGAAGTAAAATTATTTCTTTTATAAGGCAACTTGGCTACTCGTCTAGCCTATTTTTTATCGATTGACTTGTCAAAGTTTTTAAACTCTTGAACTTAAAAACCCATCTACATCTAATTGGTTCACTCCTCGAGGTCTACCAACTTTATAAATGTAACTCGCTGTCAATCGTCACTTTCCAATCCACGATATTGGAACGTGACATAATCTATTTATATGTTCGAGGTTAATCCTTTAACATATAAATTAGAATATAGCTTTTAGCTCATATGTCTCTTCAACTCATCAACAAACTCATGTTGAAGTTAGAGATTGACCTCTTTAGAGATCGATTCATATGTATATTCTCTCAGAATAACATAGTTTATAATTAAAAATAATTATAAGCTTCACATGGTAAACCCTCTAGATCAAAGTCAATTAAATATTTTCGCAAAATATTTTATGACTCTTAAATAAATATTCTAATCTAAAATGATTAGATCATACTTTTTATTCTCTCATAACAAATAATTTATAATTAACTCTAATTATAAATTGTAGAAAGGTTTATGTAAGTAATAAATAATATTACTTTATCAGATTTTAATATCAGTAAACCACACAAACTGAAAATAAATCTGAATGGAAAGAAAGATCAATTTATAAGAAATGATTCTCAATCCTTCTTACATTCTCAATGATTGTTACATCACGTGACTCGCTTCACATGATTACAATTATGTCAGATTTAAATACCAAAAATATGAGCTACTACTATTTATCGCATAAACTGGTAGTAATTAATATTTTTAAGTTGTTTTTTGGTGATGAAATCGAAATCTGACCTAAGTATCCCCACATTTTGAGGTATTTGATTTTTCTTCTCTTCCATAACTCATATGGAATGATATTTGACTTTCTTGTATGAAACTCGACTTAGTATGTGTGTAGACATCTAACGAGATTTCCCCCACAAGTTGTCAAGTAAACTTGAATTTAAAGATTGACATTTAACCACATCTTAAAATTCTATTATTTTAGCAACCAAATTGAATTGAGTTGAGCTAAATAAATTATTTGACGAATTATTCCTAATTACACACACTCTTGTGTAAATGAATATATTCATATTTACCCCCACAATTTGGATATAAGAGTTTTTCATTTTTCTTATTCCATCATCAGCACAAAATGCATCTTTTTGTATTTCGCAAATACTTTTATTGCCTCTTATTTATTATTAAAAAAAATAGCGCAATAAATTATATGTGTTAAATACATTTTAACCTCCACAAGTTAATAATGATTTAAAATCACGTAATTAGTCCAAAAGTTTGAACTCTTACACACATGATAATTAATTTCGCAAACAAATAAAAATTATAATTATTTCACAAATAATTTATAATTATCAATATATTCTCAAATAACATAATGATATAAAAATAAATTATAATTGTTTCACAAACAAAATATAATTAATTTCACATTTTTACTATCAATATTTTCTCAAATAAAATATTAATTTAAAATTAAATCATATTTATTTTGCAAATAAATTATAACTATTTTCATACATAAATAATCAATCTCAAATAAAATATTAGTATGAGATTAATACTAACTAATCCCTTATCTCCACATAAAGGGTATTAGTAAATATATATAATTTTAATATACCTCGTATATATGTAAGTCGCACTGGTTAAATAATGTACACGAACTATGAATCATAAACTCAAATAAGATTCATACTTCAATTTGAATTTACTCTTGTTTATTTGAAAATAAACAATTTCTTTTTCACAAAAAGAATTCTCACTATTCACCTTTTGATTTTAAATAGAGTGATGTCACATATGCACCGATTCACATATATATACCATTGAAACGGTATTTCACATGGTTATAGAAACATCTTTTCAAATTCTCTGAAAGAAAAAACTCCTTTCACATTTCTTTGAAAAGCCTCACAATTTTTTTTTTTATAAATTGCAAAGTTGCATTGATTTATTAAACGAAGAGGAAATCAAACACACCCATTTGATCATGGGTCTAGTGTGCAACTCATGCACCAACTCTTTTAAAATGTGTCCACGACTCATTTTGAAGACACATGCTGTCGTCACGCAAAATCACATTTAACGTTGGTGATGATTGAGATTCAAAGACCTTTCATCCACTCAATCTCACAACACATGAGAGTTTTCCATTTTGAAATAAAGAATTCTACTTTATGAGATTTCAAAAATTTTAGAAACTGAATGTCTTCTTGACATAACAAAGGCATCGATTCATGAAGATAGCGTGCATGATAAAATGCACCATTACACGCATATGGTTAAATGCATTAATTTAAAGTAGAATAACCATATTATAGAAACAACACTTCCATCTTGGAAAATACTATTGCAATTGTAACGAATCATTTTCGTAAGATATTTAAACTCCAGAATGTAAATTCCATTATTTAACATCAACACTCACTCCACAATAGACATTTGAATTATTTGTTTCGATTAGAAAATTCCCACTTTCAAGAAGGCTAATTATTATATAGACCCTTCTTCAATTTACATAAATCAATGACATTAATTCGACACCATATGAATTCAGTTGATGGGTTCTTATTTTGGAATGTTAAATTTCCATCCAAATTCTTGACAAATTATCATTCCCTCCACTAACAGAAATTTAAAAAATTCTGATATTGGCATTTCGTCAATTCTTTCTCCACAAAGAAGAATTCCGGCGAAGTTAAAAAAAAATCCCAAGTGAATGAAGTCATTTGGATGACAATTATATGAATTGAAACATTCGTTAGTTACATGAAGCGTTATAACGTTTCATCCAGCAGTAATCTATCCAATTATGCAAACTCATTATTTTATACAAAAACACAGAAAATGTGAAAAGGTGTTGAAGCTTATTCCTTTTGATATTCATGAAAATATCATGATCCGTGCATAATAAGTGTTCACGTCAAAGCACAAATTATTAAACAAAATGATATTGTCTTATGATTGTTGGTGTCTAACAATCTGTGCACTTATATGTTTCACGAAAACATAGAACATAATAAATAACATTCTAACAAATAAATTCAAGCATTATTAAAGCATATAGATCATACTTACCTGGTTAGGATTAATTTGTAGAACACTTTAATCAACACATAAAATAGGAAATAAGACTGAGGCTTGCCGAAACAAATTTCCTTAAGACAATATTTCCGGGGCTGCCACAATGCATACAGTTTGATTCCCGGTAGTCTACCAAGATACAACAGTCTGTTGTTCATTATTTGCACAAATAATGAACCCACGGCAAACTTGAACAAACAGAAATTTCGGACTAAATTTTTACGGAAGTAAGAGAAAGAGAGAGTAATGTTTTTCCTTTTGTTACTATATTAATTGATTCAGAATTGGCCAGATTCTGTCTCATATTTATAGACGCAAACGTGCATCTTGAGAAAGGACACAATGGTTCGGTCCAAAGGGTACCTCTTCGGACCGAATAGACACATCTCTTACTTTAATTTATTTCATTCACACATAAAACCCCAACATGGTCAAATAGATCGAGAGCCTCGAGACTTTTACCAGCTTTATTTAATGTTTTATACTATGGATTACAAGTATGAAATTTATATAATCTTGTGCATTAAGTAAGATTAGTCTATTTATATGTGGTTTAACAATGCCTAGTTTTTATTTGCCAAGTAATTTGCTTGAGTGAGCAAGCCCGATATAAACTTGAAGTCCGAAGAGTTACATGAGCCGAGTTTGAGCCTATAAATGTGAAGCTCGATAATATATGAGTTTAAGCCTATAATCATAAAATCCAATATGATATTTGAGTTTGAACCATTTAAGACTCGACTCACTAAACTTGATTGACAAACCAAGGTATATTTGTCTCTCATTTTCCAAAATATGTATGTCAAGATGTATTCAACGCTTTGCACACCTATGAATGAATTAGTAACTTAATTGTTTAACTATAATGTTATAATGTAATGTTTTAATGAATTTAAAATTGTGTTCCATTGTGATTTTTTTATTAAACATGTCACATTCAAACAAGTTGACTCAAAGACAAGTAAAATAAACTCAAGGTGTTGTATTACATACTAATATATTACCTATTAGTCTAGATCAGGCCGGCACTGGATTTTTCGGGGTCGCAGGCGAAATCTCAAAATGGGGCCTATTTCAGTAAAGTTTAATTTCTTGCTTTAGTTTTTTCTTTTTTTAAGGAAATTTTCTTGCTTTAGTAGAAGCAAAAATATTTATTAAAACTTCATATTCTAGGATTTCTAAAATTTATTTTTCTATATATAAAATGATCAATTCAATTAGTCTTTCTTGTTACATAGTTAATCGAATATAAATTTTATGAATTTTAGTTTTGAACAACTTCTTTTTTCTGAAGTAACCGTTACATTGGGGTCCCTCAAAAGCAAATTCAGAAGTCAAAATTGATTAGTAAATCAAAATGCAGTTTTCTATCACTATTTTTGTTGTTGGCGTTCATCAAAATCAAATTAATTTTATTTCTTGATATATTAAAAAAAAATGTCAATCTAAAATTCTAATGAAAATAAAGTTGAATAAACATTCCTTATTTTGTAGAGAAAATAACAATACCTAAAAATAATTCTGAATTTTATTTGTTCACTTGACTATATGTTAGAGAAGAAAAATAATTGTGATGAAAAATAAAAAATCCAAAATTAATAATACTATGTTAATTGGAGAAGAAGAATAAAACATAGGCATTAAACCTAATTTAGAAGATAGACGTTGAACATTCAGAATGGCACTAAGAATTATTCAAGGTTCTACCTTTTGTTTTTAAATAATTCTGAATGCATAGCGGCCAATTCTATGTTGTATCTCCCTTATTTTTTTATTTTTTTATTTTTTTTTTGCCTTTTGGTTGTATAGAGCAAAGTGGGCTGGAAGTGAGAGGTAGAGCTGTGAATGGGGCAAATTTTAATTTGAATCCAATCCGAATTCGATCCGATTTATTAGGATATTTAAACGATTAGGTATTCGATGAATCTGATACGATTAAGAAGGTCCATAATTCGAACATAGTGGAACGAATATGATTCTAGCATGATTCAATTCATTAAAGATGCGAATTCGGTTTTTTTTTTTGGTACAGATTCGAATTCGATTAATTCATAGTATATATTATAAATTATCAACTAATTTCATACTTAATCGAATAAAAATTAAAGAAATTTTTTGATATATTAAAACTTCACTGTACATTACAAGATAACCCAAAAGAAATGGATTAGAGAGGGGTTGGCCGGGTAATTTTAAAAAAGGCCAAAAAGAGAAAGTTAATTAACAAAAAGGCCATTAAAAATTTAAAAATTTCACAAAGGCCATAAGATTAACTAACCAAATTAATTAACTTAATTAACTCTTCCTAATTAAACTAAACTTTAACAAATATACCCCAAAATTTTAAAAATTCAAAATCAACCCCATTAAAAACCCTAATCCAATTCTCTCCCACAATTACTTATTCTCACACAAATTTCACTCAAATCAAGGAAGAAAAGGAAGAAGAACAAAATAAAAGATAAGCATTTGCATGTTACTTGAATTTTTGATGTATTATTGAGTAACTTAGTTCGCAAAATGGAAAAATTTTTTAGGCTGGAGATTTCGCGTTTTTTGGCGTTCGGCGTTTTGTTATGAACAAATGCCAAACACCATGCTTATCTTTATGACATTTGGCGTTTGTAAATCCAAACGCCACGAAGATAAGCATGGCGTTTGACGTTTGTTCATAACAAAACGCCAAACGCCAACATCGCATAATTCATATTCGAGAATGCATTTTTTATTTATATAGTTTGTGTATTAATTTTTGTTTTTACTTGTAGGAATGGACAAAATTATTATATATCTTCGATATCGATATGGCGGTGATTACACGCCAAATGGATGGAAAATGGTATTGGAGTGGTGATAGAATTATGTGAAAATAATAATGGTGGATAGGAGAATTTCGTTTGAGGAACTAGTTGATAAAATTTGCGAGAAGTTGAATTTAGATCGGTATACTGATATTTTTGAGATACAGCGCAAATGTGTTGATAACGAAATAGTGATCGTATCAGATGAAGAAGATTGGGAGATAACAAAGTACCATGCCCATAGTTCTATTGATTTAAATTTGTACTTGATTTTTTCTCCGCGAGAAGAAATTCTGAGGATAGAGGCAACTTCGGGGAGAAAAGAGAATTCGAAAAAACTTATGACCCGGGGTAAAGGAAAAAAAGTTAGTTTCAATTACCAACTTGATGGATGTGTTATAGGAGGATCAAATGCACAAGGTGATGTTGATGAGGAGATCATTGCCTCTAATCCAACTTTACCTACAGTGGAGGAAGTTGAACCACTACGTCGTACTCCTGTATATAGTCAATGGTCTCCGTATGACAACGAAGGTGGTAATGTTGGTTATGACCGCCGTAACTTTGACGGCGAAGGTGGTTATGGTGGTGCTGATGTTAATGGTGAACACCGCAACTTTGACAACGAGTGTGTCTATAGTGGTGGTGATATAGGTGGTGGTTATGGTCAAGCGCCTAGACATGAAGAATTTTACGAACCACCTAGCCATGAAGGCTTTGATAACGTTGATGATGTCGCAAGAAATTATTCGGGATCAAATTCCAGTCAGGGGAGGAGTGATCGATCAGGATGGACAGTTGGTGAACGGTTTAGAAACAAAAAAGAGTTCATGGATGCACTTTATAAAATTGTTGTAGATAAAAAATGGCAAGTTAGATCGTATGAGTCAGATCCTGATAGGAAGATAGCTCGGTGTATGACTCCTGATTGTCCATGGCGTTTATATGCGACTAAGGAAGAGCACGGTGATGAATTTGTTATTCGGACATATAGAGACGTTCACACTTGTCGGATATCGAATAGAGGTGCCGATCATAGACAAGCATCAAGTCGTATGGTTGGTTTACGGACGTCAGGATTATATCTGAATGCCAATGAACCCCCAAAACCAGATGGACTGATAAACTTCATGCGTGCCGAAGAAAATGTTACCAATAGCTATCAAAAAGCTTGGAGGGCGAAACAAGTTGCTCAAGATCTTATTATCGGTACATTCGAGGAAAATTTTGCCAATCTACCCTCCTATGCTTACATGATTGAGCAAAAGGATCCTGGCACGTACACTCGCATCCATACGGACTCCAAAAATAAGTTTAAATATTTCTTCATGGCTTTAGGAGCAGCTATTCGAGGATTCCATTTCCTAAGAAATATAATTGTAATTTATGCAACATTTATGGGGCACAAATATAAAGGAACCGTTCTACTTGCAAGTGCGACAGATAGTGAAAATCCATGTTATCCAATTGCATGGGGGGTAGCTGATGGTAACGAGGATGGGGTGTGTTGGAATTGTTTCCTAGAGTGCTTGAGAGAGGATATATCAGACAGAGACGATCTGGTTATTGTTTTAGACAGGGGCACATGGTTATAAAAGCGGTAAAATATGTTTACCCTTTAGCTGATCATGGGACATGTTACTTCCACCTCAAAACGAACTTGTTAAAAAAGTTTGGGAAAGATAGGGTAACCGCGTATTTTTACAAAGCTTCTTTCGCATACATTGAGAGTGAGTTCCAAAATTTTTTTGGTTACATGAAAACCAAGAGTCCAGCATGTGCAGATTGACTACAGAACGAGGTGACGTTTGAGAAATGTGCGAGAATCTACCATCTCATGAACATATATGAGGTAATGACGTCTAACACCGTTGAGGTCCTTAATAATCGGATCAAAGACGCCAAAAATTATCCCATATGTTACTTCCTCAAATTTATTATTGATTTGATGGAAAATGGACGTCTGTACTTACCACATCGAGGGATGATTTGATAAATGAGCGATATGAAAATGCATCGAGGTGGCGCAAATGTGCACTATGGTATGAAACATGGAAAGTGGAATCTACTGAGTGGTCTGGAATTGTGGATTTAGCGGAAATAACTTGTTCATGTGGCGTCTTTCAGATTGAGCAAATATCTTGTGAGCACGCAATTGCAGCTGTCATGGACAAGCGACCAAAAGATAGTGGTCAGTATGTGTATGGGCTTGTTAGCCAGCACTACAGGGTCGTAAATACGCGTCAAGCATATTATAGCTCATCGAACCCATTCCAACTGAAGACCAATGGATGAACAATCCCGATGATGTTATGGCGAGAGTAGTGTTATCTCTAGACGCCATCATAACCCGTGGAAGGCCTAAACTGTCACAATTTACTTCTCCCCTTGAAAATTTGAAGAAGAAATACAAGTGCTCAATTTGCAAAAATACCGGTCACAACGCATCTAGATGTCCTCAACGCGGTCAGAGTTCGGGCAATAACGAAAGTGAATCTTAGATGTTTAGTGAACAATTTTCGTTGTAATTGATGTTTATTGGCATGTACTTGAAAATTGTAATTTTTGAAAAGTTAGGGACCAAAATGCAAATTCGTAGTGAATGAACATTTTAATTTTGTGCAATTAATTGATTGAATTGCAATTATGAAATTTTTTATAAAATTTGGGGGTAAAATTGTAATTTTTGAAAAGTTAGGGACCATAATTTCAAAGTTGAGTAAATTATGTAACTCTATATTGTGTTGTTGTGTTGTGTACAAGTGGAGATCATAACCCCTTATATATAATAACCTACTAGGGGGGTTAGTATATCTTTCATTATTTTTAATTCGGCCCTTAATCAAATTGAAAATATCAAATTGGTATCTACACTTTAATTCCATAATAAATTTAATACCCATAGTCCAAAAGTTAACATAATTAGACCACCTAATTATGGACTTTATTTTATGATAGCAATACAAACTAAATTAACATATTAGACCTACACATCGCACCCACACACTTTGTACATGATTCTTTAAGGAAAATTATGGATATAAGTTGGATAGTTTCACAACTGAACCCGCCTTGTGGATTTCAGATCAAGGTAATGGTTATGATTGTGGAATTTGGGTTATCAAGTACATGCAAAACCTCCAACATTTGGATCTTGTGAAATCTATGGTACGTTTTTGTGCTTTATTCATTAAGAAAGAATGATTCCATTTATAGTTAACTCCGATAATTGATTTTGTAAATCTTTAGGAATTAGATTCTGCACAGGAGCTCCGTGCCATAGCAATAAGTCTTTTCTGTGATGAAGACAACCTAGTCCGAAGGGATATTCTTCTGAGAGGCTTAATTTTAAGGAAGAGACTGTTGAAAGTGACATGCATGAACTGGAGGATGCCATTCATGAATCGGAGGATGTTGTGCATGGTATATTCTTCTTCTTTAAAACCATCTTTTTTATTTAATTTTCAAAATTCAAGGATAATAATATTACGGATCACCTCTATATTATTGAAAGGAACAGGTAATGCCTTGCACCAAGAAGAAAGAAATTCGAAGTAGCCATCAAAAATATTTTCGACATGGTAAAAGTGAAAGAAAGCCAAATTCTAAGTTACCATCTCCAAAAAATGTTCTAGATGGTGAAAGTTAGGGTGCATATGGTACGGTTCTGTGGTATTTTTATCAAAATTTGTAATTTTATTGTAATGTAGTTTTTGATCGAGGGGTGTCATTGTAATATTTAAAATAAGAGGATAATTTCCTGTAATTAAGGTAATAGTCAGGGAATGTCAATGTAAATTTCCCTTCACACTCGTCTCATTTTCATATTATATTTATGTGTTGCATTGTCAAGTGCTATCGTTAGAACTGGAACAATTGTCAGTTCATATATAGATGTTACACCAGAATACGAATATACGATGATATCAAAATGTCATAAAAACCTTCATTCAGCTTCTCTCAAGTTAATTTTACAGTTGTTGGGGTAAATAAATGAAGTCCCCATTGTCTCATGAAAAAATTACATGAAACTACTATGTGATGTACCAAGTCATCGCCGATCACAAGTCCACGTTGACAATCGATTAACATGTCTTCGATGAAGATCAATTACTTATATTATGTATCGAAATACGTCGATCCAGTCATATGAAGACATCGAGAGACGTCGATCTTCTCGTGTGAAAATACCTATTCGTCTCCTTATCGATATCTCTTCTATCGACATGGTTAACGTCGACGTTTGCCATAATATTTACCCATACGGGTCGAATCATATACAGAAGATCCGATCCTGACCTAAAAATGTCCTATCGCAACCCATTTGCTGTAACCGAAGTGTCTTGTCAGGATCCGATCCATTAACCCGTGCGAAAAACTATAAATAACCCTCATTAATTACAGAAAAGGTATGTTTTCTCGGACCAAAATCTTAACTAGCCATTTCACTCATCTCGACTCGACACTTACTTAAGCATCGGAGGGTTATCGCCGGGTAACCACCGACATTAACCTGACGTGGTTGTCTTTGATTACAGGTTTCGATCCCCGAGAACAAATAAAAGAAAGGTTTGATCGATCTACCTATCTTCAAGAGATGTGTTAAAACCCGATACCCATCACTCGATTATTCTAAATACTATAATCCAACCAAAATACACTCATCAATTGGCGCCGTCTGTGGGAAACAATAACTCTGAATCGGGTAAAAATGACTAAGCGTTCGATGGCCGATCTTGCTCGAGAACGGAATGGAAACTAAGACCAGGTTAGGGAGGGTCAAGGAGATAGCATGCCTCCCAGGAATCAAGATCGTTTATCGGGGGAAGATGGAGAACCTTCCAGATCCCCTGCGCCCGAGATCGTCCAAATGACGAGGAAAGACGTGAGAGCCCTACTCGACGAAGCTGGAAAAGAATGGATAGCTCAAGCGGCTAAAGGGAATGTCGAGGTTCCTCGAGGACGACCAAAGAGAAAAGGAGCCTATAGACTAGAAACTATGAACGGGGAGCCCGTCAAACGAACGTGGAATGGAAGAAACCTCAGGAAATTCTATGCATAAAACGATTGCCCTGTGTTTGTGTTTTGACAAGCTTTTATAAGTCCCTACTTTATTAATCTAATCCGTGAATTCTGTTGAAGTTACATATATTGCAGCAAAATCGACAGATCGGATTAATAAGCTCACTTCCAGCACACCTCGAAAGCCACGGGCATCGAGTCGAGATCAAATATGAAAGCTATTAATAAGCTCACTTCAAGCACTCCTCGAAAGCCGCGGGCATCGAGTCGAGATCGACATGAAAGCTATTAATAAGCTCACTCCAAGCACTCCTCGAAAGCCGCGGGCATCGAGTCGACATATAATAACTCCAAGCACTCCTCGAAAGCCGCGGGCATCGAGTCGACATATAATAACTCCAAGCACTCCTCGAAAGCCGCGGGCATCGAGTCGAGATCAACATGAAAGCTATTAATAAGCTCACTCCAAGCACTCCTCGAAAGCCGCGGGCATCGAGTCGACATATAATGAAAGCTATTAATAAGCTAACTCCAAGCACTCCTTGAAAGCCGCGGGCATCGAGTCGACATATAATGAAAGCTATTAATAAGCTAACTCCAAGCACTCCTTGAAAGCCGCGGGCATCGAGTCGACAAATAATGAAAGCTATTAATAAGCTAACTCCAAGCACTCCTCGAAAGCCGCGGGCATCGAGTCGACATATAATGAAAGCTATTAATAAGCTAACTCCAAGCACTCCTCGAAAGCCGCGGGCATCGAGTCGACATATAATGAAAGCCATTAAATAAACTATTATCTCTCGACAACCACAGTAACATCTGGCTAAGACCAACATTCGAGGGAGGTAAGCTGATTGTTCAAAAGATTGACAGTTGCGATAATATAGATAGAAAAGTCGACATAAACGATTGAAGTAAAAATAAAACAGTTTTATTCCATCTCAGAAATCGGTACAGTTGCAAGGGTCGAATATGTTACAATCGAGATAATTACAGAAAAACTAGAAAAAACCTACTACAATCTATTACAAATTGCGAACCAAAGAACCTTCTTCGTCGATTATCGGACTGTGGAGGAGCTCTCGGATGGATTCCTACATATTCGGCAACCAAACTCCTCCGATATAAGCTCGATAAAGACCTCGGATGACACCAGAGCACGTCTTCCTCAATGCACCGATCAATGAGAGATAAAGCTATAAATAACTTTATCTCTGTCTGACCGACGCATTGTGGAAACGGCTCCCGAGGTCATCGATGGTCTTAGCGAAGGCCAGGGGAATCTCCTTCCTTCCAAGGCAGCAGCTAGCTCGAGAAGACACACCATCTCAGTCAATGTTATGACCATGGGTGATGGGTCTCTCTACATTTACCGAGAGATAGGAGAGGAAATAAGCGCTTATGGATATTATTGCGCTTTAAGTCCTCCACCATCTGATCGGCTGCCATACCTTCTACCTCACCCTTGGCTCCTCGAGTACGTCGATACCTCGAGATATCGACACTCAGATACAAGACAAAGAGTATCCAAGCATCGACATATTGGGGTACCGCCGACATCGGCCCTATTCGAACGACGAGGCCTACCCATTGGGGAAACCCCTTTACCGATACCACCCAATAGAAGATAAACTTAATCCCTTTCTCGATCAGGAGGTCGGGTGGAATGAAGAGGTGCAAAAATGAAGTGTGCACCTCTCGATAACATAACAATGGAGAGATTATTGAAGGCAATTTTTGTCGGATTACATGTTAAATAAAACATGTTAGATTGTTTGGGATGAATAATGGTGGGTACCCCCCACTTATTTATAGACCAGAGCCATCAGATCTGACGGCTCAGATTTGTTATGATCAACGGCCCAGAATTTAGGCATTAAATAGGGCGACTCCCGCGCTGCCCAAAGAACCCCACGTGGAACGCGTCCAACGGTTCCAAAGGGTAGCACGATCAACGGCTAAGATTGACCCTATTTAATGCGTCGACTGCCTCTACCACTTCGCTGCTAAGATCGACTGATCACTAGTCGGAATGTCGGCCCCCAGTACCAAAAGGCCTTCTCGTGCGTCGACCTGAAATGGCACTACTCGTCTAAATCGACACATTAAGGCTAGCTTTGTGCATATCAACAATCCGAGATCAATGAATCGGCGCAAAGAATGATTTCAAAGGACCAATCAATATCTCGAATATATGACACTTTCCAATTACTCCCAAACCAAGATTTGAAGATTCGATAGATAACGATAATCTAATGGAAAACGGAAATATAAGGGAAATCATTTCAAAAGGCTTATGCTCGCCTATGAAATTTTACCCCAAAGAAACGAGTATTTATAGACAAAAGTTTCCCATCCAAGGGTTCAAAGTCAAACTCAACCATAGGGATTGGTACCTGCTCAGCAGACAAACACTGACAACCAGGACCACACGCCAAGATAAACTCGGTTCAAAACTTGAGAATGACAAATAATCAACAGAAATATTATTACAGAATCAGATAGGAATAATGTTCAAACATGCCACTCAGGCATGACTCGACGAAGCATCGTCGATAATCATCGTCGATAATCAGAAGAACAAATAATAAATAGACGAATTTAAATGATCACATAGAGCCAGGGCCGCGGGTCTCATAGTCGAGCTTGTCCAGATGGGTCGACTTCTTCGAAGATTCAGGGACGTCCTGTTGATTGGCCTCCTCAGGCTTCTCAGCCTTCTTGGCTTGAACAGCAAGGAGAAAACCGAACTCATGGGCTTCGGGATCTTCTTTATCACCTTCTACTGAAGGGATCTCCACCTCTTTGCCATCCTCATCTAGAGCTGGATCCATCTCCTTCTCGTCGAACTTATCATTGGGAAAACCCAAGCTCGACATTGTTTCCACCCTCTGATGAACATTTGGATCATGTCATCACCGAACTGCCGATCCACAAGCTCTCGATAGACAATGCTGTTGTAAAACTCAAGCACGACTTGCTTCCTTTCCTCGGACCTCAAACTTCGATGATGATCCAAGGCCTCCTGCTGACCCTTGGCAAAGCCATCGGCCTCCTTCTCTGTCAGCTGTTTCTCAAAGTCAATCCTCAACGTCGATAATTCGACCTCCAATTCGGCAATCCGAGCATCCTTAGTCAAAACTTCCCCCTCAAGGTTCTTAACCTTCCCCTCCAGAGTGACTATCTGCTCCCTAGCCTCCTTATCAAGACTTTTGAACCTCTCGGCGCCTTTCCGTGTTGCATCTGCCTTACAGGCGTTATGGAAAATCAACTGGTTACTCTGCGAAGGTGCAATGTCGTGTTACAGAATCATGATGATATCAAACTAATAAGAAATCGACAAAGTTACGATTATAAGAGAGAATACCGCCATTTGTAGAGCCGCCTGTAAACGAAGGATGTCGGCAGTATCAAAATTCAGCAACGCCTGATGATCGACGAGAGCCAAAGTTGAGCAAAATTTGTCCCAAACTTCAGGACTAACGTCGGTACGAAGGAAAGCCGGATTAATCATCGAACTTTGAGCGACCTGGTCACCCATCCTCCTCTTCTGATTCTCCACGATGGTTCCTATTGATTCACGGGGACCGACGCTGATGGGACCTCCAGTCGATTGGCTATGGTTGACGCCGGACTTAGCCCTCTTTGGTGAAGGCATTTCTTTTGTCCCTTCCTCCAGAGGAGCAGATCGTTTAACCTTGTCCGAAGAACTTTACTTCTCGGGACGGGGGGTAGACGGAGGAGGGAGAGTGCTCGACTGCGCTGACGCCTTAGTCCTTGCCTCTTTTCCGCGAGTCGATGGAGAGGCTGAAGAAGCAGCTGCCAACTTTTGCTTTGCTTTCAACACATAGTTACGGATTCTGAGCAAAACATGATAGTTAGTCAACAATCGAATAAAATAAAACAAAAAAGAAAGTACTATGACTACCTAAAGAAGGACTATTGATAGGTGGTGGTGAAATTGCTGGATGAAGATGAAGATGAAGTGCAAAGAAGTTAAGAAGTTAAGGGATGGTTTTGATGATTTCCAAAACGTCAAAATCAGCTAAGTATGGAAATCTTAGTTCCCTTAGAAGAATTTTGAACAAGAATAGAAGACATCAGAAGAGTTCAAAAAAATTCAAAGCCCAGAAGACTAGTGATCTCATGCTGAAACAGCGAACAGAAGGGTAGACCATCAGCTGACTCAAATCAGATTAGTTCAGTATTTGATCAGCAGAGTATCTATCAGCAGAGTTGCTTCGATCAGCAGAGTAGAAGAGATCAAGAGATTAGTCCAACGGTAATAAATGCACCTGGTGTAATAAATGCTGAAAGAGAAGGGTAGTAATGGCAAATGATTGAAGAAAACTCTCGGATCAGCAGAGTGCATTTAATGCTGCTACAGGAAAGTACAGCAGAGAAAGGACTGTAGCAGGTAGCCGTTCTGATTTTCGGGCTAAGGCTATGGATTTGAAGATTTGATTTCCTTCAACGGTCATATTTTCAAATCCAAGTATAAATAGAGTTGATTTCGAAGAGAGAGACACACAACAACATCTGAGATTTCGCATTCGAAGCAGAAATTTTTCTAAGTCTCAAGAAGCTCGAACAGCTCACTCGTCTGGTGGATGTCATCTGTTGACAGAAACCCAGTTGAAGAAAATATAAAAATACAATCTGAGTGTTTTGTATTAGCTGAGTGTTGTGAGAAGTTTAAATCCGTCTTTGTGAGTGATTTAACTTCAGAGGATAGGTCTTCTTTGTGATTTCCTATTGTGAGCTTATAGCCTTTTCATTTGTTGTCTAGGTATAAGTGGAGACATATTGTAAACTTTGTGTTTATAGTATAACCCAGAATCTGAGTGATCTGGAAGAGTGGACTAAAGGATTTTTATCCATATAACCACTATAAAAATTCTTTGTGTTATTTCTGCATTTAAAGTTTTCTTGCATATTTTGAAGTTGCATAAAATTACACTTTGAATTATCAAAAGATTTTATAAGGAGTTTTAAAACTGGGGATAAAATCTTTTTAAGGACTTAGTCTACTTGTGAAAAACACTTTCAAACATCCGCTGCAAGTATACTCTTGATAAAACTGATTTTCACTGAAATCAGCTAAGTAAACTGTTAGAAGAGTGGTCACTCTGCTGTTCAAGATTTGTTCACGATCAGCATAGTCATCTTACTGTTCTTCATCAGCTTAGTCTGCTGACAGAAGTGTAAAAAGTTTTTAAGTCTAAAATTTTTAGAGGTCTATTCACCCCCCCCCTCTAGACCTCATCTGACCACTTGGGACCAACAAGTGGTATCAGAGCAGGTGGTTCATTAGAATCAGCTGCCTGATCAACGAGCTTGATCCAAGTGTTTTTCAAAGGTTTTTCAAAACTTTTCAAAAGAGCATCTTTTTGAAAATTTAAAACTTTTTGAAAAATGGACTGTATCAGCCATGTTCCCCACATTGCTGGTATGTCGTTTGAAGATTGGAAGATCAGAATGGAGATCTTCTTAGCTGCCTACAATGACAACATGTATACATGTATCATAAAAGGTCCATTCAGATTCACAAAGACCATATAGATAAATGAAGTTGATACGGTTGTGAAAAAAGATCTTCATGAGATGACTCCAGAAGAAATAAAGCTATTTAATCTGGATAAAGTCGGAAGATTTATCATGACTAAAGCCCTGGATAATGATCGGTTTGATAAAGTCAAACACTGTAAAACTGCAAAGGAGATGTGGGATAAAGTCAGAGATATGAGCGAAGGAAACGACGCCATTAAAGAGCATCAGCTGAGTGTTGCTCTGGAAAAGCTGGACAATTTCAAGATGAAATCTGGAGAGACCATAGATCAAATGGATACCAGGTTCACCAGAACTTTGAATGAAGTCTTAAAGCTTGGAAAAACCTTCACGGACAAGGAGATAACCATCAGAGTGCTGAAGGCTTTACCTCCAAAATTCAACATGAAGGTGACAGCAATGGAAGAATCAAGAGATTTGGGAAAAATCTCTCTTACAGAGCTGTTCTCAGTACTCAAGGCGTATGAGTATAAACTGCCTAGAATGGGAATTGAAGAAACCTCAACTTCAGGACCCACAACTGCCTTAGTTGCTGCTGAAAACACCAGAAGACCAGCACATAAAAGCAAAGAAGTGGACTCATCTGATGAAGCCACTCTACTCAACAAAAAGGAGTACACAGCTGGAGATGTAGCATTGCTGATGAACAATTTCAAGAAGTTCTACAAGAGAAAATTGAAGAACAAATACAACAATGCTTCTACTTCTAAACCTAACTCTTCTTCTCAAGAAAAAGATGATTATAAAGCAAAACTAATGTGTTATAACTGCAGGAAATTGGGACACTTCATCAGAGACTGTCCTTATCCAAAAGCAGAGAAGTACACTGAAGAAGAGAAGAGAATCAGGAAAGAAAGAAAGCATCAGAGAGGCAAGGCAATGATGGCTGAAGCAGAGAAGCTGACTGCTGTCTACTCATCTGATTCAGATTCAGACACGTCTGATGAAGAATCATCTGATGAAGAAAAACCTGCTCTCCTCTGCCTGATGGCAAAGGAATCTGATAACTCTGAGGATCAGGTAACTCCTCTTGACAATGAATTATTTAATTCATTTGAACAAATGATGCTCAACAATACTAGCATTGCTGATGCATTTAAAAAGCTTAAGGAAGAGATGATATTGCTAAAAGAGCAAAACAATTCACTGAAACTTAAAGCTGAAAAGCCAAAAGAATCAGCTGAATATAAACTGCTTGAGCAAGAGAATGAATCTCTGAAAGCTGAATGTGAAGTTTATAAAGGAAAAATCATGGAACTTGAGAAAGTTATTGAGTCTCATGAGAAATCATCTGTTGCATCCACTCATATGACTAGTAAACAGAAGATGCCTTTAGAACATGATAAGCAAGAATTGAATCATACTGAGAAATTTATATCTGCTGACAATAGTAAGGTCATTCTGTATGTTCAAACTGCTAGACCTACTTCACCTGAGAAAGTGGTAAAGGAGAAGAAATCTCCTAAGGCTAAAAAGAGCAAAGACCCTAGTGTAGGTAAACAGACTAGTAAGACCAAAAAGCAGAGTCCTAAGAAGTCTGCAGATAAAGGCTAAAGTCAATCAGACTAGTGGTAAAACTAAGTTGTCTGTTAATGAGCAAGCAACTAGTAAACCAAAGAAGCATAAAAATAAGAAAAATCAAAATGCTTGGTATGGAAATGAGTCATATTATGTGCAACCTGCTGCATATCATCCTATGTATCATGCACCTCAATTTCCTGGTTACTATGCACCATATCCTGCTCATCCAATGCATGCATACCCTGCTTATCATGCACCTTACCCTGCTTATGAACATTATTCTTATCATACTGATCATCAACATGACTTATCTGGTAACTTTGATAAAAATGAAACTGTTCATGCTCCTATTAAAACTCAGAAGCCTAAGAAGCCTAAGACATCAACATCTTGGGTTGTCAAAGGTGGAACTAATCCTTCAGGACCCTCTCAATAAGGGTACCTAAAACAATTTTATTTTTGTTTTGTAGGATAGGATTAGGAGTAGGAGTAAAGTAGAGAAGATTTGGTACTTGGACAGTGGTTGTTCAAGACACATGTGTGGAAGCATACATGAGCTGACTGATGCAATTGCTGTGGATGGTCCAAAGGTTACTTTTGGAGACAACAAAGAAGGCAAGATTAAAACTAAAGGGAAACTGATCAGAGGAAACATAGAGATATATGACGTCTCATATGTTAAAGGCCTCAAATATAATCTGCTGAGCATAAGTCAATTTTGTGACAAAGGATATTCAGTCATCTTCTCAACAGATAAGTGCCACGTTGAACAAATTGGTACAAAGAAGGTTATTTTATCTGGAAGACGACAAGGGAATGTCTACATAGTCGACTGGAATTCTGCTGACAAGAATTCAAGTGTTTGTTTGGTGGCATCAACACCAAGTGAAGTTAGCTGGCTATGGCACAAAAGGATGAATCATTTAAACTTCAAGACCATCAACAGATTAATAAAGAATGATTTGGTAGAAGGGATTCCAAAAACAGTCATGAGCAAAGACAAGCTCTGTGACGCCTGTCAGAAGGGTAAACAAATCAAGTCATCGTTCAAAAGCACGAAGCACCAATCTTCTGAAAGAATCTTGGAGCTGCTACACATGGACTTATTTGGACCCATTGATCCAGTCAGCAATGGTGGAAAGAAATACTGCCTAGCTGTTGTGGATGATTATTCAAGATATACTTAGGTGATATTCATGAAAAAGAAGAGTGAAACCAAGGAACATCTTACCAATCTGATGGAACTGATCCAGAATGAGAAAAGCACAAAGATATTGAAGATCAGATCAGATAGAGGGACAGAGTTTACAAACTCTATTGTTGAAGAGTATTGTAATATCAAGGGAATACATCATGAGTATTCAGCTGCTAGAACCCCTCAACAGAACGGTGTTGCTGAAAGGAGAAACAGAACACTGAAGGAAGCTGTCAGAACCATGATAGCTGAAGCTAAGCTGCCACAAAGATTTTGGGCAGAAGCAACAAACACAGCATGTTTTACCCAAAACAGATGCATGATCAACAAAACTCAGAACAAGACTCCATATGAAGTTTGGAACAACAGGAAACCAAACATTCATTATTTTAAAATTTTTGGTTGTATATGCTTTGTTTTAAACAATGGGAAAAATCACCTTACTGCATTTGCAGAAAAGGCTGATGAAGCTGTTTTTGTAGGATACTCTACTATTAGTAAGGCTTATAGAGTTTTTAGCAAAAGAACATTACTAATAGAAGAATCCATTCATGTAGTATTTGATGAGCCAAGTCAATCTTCTGAAAAGAATCAAATTACTAATCAAGATCTGTCTACTGATTTACAGAAGTTGAATATTGGAAAGAATGAAGAATATATTCCCATCATACTACCTGATCTCAACTCAGCTGCCAACTCAAGTGCTGTTCAAAATCAGATCACTGATTGTCTAACAGACGAGTTACCAACAGCTGACAGACCAGAGACTGTTCAACAGACTACTACTGGAACTCCAACCGTAGTGTTGCAAGATCAAGATAGAGGACAACATCCAGACCTGCAACCTGATCTCAGATGGCTCAGGAATCACCCACCAGAATTAGTGATTGGTGATCCTTTGGACAGAGTGAAAACAAGAAGAGCTGCTGCACAAGATGCCATGTTCACTAGTTTTCTATCTCAAATAGAGCCTAAACAAATTGAAGAAGCTCTAAATGACTCCTTCTGGATTGAAGCTATGCAAGAAGAGTTAAATCAATTTGAAAGGAACGAAGTATGGTACTTAGTTCCAAGACCAAGTCATCAAAGGGTAATTGGCACTAAATGGGTTTTCAGAAATAAGATGAATGAAGATGGTATTGTTACCAGAAACAAAGCAAGATTAGTGGCCAAGGGGTACTGTCAAGAAGAAGGAATTGACTTTGATGAGACATTTGCACCAGTAGCAAGACTTGAAGCAATCAGACTGTTTCTAGCCTATGCTGCTTACAAGAACTTCATTGTCTATCAGATGGATGTGAAGTCTGCCTTTCTCAATGGAGAATTGCAAGAAGAAGTATATGTTGAACAACCTCCTGGATTTGAAGCTTATCAACAAGAAGACAAGGTGTATCGTCTAAAGAAAGCCCTCTATGGACTGAAACAGGCTCCAAGAGCATGGTATGATACCCTATCTGGTTTTCTTTTAA
>CM064879.1:44019225-44269611 GCA_003313485.2 Penstemon barbatus | reverse complement strand
CACCCCCGAAATTTTTATTTTTGATCTAAGGGGCATAGCAACGGCTTTCACTCTTAGTCAATTTTCGACGGTCATAGCAACAACTTTCACCTAAGAGCCATAGCAACAGCTTTCACCCCCGAAACTTTTATTTTTGATCTAAGGGGCATAACAACGGCTTTCACCCTTAGTCAATTTTCGACGGTTATAGCAACAGCTTTCACCTAAGGGCCATAGCAACAGCTTTCGCCCCCGAAATTATATTTTTGATCTAAAGGGCATAGCAACGGCTTTCACCCTTAGTCAACTTTCGATAAGAGGTCAAGTGCCGATCTTGAAGATAATAGATAATTCGTAGAGATGCACAAAATAGAGGAGAAAATTAGGAAATATAAATATTTGATTGATTTCTTCAATAGTAGGAGACATAATAGATCCGAATAAAGAACAATAAACGATAGATAATGTCGAAAAAACCTAATACATAGTCTTCATTTCCCGTAATACTTCCTAAGATTGACTTTCCAAGTTCGGGGGGAGAACTTCTCCATCGGATAAGCGATCTTATATGAGCCTTTCTTCCCAACCTCGACCACAACATAGGGGCCATCCCAATTAGGTTGCAGTTTCCCTACGTGTTTCGAGACTTCCACTTTCTTTAGCACCAAGTCACCGACCTTGAAGGTTCGGATTCTGACCTTCTGATTGTACGCTTTCTCCATATTGGATTTTGCAGCTTGAATTTTCAGCTTAGCCCGATCTCTTTTGCTGTCTGCATGATCGACCTCCGTTTCCCTCAAAGGCTGATTGTTTTCTGGATCATAGAATTCGACTCTGGGAGACAGAATAAGAGTGATGAGGGATATTTCGGATTTCTGCTCTTCTTCTTTACAACTACATAAGATCGAACATTATTTATCTCGGAAGATCCAGTTCGACCCCGATGTCGAAATACTGTAAATACAAGGCTACCCTGGATCCAAAATTACTGTTGGGCCAAGCTCTGACCCAAACTTATGGGCCGAAGAATTGCACATCTGCGGGTAGACCACCTGAACCCCATTTTCAGCTATAAATACCCCATGCATTTATGATGCTGGACACGACTTTCCAGGTGCTCCCTCCTCGAAGCTATTGCTCGGAACCTTTCAGAAGTATAGACTTAGGATCGTATGTATTTCACCCTCTAGCTTGTACGGCATCCTATAATGCTCGAATAGGACCTTTGAATACTTGTATTTGTACTCATTCACTTCGAATACAATTACTTTGATCTTTGCTTTATTTTATTATTGTCATTATTGAATTACATCCCACCCTTGATCAAACTAACGAAAACACGTAAGATCAATTGGCGCCCACCGTGGGGCCCTTATTCGAGTATTAGATCAAAATATGCCTACTACGAGGAGGAATACGTATGTTAGAGGAGAGCCTTCCCATGCAGGGGGAGCACAAAATTCTGTCAACAATGAACCTGATAATCTATCGCGCGCCGCACAGCAACAACCGGAGGCGCCACCGGCGGTTCCACAAGATAACATTCCAATACACACGACCATTGGTGACTTAAGATCTATAATAGGCACAATGTGCAGGGAATTCATGAACAGCGGAAGGGCAGATCAGTCACCTGTCGATCAACCTGGGATTCAGGGAAGACCAGAGATACCTTCATCGAACTTGCAGAAGGAAAATGATATGTCGCATGCCCCATCGACACATCCACGTGGAGCAGCACCCTCGAAAGCCAATGCCCGGTCTGAAAACCCACCCGCACAAGTGCACGATCTGGAGAATTCTGTTGTCGGGGAAAGTCACACCGCCGGCGCTGTAAGAAGAAACAAACCAAATTACAAGAGAATCACTGAATCTGAATTGGAGATCATAGTACAGGAAAGGTTGGCCAAAAAATTGGAAGAGCAGGATACTATGATAGAGATTCCCTTTACTAATCAAGCTGCCAGGCAAGCGGGGAACACCCTGACTAGAGGAAACTTACGAGAAAGGGAGGTCTCGAATAATATCATGCGATGTTCACCCTTTTGTCGAGAAATACGTGAAGCTCGAAACACAGAAACGGTGCCAACCAGGCTCCCTCGGTATAACGGGACTACCGACCCCGGCGAACACATTAACAGCTTTGTTAATGTTATGAATTTATATGGACACTCGGATAATTTCTGTTGCAAGATTATGGTCACCACTTTTGAAGGGATTGCCCTCGATTGGTTTGGGAAATTACCTCCGAATTCCATATTTTCTTTCGAAGAATTTTGCGATAGGCTGAAACATCAATTCGCTAGCCAGAGGAAGCCAAGATTGCCAGCAAATCATCTGGGCACTGTGAAACAATTGGAAGGAGAGACGTTGAGGCAATGGCTGGCAAGATTTAGTATTGAACTCTTGAAAGTGGATACCCCGCAGATTGAATATCTGTCCTCGTTGATGTTCGAGCTGACCAGAAGCACCCAGTTTGGAAATGCATTATGTAGAAAGCAACCAAAATCCTTCGAACGGATAATGGAAATTGCTGAAAAGTATATGATACAGGAAGAGATGAACAAATTGAAGAGTTCACATCTAGATAAGTCTCATCTCAACAAAAAGCTCGATCGGGCTCCGATCCCAAAACCAGGTGATTATGGAGGGTCGAATAAAGGATCCGTTTGGCAGCGAATTAACACTTTTAAGCCGCATATGCCACCCCAAGGACCGAATTCGTATGGACCCCCTTATGAGCGAAATCAAGCTCCAAGGCCGGGTAAAATTCAATTTACTGAGCTCAACAGTTCAAAAGAAGAGGTGTTGACCGTATTGGAAGAAGGGAATTTAATTCCGGAAGCCCAAAGGATCACACAGGCGAGGCCGGGCGCGCCTGGATATGACCAATACTGTCGATATCATCGAGCTAGAGGCCACAGTACGGACAATTGTTATCAGTTGAAGGTCGAGATCGAAAAGTTAATCGACCAAGGAAAACTCAAAGAATTTGTTAAGAATGGCAACTATAACAATCGCTACAGATCCCGTAGTCCGAAAAAACTTGGCGCTCGGCAAAGACAAATTCAAAGTCAGGCGGATGAGCAATCGAACGGTGTGATAAACATGATTGCTGGTGGACCGGCGGGTGGAGACAGTAGGAATGCCAGAAAAAGGACTTTAAGGTCAATCAGGACAGGAGTGTCCACAAAAAGGGAAATTCTATCTTTGGAGTTTCCATCAATGGAGAATCAAGTCATCAGCTTTAGCGAGGCAGATCGCCCCGCAGATGTTAATTGGGACACGAATGAAGATGATCCAGACTTTTCCATGGTGTTAACACTAAGGATTGCAAATTTCGAGGTCAAAAGAGTACTGGTCGATAACGGGAGCTCGGCAAACATAATTTCATCAGAAGCTCTTGCAAGAATGAAACTCTGTCATCCACGATTGGATAAGGTAACCACCCATTTGGTCGGTTTCGGGGGATCGGAAATCACTCCGCTCGGAACCATACTTTTGAGTACCACTCTAGGATTAAAACCAAAGAATGTCACGAGAATGATCAAGTTCCTCGTGGTAGACACCCCGTTTGCTTACAATGCCATCTTGGGAAGACCCGCTCTGAATACTTTTAAGGCTATCGTATCCACCTACCATCAGAAGATAAAGTTCCCAACTGACGGAGGAGTAGGTGAAATGAGGAACGACCAGTACATGGCTTGGGAGTGTTACAGTTCGTCCTTAACTATTAAGGAAAAGGTGGAGCCCGAGCTCCCTAACAAAAGAAAGATAAATGAATTAGTCTCTAACTCCGGAACTCCAATTCCTGATTATGAAAGACTAGATGGAAAGAAAGGGAGGATCGTTGACATGAGTGTCCAAGCACCTGATCACAAAAAGGTGAACTTGATACCTGGATCTCCAGAAAAATTCACAAAAATAGGAACGGAACTAAATAATTGCATGGAAGCAAAGCTCATCGGGTTCTTGCAGAAAAATGTGGATGTCTTCGCATGGAGTTCGGACGACATAGTGGGAATCGACCCGCGTGTGATAACGCACTCCTTAAATATTGACCCAAAGGCCAAACCGGTGATGCAGAAGAAGCGTAATCACGGGCGAGAGAAAGACAAGATAATTAACGCAGAGGTCGATAGATTGTTAGCAGCAGGACAAATCAAGGAGATAAAATTCACGGAATGGCTATGTAATGTGGTATTAGTCTCCAAGGGGGAAAAGGTCGAGAACAAATGGAGAATGTGCAATGATTTCACCGACTTGAACAAATTATGTCCAAGGGACCCTTACCCTTTACCTCGAATTGACATGCTCGTAGATTCCACTGCAGGATTTGTGTTGTTTAGCATGATGGATGCATTTCAAGGATTTTATCAGATCTTCATGAACGAAAGAGATCAGGACAAAACGGCATTTATCACCGAACGAGGGGTGTACTGTTTCATCGTCATGCCCTTCGGTTTAAGGAACGCCGGTGCAACATATCAGAGACTGGTCAATATGATGTTCAAAGAATTAATAGGAGAAATTATGGAAGTATATGTAGATGACATGCTCGTAAAAAGCATGTCTGAAGAGGAGCATATTAACCATCTTGATAAGTGTTTTCAAATCTTGAGAAAGTATGGAATGAAGTTAAATCCGGCAAAGTGCACATTTGGGGTGCGATCAGGAAAGTTCCTTGGCTATTTAGTTCATGAGAGGGGGATCGAAGCTAATCCAGAAAAAATCCGAGCGATCACTGATCTCAATCCACCGAGGAAACTCTCGGACGTTCAAAGTCTAATCGGAAAAATCATCTCGTTGAATAGATTCATCTCCAGATCCGCTGACAAGAGCTTACCTTTCTTCAAGCTGTTGCGTAAATCTAAGAACTTCGAATGGAACGATGAATGCGATAAGGCTTTCGAAGAACTAAAAGCGTACTTGATCTCGACACCCATGCTAGCAAAACCATCCGAAGGGGAACCCCTATATTTGTACATAGCTGTGTCAGAAGAAGCAATTAGTTCGGTTCTGGTCAAACTAGAAAAAGCTGAACACAAACCGGTTTATTATTTGAGTAAATTGTTGCAGGGTGCCGAAAAGAACTATATGGAAATTGAAAAATTTGCACTTGCCCTAATTGTGGCTGCTCGGAGATTAAGGCCCTATTTTCAAACGTATAAAATCATTGTTTTAACTAACCAACCTTTAAGACAGGTTTTGTCCAAGCCAGAAGCTTCAGGCAGGTTAATAAAGTGGGCGGTCGAGCTCAGCCAATTCGAAATTGAATACAGACCACGGGTCGCTGTTAAGGCGCAGGTGCTAGCTGATTTTGTGCTTGAATCAACTAGCATATCAAACGACAAAGAAGGAACAACCTCGGAATTAGGAATGGTGGAAGAAGCAAACGATCAAATTTGGCTGATGCATGTGGACGGATCTTCGACCAAAGAAGGCGGCGGAGCTGGGATCCACTTCCAAGGGCCCAATGCTGAAGACCTGAGCTATGCGATAACTTTGGACTTTGTCGTCACTAACAATGAGGCCGAATATGAAGCATTGATAGCCGGACTAGAAATGGCCATTAAGGCAAAGGTAAAATCGATCGTCGTGCTAACAGATTCGGAACTTGTTCATAGACAGGTGAAAGGCACTTATGAAGCCAGAGAGTTCAACATGATTAAATATCTGAACAAAGTGAGGAAGTTAATCTCAGAGTTCGATAAATTTGACATTCAACCAATACCAAGGGAGGAGAATCTCTGGGCCGACATACTATCGAAATTTACAGGACTGGCCGATGGAAAGACTGAGAGCACAATCACTTGGCTGCTATCGAATATGTCTGCTATCGAGTTAGATGCAGCCCCTGCAATTGATGTTATGGAAATTGAAGAACCGAACGAGTCGTGGAACGACCCTCTTATCGCCTATCTTAGGGACGGAAAACTGCCGGAAAATGCTAACGAGGCTCGGAGAATCAAATATAGGGCGCCGTCGTTTACTTTGATGGATAACCAACTCTATAAGCGCTCCTCTTCGGGAGTTCTATTGAAATGTATCCGCGAAACACACTACGAGGCAATATTGAGAGAGGTTCATGAAGGGGAAGCAGGAAATCATTGTGGAGCTCGAGCGTTAGCTCTTAAATGCTCAAGATCTGGATATTATTGGCCTACACTCTTTTCTGATTCTGTCGAGTATGTGAAAAAGTGCCATCACTGTCAAATTCATTCAAACTTGATACACCAACCGGCCGAACATATGCACTCAATCCCAATTTGTTGGCCCTTCGACAAATGGGGCATCGATATTGTGGGACCTTTCCCAACAGCGCGAGCCAGAAAAAATTATGTACTAGTAGCGGTGGAATATTTCAGCAAGTGGGTCGAATGTGTTGCCCTGACCAAAATCACCCAATTTCAAGTTATTAATTTTTTATGGAAAAATATAGTCTGCAGGTTCGGAATCCCCAGGGTTTTGATATCAGATAACGGAACGCAGTTTGCAGGAAAAAAGGTCACGGATTGGTGTGAAAGATTTGGAATACAACAGAACTTTGCGTCTGTTGGCCACCCTCAGGCTAATGGACAAACTGAAGTAGTAAATCGGGAAATTGTTCGATCTCTGGAGAAGCGCTTATCGGAAGCAAAGGGAAAATGGCTGGATGAGCTACCGGGAGTATTATGGGCCAACAGGACAACAGTCAAAGCGGCAACCGGAGAAACTCCATTCAGTTTGGTTTATGGATCAGAGGCTGTTATCCCAGTGGAGAATCTTATACCTTCTCCCAGGGTCGAATTGTATGATCCCGAAGAAAACCAATTGATGAGGCAGGTGGAAGTTGACCACGCGGATGCTCGAAGGGACCGCGCAAAGTTGAAAATTCAAGCCGCCAAGGCCAACATGGAAAAGTCCTATAATATGAATGTGAGGATTCGATCCTTCAAAGTGGGAGATCTGGTGCTCAAAAAAGTGGAAGTATCAAAGCACGTAGGAAAACTACAACCCAATTGGGAGGGCCCTTTCGTGATCGTAGAGGTCGGAAAAAAAGGTTCTTATAAGATTGCACACCCCAACGGAGAGATACTGCCTCGAGCTTGGAATGCGATCAATTTAAGAAGATATTATGGAAGATAGTTACAATCGAGGCTTCTACTTTTTAGTTATCTTATTCTGTTTTCTTTGACTATTACTATTTGGCAAACTATATGAGTTTAATGAAGAATTGGGTTATTTGAAGAATGTTTATTCGGACTATTTATTCAATGAAAGCTTATTTCGCCTACATTCTTACTTATTCGTCATATTCCCGATATTCTCGATCTATATTCATTATTATCGATCTCTGTTGTCCTAATCAGTACTTATCTCAGTTTACTATTATATAAGGGTGAAAGCCTCTGCTATGACCCTCGAGCTAAAAACGCTCTAAAAACGACTAAGGGTGAAAGCCTCTGCTATGCCCCTTAGATCGAAATTATCGAATGGGTGAAAGCCTCTGCTATGACCCTCGAGCTAAAAACGCTCTAAAAACGACTAAGGGTGAAAGCCTCTGCTATGCCCCTTAGATCGAAATTATCGAATGGGTGAAAGCCTCTGCTATGACCCTCGAGCTAAAAACGCTCTAAAAACGACTAAGGGTGAAAGCCTCTGCTATGCCCCTTAGATCGAAATTATCGAATGGGTGAAAGCCTCTGCTATGACCCTCGAGCTAAAAACGCTCTAAAAACGACTAAGGGTGAAAGCCTCTGCTATGCCCCTTAGATCGAAATTATCGAATGGGTGAAAGCCTCTGCTATGACCCTAGAGCTAAAAACGCTCTAAAAACGACTAAGGTTGAAAGCCTCTGCTATGCCACTTAGATCGAAATTATCGAATGGGTGAAAGCCTCTGCTATGACCCTCGAGCTAAAAACGCTCTAAAAACGACTAAGGTTGAAAGCCTTTGCTATGCCCCTTAGATTGAAACAAACATTCTATTAAAAAATCGAAACATTCTATGGAAGTTAGATTGAAATAAACATTCTATTGAAGATTGATCTAAATTCTATTAAAATTTCTCCACGACAACTATGGCGCCGAGAAAAAAAAAAAAAAAAAAAAAAAAAAAGAGAGAGAGAGAGACGGAGAATATCATTCCAAGCAAATATTATATCATTACAACAAGGGTTATACTACAACAACAAAGGAAAACCGTTACAACGAGGATGGTGTTACAAAGAGAAGTCTTAACTCATTATACAAAGGTAAACCACAGTATTACTAAACGAAATTATTTTCGGAAAGGATCTTTTGAACTTCAGCACTACGATCAGTATACCCGCGAATGTAAGCTTCTTTCTCACGAAGCTCAGAGTGTCTCTTCTCACGTTCGTAAATACCTTTGAGTTTCTCTAATTCTGAACTTAACTTGTCCTGAGATATTTTCTCCTTGAAAAATCTGTTAGCTTCCAATGCACGTTCCATCTCGATCTTCTTCCCGATAAGCTCGAGCGAAATAGAGGTCCGCTGTTCGAACTCATGTTTGGCTAATGCATAAAGCTTAGAGAAGACCACCCTAGCCTGAACTCATAAGAAAATATATTATAACGGAAATAAAGAGATTAAACACTCATGACAAAAAGATGAGAATGAATTACTTGGGCAAGAGATTCCAACCCAGAATAAAACAGGAACGAGGAGTATTCTCCAGTCGAAAAGTCACCCTCGGAGATAGAAACATTGGACCGAAGAAGGGTCAGGTCGGTTTTCTCGTGTGACAATTTGTCAAAAGGAGCTATATCCCTTTTAAGCAAAGATCCACTAACCCACGAGGATACGGATTGAGAAGGGACATGCCCAGTGGCATCCTCCGCAAAAGAAACCTTTTTTATTCTCTTGTTGGAGCCCCCAGTTTTCAAACACGAAGAAAGGGCGATGGTTGAGTGTTTATTCCCCTCATGGAAATTTTGCTGATCAGATCTAGTGGATGTAATTGCTGATCAATTTCTTTTCCTTAATTTTCTACTAACACTTGGCCTGGGAAAAGGCGTGGAAGGAATCACAAGAGCGTTCGAATTTTTATTCATCCCTTAATTCTCGGGTTAAGACCCAACCAAAACAGTTATTTTTTAAAAGGGAAGCTCCGAACACTGTGAGCAATGCCAATGCGAAAGCAATTAAAAGCGCCTTCGCTACTTATAAGAAAAACGACATCATGCAAAATTGCAATGATTGGTAAATCACTACTCCCAAGAAAGATTCAATGACGCAGCTGAGTACGCAAGACTGACGTTATAAAAGTTAGCAGAAAGTTCAAAGATGGCAATAGCCTAAAATAGCATAAAGGAAAAGAGATTCAAATTCAAGCACCCACTATATATGCAAGAGCAAAAGATTATAAGATAAGTACATTGGTTTGCTAAGTCAATCAAATTACACAGCGATCGTTATTAATTAAGACTCTTTCACGCCTGAACCATGGTCCCATCTATCTAGCTCCTCTGATTCACTAGAACTACTTTCCGAGCCGTCGGAATCATCTTTATTCGAGCTGCTGCCTTCTCCATCATGACTTTGCGCATCAGACGCAGATTTACTCGAACCAGAAGAAGGGGTGCCTTGTACACTCTGACCGCGGGAATCCCCTTCAATATCCACATCTTCGCTTTCGGATTGGGCTTCGAGCTTATCCGGATTCGGCATCGGTGCACCAAATTCCTCAAGAAGAGGAGCAAACTCATGAGTGGCAAATTCCTCGAGCTTAGGAGGAAGGGAAGACGCTTTATAGTCTTTACCGAAGATATTCTTGTAAGGATTCATCTTAGGAAGAAAATCATCAAGGGCGCCTTCGATTTTAGCAACTGTAAGGAGATGCTGAGCTCCTTTAAAGTAGAAGGATTGATTGATTTCTCCCGACCGTAATCGAATCAAGGCATCAAGGATCGGAGACTCTAGGAACTCCCTTATGGCAGGAAGCCTGGCTTCGACTCGACCCCGTTCATAAGATTGTTGGGCAAACACTTTGGTTTGCTCAAGCTCCTGCTTTAATTTCCCCACTTCATCCTCTAAGGCCTTCTTTGTTTCCAACTCTTTCCTAGTTCCCTCGAGTTCAATCTCGATCTCGGACAACTTAATCTTGGTATCCTCTAGCTGACTGGCCTTCGCAGCCTCATCCTTCAGAACATCGCATAAGGCTTTCTGCACCGCCTGAGACTCTTCGCTCAATACGGACAGTCGAAGAGCAGTTTGAGTAAATAGGTCTCCGGCCTGTAAAGGAAAAGATACGTAAAGGCACGAGATGAGGATTATAGAAAAAAAAAAGCTAGAAACTTTCGGAGTTAGAAAGTACCATCTGCTGAGCATGGGCATAATCGCCAAATATCTCAAAATCTTTTTTGACAAAAGATTGGATAGTATCGTCCCTGAATCTCCCGGCCAAGAACATCCGGAGAGACTTATCCACCGTATGCTCACCCTCGGAACCCAAATCAGATTCGATGGTCCCACAGTCCGGATATCCGTCGCCCTCGGTCCTTGCAGATGATCCTCGATGAAATCTGCCAAATCTGGTTCGGAATGACCAGCCCGACATGGTATAGGGTTCGGCCCTCGAGCAAAAGGCTTGACTCTCCTAGAGGACTCAGGAACATTGCTACTTCTTTTGCGATTCATCCTGGCCTGCAAAATCTCTCTGGCACGATCCTCCAGGAGAGTATAGTTACTAAACCCCTCGTCGTTCGGGTTGGAAAAGATATTCGAAAAGACAGATCGAAGGATTTCAGGACCCCGGAAATCGGAGGCCCCCTCCGCCTCGGCCCTTGACCGAGAGGTTCCTGCTTGGCTAATCGGGGAAACAATCATTAAAGCATTTGAGGTCGACGCGATCCCGACGGGGGCCTTAGACTTCTTCGTTTTCCGAAGATTCATTGATGTTTGAGGACGAGGTCGACCCTTATTACCCTTCGAAAAGGAAGCAACGTGCGGGCCAGAAACCGATGTACGGAATTTGTCAACGATGTCAGCTAATGAGGAAGGGGGGTTAGCGGTATCGATTGGAGCTTTCCCGAAATAGATCGGTTCGGCAGGAAAAGTGCAACTACTGAGCTCGGCCAATCGCAAAACTGCTTCTTGAGTCATTAGAGCAGTCTGATGAGGATCAGCACGAAGAGATTGCAGAAAATTATCTGTTATCTCATTTTTCATACTCCCCACGAGCCGGCGTTTTCCGTATATCCACTCCTTTGCTCCAGGCCAATCGAAGGGAGTAGGCTCGGGATTTTCTTCGGAAGGCGGAGACTCTGGCCCTCGGACAAAGAAGAACTCACGTTTCCATCCCTTCAGATTGCTACTCACGTTGGTCGATAAGACCGAAATTTTCGGCCTCTGAGAAAAGTATACGTAACCTGCGTTTGAAGAGGTGGAAGCACTGATCTGGAATATCCTCCAAAAATTCTGAAAAGCTGCCTTTTTCCCCTTAGCTTTCATCAACACGCAAAAAGCTATAATTAGGCAGATCGAATTCGGTAAAATCTGGCAGGGAGCCAACTTAAAAGCATCCAGAAGGTTTTCTAGTAAAGGAGGGAAGGGGATGCGTAAGCCGTAGTGGAAGTGTTTGGAATAAAAGGCTTGACAACCGGCAGGGGGGTCGGTAACTCGTTGATCGGGAGAGGGAAGCACTATTGAAAAACCGGCGCCTAGATACCGACCAAATTCTTTTTGCAACTCCGTCAGGTCTGTCGTTTTATAGGAACAGACGATCTCATTTGCTCTCTCCTCAGTCATGTTTAGAGCTGCGCTAGTCGAGGGCTCTTCCCAATCATAGATCGTAATCACCACATTACGGTTCAGTCTATATTTCAGCTGCTCATTGTTACCCAAAGGAAGCTCTCCATCTTCTATATCTTCCCTTTCAGAAACTGTTGCCTCGCCGGAATTTTCGTCTTCGCTATTTCCAGTGTCAGAACTCGACTCCCGCTCCTCTCCGCTGGAATCCGAGGCGGAACCCGAATTTTGCGGATTCTCGTTTTCAGATGATCGATTCTCTACAGCTTTTTTCCCCTTGCGGTTATCGACCTCATTCTCCTCTATGGTAGATTTCCCTTTCAAGTCTGTTGAACTCGACATAATAAATATAAGATGACTATTCAAAAATGGCTAACAAAACTCTCTTATCGACCTGTCTGCTCCGATCTAAAGCTCTCTCCTCAGAATTTAAGAGGAACAGCGACCCTCGGTATAACTATATATATAGGGACAAAATGGGAAATTGCAAATCAGTCCCCGAGTAACCGCGACGATTGGACTCTCTTGAAGGTAAATTTGAAGTCATATTCTCAGAAATTGCACCTACAGCCCCTATACTTTCTAAAATTCCTGAATTAAAGATCCACATCACAAACAACAAGGACGATGTTAAGACTGCGCTATCAAGAAATTGCTTAAGTATGCACTCTTTTTCCCTGACCCGGTTTTTATCCCAGAAGGGTTTTTCCGAGCCAGGTTTTTAATGAGGCATACCCGAAAAGATAAGCCGAAATCGAATTATTCTATCGTTACTTCTTCGAGCTTAAATTCCACTTTACGCTCGAGAAGTGGGGGAGTATTGATGAGGGATATTTCGGATTTCTGCTCTTCTTCTTTACAACTACATAAGATCGAACATTATTTATCTCGGAAGATCCAGTTCGACCCCGATGTCGAAATACTGTAAATACAAGGCTACCCTGGATCCAAAATTACTGTTGGGCCAAGCTCTGACCCAAACTTATGGGCCGAAGAATTGCACATCTGCGGGTAGACCACCTGAACCCCATTTTCAGCTATAAATACCCCATGCATTTATGATGCTGGACACGACTTTCCAGGTGCTCCCTCCTCGAAGCTATTGCTCGGAACCTTTCAGAAGTATAGACTTAGGATCGTATGTATTTCACCCTCTAGCTTGTACGGCATCCTATAATGCTCGAATAGGACCTTTGAATACTTGTATTTGTACTCATTCACTTCGAATACAATTACTTTGATCTTTGCTTTATTTTATTATTGTCATTATTGAATTACATCCCACCCTTGATCAAACTAACGAAAACACGTAAGATCAAAGAGTTTCCACAAGAATAACAGCTTCTGAGCCATAAACCAGACTAAAAGGAGTTTCCCCTGTAGCAGCTTTCACTGTTGTTCAATTAGCCCAAACGACTCCAGGTAGCTCATCAAGCCACCTTCCCTTTGCCTCGGCCAAGCGCTTCTCCAAAGATCGGTCAATTTCTCTATTTACAACCTCGGTTTGTCCACTAGCTTGCGGGTGTCCAACATATGTAAAATTCTGTTGTATCCTAAATTTCTCACACCATTCCAAGATTTTCTTTCCGGCAAACTGAGTTCCATTATCTGAGATCAAAACCATTGGAATTCCGAACCTGCAGATAATATTTTTCCATAGAAAATTTATAACCTGAAACTGAGTGATTTTGGTCAAGGCCATAAACTCCACCAATTTGTTGAAATATTCGACGACCACTAAGACATAATTCTTCCTTGCTCTAGCGGTCGGAAAATTAAAGGACCGACAATATCAATACCCCATTTATCGAAAGGCCAGCAAATTGGAATAGAATGCATCTGTTCTGCAGGTTGATGGATCAAATTCTAGTGAATCTGACAATGATGGCATTTCTTCACATAATTGACCGAGTCAGAAATAAGAGTGGGCCAATAATAACCTGCCCTCGAGCATTTAAGAGCCAATGCTCGAGCACCACAGTGACTTCCAGCTTCCACTTCATGGATTTCTTTCAAGATTATATCAAATTGATCTTCGGGAATACATTTCAGTAAAATTCCCAAGGAAGATCTCTTATATATGTTTCCTTCAATTAGGGCGAAGCATGGTGATCGGTATTTAACCCTCCGAGCCTCATTAGTGTCCTCGGGATGTTTTCCTTCCCACAAATATTCTATGAAAGGATCAGCCCAGGATGGTTTCTTCTCATCGATTTCCATAATATCGACGTCCGGAGTGACGTCCAATTCAATAGCCGGTGTGTTCGAAAGTAGCCACGTAATAACTCTTTCCTTCTTTCCATCATGTGTTCCCGTGAATTTAGATAATAAATCTACCCATGAATTTTCTTCTTTGGGAATTGGTTGAATTTTGAACTTCTCGAATTTGGAGATCAGAGTTTTCACCTTGTTAAGGTATTTTATCATGTTGAACTCCTTGGCTTCGTAAATGCCCTTGACCTGTCTATGCACGAGTTCGGAATTAGTAAGCATAGTAAGGAATTTTACCTTCGCTTTTAAGCCATCTCCAAGCCTGCAATAAGGGCTTCATATTCTGCCTCGTTATTTGTGATGACAAAGTCCAAGGTGATCGCATAGATCAAATCCTCTCCGGCAGGTCCCTGGAAATGTATTCCTGCTTCTCCTCCTTCCTTGGTCGAAGAGCCATCTACTTGCATCAACCATACTGATTCCTCGATTTTCTTGATCGAATTCACTTCCGAAGATTCCAATTCCTCCGAAATCTTCGTACTTGAGGTCTCAAGGATGAAGTCAGCTAATACCTGGACTTTGATTGCAGTTCTTGGTCGATATTTGACTTCGAACTGGCCGAGCTCTACATCCAACTTTATCAATCTTCCAGAAGCCTATGGCTTTGACAAGACCTGCCTCAAAGGTTGATTAGTCAAAACAATTATCTTGTATGTCTGGAAATATGGTCTCAATCTCCGGGCATCTACTACTAGTGCAAGTGCAAACTTCTAGATTTCCATGTAGTTCTTTTTAGCGCACTGTAAATTTGCTCAAGTAGTATACAGGCTTGTGCTCGGACTTCTCCACCTTTACGAGAACCGAGCTAATTGCCTCCTCTGAAACTGCTATGTAGAGATACAAGGGTTCACCCTCGGTAGGTTTGGCCAGCATCGACGGAGAAGTAAGATAAGCCTTAAGATCCTCAAAAGCTTTATCGCATTCAGCGGTCCACTCAAAGTCCTTGGCTTTTCGTAGTAGTTTGAAGAAGGGCAAACTCTTGTCGGCTGACCGCGAAATGAACCTGTTCAACGAGATAATTTTTCTGACTAGGCTCTGTACGTCCGAAAGTCGCCTTGGAGGCTTTAGTTCGGTGATAGCCCGAATCTTCTCCGGGTTAGCTTCGATTCCTTGCTCGTGTACAAGATATCCCAAGAATTTTCCCGATCTGACCCCGAAGGTGCACTTCGCTAGGTTTAACTTCATGCCGTACTTTCTTAAAATTGCAAAACAATGATCAAGATGCTTGATGTGGTCCTCTTCTGTCATACTTTTCACGAGCGTATCCAGGGGCGGATCCAGGATTCCAGAGTCGAGGGGGCCAATTTTTATTATCATTAAAATAAATCTGTATAAATAAATGAACACAAAATGTATACTCTAAAATTTATTTTCACTATATTATAATTATACACCATGTTCATTAATATACTATAAAATAGTCTCAAATAAAGTTAATATTATATTCATTATGAATTAAAACATCAGCAAAATAATATATAACAAATAAACTTGTATATTGTTTTCAAGCTTATTTTCACAAGCTTTCCTTTATATTTCCCATACAGAACATAGGAAATAATGAATAAATTAATATCACAATAAACTGATATCATATTGGTTTAAAATTTAAAAGCCATAATAGTTTAATTAATTGATTCATACTATTGATAGGCATATCACTTAAATTCACAAAATATTGTAATTTGGAATTTAAAAGAAATCAATAGGCATTCAAACGAACTAAATATATATACATGAATAGAATTAAAAAAAAAACCAAAATCTTTATCCACCCCTGAGCGTATCGTCCACATAAAATTCCATGATTTCCTCGATCAAATCTTTGAACATCATATTTACCAGCCTTTGGTAAGTTGCTCCAGCGTTCCTGAGTCCGAACGGCATGACAATGAAGTAATATACCCCGTGCTCGGTGATGAAGGCAGTCTTATCTTGGTCCTTTTCGTTCATAAAGATTTGGTAAAAACCTTGAAAAGCATCCATCATACTAAAGAAAACAAACCCTGCCGTATAATCCACCAGCATATCGATCCTAGGCAACGGATAGGGATCTCTTGGGCACAATTTGTTGAGGTCGGTGAAATCATTACACATTATCCATTTGTTTTCAACTTTCTCCCCTTTAGAAACCAACACCACATTACACAACCATTCAGTACTCTTTAATTTGGCCAGCTGCCAATGATCTATCAACTTCCGCATTGATTATTTTGTCCTTTTCCCGTCCATGGTTCTTCTTCTTTTGCCTAACGGGTTTTGCCTTTGGATCTATATTTCACGAATGAGTGATTACTCGGGGGTCGATCCCCACAATATCATCCGAGCTCCAGGCGAAGACATCCACATTTTTCCGTAGAAAATCTACGAGCATGGTTTCCATTCCCTCGCTCAGCTCTGTTCCGATCTTGGTAATCTTTTCCGGTGATCCAGGGATCAAAACAACCTTCTTGTAATCGGGAGCTTGAACGCTCATGTCGATGTTTTTGCCTTTCTTTCCTTGTATTTTATCACAATCAGGGATCGGTAGGTCAACAACCGATCTTGACTCCCAATTGACCAGCTTTCTTTTGCTCGAAAATTCGAGCTCGATTTTTCTCTTTATTGATAGTGACGAATTATAGCATTCCCAGGCCATGTACTGGTCATTTCGCATTACTCCGACCCCTCCATTTGTCGGAAATTTCACCTTTTGATGATACGTTAACACCACGGTTTTGAACGCGTTCAATGCCGGCCTTCCCAGTATTGCGTTGTAAGCAAAGGGTGTTTCCACCAACAAGAATTTTACTATCTTGGTTACACTCCTTGGTTTCTTTCCGAGGGTGGTGCTTAACAAAATGGTTCCCAAAGGGACAATTTCCGAGCCACCGAATCCGACCAATGGCGTGATCACTCGATCTAGACAAGGATGCTGGAGATTCATTCGAGAAAGCGCTTTCGAAGATATAATATTCGCAGAACTACAATTGTCGATCAAAACTCTTTTAACCTCGTAGTTAGCGATTTACAAAGTTAGAACCATCGAAAAATCGGGATCGTCGTCGTACGCATCCCATGTAACATCCGCTGGTCGGTCTGCATCACTAAAGCTTATAACTTGATTCTCCACCGAAGTTGGTTCTAATGAGAACACCTCTTTTCTGGTCAATACAACCGATTTAATCGATCTCATGGTTCTTTTTCTCGCGTTTCTGCTATCTCCCCCCGCCGGTCCGCCTACAATCATGTTGATTACTCCATTCGATTGTTCCTCCAGCTGATTTCGAGCAGCCTGTTGTCGAACGGGAAATTTTCGGGGGTTCCTGGACCTATAACGGTTGTTATAGTTTCCTCCTTTTACAAACTCTCTTAGATTGCCTTGCACAATCAATTTTTCAATTTCGACCTTCAATTGGTAACGATTTTCCGTGCTGTGTCCCCGAGCTCTATGATATCGACAATATTTATCATAGTTCAAAGTTCCCTCTCTCGCTTGTGTAATCCTATCTGCCTCAGGTATTAAATTCCTCTCCTCCAAGACAGTGAGAATTTCTTCCTTTGAAGTATTCAGCTTGGTAAAGTTAATTTTTCCCGATCGAGGAATTGGATTCGGATCGGAGATCGAGACATAGGCATTGGGATGATTTTTCGGCATCTGTGGCTTGTAGGTGTTGATTCTTTGCCAAACCAACCCCCTGTTTGATCCTCCGTAATCTCCTGGTTTCGGCACAGGGGCTCTGTCTTGTTTCTTTATGAGGGGAGGCCTCGGGTTTTGAGCGTGCTTTAGCTTGTTCATCTCTTCCTGTATCATGTATTTTTCTGCTATCTCCATGATCCTTTCAAAGGATTTCGGCTGCTTCCTACATAGGGCATTTCCGAACTATGTATTCTTTGTTAATTGGAACATCAAGGAGGATAGGTATTCGATCTGTGGAGTATCGACCTTAAGGAGTTCAATGCTGAAGCGCGCCAACCATTGCCTCAAAGTTTCACCCTCCATTTGTTTTACCGTGCCCAAATTATTGGCAGGCAACCTAGGTTTCCTCTGTCTTGCGAATTGGTGCTTGAGTTTGTCGCAAAACTCATCAAAAGAGAAGATAGAGTTCGGTGGCAACTTTCCGAACCAATCAAGTGCGATTCCTTCAAAAGTCGTGACCATGATTTTGCAGCAAAAATCTTCCGAATGCCCATATAAATTCATCACATTAATGAAACTATTAATGTGTTCAGCGGGGTCGGTAGTCCCGTTATACCGTGGTAATCTTGTGGGCACTATTTCGGTATTTCTTGCCTCTCGAATTTCTTGACAGAAAGGAGAACATCTCATACTATCCCTAATGTTTTCTCGAAATATTTCTCTATGTTGCATTAACTCGGTTCGCCTAACTGTCGTGCTTGCTTGCCGAGCCTCTTTAGTGAACTCCTCACGATCTAGTTTCTTGGCCACCCTCTCTTGAACTATCTTTTCTAGTTCGGCCTCAGTGATTCTCTTATAGGTCGGTTTCTTTGCCTTCTCGATGCCCAAAGGTTGACTTTCCCCAACCACGGAATCCTCTACATCATGTACTGCTTTGGATGGTAATACTGACCGAACGTTTAATTTTGACGGAGCTGGTTGGAGAGGGTTTGTTGTACGTCCTTTTGACATCGACCAAAGCACACTTTTTTCCTTTTGAATATTCAATCTCCCATGCATTATGGGTTGATCCACCAGTGATTGATCGTCTCTTCCACTGTTCAAGAATTCCCTGCACATCGTCCCTATGATATATCTCAGGTCGGCCACAATTGTGCTGATCGGAATATCCTCTTGTGGCGCGATCGGTGGCATTTCTTGTTGACGAGCCACTCGAGAAAGATTATCAGGCTCATTGTTAACGGAGTTCTGTGCTCCAGCAGCGTGTGAAGGTTATCCTCGCATGTATGTATTTGATCTCGTAGTAGATATATTTTGATCTAATACCCAAATAAGGCCCCACGATGGGTGCCAATTGATCTGACGTGGTTTCGTCGGGGGATCAATAAGGAAATATAAAGACTGTGAAGGAGTTAAAATGCCAATGGGGGGGGGTCAAATAAGTATATTTCCGAACGTGATTACAATATATTTCGAGGTCCTACTTGGGCATTATTGGATGCCGTACAAGCTAGAGACTAATACATACAAGATGATCGAAAATACAATCTAGAGGATGCCTCGAGCACTATGTTCGTGCTGGGAGCACCTGGGGAATTATGTCGTTGTTGGCGTCATGAATGCTTACGGTATTTATAGTAGAATCGGCGTACCAGCTAAACCATCCGCAGAGGTGTGTTTCTCGGCCCACAGGCCTGGGCCTGGGGTTCGGCCCAACAGTAGAAATCGAGCATGAGCCCCTTGGCCTGTGGTCGGAGCATGATGTAATGCGTTGGAGGTCGGCCGATAAGTCTTCGGGGTCGGATATTGCTAATTCCGATCGTGGAGTGCATTACTAAACAGAATATCCAAAGTACCCCTCATCAATCGGGGGGGAGGGGGGACGGGCTGGCCGCAGGGCTCGGCAGAGTCCTACGCCCAGCCCGTTCCTGCGTGAGTTTGGAGCACTTTAATTGTGGGTTTGGAGCAATTTACAAATGTGTTACAGACGGTTTCGTGCAATTTACAAAAAAAATGGCAGAAGAAGAGGGACACTTTAGAAAAAAATTACAGACGGCTTTTGGCATTACTTTGGGGAAGAAGACGACTTTTGGCATTACTTTGGGGAAGAAGCCCTCTTTAAGTCAGGTGCCGCCATGTGGCGGCACCTGACTGGTTCCTCTTTTTTTTTCTTTATTTCTTTTAATTGTTTTGTTATTTATTGTTTTCTATATATAAAATTAAATATTTAAAGTAATTTTTAATAAAATTAAAATTTTCTCCTAATTAAATTATCTAATAAAATGTGTTAGTATATTTATTGTATATATTTAATAAATATATTTAGTCATCAATTCTCTTGTATTTTTTTTCTTGTTTGTTGATTTCCTATTATATATCAATTTTAATTTTATGATTGTTTACTCTCTTTAATTTTAATATTTAAATATAATTAATAATTTAATTATATTAATAAAATAATTATTAGTATTATTGTATTAATATTAAAAATAAAATTAAAACTAGTATTAATGGTGAGAGTGGACAAAGGAAAAAATGGAATTAATTCCATTCCGGAGCCCTGCCATTGGAGACGACTAGGCAGGGCTCGGGGTGAGGTCAGGGCCAGCCCCGGGGCCTCCGAAGCCCCGAGCCCCCCTCCCACCATTGGAGATGGCCTTAGTGGTAGTAATTAGTATTTTTGATAGATACGAAGTCTGGAAAAGGGATTGAAGCGTGGGTGACTTTACGTGAAGAAGTCAAGACTGTTCTTGAGAAAGATCCAGAGTTACTTACTTTCGCCTCAGTGAATCATAGTCTCTCGAATCAGATGATTGATTGGTGCTATAAAATAGCCAACATACCATGCATGTATGCTTGTTTGTCTTTCCGTCCCAAAAATAATAATTACCACTTTTCATGATGTGTACTATTATGGGCCATTTAGTAGGGTGTATGGGATTTAGATGGATTAGATTGGAGCTGGATTGAAGCCCATATTAAAAATACGTTTGGTAGATTTGATTGAGTCATATTACATTAAATCAATCTACCATAATATGTTTTTTAGAGTTATGAGTTTAGGCATATATTAATATATTTTCACTACTTAATTGAACATATTATGTTAGTTAAGATATATCAATTCATCGAAACCATTTGTTTAATACGTATAAGAGTATGTTGATCAATGTTTGTTCAATATTTTAGCTCGAATGCCTCCATGTTAATTGTAAATTTATATAGATTTTAATTTGTGATTTATTTACGTAGAATGTGTTTCCATATTCAAAGATTTGAGAAGAATTTATAATATTTAATGATACGTTAAAAAGAAAATGTAAAGACCTTCATCCACTTCTGGCCTAGTCACATTGTTGGGTTGTAGTCCACTAGCCCAAATGCTTAAGCCCATATTGACAAGTAAAAGCAGGTCAAGTCTTTATTAACCATTCAAACAATTCATCCACAATCAATGTGGGATTGGGGTGTCACAATCTCCCCAACTCAAATACTCGACGTCTTCGTTGAGTCCAGATCAATAGCCCAAGACAACCTTCATGGATAACACCACGAAGTCGACTCTGATACCAAGTTGTCATGCCTCATTATTTTTTTTCATTTTATATCTCTTTACTGGCGTGATGGTCGCGTCGTCATTACAATCATGCCGACGCGAATCATTCGAATTTAAACTCATTTCCAAAAATAACAACAAAATAAAATGAAAATATTTTCTCAACGATATGTTCGAACTGTTGGAATAAAGTGTCTAAAAGAAATAATTGCAATTGTGGTACCAAACTATATATCGATTCTCACTTGTGGTACCACAAAATTTAAGAAATTGAATCACATTTGGTACCACCGTTAAAATTGGCCGTTAACTGATGACGTGGCAGTTATGTTTTATTGCAAAATTGATACCATTACTTACATTGACTGACAATTATACCTCTAACTTTTCAAGTTGTCAAAATAACCCCATATCTTCAAATTTACTGACAAATTTAATCCATATTGTTGTCTAATTTCAAAATTGACTCGAATAAAACATGTGCGGACCAATTTAAAGATTTTATTTATTATATTTACATATTTATTTAACTAATTTAATTTTATAAATAATATTAACTGACCAAATAATACTTTAACATAAATTCGATAAAATGTTAATTAAATCTAAAATTTATGTAATAATATGAATATATTTAATATTTATTAAAATAAATAAATTATATATTATTAATAAAATAATTATAATTTTTTTTAAAAAAACCCATCTCCTACCTCCTATCCCAACCCACCCCCAACACCCAAATCACAGGCGGCCGTCGGCCTGGGATCGTCAGTCCCAAGCCACTGCCGGCCTGGGATCACGGGTCCCAGGCCGCGACGGCCTGGGATCGTCCGTCCCAGGCCACCGCGGCCTGGGATTTAGGTGGGGGTGTTAGGGGGGGATGGGGTTGGGGTGGAAGGTAGGTGATGTTTTTTTTTTAAATTATAATTATTTTATAAATTAGAATAATTTTTTTTAAATTAGTTAAATACATATGTAAAATCTCTAAATTGGTCCGCAAGTGTTTTATTCGAGCCAATTTTTAAATTGGGCAACAATTTGGACTAAATTTGTCAGTAAATTTGAAGATGTGGGGTTATTTTGACAACTTAAAAAGTTAGGAGTATAATTGTCAGTCAATATAAGTAATGGTATCAATTTTACAATAAAACTTAACTGCCACATCATCAGTTAACGGCCAATTTTAACGGTGGTACCAAATGTGATTCAATTTCTTAAATTGTGGTACCAAATGTGTCGACCTCAATTTTTATGGTACCACAAGTGAGAATCGGTATATAGTTTGGTACCACAAGTGCAATTCTCTCGTATCTAAAAATTTCTACCAGGGACATTTTTTATAATACTAAGTTGAATTCAATCCCAACCAATATAGTCTCAAAGTAAAAATGCCTAAAACTCAAAGAGAAAATAACAAAGCGTAAATAATTAGTGGGTTCCTATCAATGGCTAAAATATGAAATCAAAATCTTCCAACTTTGAGCTATCTAACGATCTGCAAAATATCAAGCAAGGGGTGAATTGCTTACTCAATAAGAAGTTTAAGGCACGTCTGTCAAATCCATGCACATATCAATAATCAATAATAATGCAAACAGACAACGTGACACTTTCATGAACCAAAATATGCAGGAGACAAACATTCTATCAGAGCCACTCGCTGTTCAAGAGGACCTAACTTATGAAGAATTTCTGATTTGTATCATTTGATCGTAAAGAACAAGCTTTGAGACATCGAATAATACCGTTAGTAAAGATTCAATGGTCAAGCCATTCGCCTCGTGAAGCTACTTGGGAACTGGAAGAGGACATACGGAAAAAATGTCCTAGTCTATTCATCGAAGAAGGTACGAATCGTTAAATTCATGTTTCGAGGACGAAACTTTTATAAGGGGAGTAGGATGTGCTAACCCTATATTAATTTTGCATAATAGGCTAAAGTAAGTTTCATACATATTTTTATTAATAAGTAATGTATGTATAAGTTTAGAGATTAAATTTCATTAGCAAAATAACCAAAGTGTAAACTTATAAATTGTTGGATGAAGATGAAGATATAGATTAAAAGTTAAGAGAGGTTTTGATGATTTCTAAAACTTAATCATCAGTTAAGTAATGGAAGCTTAGTCAGAAGGGTCAAATCTTATTGTCCAGAAAAATACTGATCGTTGAAGAACGAAATCAGACTGGTGAATTTCAGCAGACTCAAATCAGATGGGTTCGGTTTGGGATCAACCAAGTGTTCATCAGACGAGAAGCTTTCCAAACAGCAGAGTGAAAAAGATCAGCAAGTCATCCCAACGGTAATAAATGCACTTGGAGTAATAAATGCTGCAGAGGAAGAGTATTTATGACAAATGATTGAAGAAAATCGCGTATCAACTGGGTTCATTTAATGCGATTAACAAAGAAGTACAACAGAGTGTACAATGCATAGTCGCAGGTAGCCGTTCCTAAAAACAGGGACCAGTACTCGAGAAATATGTTCTATCTTTCTTCAACTGACATAATTCAAATCTCAAGTATAAATAAAGAGTGTTTCAAGAGTTAAAAGGAGAGACGAAGCAACACAACTGAGAGCATTCGAAGCAGATTTTTTCTAAGTCTCAAACTCAAGAACAAAACCCTCATCTACCAAATAAGTTTGGAGCTAATGATTGGTTCCATGGCTATGCAAAAGGATTTTGACATGGCTGCAAACCACTTCAATTACACGAGCACTGGACATAGACTTTGTTCATGATAGGTTCCATGACTATGCAAAAGGCATTGTGAGGAAAGAAGTTGGATCTATCAAGAATGCACTGCTAAATAAGCTTGGAGCTAATGATGATCCTGTTGATAGAGCAGTAAAAATAGCTGTCTACACGACTTTGGAGAAGTGGGTAGAAAAGTCTAGCTATGGACAAGGAACTACAAGTGATATGCCCAGTCTGCCGAGTCTTCAACAGATAGCTTTTGGCTCGGAAATTAGCAAGTACCAGGAACAGCCTAGTATACAACAGTGTACTTCCAAATTCATGCCGCTGCTCCTGATTCATTAGTTGACTTATGTGTCTTATGATGGTACTGCCAATGTAGTTCACAAAACTGCTGAGCCAATTATTGAAGAACATCACATAGAAAAGAGTCTTTCAGCACTTTAGTTGAAAGCTGAAGATGACAACGTTCTTCAAAACACTTATGTCCACCAGGAAGAACCTGCTATTATATCAACCTCCGTTTCTACTGCTGACATCCATTCATCACTCATGGAGTCAATATAGTTGGTAATTGAAAGTTTAATCAAGGAAATGGAAGAGAGGAATAAATTGATGTTAAAGCAAATGGAGAAGGCTACTGCAAAAATTGTGCAGAATGCCATAGACAACTCTCCTCTACCACCAGATAACTCATTGGCACTGAATCAGAGCACATTGAGCATGAACAAAAACATTGAAGATGTGAAGGCAGATGTCAACCATTTGCATACTGCTCTTCCGAGAAATGAGTCAGATTTGGCCCATGTTGCAAAGGTCATGAAAGAAATCGGTGTAGCTTAGATTGAAAAGACTGCAAGCATAATGCAGGAATTCACAATCATCACTGATAAGGCGCAAAGGGAAATATCAACACTTCAATTGAATGTTGATTGTATGAATGACCAAGCTGGTGAAATCAAGTCCACTCTGAATCCTCAGACCACTAAACTGAACATCGTGGATGAGAATATCAAGAAGCTTTGTGTTATTGTCAACATCTCACTTGTTGAACTCGACCCTGCTTATGATGACAAAAAGGGGATTAGGGATCTGCTATGAGGCAAAATGTTGCCACTGCAACTATTCAAGTAACTGCTGATGGATCTGCTGTTGCTGAAAAGACAAATGAAGAAGAGACAAGTAGACCAGCTGATAAAATGCTGCTACCAAGGAAACTCTTGAAGAACAGCTAAATCTAGATGTGAAGTATAAGAGAATGGAAGAAATCACAAGAAGAATTGATGCTGCTGATAGAAACCTTAATACTGATGCTTTTTCCAGTGGTGAAGATGATGATGAAGATGAAGAGGAAGAAGAAGATAAAGAAGCTAATGACTAGATTGGAAATTCTAGGCTAGCTTACTGGTTGAAGATTTATGTATCAGTTTACTTTATTATATCTCCTCTGTTTGAACTTGTACTTTGTAATCTTATGAATATCTATAAAATTTTAAGTTATTTCCAACACATTATTTATATCTCATAAATTTTTGAGGACTTAACTTTAGTTTAGGTACATGTACTTAGCTGAAGTTTTGTCATCATCAAAAAGGGGGAAATTGTTGGATGAAGATATAAAGATTAAAAGTGAAGGGAGGTTTTGATGATTTCCAAAACTTAATCATCAGCTAAGTAATGGAAGCTTAGTCAATCCCTTAGAAGATTTTTGACCATGAAAGAAGACAAATCAGAAGGGTCAAATCTTATGGTCCAGAAGACTACTGATCTTTGCTGAAGAATGAAATCAGACTGGTGAATTTCAGCAGACTTAAATCAAATGGGTTCGGTTTGGGATCAACCAAGTGTTCATCAGACGAGAAGCTTTCTAAACAGCAGAGTGAAAAAGATCAGCAAGTCATCCCAACGGTAATAAATGCACTTGGAGTAAGAAATGCTGAAGAGAAAGGGTATTTATGACAAATGATTGAAGAAAATCTCGTATCAGCTATATGCATTTAATGCGACTGAGAAAGAAGTACAGCAGAGTGTACAGTGCACAGTCGCAGGTAGCCATTCCTAAAAACAAGGACCAGTACCCGAGAAATCTATTTTGTCTTTCTTCAACGGACAGAATTCAAATCTCAAGTATAAACAGAGAGTGTTTCAAGAGTTAAAAGGAGAGACGAAGCAACACAACTGAGAGCATTCGAAGCAGAGTTTTTTTAAGTCTCAAACTCAAGAACAAAACACTCATCTGCCTAGTCATCTGCTGACGAAAGGGAAGTTGAAGATCAAAGCTAAACACATTTTCTGAGTTAATCTGTAATAGAAAGTGTTATGAGAAGTAGATATCCATCTTAGTGAGTGATATTACTTCAGAGGGTAGGTTTTCTTTGTGATTTCCTATTACGAACTTGTGGCCAGTTCATTTGTTGTTTGGCGTAAGCAGAGTATATTGTAATATGTGTGATTATACTATAACCCAAGATCTTCGTGACTTGGAAGAGTGGACTAAGGGATTTTTATCCATATAACCACTATAAAAATTCTGGTGTTTGCATTTGCATTATTTCCTTGCATATTTTCAAAAAGCATATTAAACACTTAAGTTAACTGTTAAAAAGATTTTAAAAAGGAGTTTGTAAAAACTGGGGATAAAATCTTTTCCATGTTAAGAAAGTTTCCTTGTGAAAAACACTTTACAAATCCGCTACAAGTAATCTGCTTAAAATTCTGATTTTATCAAAATCAGCCAAGTCTTATTAGAAGAGTGGTTTACTCTGCTGTTCAAAGCTTTGCGCGCGATCAACTTAGTCTACTTACGAATCTTAATCAGCTTAGTCTGCTTATAGAAAAAGTTAGAGAATTTTAAGTTAAAATTTTCAGAGGTCTATTGTGAAGTATTATGCAAGTTAACATGATACTGGACAAATCGTGTGTATGCCATCCCCTGCCGGGTTGATTTACGATTGTGAAGCGAGCTTGGAGAATTTCAAACGCTCGTTCAACATCCTTGCGGAATGATTCTTGATACCGCGAAAATACCTGTTCAGGAATGGTTTTCGGGTTTATCACAGATTGAATTAACGTTCTCCACTGTGGATATATGCCATCTACAAGGTAGTAAAGCATGTAGTATATTCGATTGTTCACCTCATATTGAACATCGGGAAGTTTATCAGAAGTGAGGTTGTCGAACAGAGGTGAACGACCAAGGATTGTAAAGTCGTTCAATGCTCCTAGCACGCCAAAAAAGGCATGCCATATCCACGTATCATGTGAAGCAACAACTTCAACAACAATCCCTGGTTTTTTCTTCCTTCCAGAAAATCTTCCTTGCCATGCGGTTGGGCAATTTTTTCACTCCGAATGCATCTTCATTATTTTGTTTGAGAATTCACAAATTCGGAGAACATTTCGTGAAGATGTACATCCTCGTTATTTTGTTCTTCCACCATGTTGTTATAATTAAACCAAAAATTATTTCGGGAAGAAGATGATTCATCATCATCACCATAACCATAATCATAGTTGTAAATTAAAATGGTGTAGAGTGAATATTTTCTGAAGAGTATATGTGTTGAGTAGAATGTCAAACAATATTTTTAAATAGGCAAAAATTGTAATAGATCTACAACATTCAATTTCTGAACCAGCTCTGCACCATTCGATTTCTGCACCAGCTCTGCACCATTCGATTTCCTTTCTTGTTTATCGTATTTCCTATTATGTATCAATTTTAATTTATGATTATTTACTGTATTTCATTTTAATATATAAATATAATTAATAATTTAATTATATTAATAAAATAATTATTAGTATTGTTAATATTAATATTAATAACAAAATTAAAACTAGAATTATAGGTAAGAGTGGGCAAAATTAAAACAAAGGAAGAAAATGGAATTAATTCCATTCCGAAGCCTTACCATTGAGACGACAAGGCAGGGCTCGGGGTGGGGCAGGGGTAGCACCGGGCTCGGGAGACCCGAGCCTCCCCTCCCCCCTCCACCATTGAAGATGCCCTTACAAAACAGTTCTATGCTCTATCGAAGTTGAGTAGGTCATATGGTCTATATCAATATACTATAAACCATAGATAGAATTGCACTTATGGTACTAAATTTTATATCGATTCTCACTTATGTCACCATTGTAATTTAGGTCGATATATTTGGTACCATAATTTAATGTAAAATTAATGTTAGTTTATCAATTTTACCCTTTTTACTAATACTTGTCATTAATTGTTGGATGAAGATGAAGATGGAGTGCAAAGATTGGAGGGAGGTTTTGATGATTTCCAAAACATCAAAATCAGCTAAGTAAGGAATGCTTAGATCCATTAGAAAAATTCTGACCAAGTAAGAGAACTATCAGAAGGGTAAAGATTTCAAGGTCCAGAAGACTATTGATCCTATGCTGAATTCGTAATCAGAAGGGTAGGTTGTCAGCTGACTCAAATCAGATTAGTTCAAGTTTGATCAGCAGAGTATCTATCAGAAAGGTTACTTCAATCAGCAGAGTGGAAGAGATCAAGAAGTCTGCCCAACGGTAATAAATGCACTTGGAGTAATAAATGCTGCAAGAGAAGGGTATTAATGGCAAATGATTGAAGACATTCTCGGATCAGCAGGGTGCATTTAATGCGACATGCAGAAAAGTACAGCAGACTGTACAGTGCAACAGTTGCAGAGAGACGTTCCAAAAAAAGGGGGACCAGTACTTGCAGAGTTGAAATCAGTCTTATCTTCAAAGGATAGATTTCAGAAACAAGTATAAATAGAGCTGGATTCAAGAGTTAGAGACAACACAACAATCAGAGATTTCAAACGCGAAGCAAAACGCATCTAAGTCTCAAAAGCTCAAGAACAGCTCACTCATCTGCTCAAGTCATTTGTTGACAGAAGCCGAATTGAATTAAAAAGATAAATCATTTTCTGAATGAATTTGTAATAGGAGTGTTGTGGGAAGTGTAGATCCATCTAAGTGAGTGATCTAGCTTCAGAGGATAGGAGTTTCTTAGTGATTTCCTATTGTGAACTTACGGCTCATTATTTGTTGTAGATCATAAGTAGAGTATATTGTAAACTGTGTGTTTATAGTATAATCCAAGATCTAAGTGACTTGGAAGAGTGGACTAAACGATTTTTATCCATATAACCACTATAAAAATTCTTTGTGTTTTAACTTGCATTATTTTCTTGCATATTTTCAAAACTGCATAAGAACACTTAGAAAACTGAAAGAAAGATTTTTCGAAGGAGTTTGCAAAACTTGGGGATAAAATTCTTTCTAAGTTTACTTGTGCAAAACACTGTTTTATATCCGCTGCAAGTATTCTGATAGAAATTTGATTTTGCTGTAATCAGCTAATTAATCATCAGAAGAGTGGTTAACTCTGTTGTTCAAGCTTTGTGCGTGATCAGCCTAGTCTGCTTACAATTCTCGATCAACTTAGTCTGTTGATCGAAGACTTAAAAAGTTTCAAAATCCAAAATTTTCAGAGGTCTATTCACCCCCCCTTCCCTCTAGACCTCAACAGACCACTTGGGACAAACAAGTGGTATCAGAGCGGGTGGTTCATTTGAACTGCCTGATCAACGAGCTTGATCCTAGTGTTTTTCAAAGGTTTTAAAGTCTTCAAACGAGAACGTCTTTGAAAATGGACTGTATCAGCCATGTTCCCCACATCGGCGGTATGAGTTTTAAGGATTGGAAGATCAGGATGGAGATCTTTCTTGCTGCTTACAATGACAACATGTATACATGTATCAGAAAAGGTCCATTCAAGATCACCAAGACTATAAAGGTTGATGAAGTTGATTTAATGGTGAATAAAGAACTTGAAGAGATGACAACAGTAGAAGTGAAGCTGTTTAATCTTGACAAGGTTGGCCGTTTCATCATGACCAAAGCCCTGGACAATGATCGGTTTGACAAAGTCAAGCATTGCAAGACTGCAAAGGAAATGTGGGATAAGGTCCGTGACATGAGCGAAGGAAACGACGCCACAAAGGAGCACCAGCTGAGTGTTACTCTTGAAAAATTTGACAACTTCAAGATGAAGTCTGCGGAAACCATTGACCAGATGGATACAAGGTTTACAAGGACGCTAAATGAAGTTCTAAAGCTGGGAAAGACCTTCACTGATAAAGAGGTCACTGTCAGAGTACTGAAGGCCCTGCCTCCAAAATTCAACATGAAGGTGACGGCTATGGAAGAGTCATGGGATCTGGGGAAGATCTCTCTAACAGAGCTGTTCTCCGTACTCAAGGCATACGAGTATAAACTGCCAAGAATGGGTATTGAAGAAACCTCAATTTCAGGCCCCACAGCTGCACTGGTTGCTGCTGAAAACCCAAGAAGAACAACAAACAAGAATAAAGAAGTGGACTCTTCTGATGAAGCCACACTGCTCAACAAAAAGAAGTATACTGCTGGAACCGTTGCATTGCTGATAAACAATTTCAAGAAGTTCTACAAGAGAAAAATGAAGAACAAATACAACAATGCTTCTACTTCTAACCCTACCTCTTTTTCTCATGATAGTAAGGATGCTTATAAATCCAAACTAATGTTGTTATAATTGTAGGAAATTGGGACATTTCATCAGAGACTGCACATATCCTAAAGCTGAAAAGTACACTGAAGAAGAGAAGAGAATCAGAAAGGAGAGAAAACATTAGAAAGGCAAGGTGATGATGGCTTAAGCAGAGAATCTTGCTGCCATCTACTCGTCTGATTCAGACTCAGACACTTCTAAAGAAGAGTCTACTGAAGATGAGAACCCTGCTCTTATATGTCTGATGGCCAAGGAATCTAACGATTCTGAGGATGAGGTAACTCCTCTTGAAAATGAATTGTTTAATTCATTTGAGCAAATGATTGTTAATAATACAAGTATTGCTGATGCATTTGCTAAGCTTAAGGAAGAGATGATATTGCTAAGAGAGCAAAATAATTCACTGAAACTTAATGTTGAAAAACATAAAGAATCAGCTGAATACAAACTGCTTGAGGAAGAGAATGAATCTCTGAAAGCTGAATGTGAAGTTTATAAGGGTAAAATCATGGAACTTGAAAAATTATTGAGTTTCATGATAAGTCATCTGTTGCATCCACGCACACATCTAGTAAACAGAAGATGCCTTTAGGATAGGATAAGTTAGAACTGAATCATACTGAAAAATTCATATCTGCTGACAATAGTAAGGTCATCTTGTATGTTCAGACAACTAAACCTGCTTCACCTGAGAAAGAATTAAAGGAGAAGAAAGCTCATAAGGCTAAGAAGAGCAAAGAGCCAAAATTAGAAAAACAGACTGGTAAAACTAAACAGCAGAGTCCTACGAAGTCTGTTGATAAAAGTATAACCTATCAGACTAGTAACAAAACTAAGTCGTCTGTTAATGAGCAAGCATCTAGTAAACCAAAGAAGCATAAGAACAAGAAAAATCAAAATGCTTGGTATGGAAATGAGTCATCTTATTATGTGCAACCTGCTGCATATCCACCTATATCATGAACCTCAATTTCCACAATACTATGCTCCTTACCCTGCTCATCCAATGCATGCATATCCTGCATATCATGCACCATACTCTGCTTATGAACATCATCTTTATCATACTGATTATCAATGTAACACACATGTTGAATATAATGAAGATAAACATGTTCATGCTCCTGTCAAAGCTCAGAAGCCTAAGTAGCCTAAGACTTCAACATCTTGGGTTGTCAATGGTGAAACTAATCCTCCAGGACCCTCACAATAAGGGTACCTAAAACAATTTTCTTTTATATTGTAGGTTAGGATTAGGAGTAGGAGTAAAGTAGAAAAGAAGTGGTACTTGGACAGTGGATGTTCAAGACACATGTGTGGCAACATACATGAGCTGACAGATGCGGATGCTGTAGACGGTCCGAAAGTTACATTTGGAGACAACAAAGAAGGCAAGGTTGTAGCATGCGGAAAGCTGATCAAATGCAACATTGAGATATCTGACGTCTCTTATGTTCAAGGCCTCAAATACAATCTGCTGAGCATTAGTCAATTTGTGACGAAGGTTTCTCGATTATCTTCTCATCAGATAAGTGCTACGTTGAACAGATCGGTACAAAGAAGGTCATCTTATCTGGAAGACGGCACGGAAAAACTTATGTAGTCGACTGGAATTCTGCGGACAAGGATTCTAACTTTTGCTTGGTGGCTTCATCACCGAGTGAAATCAGTTGGCTTTGGCACAAAATGGTGAACCACGTGAATTTCAAGACCATCAATAGATTAATCAAGAATGATTTGGTAATCACGTGAATTCCAAAAATAGTCATGAGCAAAGATAAGATGTGTGACGCCTGTCAGAATGGTAAACAAATCAAGTCATCTTTCAAAAACAAGAAGCACCAATCTTCTACAAGGATATTGGAGCTACTACACATGGACTTATTTGGACCCATTGATCCAATCAGCAATGGTGGAAAGAAATACTGCCTAGCTGTTGTGGATGACTATTCAAGATACACTTGGGTGATTTTCATGAAGAAAAAAAGTGAAACCAAGGAGCATTTGACTAATATGATGGAACTGATCCAGAACGAGAAAAGCATGAAGATATTAAAGATCAGATCAGATAGAGGGACTGAGTTTACAAACTCTATTGTTGAAGAGTATTGTAATGCCAGAGGAATCAACCATGAGTAATCTGCTGCCAGAACCCCTCAACAAAACGGAGTCGCTGAAAGGAGAAACAGAACTCTGAAGGAAGCTACCAGAACAATGATAGCTAAAGCAAAACTGCCTCAAAGATTTTGTGCAGTAGCCACAAATACAGCCTGCTTCACCAAGAACAGATGCATGATCAACAAGAATCATAACAAGACACCATATGAAGTTTGGAACAATAGGAAGCCAAACATTCATTACCTTAGAATTTTTAGTTGTAAATGCTTTGTGTTAAATAAGGGGAAAAATCAGTTTACTGCTTTTGCAGAAAAGGCTGATGAAGCTGTTTTTGTAGGATATTATACTAAATTGAGTGTTAAAAGAAATGACGAATATGTACCCATCATACTACCTGATCTCAACTCAGCTGCTAGCTCAAGTGCTGTTCAAAATCAGTCTGCTGATTGTCTAACAGACGAGTTACAAACAACTGACAGACCAGAGACTGTTCAACAAACTACAAATGTTCAACAGACTACTACTGAAACTCCAACAGTAGTGTTGCAAAATCAATCAAGAGGTCAACATCCTGATTTGTAACCTGATCTCCGGTGGCTCAAGAATCACCCACCAGAGTTAGTGATTGGTGATCCTTTGGATAGAGTAAAGACTAGAGGAGTTGCTGCAAATGATGCTATGTTTGTCAGTTTTCTATCCCAAATAGAGCCTAAACAAGTTGAAGAAGCTCTCAGTGATTCTAACTGGATTGAAGTTATGCAAGATGAACTGAAATAATTTGAAAGGAATGAAGTCTGGTACTTTGTTCCTAGACCAAGTCATCAAAGAGTCATTTTCACTAAGTGGGCTTTCAGAAATAAGATGAATGAAGATGGTATTGTCATGATAAATAAAGCAAGGCTAGTGGCCAAGGGATACTGCCAGGAAAAAGGCATTGACTTTGATGAAACATTTGCACTAGTGGCAAGACTTGAAGCCATCAGACTGTTTCTAGCCTGTGCTGCTCACAAGAATTTCGATGTCTATCAGATGGATGTGAAATCTACCTTTCTCAATGGATAATTGCAAGAAGAAGTATATGTTGAACAACTACCTGAATTTGAAGTTTATCTACAAGGAGATAAGGTGTATCATCTGAAGAAAGCCCTCTATGGACTGAAACAGGCTCCAAGAGCATGGTATGACTCTTTATCTGGTTTTCTTTTAATTAAGGAATTTCGAAAAGGTAAAGTAGATAAAACCTTGTTCACTGTTGAATGGGAAGAACATATATTACTTGTGCAAATATATGTGGACGATATTATTTTTGGTTCAACTAACCTACAGATGTGTGACAAGTTCTCCAAGCTGATGCAAAACAAGTTTGAAATGAGCATGATGGGTGAACTGAATTACTTTCTTGGTTTGCAAGTTAGACAGTTGCCTGATGGAATTTTCATCAACCAAGCTAAGTACACAAATGATCTGTTCAAAAAACTTGGTATGGAAACTAGCTCTACTGTTATTGTTCCTATGTCTACTGGACTTCGTCTGGATAAAGATGAAGATGGAAAATCAGTGGATATAACCAAGTACAGAGGCATAATAGGGTCACTGTTGTATCTAACAGTCAGCAGACCAGATATTATGTGTTCTGTTGGGGTTTGTGCGAGATATCAATCAAATCCTAAAGAATCTCATCTCTTAGCTGCCAAAAGGATCATCAGATACCTCAAAGGCACACCAGATTTGGGATTATGGTACCCTAGAGAATCAAAATTTGAGCTTACTGGATATTCTGACTCTGACCTTGCTGGTTGCAAGATTGATAGGAAGAGTACTACAGGTGCCTGTCAATTCTTGGGAAGTCGTCTGATCTCATAGATGAGTAAGAAGCAAACTTCAATTTCTATTTCTACTGCTGAAGCTGAATACATTGCTGCTGGAGCATGTTGTGCACATATACTTTGGTTGAATCATCAACTAGAAGATTACAACATAAAGATCGGTGGAATTCCAATCTACTGTGACAATACAAGTGCAATCTCACTTACTCAGAATACTAGAAGTCATTCCAGGACTAAACATATCGAAATCAAGCACCATTTTATCAGAGATCATGTGGAAAAAGGGAATGTCATCATAGAATATGTTCATACTGACAATTAGATTGATAGAATCTTCACTAAACCACTAAGTGATGCAAGATTTTCAACTCCAAGAGCTGAACTAGGACTACTAAATTTGGATGCATAAGCTGAGGGGGAACTCATCAGAAGACTCGAGTTCATCAGCTTACTCATCTTATTATCTTCAAGGTTAACTCTCAACAGACTAGTTAACTTATGGATTCTTGAAGTCAGGGGGAACTTGTAAGACTAGCGGTACTCTTGATCTACAGATGATATTTGTTAATGACAGTTAGTTAGAGTTATGTTCTCAGAAGATTTGCTCTTAATTCTTGAAGATTGAAGATAAATTTACCTTGCTGGATTGACAAACAGCAGAGGAAGATTACTAGCTATAGGCTTTCTCTCGTAATAATCAGATATCAGATCACTTGTCTGTCAGATAAGCTAAAACTCTACTCGTCTGATATATTATATAAGTGTGTACTATAAACTCATTATTTAAAAACGCGCTTTTATAAGTAACAGACTTATGTCGTTTGAGTTTCTCGCCCATCTGACATTAAAATATAATTTTTGAAATCCGTAAATCTCGCCCACACGATTTAAAAACTGTCAGATTAATCAAATGGTTCACATAAATCACGGAAACCGAAACTGATAGAAATCTATAAAACCAGATCTGATCAGAGGAGTCGAGCTTACACACTCTAAAAATTCCTAAGCACTCAAGAAGTTACTAACTCTCTGTTCTCTGTCTTAAATGTTTTTCAAACTCTCAATTAACTCAAAAACTCAATCAATGGATGGACCAGAAGGAAGATACTTAAGTTATGCTGGTTTCCACGCATCAGGAACCCCACTTATGAGGAGTTTACTGGAGAAAATTAAGGCTTCAGGGTTAGTTAGGGTACTTGAAGCCCACGAAGAACTGGTGTTCTTGGAGGATATTGTTGCTTTCTACGCTGAGAGAAAGATTGATATGTGTAAAAGCACGATGATTGGGAAGGTTGGGGGAAATTGGTTTGCATTTCCCCTGCGGTACTGAGTGAGGTTTGCAGTCTGAAGAATGAGGGAGGAGAGGTTACTAATCTTGGTTCCCAGAAAGAAGAGGAGTTCTGGGCTCTGTGCGCAAAGGAAGGTGAAGAGATTTCTGGTACAATGATGAAGACTAAGCTGAAGGATGAGTTTCAGTGTTTTGCTAACATCATTGCCTAGAAGCTGGAGTGTTCAACCAGCTCCCTAGATGGGCTACCCAGAAGGAGATTTCACACCATGGCCTGCATCTACTATGGCCTTGATGTGAACTGGGCTGCTCAAATGTTCAATATTTTGGCTGTCAAGAAGAGTGGACATGCCATCTTATTGAGTCATCTGTTCATGGCCTTAAGATGTCAAATGGTAAATGGAAAATCGGTTCATCCCTTGAAGAGGTTCCACAAATATGAACCAGTAAGAGTTGAACAGAAGACTGCTACTACCCTAAAGAGAAAAGCAAAGGGGAATACAAAAGAGGTTGCTGCTACGATGAAGGCCAAGACTGCTGGACAGACTAGCAAGTCTACTGATCAAACTGCAGACCCTGTTGTTGAAGCCAGATCAGTAAAGTCTGCTTCAGAGATAGTAAATAAAATAGTCACTCAAGTGACTAAAGAATTAGGAGAAAGTACAACTACATCATCTCCAGGACGAACTGAGTCCGACGAACCGGCTCAGGTTGAATTAAAAAGAAGAACGACGAGCTCTGCCAAGAGGCTTGTGGTTGAGCCTAAGCCTACTGGGACTATGACAAAGTCCAAGGCTAAAATGAGAGTAACTTTCTCTGAAGAACCAGTCGAACCAGTGAGGGAGGATTCAACAACAATAGAAAGACTAGTTGAACAAACAGAGAAGTCTGCTAAGGAGCCTGCTGTTACCTCAGACTTGGTTCAGTCTGCTGTCACGGAAACAGAACAGCAGACAAGCACAGTTGGTGAGGGTGAAGCTCTGCTCATCCATCCTTAGCCAATTGATGCTCAACCTTTAGAGGTTGTTGAGAACCCTGCTGCCAAGAGGAAGTGAACTGGCAAAGGGAAACAATTAGCTGCTAAGAAAAGAAAGGAAGAAAAAGAGCTGAAGAAGAAAGAAGATGCAGAAAAGAAAGAAACAGTAAAACTCAGCGAGCTAGAGGCTCAGGCTAAGAAAATGACACTAGAAGAGTTAGCTGCTAAGGAAGCTGCAAACTTGGCTGCTGCCATAGAAGCCAGTACCAAGGAATCTCACGGTCCAAGGTACACTGGTGGCATCAGGATTGGGGAAGAAAGAGACCCCAATCAACCAAGGCAAGTAATGCCCAAACCCAAGGAAGCCAAGAAACAAAAATCTGAACTGAAATATGCCTTGTCAGTAGGGCTTGACAATCCAGAGGCATACGAGAGGTTTGAGGCTGAATTGGAACTGTATAATAATATGTTCATCCGTCAGAGTCTGTTTGTAAGAGAAAAGATAAGGTACAACAGATGGAGGGACTACAGACTGACGAAGACAAGGAACATATTATGGAGTGGAAGGCATTCTCAGCTGAAGAAGCTTGAGTGTTAAGCTGGCTGAAGACTGGATGCCTGAAGCAAGCTCTTGATTCAGACTTCTTCATGGATATGATCATATGGAGAATGAGAAAAATGTCCAAGTCTGAAGCCAAGAGGATCAGAGACTCTATTCCAGAGGATCCTGCTGATGGAGAGGACCTGCTGGAAAGAGCAGTGAAGTTGGCCATTTCCATCACCCTGGAAATGAGGTCAAAGAAGACCAGGTGTCAGAAGGGGCAGACAAGCTTAATGATTCCCTTACCTAGTCTTCAACAAATAGTTTTTGGACCGACAGTGAAGACATATGAAAAACTGCCAGAGCAAACAACAACAACCTTCACCCCTGCTTTGGTTCTTACTCATAAAACTGTTATCTCTCCTGATGGTTCTGATGTTGTAACAATTGCAGATGAACCAAGACGTGTCCAAGAACCAACAGCTGAAAAGGCTAAGAAGAAGGAAAGCACTCCTGGCCCAGTAGATATCCCATCAACTTTAGCTTCAGCTTCCTCATCTGTTTGACGAACTCTGCTGGATTCTATTCAACAGATGATATCAAATGCTGTGAAGGAGATGGAGGATAAGAATAAAGAGCACTTGAAGGAGGTCAAAGAGTTGGTATCTACTCTGATGACCAACACTGCTGAAAGACAACCACCAGCTGTAGTTCCCAGTTCACAGATGGCTGAAGAGAATGCTGAGATCAAACAGGATATTCATACTATCAAGCTGGACTTGGAAACTCTTGGAGCGAGAACGCAGAATAACACAGCTGGATGGAACAGTGTCAACAGAGTTGTTGCTGAAGCACTGGATGCTCATGAACAATCTAGCAGAAGTATGCTGAAAGCCTTCACCACAACTGCTGAGTTAATTTTTAAAACTCAAGGCACGCTACTGGAACGAAATGAACTAACAACCAAGAAGGTAGAAGTGTTTGCTTAAGCACAAAAAGCAAGAAGGGATGTGCATATGGATGCTGGTGAGGAGAACGTCAGACTTCTCTGTGAAGCAATCAACATCACACCAGTTCTGCCCAAGGAATTGTCTACTGAACTACTTTTCGACCCTAGAGTCAAGCTTGCTGCTGATGACAAAAAGGGGGAAGAGAATTCTGCAACAACATGAAAGGAGACTGATGCAGATAAGACTGCTGAACCTGAACCAGAACCTGAAAAGCCCGCTGACAAAGTAACTGAAAAACTGGAGGAATCTACTGAGAAAACAGAGGAAAATGCAAGCAGACCAGTTGATCAAACAACTGCCGAGCAGAAGGACAAAGAAGAAGAAGCTGATGGTCATATCTCTTATGACTCTGAAGATTCTAAGGAACCAGCAAAGTCAGATAAAGAAATTACTGCATCCAAGGATACACCAGAAGCTCAACTGAATCCATACAAGAAGCACAAAGACTTGGAGGAGTTAAAAAGAAGGGTATATGCATTAAACTCCTCGAGTGATGAAGAAGAAGAAGAAGATGATCTAGTATCATCAGAGGAAGAAAAAGCAAAAAATAAAAAAGAAAACAAAGAAGAAAAGGAAGATGAAAAACAAGAAGAGAAGAAGGACTAGACTAGGTCACTTATTTCCTTGTAATCTTCTGTACTTTATTTTTCTGTTACCTATCTCATTTGCCAGAACTTGTAACTTGTAATCAGATCTCTTATTTATAAAAAAATTCAAGTTTTGTTTCCAATAAATAATTTCTATCTCAGAATTTTTTGAGGATCAAAATTTTTAGCTTAGGTACATGTACTTAGCTGAAGGTTTTGTCATCATTAAAAAGGGAGAAATTGTTGGATGAAGATGAAGATGGAGTGCAAAGATTTGAGGGATGTTTTGATGATTTCCAAAACATCAAAATCAGCTAAGTAAGGAATGCTTAGATCCCTTAGAAGAATTCTGACCAAGTAAGAGAACTATCAGAAGGGTCAAGATTTCAAGGTCCAGAAAACTATTGATCCTATGCTGAATTCGTAATCAGAAGGGTAGGTTATCAGCTGACTCAAATTAGATTAGTTCAAGTTTGATCAGTATAGTATCTAACGAAGGGTTACTTCGATCAGCAGAGTGGAAGAGATCAAAAAGTCTACCCAACGGTAATAAATGCACTTGGAATAATAAATGCTGCAAGAGAAGGGTATTAATGGAAAATGATTGAAGACATTCTCGGATCAGCAGGGTGCATTTAATGCGACTGGCAGAAAAGTACAGCAGACTGTACAGTGCAAAGGTTGCAGAGAGCCGTTCCAGGAAAATGGGGACCAGTACTTGCAGAGTTGAAATCTGTCTTATCTTAAATGGATAGATTTCAGAAACAAGTATAAGTAGAGCTGGATTCAAGAGTTTGAGACAACATAACAATCAGAGATTTCATACGTGAAGCAAAATCCACCTAAGTCTCAAAAACTCAAGAACAAATCACTCATCTGCTGAAGTCATTTGTTGACAGAAGCCGAGTTGAATTAAAAAGATAAATCATTTTCTGAGTGAATCTGTAATAGGAGTGTTGTGAGAAGTGTAGATCCATCTAAGTGAGTGATCTAGCTTCAGAGGATAGGAGTTTCATAGTGATTTCCTATTGTGAACTTACGGCTCATCATTTGTTGTAGAGCGTAAGTAGAGTATATTGTAAACTGTGTGTTTATAGTATAACCCAAGATCTAAGTGACTTGGAAGAGTGGACTAAATGATTTTTATCCATATAACCACTTTAAAAATTCTTTGTTTTTTAACTTGCATTATTTTCTTGCATATTTTCAAAACTGCATAAGAACAGTTAGAAAACTGAAAGAAAGATTTTTCATAAGAGTTGCAAAAACTGGGGATAAAATTCTTTCTAAGTTTACTTGTGAAAAACACTGTTTTATATCCACTGCAAGTATTCTGATCGAAAATTTGATTTTGATGTAATCAGCTAAGTAATCATCAGAAGAGTGGTCAATTCTGTTGTCCAAGCTTTGTGCGCGATCAGCCTAGTCTGCTTACAGTTCTCGATCAGCTTAGTCTGCTGACGAAAACTTAAAAAGTTTTAAAATTCAAAATTTTCAGAGGTCTATTCAACCCCCTCCCCCCCTCTAGACCTCAACAGACCACTTGGGACCAACATTAATGCTAAGATTATTTGGGTATTTTAGAATTTTTGCTTCAGAAGAGTGATTATTTATGACATTCCTTAATTCGTGTGCAACCCTCAAAGCGATAAATAAAAAAAACAGAGAGAGTATTATGCAATTGTATTATCTTATTACAAGATTTACTTGGTTTTTGTGAATCATCAATAAAATTTTCTTTGGATTAGTGTGACTGATTGGGCATTCGACAATAAAATGGATCTCCATGACTAGGCTTATCAATGGGTTGGACTCGAATCAAATTAGGGTCAGTCTAGCTTCGGACTCAATGTTTGATTTATGAAATTGGATCCAAATCCGAGTCTGGGTGGATTCTTGATAGTAAAAAAAAAAAAGGATCGAATCCCACGGATATTCAAAGTTCGAATCAAATATCAAAATCCGTTAAACTTTTTCAAACCCAAAATTTTGCCACAATTACAACAACTTCACATCCAAAGTCTTGATTCACCAATTTATTGGTACAATACCAACTGTTCTTAATAAAATGTAAGAGAAATAAACACCCTTGACTCATAAGCGCAAATCAATTTATCAAGAGATTGAGAAGAAAAAAGAGGGAAAAATAAAAAAAATAAAAAAAAAAAAGAAAAAGTGAGAAAAACAATCCAGATTTATAAAAAACTAAAATAACTTGACTGCAACATGTATGGTTAATATGTTTATTTATTTACTTCTGAGAGTCGGCGTGTAGAAATCAAATAAGTTGGGTGCATAGATTTTGGTTAATATTCATGTTTTTTATTTTGAATATTTAATGTCTATGCATATAGTGATATAGATCCAGATCTAGAGTTTGAGACGGTCTTCCAAAGTGAATAATTGACGAACAACAATAAATAAATAATTTCTGAAGTCCGAACCTGGTGGTGGCTGGTGAATGGTGATCACTATTTCTTTATGGCAGGTTTGCATTATTACACCTGTATTCTTTTCAGGAAAAATTGCAAAAATCGTCCCAAACTAATTACTGATTTTGGATTTTTGTCCCAAACTATTTAACTTGAAGAATTTTGTCCCGTAATTTAATTTTTTTTGGGAATATCGTCCCACTGTAATTATAAGACGGAAATTACGCATTTGCCGATGAATTATCACATGGCTGCTTAAGGGTCATGACATGGTAAATTTTAACATGAATAATTATATAATATTGCAGAGTTCGTTCCAAACTAATTACAAGATTGAACCGTCATTTCCATTAAATTAGAAATTTAATATTGAGACTAAATTCATACAAAAATGGTAAATTGTGGGACGAAATTTGGCGAGTTGATATAGTTTGGGACGAAAAATCAAAATTAGTTATTAGTTTGGGACGATATTCCAAAAAAATTTAAAATTATGGGACGAAATTCGCCAAGTTAAATAGTTCGGGACGAAAATTCAAAATCACTACTTAGTTTGAGACGTTTTCTGCAATTTTACCTTCTTTTCATAATAATTTTCATATTCTATTTATAATAAATGTCAACGGATATATATTATTTTTAAATGTCAGATAGTTTCGTTGAAGATTCTAGAAAGTTTAAGGTTAATCAAGTTATATATTTTATGCATAAACTAATATCAATTTGACAGAAGAATCTTGAATAAATATATATCTTAGGTATCAATGATAGATATTGACAAATCTACTCTAGGTTTATCCATATCCAAACAAATAAGTTTACTACCCAACTTGTAATGAAAAAGAATGTAAGTAAATGAACAAGTTGAAAAAAAAAATCCTTCAAAAAATTACACTCCTCCACTAAAAAATTAATTAATAAAACAAATAGTTGAATTGATATATATTTCACAATTGATTCAGCCTCATAAATCAAACAAATGATATCAGATCTTATTCTTAAGTTTACTTACATGGCTAGCTTGATCTCAAAGACTAGTTTATTATGTGTGAATTTTGTCTATTACTTATGGAATATGTTTAACTATTGTTTTCAACTTATGCGAAATATTTAGCCACAATATTTCCTTCAAATTACACTCCTCCACTAAGACCAATAATTATTAAAATAAATAATTTGGTTGATGTCAATGTTATAGTTGGGTCAACCTCATATATAAAATCAAAAAATAATAATGACTAAATAAGTCGATCGTTCTCTAAAAAAAAGAAAAAAAATAAGAAATAAGTCGATCGGAGATCAAGGTAACCGATCGATCAGGGGCCACAAATGATGATCCCTTGTAAAACAGGTCTATGCTCTATCCAAGTTTGAGTCGGTCATATGGTCTATATCAATATACTATAAATCATAGAGAGAATTGCACTTATGATAATAAATTTATATCGATTCTCACTTATGGTATAATTTTAATTTTGGATACCAAATATACTAGCATTTGTTTTATTCAACAAATGATGAAAAAATCTATTAACAACTTTTTTAAGAGTTCATTATTTATATGGTTCAAAATATTGAGGAATTAATAAAACATCAAAACATTTTAAAACTTAAATCTTAATTAGATGATGCATAATAATCTTAAATAAACAATATACTCAATAGATTATTCAATTTATATTTCTTATAACTATATTAATTGTTAAATATAGTTTAATTAATTACAAAATAAAGTATAGTATAAGTTATATATATAGTGACTTTAAATACTCAAAAGTTTATAAAGGTTATGGAATTTTGTTATGTAATTATAAGTGCTTCAGGAAAATTAATCCACAAAATTAAGTTGCGGAAATTTTTAAATGATATATATATATATATATATATATATATATATATATATATATATATATATATAATTAAATGAACAATACCTTTATTAATTACTCAGTTAAGCGAGTTTATACACTGAAATAGCAAAGAACATGAAAGATTCTGTTTGTTTGGCCTTCGGGAGAGTGGTTTGTGAAAGTGATAGAGGTTTGAGAAATAATCCCGATTTGCATAATGTTGTTTGTTTGAGTTTTGGGAGAGTGATTTGAGAAATAATGGAGATGTAGATTATTTTGATAGGTTTAGGTTGTAGAGAGTTAGTTAATTAGATGTAAGACTTTATGTCAAATTAGTTAGTTAAATATGATTGATTGGTTCGATTAAAGTTAGTGGTAATGTTATATATATATATATATATATATATACTAGGTCAATTGCTCCACGCTCCCGCGTGGAGGATATTGCCCAGTGCTAATGTATTAAACTAAGGACAATTAAGTATCTAAATTTTATCTAATAGCGATTATATTAATAAAACATATGAATATATTTGTAAAATGAAATATTAATAAGTAAACTATATGTTTCTGTATTCCAATATCACATATACTTAATTAAGCTTTTATAAAGTTAAATGTCATTACTCTAATTTAATTTGATATTTTATCCTATTTCAGTCAATAAAATAAATAACCATTATGTTTATGTATTCCGACACGAGAATGACTGTTCAAAATGAAGATTGCTCTCCTTGATCGGCCTATTACGAACACTAAACTGGATAACATTGATTTTGCTCATCGGATTTTGATTGTCGATGTACGGAAATCCAGTGTTCATGTATTCATCTAAGGACAATCTTCTATATTAAAATGAATTTCAATATCTAAATTTTACTTAATTAAGTATACTATAATATATTTGTAAATATTATTTATCTAACAAAAAGATGTATGCGCAATTTTAAGAATTTGTTGAGCTTTACTATTAACCTGCCCCTTTTTGCTGATTTTGCAATAATTTTCAAAATTTTAAATTAACTTACAGATATTTACTTTATAAAAAAGTTTAGATTAATTAATATTTTTTAGTTATTCTCAATGTCATATGTAATTTGCAGGTTTACAAGCAATATATAAGTTAGTTCTTAAGAAAATGTATCAACTTATTTTTTATATTATTACATAATAATAAATTAATATTCCATAACAATTTAAAAAATAATTTTTTTAGTAAATTAATTCGAAAGATATATCATAGAGTTTGAATAGACATATGGAATAAATCAGAACAATGAAAACACAAATTTCTTATAGCAAAGTTATTAGTATTTAAATATTATGAAACTCGTCTGAACAACAATGTCTTACAATAAATATTTTAAGAATCAACTAAGATAAAGAACAATAAAAACAAAATATATATTGACTAATAAAATATTGAATAAAAAAATACGTAAATGAACAACTAAAGTAATAAGGTATAAAACGCATAATTAACGTCAACACTAATCAACTCAAACAACGACCACTAAAAAAAAATATTGAGTAACAAAATAAACAATAGCAAAGACAGGCAGATAAATAACTAAAGTGTTTTTATAAAACACAGAATTAATCCAGGATTGCAAGTCATTGTTATCTCTGAACAGTCATAAACAGTACATTTAAAGTTTAGTACTCCTAATATAAGTAAATTAATTTCAACTAAAAAAATACGAAATAATATTAAATATTGTTTTACTACAAATATATATCTCAGATGTCCCTTAACCAAACTTGATGAATGATGCTGCTATTGACGGGCAAAATTTGTAGTATCTCCTTGATGTACTAAGTCTTCGTCATGCAACACGTCACCCTAGACTATTGACCATGAAATAAAACTATCAATACTTTATTGACTACGAGCTCACTTCGAGAGTCTCGACTCTCGAGCTCATATCGAACTCACATCGAGTGTATCGACTCTCAAATCGCCTTTATCGATATCTCACCTTCAATCACTCGCCTATATCGATCTCATCATCTTGATCGACATGGTTGTCGATACCCGTTTATTAATCTTGACCCGCTTACGATGAAATCAAACCAATTAAGAAGGATCCATATTCGAATATAAATGTCCAATCATGATTCGACCCGATGATCCATTAATAAAACTATAAAAAGCCCTCATAAATGAGATAAAAGGGACGCACTCTCTAAGCATTAAATACTGACCGATCTCCCTTTCTATCTCGATACTTACTTAAGCATCGGAGGGTTATCGCCGGGTCACCACCGGCATTAACCTGACATAGTTATCTTTGATTACAGGTTAGGATCCCCTTTACAAATCGAGGAGAAGCTTGATTGACCTGCCAATCCTCACATTGGCGAGCCGTGTTTGACCTAAAATATAGATACCGATTGAGAACCACGAACCTACCAAAAACACACTCATCAATTGGCGCCGTATGTTGGAACTATAACTTCGAATCGGAAAAAGATGACTATTAGATCGAAAGCAGCTCTAGCTCGAGAGCGAGAGGGAAATCAAGATCAAAATGGAGAGGGTCAAGGTGACAATTTACTCCCCCAAAACCCTGCGCAAGCACACAATGGAGAAGGTGGACCATCGAGGCCCCTGACCCCACCAGTTATACAACTCACGAGAGATGATCTGAAAACCCTCCTGGATGAAGCCAAAAGGGAATGGCTCGCGGAGATCGCAAAAGAAAATGCCAATCCTCCTCGAAGGCTTCCACGCGCTGCTGCATTTGAGGCAGAAGTTGGAATCGAAATGAACGAAGCAAATAGTCGGGCGGACCAACAGCAGGGTAGGCACACCGGGAGAGAGGAATTGGAGGAGCGATCAGTAAGAGAAGTCAGCAAACTGGCCTCTGAAGTAAGGTCACTCCATCAAAAACTAGACCGACAAGAAAAAAAGAATGAGATCCCGGTATCGAACTCTCGATTAAGAAAATCGCCGTTCTGTGACGAGATCTTCTTCGAGAGATTACCTCTTGATAAAAGATTGCCCACCCAGCTGCCGCGATATTTCGGAACGGAAGATCCAGATGAGCACTTAGCTTCATTTAACCTTCAGATGCAGCTTCACGGCATCTCAGATAACGTGGCCACTAAAGCCTTCTCGGCCACATTGGCTGGAATGGCTCAATCTTGGTTTGGAAGATTGGAGGAAAAGTCTATCTTCGATTACGACCAACTTTGTGATAAATTCATGAGTCAGTTTGGTAGCAAAAGAGCAGTCAGACCCCCGGCAAATCATCTATATTCTATCGTGCATAGACCGGACGAAACTTTTAGGAGTTTTATGTGGAGATTTAATAATGAGCTACTGAAGGTCGAAATGCCGAGGGTGGACTTCCTAATTACTGTCTTATTTCAAAGCACCTTGAACAGGGGGTTCGCCAATGCCATAGTCATAGAAAACCCCTCGACATACGAGAAGCTGATGGAAATGGCCAAACAGTACATGAATGAGGAAGAAATGACTAAGTTAAGAGGAACCTTCTTTGGTTTGGCAAAACCTGAGGACAAACAACCAGTCATCGTCACAGATCGACCTATAGAAAGAGCCCCAAATCACCGATATAATGAAGGCAGAAACAAGAAAGGGTACAGAGAAGAAAGAAATTATAATGCAGGAAGGCAAGGAGCGGAGAGGTCGAATAAAGAATACTATGATAATTATACTCCTCTCGAAAAACTCAAGTCAGATATCCTGTTCGCCATACAAGACCATAACCTGCTAAGAAGACCGACCTCTATCAAGGATAACCCTGGTTCGAAAAAATATTGCCGATTTCATCGGCAAAGGGGGCACGACACTGACGATTGCTATCAACTAAGAGATGAAATCGAAAGATTAATAGCAGAGGGTCACTTAACCGGGTACGTAAAAATACCAAGGAATGAACATGCGAGAAATCGACAAGACCATAATTGCTCACGATCGAGATCTCCCCCGAGAAGAGATCAAAACCTGGATAATAGAGAAGAGCAGCCAAGGAAAGCCCAGCCAGGAACGGTTGTCAATATGATTTCAGGAGGACCCGCTGGGAGATACAGTAAGAATTCAAGGAGGATTGTCTCTCGAGTTCTCCGAGACAGAAATCAGAATGACCGAAGAGAAGTATTCTCAATACGACCAACCACGCGAAGCAAGATGGTAGGATTCGATGAGTCAGATCTCCAACATGATTTTGTATCGTTGAATAATCAAGACGTTCCGGATTGTCCGATGGTGATTACGACACAAATCGCCGGAGCTACCGTCAAAAGAATCCTGATCGATTCAGGAAGCTCGGCGAATATCCTTTTCTTAGATGCGTTAGAAAGGATGGACCTCGTCCCTACTCCCTTGGAAACTGTAGCCACACCACTCGTCGGTTTCGGAGGAGCTCAGGTCATTCCTAAGGGGACGCTAACCTTGTCCCTCGCCTTAGGAGATGTCGGCAACTCGAAAATCAGGATGGTCAAATTCTTGATTGTCGACGCACCGTGTGCCTACAATGTCATATTGGGAAGACCTGCTCTAAATAGCTTTCAAGCCGTCATATCCACCTATCACCAAAAAAGGAAATTTCTAACGAATAATGGAGTAGTTGAAGTGCTGGGAAATCTACAGGAAGGATGGGATTGCTATACGTTTTCCCTCAATAAACAAACCAAGAAAGAAGAATCCCAGTCCAAAAAGTCGATGATTGTCCAATTTTTTATAAGGTGGACTTAACTTTGATTTACAATCCATGTGAGACAATAATATATGCTTATTATAAAAGTGTGAATAATTTAGGTTTTTCTTTTTTCTTTTTTTGTGAAGATTAATATACCCTTACTTGAGTTGTAAGGCAAAATTGCAGAAAACGATCCAAACTAATCAGTGATTTTGGATTTTCGTCCCAAGCTATATCACTTAGCCAAATTAGTCCAGTATTTATATTCTTTTGGAATATCGTCCCACATGCCACATGGATGCTTACGTGTCAACATGTGGAATATTTTAGCATAAACAATTATATAAGATTGTAGAATTCGTCCCAAACTAACTCGTGCCTACTTTCACCAACCGTCCCCTACTCCATCCCTCTGCTTGGCTTTCCCGATCGGAGATCCATGGATCACATTACAAATTTGATTTTTCGTCCCAAACTGTATCAACACGCTGACTTCCGTCCCATAATTGAATTGACATGGGAAAAAAGAATTTAGTCCAAACTAATTATAAATATTTATTATTTATTAATACAAAAAAATGCACAAATTTTTCATAATGATAATGTGGCAGTTTAACCCCCTGTGTTGTGATAAATGTGGCAATTTACCTCCTGTGTTATAATAAATGTAGCAATTTACCCATTATGATAAAACACTTTGCATTCCCACTTTCAATTTATGCAATTGAGTTACACTCTCCGATTCAAGGGGATAAAATACTTTTTTAAAATTTTCATAGGATGGTAAATTGAACTTTATGAATATCACAGGAGATAAATTTTCATTAATCCCTTAAAAAAGTAAAAGATGAATCATCATTTTCATTAAATTAGAAACTTAATAATGGACTAAATTCATGCAAAATGACAAATTGTGAGACGAAATTCGACGAATTAAAATAGTTTGGGACGAAAACTAAAATTTGTAATTAGTTTGGGACGAATAGTGCAATCTTGTATAATTGTTCAAGCTAAAATTTACCACGCGTTGACACATAAGAATCCGTGTGGCAAGTGAGACGATATTCCAAAGGAATATAAAATTATGGGACGAATTTGGCTAAGTTATATAGCTTGGGACGAAAGTTCAAAATCACTGATTAGTTTGGAACGTTTTCTGCAATTTTGCCGAGTTGTAAAGTGATACTTAATCGACCCTTCATCTCGCCCGGCAAGACAAAAGAAAAGAAACTTTGGTCCGGAGAGAAACAGGATTATAAAAGAAGAAGTTAAGAAGCTTTTGGACGCAGACTACATTGCCGAGATACAATTCACGGAGTGGCTTTGCAATGTTGTTCTGGTATCCAAAGGAGGTGAAAAATGGAGAATGTGCAACGACTTCACGGATCTCAACAAGCTATGTCCAAGAGACCCATATCCCCTCCCTAGAATTAACTCTCTTGTCGACTCCACTGCGGGGTGTGCGATTTTGAGTATGATGGATGCCTTCCAAGATTTTTACCAAATCTTTATGGCCCTGGAAGATCAGGAGAAGACATCATTCATCACAGAAATGGGCGTATACTTCTTCAAAGTAATGCCATTTGGACTCCGAAATGCCGGAGCAACATATCAACAATTAGTAAATAAAATGTTTGAGACACTGCTCGGCAAGTCGATGGAAGTTTACGTAGACGATATGTTAGTCAAAAGCCTTAACAAAAAAGATCATCTGATACACATCAAGCAAGCGTTCGACATAATGAGAAAGTACGGAATGAAACTCAACCCCGCCAAATGCACATTTGGAGTCAGATCTGGGAAGTTCCTCGGCTATCTAGTAAGTGAAAGGGGCATCGAGGTTAACCTAGAAAAGATCCAAGCAATAATAGATCTTAAAGCTCCCTGAAATCTGAATGAAGCACATAAGCTGGTTGGAAAGATCACTGCGCTTAATCGATTCATATCCCGATCAGCCGATATAAGAGCCTTCCTTTCTTCAAAATCATGAGGAGCGCAAAGAGGTTCGAGTGGTCGGAAGAATGTGATCAAGCATTCGAGCAGCTGAAGGCCTACCTTGTATCACCCCCTCTTTTGGCTAAACCACGAGACAATGAGAACCTATACCTGTATATTGCCGTCTCAGAACAGGCAATTAGTTCGGTTTTGGTGAGGATGGAAGCGAAAGATAACCACCCAATTTACTACATTAGTAGGGTTCTGCAGGGTCCAGAAAAGAATTACTCCGAGATCGAGAAGTTTGCTTTAGCCATCGTAACTACTGTGCGAAAGTTGAGACCCTACTTCCAATCACACAAAATCACCGTCCTGACTAACCAACCATTAAGGCAGACGCTCTCGAAGCCCAATGCGTCGGGAAGGCTGATCAAATGGGCAGTTGAGTTAGGGGAGTATGATATCGACTACTTGACGAGAACGTCTGTTAAAGGACAGGTATTAGTTGACTTCGTGCTCGAAAGCACATAAATAAACGAGGAAAAACAAGAGCTATGGATGCTTCATGTTGATGGTTCGTCAACATCGACAGGAGGAGGAGCAGGAATCTACTTCCAAGGTCCTAATGAAGAAGAGCTTGAGTTCGCCCTGAAATTAGATTTCTTGGTATCAAACAACGAAGCAGAATATGAAGCCTTACTAGCCGGTCTAAAAATGGCAGCCGAGACAGGAATTCAGAATCTAATTGCCTACACCGATTCACAGCTGGTCGAGAAATAATTCAAAGGATTTTTTGAAGCCAAAGAAGACTCAAGGATCAAATACCTGAATCTGGTTAAAACCCAAGTGTCAAAATTCAAGACTTTTCAACTTGAATATATAAGAAGAACGGAAAACATGAGGGCTGATGCTCTCTCGAAGTTTGGGAATTTAATAGAAGGTATCACCACTAGAAAAATAACTTTGATGGTATTAGAAAAACCCGCCATCGACACGAGGAAAGATATTTCGAACGTCGATGTTCTTTATCTCGAGAATGAGCAAACAAGTTGGAAAACGGCGTTATTGGATTATCTGATCAAAGGAATCCTGCCAACCGACAGCACTGAAGCTCGAAGACTCAAGTACAGGGCTCCACACTACGCTGTTATCAACAATGAGTTGTATCGACGTTCCGTCACCGGGGTGATCCAAAAGTGCATAGCTTCTCCCCAGACCGACTTGATACTAAAAGAAGTTCATGAAGGTTCTTGTGGGAGCCATTCGGGAGGCAGAGCACTGGCGGTCAGAGTATCTCGTTTGGGATATTATTGGCCCTCCTTGGTAAAGGATGCCAACAACCATGATAAAAGATGCACCAAATGTCAATATCATGCTACTATGCCTCAGCAACCAGCCCAAAGGATGGAGCCGATTTCCATCGCCTGGCCTTTCGATCAGTGGGGTGTCGACTTGATTGGACCGTTACCGATGGCGAGGGGGCAGAAACGTTTTCTACTAGTGGGAGTGGAATACTTCAGCAAGTGGATTGAGGTTGTACCACTAAGACAAATCACTCAAACTCAGATAATCAACTTTTATTGGTCGATAATCTGCAGATTTGGTCTCCCAAGAGTGATCATCTCGGATAATGGGCCCCAATTCGTCGGAAAAGAGTGACAGACTGGTGCGTAAAGCACATAATCACCCTACGCTTCACCTCAGTGGGCTGTCCGCAGACAAACGGACAAACAGAGAAATCTTAAGGCTTTTGAAGAAAAGGTTGTCGGAAGCTGGAGGCATTTGGTTAGATGAATTGCCCTGGGTTGTTTGGGCTAATCGAACAAAGGAAAAGACAGCAACAGGAGAAACTCCCTTCAGTCTAGTCTACGGCTCCGAGGCAGTCGCTCCCGCTGAATTGGAAGTACCATCTCCAAGGGTCGATCTATACGATGAGTCAGATAATGTAGATAAAAGGAATTTCGAGCTCGATCAAAATGGAGTACAAAAGAGAAAGAGTCTCTACAAGAATACAAGCCTACAAGACCACCATGGGAAAGACCTATGATAAAAATGTAAGGTTAAAATTTTTCAGGTCGGAGACTTCATACTAAAGCGAGTTGACGTATCAAAGGAGAAAGGAAAGCTCGATTGCAATTGGGAAGGACCATTTAAAGTGATCGAGGTCGGAAAGAAAGGGGCATATCGACTGGCAAAGTTGGATGGAGAACCAGTCAAAAGAACTTGGAATGGGAGAAACCTCAGAAAATTCTATGCTTAGATATTTTCATTTGTTTGTCTATATTTTCAAGTATTATGAAATTCCTCGACTATGCTAATCCTACCTTTTTTGAATCTAATGTCGTCAAAATGCTTGTCAAAATTTCTATTTACTATTATAGATCGACAGCCGCAGAGGCATTGAGATGAAATCGCCAATCAACGAATGAAAGCTATTAATAAGCTAACTCTCCATCTTCCTCGAAAGCCGCAGAGACATCGAGATGAAATCGCCAATCAACGAACGAAAGCTATTAATAAGCTAACTCTCCATGTTCCTCAAAAACCGCAGAGGCATCGAGATGAAATCGCCAATCAACGAACGAAAGCTATTAATAAGCTAACTCTCCATGTTCCTCGAAAGCCGCAGAGGCATCGAGATGAAATCGCCAATCAACGAACAAAAGCTATTAATAAGCTAACTCTCCATGTTCCTCGAAAACCGCAGAGGCATCGAGATGAAATCGCCAATCAACGAACGAAAGCTATTAATAAGCTAACTCTCCATGTTCCTCGAAAGCCGTAGAGGCATCGAGATGAAATCGCCAATCAATGAACGAAAGCTATTAATTAGCTCTCCATGTTTCTCGACAGCAGCAGAGGCATCGAGATGAAATCGACATTCAATGAATGAAAGCTATTAATAAGCTAACTCTATTATTCCTCAACAACCACAGAGGCATCGAGATGAAACCGACATTCAAGGAAAGAAAGCTAAATATCCGAAATATGGGGAAGTCGACAAAAAAAACGATTAAAGTAAAACATAAGATCAATATAGAGAAAATGAGTTTTATTCCATCTCAGAAATCGATATGGTTATAAGAGTCGAATATATTACAATCGAGATAATTACAAAAAACTCAAAAAACCTAATACAATATATTACAATGGCAAACCAAATAACTTTCTTCGTTTTCTCGATTATCTGACCGCGGACGAGCTCTCTGATGGATTCCTACAAATTCGGCAACCAAAGTCCTCCGATATCAGCTCGATGAAAACCTTGGATGACACCAGATCACGTCTTCCTCAATGTACCGATCAGTGAGAGAAAAACCTGAATCAGCTTTATCTCTCACTGACTGACGCATTGTGGATACGGCTCCCGAGGTCTTCGATGGTCTTAGCGAAGGCCAGGGGAATCTCCTTCCTTTTATGGCAGTAGATAGCTTGAGAAGACACACCATCTCAGTCAATGTTATGACCATGGGTGATGGATCTCTCTGCATTGACCGAGAGATGGAAGAGGAAAGAACCGCTAATTAATATTTTTGCGTTTTAAGTCCTCCACCATCTGATCGGCTGCCGTACCTTCTACCTCACCCCTGGCTCATCGTGTACGTCGATGCCTCGAGACATCGACACTCAGATACAAGACGAAGAGTATCCAAACATCAAGATATCGAGGTACCGCCGATACTGACCTCGTCATCCTCACCGATCCCACCCATTCGAACGACGAGGCCAACACACTGGGGAACCCCCTTTACCGATACCACCCAATCGAAAATAAAACTAATCCCTTCCTCGATCAGGAGGACGGGTGGAATGAAGAGGTGCGAAGATAAATAATGCGCTCTTCGATAGTTTGATAATGGAGAGGTTATTGAGAGCAATTTTCGTCGGATAACATGTTAGAGAAAACATGTTTGATTGTTTTGGGTACGGATAATGGTGGGTACCCCCACTTATTTATAGACCTGGGCCATCTGGTCGGACGGCTCAGATTTGTCATACTCAACGGCCCAGATTTTATGTATTAAATAGGCCGACTCTTGCGTTAATCAAGGTAACCTACGTGGACCGCATCCAACGGTTCCAAAAGGCATCACGATCAACGGCTAAGATTGACCCTATTAAATACGCCAACTGCCTCAACTACTTCACTGTTAGGATCGATCGATAATAGGTCGGCAGATCGGCTCATCAAAACCGAAAAACCTTCTCGTGCGTCGGCCTGAAATGGCACTTCTCGTCAAAATCGACATAATGAGGCTGGCTTTGTGCGTCTCGACGATCCGATGTTAATCAATTGGCGCAAAGAATGATTTCTAACGACCAACGAAGACGTTGCATCGATAACACTTTCCAATTACTCCCATATCAAGATTTGCAAAATCGAAGGATATTAACGATAATCTATGGTAAAGCGGAAATATAAAGAAAATCATTTCAAAAGGCTTATGCTTTACGACAATTCTCAACGAAGCAAGTATTTATAGACGAAAGTCTCCCATCCAAGGGTTCAAAATCAAACTCAACCCTAGGGATCGGTACCTGCTTACAGACAAATACTGACAAGTAGGACCAAGCGACGATCAACACGAACAGTAATCAAGCAACTTAAGTATAAATCAGCAATAATAGGGCAAATTTAAGGATAGAACCACACATCATTCATTGTTCGTTAAAAATAAATAACACGCCGCCGACGCGTGACTCGATACAAATAAATCGAGATTTGCAAAGACAAATAAACTATTTTTTCAAAATCAAGGCCAAAATAAATGTCGTCAACAATCATTGTGAGTTTGATAATCTAGCAGCTCGAGATGAGAGGACGTCCTCGATGTCTCTGGACCTTTGGGGATTTCCCCTTTCTTGCCAACGGTCTCAACTGCGAGCTTGGAAGCCTGCAACCCAAGGAGAAAACCAAACTCATGTTCTTCAGGAACCTACCTGAAATATTCTTATGCCAAGGAGCCCAAATCAACTGGAACGGCGTTCTCATCGAATGCAGGATCAAGTTTCCCTTTCTCGAATCGCTCGTTCAGGAAACCTAGAGCCCGACACTGTTTCCACCCCTTTTCGAACATCTTCGCCAAATCGGTTCCTGATTGTCGTTCGACTAGCTCCTCATAAACGATTATGTTGAAGAACTCGAGAACAGTGGCTTTTCTCTCCTCGGCAAGCGACTCACGACGACGCTCAAGGGCTTCTCGCTGACCCTTCTCGAAACTCTCAGCGGTTTTCTCCTCTAACTTTGTAGCGAAGTCAGCCTTCTCCTGAGCAAGCTCCGCCTCCACCTCAGCAATACGGGTATCCTTATTAGATACCTCACTTTCCAGCTCCGTCACCTTTCCCTCGAGCTCCGTCACCCTTCCTTCGACTTGAGTGATTTTCTTCTTAGCAGCAGCATAAGCACCTTGATACTTCTCAAAGCGCTTTCGAAGACTGTCCATCCGAGCAGCAGAAGAGTAGATTTTTTGGTTCATCTACGAGAACAATGATAAACAGATAATTAGTTAGAGCTCGAGAAAATAAACGTAATAAGTATTGCTCGAGGAATACCGCCAGCTGAAGGGATGTCTGCAACCGCAGCACATCGCCCGAATCTTTCTTTAACAATGCCTCATGATTTTCATAGGAGACTGTCGACATAAACTTCTCCCACGCCTCGGGGCTAATCGACGGATCCAGATATACCTGATTCATCATAGAGGTCTTAGCCACCCTATCTCCCCGTTTTTTCTTTTGACTCTCGATAATGGATTCGAGATTTCCCGTGGCCGGGGCTGTGATACCGCCACTCGATGGAGTTGCCTCATCATTCGACTTGGCCTTTTTCGAGCAGGGAAACTCTCTCTGCTTGACATCATTCGAAAAGGGTCTCTTTCCCTTGCCAGAACACAAAGTTTTCTCGACCTGGGGACTTGCTCCTGGAGGAGGTACAGTACTCGAGTGGGCTAACAGCTTGGATCCTGTAGCATTCCCCCGGCGCTATCGATGAAGGAGTCGGGGGATTCCCGATTGAGCGAGCCTTCATTATTGCTCTCAGTGCTCGACTCGTCATTGGCACCACACTTGATTCTGTATATTTAAACGTATTAAAATAGGAACATCGATAATCAGTTGGAAAACGAGATAACATGATAAACTACCTAATGAAGGACAATCAATAGGTAGGGGGGCCATCGACATCCCCCCCAAACTCAAGATGGGCTCCCGCAATAGTAAATTTGTGTCGTATGTCGATTCCGACAATTGCGATGGAAAGTCGAGCCCCCACGAAGGTTCAGGAACATTCTTCAGGAGAATGCCACCCGACCTCCACTCGCGTGTCGTCCTCCATACGTAGTTCTCGGGAGCATGAATGAAAATAAACCTATTTTTCCAACCCTTCCCATGTGACGACTTCAGGTCACTAAGGAACCTAACGTTAGGTTTGGATCGTACAAAATAAAAACCCTCATTCGACTGAGGAGAAGGACGAACGTCGAAAAGAGCACAAAAATTAGCGAAGGACGCAGGCTGACCTATCGACTTCATAACTATACAAAAGGCTATGATATACCCTACAGCATTTGGGACCAATTGGGTTGGGCACAGTCCAAGACCATTCACTATATCGACAAATTCACTTGCTAAAGGAAAACGAAGACCATTTTCCAAACTGTCGATATGAAAGGTTCTATAACCACTCGGAGGTTCATTCATTCTTTGATCCGAGGAAGGCATAAGTATAGACCACCCCTGGGGGAACTGATATTTAGATAATAATGACTCAAGTGACAAACGTAAATGAGATGCCGATATATTGCTAAAGAGTTCCTTAGTTCGATGTCGATCTGACGTCGACCTTATCGGAACAACAATTTCTTTCTTTGGACCAACGACACTTAACAAGTGAGCCGACAGAGGACTGTTAAGCTGTCCCTCAAAGGGAATATTGAAATGAGACATTATAGAGTCTATCGACATACCCTCCCTTTCCCCGACAGACTCATTCCCAATCGACTTAGATTCACCCGACATAGATAAAAGGACAAGTTTGAGAAATACCTACAAGGAATGAAAGACTCCGACTACGAGAACGACTGTAAAAGTTGCTCGATCACTGCTCCTACAACCAGGCTCCTCGTAGACGTTTTTTGTAAATATGAACAGTGACAGTATTAACGTTCTATTTATAAGCAGGAATCCCCAAGAGCGCGCCCATTGGCAAAATGTTTGAACAGACGTGGGGGTTAAATTTCAAAAGGTATGAGATTCCAATTTCGGCCCATTAACTCCTTTCGAAAGGAGTAAGTTGGCCCAAATTTTAGCCCACTTATGATGGTTCAAAATAAACTCCAAATAAAAATGTGTTGAGATTCAATATTACCAAAATTAGCTATCGACATCCGAAATTACATAGTCAAAATATACGCCAGTCCTATATACATCTAAATTGTAATACAAATTATGACTGCTCGTCCAGTCGAGGAGGAATTAAACTACCAAATTTGTGCGCTCGAATGGCTTCCTCATCCTCATCCCCAATATAGGCATCTTCTTCAAGTTGGCACTGCTCGTCGAGAGTGGGACCTATGATTGACGGATCGAAATCTGGAGTCAAGAAACCTTTGTATCGACATTATTTAATAGTCTTATCATGCATCTGGATCAACTCAGTCCCCATCCAAGCATCGGCAAGATACTCATAAACGGGAGAGTCGAGGATCTCTTTCACTATCGACAAACGTTGTGCAAAGGAAACCACTCTAGCCTCTGGCGGATAACCGGCACGAACCCGATCGAGTTCTCGGGTCGCAAGGCTCAATTCCCTCATAGCATCCTCGAGTTGATGGTTTCTAGCTTTTATAGCGGCCTCATATTCCGCCTTAAATCTCACCAACTCTTTCTGGGCAAGTTCGGCTTCGTAATAACCTTGGAACATGTATTGCAGTGACTGCATACGTAACATAACAATCACACAACACATTTATACATATCGATAAAAACAAAGATAATGAAATCGAGGACTATTTCTTACCCCTACGATCATTCGACCTCCGCTGTGCATGTTCTATTGCAAGGATTTCTTCGACAGCCACCTCTGATCTAACTTAAAAATGCTATGAATAAAAGCAGCGAAGTCGGTGTCTCTCGAACCTCTAAGCAGAACGGAGTCCCCTGGACCCAACGCCCCAGGATGAGTAAGCTAGGATTCGAGCCAGCCGGATAACGTCCAATTAAGATCCAACTCCTCAGCATCGGAGCTATCATCATTATCCTCAGTCGGTGGACCGACAGGCACACTGCCCTTTTCTTTCACCGCCTCGTCTTCGCCTCGAGGTCTCTTTCCTAGACGAATTTCATCTCGACGAGAATCAGGATCTTCAGCACTCCTCGCTCGTCCTTCACTACTTTGACGACCCCTCGAGCTAGAGGCTTCAGCCCATTTATGCGCATGCTCTAGTTCCAAAGCCGTTCGTTTATTCCCCTTCGGCGGAACCAAAGCACCTTGGAGTATTTCTTCTAAACTGGGATCGTCAGATCTTTTCTTCGACTGTGATAGCCCACAAGCTCGAAGACGCGGCTCTTCGATAAGTATCTTCACGTCAAGACTATACTTGCGCAAATTCTGGATGAATTCGCTGAAGAGACTTGGCTTTGGAGGATTTTTCACATCGATCGGCTCGGTGCGCCATGGAGATGTAACGTTCAACGACTGCCCCTTCGGCGGAATAAGAAATGCAAATCGAGATTTCCATTCCTTTCCATGAGAACTCTTCGCATTTGTTAAACAGCTATTTTTATTTCCCCTGGACTTAACTTGATAGAAGCCCACTCCTGACTTCGCGGGTTTTCTAAAAGCTTTCATAACGACTATAAATGCAATGGACATACCATTCGGAACTATTTGGGTCGGTCGAACCCCCAAGTGGTTTAGAATAGAAGCCAACTCGGGAGCAATCGGTACTCGAAAACCGCATTCCATTGAAGCCTCGTGAATCGCCAGCGAACTAGTAGGAGGATTATGTATCCGATCGTTTTCACCTGGAGACATTACAGTCCAACCACCTGGAATCGAAAAGGCTGAAAGCCAAAAAGATGAAGCTTTTCTATAATTTCCAGCCTGGAACTCATCATAAGCCATCTCGGTCTGGTAATTCTTGGTATCTTCTTCATCTCCACTTTCATCTGTTCTATCGTGTTGATCTCCGACCACTTCCAACTCTCTCAAGTTTCCTCGACGTATGCTTCATTAACTTGGACACTCTCGGGACCTGACGATACACTATTCGACATCTTGACTTAGGTAACTAAATTCGCCTACCTATGCCTCACGCGCGCTCTCGGTACGCGCTTTAGAGCGTTTTTCAGAATTCGCTACTTAATTCGCTCTGTTGCACACTAATTCGCGTCTTTTATTTAGTTTGAATTTTGAACCATTAATTTGATGACACATGACCATACTTCCTGCCAAGTTTATAATAAAATAAGGCTTAGGGCCTTTGCACGCTGCCCCAAGTTTCAGTTCTAAAAGATGACAATTGACGGCTAATTAAGTGTGGTCTTGTCAACATTTTTTAAAATTGAATTATTTTTCCCTCTTTTCTTTTAAGAACATATACATACCCCCATATACTTTAGTTTCTAAAAAAAATTATCATGTATCATGTGTAATTGCAGAGTTTTATGATAGCAGCGTATTTATCATTTCTTTTTTACTTTTTTATATTAAATTTGTTAATAAATTTAAAATATGAAGACAATAATTTCACTCAAGTAAATATTTATGGCTTTATGTAATAAAATATTTTATTTATTTATTTATTTATATGATATTAAAAAATATTATTTTATCATATAATTGACGCTCTCAGTCGACGCTCTCATTGTCAATTATTTTAAAACGGACGCTCTGACGCTCACGCTCGCGCTCCACGCTCGCGCTTCGGTCCACGCTCTAGTTACCTAGATCTTGACTATTCTTCATAGTGGCGAAATCGATGGCAATCTAGGAAATCGACTAAGAGCTCCGATAATAAACAAATTTTTACTGTAGTGTAAAAAGGCAAGCGGTCAAACGACCTATATATAGGAAAATAAACTACCACTTTGCGAAATTACATAATACCCCCCAGAAAGTACGCGATGTTTCTTCTTCCGCCTCTTAGATTTCAAAACTTACCCGCCACACCTTGAGGAACGAAGGCGCGAAAACCAAAGCGGTCAAGGCGCGAAATTTTGATTTAGAATTATAACTTCCAGATCTCGACTTCCACTCGAACTCTGGAACTTGGGGGACTACCACTAATACACACAGAATTAAAAATTCACCTCGGACAAATATTAAAATTTCCAAATTTCGACTTACACTCGAACTCTAGAACTTGGGGGACTCTTGATGTACCAAGTCTTCGTCATGCAACACGTCACCCTAGACCATTGACCATGAAATAAAACTATCAATACTTTATTGACTACGAGCTCACTTCGAGAGTCTCAACTCTCGAGCTCATATCGAACTCACATCGAGTATCGACTCTCAAATTGCCTTTATCGATATCTCACCTTCAATCACTCGCCTATGTCGATCTCATCATCTTGATCGACATGGTTGTCGATACCCGTTTATTAATCTTGACCCGCTTACGATGGAATCAAACCAATTAAGAAGGATCCATATCCGAATATAAATGTCCAATCATGATTCGACCCGATGATCCATTAATAAAACTATAAATAACCCTCATAAATGAGATAAAAGGGACGCACTCTCTAAGCATTAAATACTGACCGATCTCCCTTTCTATCTCGATACTTACTTAAGCATCGGAGGGTTATCGCCGGGTCACTACCGGCATTAACCCGACGTAGTTATCTTTGATTACAGGTTAGGATCCCCTTTACAAATCGAGGAGAAGCTTGATTGACCTGCCAATCCTCACATTGGCGAGTCGTGTTTGACCTAAAATATAGATACCGACTGAGAACCACGAAATTACCAAAAACACACTCATCACTCCTGAAAATGATTGAGCCATATTTGTTCCACTTGAATTTCTTGGGACCATTGTAAAAGAAGTCCGATCTTCGGGAAGCTCAATATATAGTTTCTTGTGTGGAGGTTCGCTCATAGAACCATTTTGCTCGGCCTTTTGCTAAACAGAAAACAATAAAACTATTAACACATATTATCCTAGAAAGAAGATCTATAGAATTTTTGGGAAATGATTAAAATAAGCCAAAAATAGATACCTTATTTTGTGCAGCCTCGAATATAGCATCAGCAAGGGTACGATAATTGTCTTCAACGGTAAGATCCCACTTGCCATCATTCAACTTCAATAGAGCTTTATCATAAATTTTTGTACCCAAATTTTTCAATTCCACCCATACCAAGCCAACTTTAGTATAATTTACGATATATTTAAAGTTGGATGGCAAATCTTGAATTATAATATACTCCAAATTCCATGCATGCCAACTCATCCGTCGTATATAGATTATTTTCTTAATCAATCTACAACACAACATTAATTTAAATATAAAATATAATTGAAGTGAGACAATTTATAGTAACCATGGTAAAGATCCAACGACCAGGAAATTATGAGATAAACGGTGTAGATTATATAACAGGAAACGTTCCCACCTTTTCAACTACTCATATTATGGGGGCAGTTTAAAATTATATACATAAAGTAAGATTACTTAAAGCTTCAACATTATCTGAACTTGCATGTCTTGTAAAACGTACTGACAATAAATAAGCAAATAGCGTTTTGTCTTATGACTGTTGATTTCATCTTCCCCAAATATCTTTACAGATTCCACAGAATGTGCTGTCTTGTAAAACGTAATGCAATATAAACATGATTGACTATAGTTTTGATTGTCTATTTCTTAATAGGGATTTAAAAACTGTAGAAGTAGTTATGAAAGTTTCGATTATTTATTGCCAAGATTGCCTATTTGTCTAGAAATATGCTTCAAGAAAGTTGTGATATGGGACTTTAAAGGTAAAGAAGATGAATCAAGTTGATAGAATATTTTTTGAAGAATGGAAGAACACTTCAAGAAGTAACAGTTTATTATCTCGCAACTGTGGATACTGGTATTTTCAATAGACTACTAATATTTTCGAGGTGCTCACAAACATGTCAAATTTACAGTAGGGTGTCTGATTGGTCAACAACTCGTAATTATTGGGGCAAACGGTTCTAAACAGGAAAAGTGCAAAGTAGTTGCTCGTTCATGGTCTAGTTCATATTATGATTATAGGCTGTTTCCAATACTTAGTCCTGTCAGACGAGTTTATTACATGAGATTTGAAAACATCTTATTAATTTTCTTTCATTTATATTTTCCTTTCTTAATTTATAGTTTTATCACGTCAGCTAAGTGTGAAATGATTTTTTACAAACTAATTGATTTTTTGTACACCTACATCGATTAGGTGTTCTTCGACCAAGCTACCAGCATCTACTTCATAGTTACGTTGAATAACAATGTTCTTATCAACTATTTTGAAATAGAAAATATCACTAGTTGAACTTCATAAAAATTCCCTTTACAAAACTGATCAACTACAAAAAATATTTAAATATATTCGCTGATAAATTAGGAAATTTTAAATATGCATATATTTAAATAAATTTATTGAGGAATAATATTAACCAGTCACTATTTAGAATAAAATACCAACAAGGAACATTGCAGTACGTTTTACAAGACAGAACATTGTGTGGAATCTGTAAAGATATTTGGGGAAGATGAAATCAACAGTAATAAGACAAGACGCTATTTGTTTATTTATTGTCAGTACGTTTTACAAGACATGCAAGTTCAGATAATGTTGAAGCTTTTAAGTAATCTTACTTTATGTATGTAATTTTAAACTGCACTCATAAATATGAGTAGTTGAAAATGTGGGAACGTTTCCCGTTATACAATCTACACCGTTTATCTCATAATTTCCTGGTCGTTGGATCTTTACCATGGTTACTATAAATTGGCTCACTTCAATTATATTTTATATTTAAATTAATGTTGTGTTGTAGATTGAGTAAGAATATAATCTATATACGACGGATGAGTTGGCATGCGTGAAATTTGTAGTATATTATAATCCAAGATTTTCCATCCAACTTTAAATATATCATAATTTCTACTAAAGTTGACTTGGTATGGGTGGAATTGAAAATTTTTGGTAAAAAAATTTATGATAAAGGTCTGTTGAAGTTGTACGATGGCAACCCTTGCTGATGAACATAAGGTATCTATTTTTGGCTTCTTTTAATTATTTCCCAAAAATTCTATGGATCTTCTTTCTAGGATAATATGTGTTAATAGTTTTATAGTTACTTTCGGTGTAGCAAAAGTCCGAGCAAAGAAAGCATCAGAATTTGGAGTGCAACTCTCTAATTGAGGCAAAACTTTGACAAAGAAATTATTAAATTAAATTATCATAGTATAAAAATTATTGCAGATGTAAAATAATTTATTTGATTTATATATCGCATTGATTATAACCCAAAGGGCCAAATTTAATTGATTTTTGAAACTGTCATCATAATTATGGGTAGTTGAAAAAGTAAGTAAGTTTTCATATGTTTAATCTACACCGTTTATCTTATTCTTTCCTGAGCGTTGGATCTTTACTAATGCTACTATAAAAGGATTCACTGGACATTCAAGTTTTTTCGCTATGCAACATTTCAAAATGGATATTTATATTTTTCAAAATGGAGATCCATCACCAAATTCGATGTATATTATATTCTTTAATAAAGTTATTTTTGTACGGAAAATATTTGTTTCTTTAAAAATGGGGGTCGATTACCAAGTCGAAATATATAATAATTTCTAATCTATTTAGCTTGGTATGGGTATAACTGTAATATATTCTTAGCCACCCTTTCTATTTGTTGATTATTGTCTATTTTATTTCACTTATGTCCGGGATTGATGTAATTTGAGAGGAAAAGGCAAAAATAAACAAAAAAGAAAAGCTTGAGCTAATATTTCGTCGAATAGTCGCTACAAGATATCTTGAATTTCAGTGGTTATTTATTCGAAAAAAGAGAATATTTCATCGAATAAAAGCTACAAGATGTATGGCATGTCAAGTGGTTATTTATATGGAAAGTAAATCGACCTCCTCCATGATCATCTTACAAAAGAACTCTACCACCCTCATGTCAAGCTCCGAAGTTGTTCGTGGAATCTAATCAGTATTTTGTAAACACGACTTCTTATATTTTGTTTTGATAGTATAATTGTATACCATTGTTGCATAAATATTTTTTATTAATAAAATATTATGTTTTCTCATATTTTTTAGCTTATTATGTATTACCCTTGGTATTCCATTTACTAGTTTTATATGATCGAAAAAGTTCAATAGTTGATCCAAATTTGGTAGGTCGACTAAGGATATTTGTTGGTTTATTATAAAGTAAAACACCTAAGTTGATTTGACAGAGTATGAAAATCATTGCGATCGAAACAAAAGTAAAAAAAAAAAAGGTGATAGTGATGCGTTGAAATAAACTAAATATCTATCGTACGACATTAGTGTCTTTGTAAGTCAAGTAAAAATATATAAGTTGATTGGACTAAGTATAAAAATTATTGCAATTTATTTCATTTATATAACGCATTGAATATAACCCGAAGTCCCAAATTCAATTGATTTTTAAAACTGCTATAATTGTTGGTCCCAAGTGGTCAGATGAGGTCTAGAGGGGGGGGGCAGGGATGAATAGACCTCTGAAAATTTTAGACTTTAAAAACTTTTCAAGTCTTCTGTCAGCAGACTAAGCTGATCGAGAATTGTAAGCAGACTAAGCTGATCGCGCACAAAGCTTGAACAGCAGAGTTGACCACTTCTGATGATGACTTAGCTGATTTCAGTAAAAATCAAGTTTTCAATCAGATTACTTGCAGTAGATATTTTAAAGTATTTTTCACAAGTAAACTTAGTCAATTAAAGATTTTATCCGCAGTTTATAACTCCTTTAAAAATCTTTAAATAAATCAAGTGTTTGAATGCTCTTAAAAATATGCAAGGAAAGTAATGCAAATGTAAACACCCGAATTTTTATAGTGGTTATCTGGATAAAAATCCTTTAGTCCACTCTTCCAAGTCACGAATATCTTTGGTTATACTATAAACTCTCTGCTTACGCTCTACAACAAATGATGAGCCGTAAGTTCACAACAGGAAATCACAAAGAAATTCCTACTCTCTGAAGTAATATCACTCACTTAGATGTATATCTACTTCTCACAACACTCTTCTAATACAGATTCACTCAGAAAGATGTAATCTTTTTATTTCAACTTAGCTTCTGTCAACAAATGACTTCATCAGACAAGTGAGCTGTTCTTGAGCTTTTGAGACATAGAAAATTCTGCTTCGTGAATGAAATCTCAGAATGTTTTGTTGTCTCTAACTCTTGAATTTAGCTCTATTTATACTTATTTTTGAAATCTATCCGTTGAAGATGAGACAGATTTCAAAGCTACAAGTACTGGTCCCCCTTTTTCTGGAACGGATCTCTGCAACTGTTGCACTGTACACTCTGCTGTACTTTCCTGCCAGTCGCATTAAATACTCCCTGTTGATCCGAGAATGTCTTCAATCATTTGCCATAAATACCCTTCTCCAGCATCATTTATTACTCCAAGTGCATTTATTACCGTTGGGCAAACTTCTTGATCTCTTCCACTCTGCTGATCAAAATGACCCGTCTGATAGATACCCTGCTGATCAAAACTTGAACTAATCTGATTTGATTCAGCTGAAAAACTACCAGTCTGATTTCGGACTTCAGCAACAGATCAGTAGTCTTCTGGACCTTGAACTTTTGACCCTTCTGATAGTCTTCTTAATTTTTCAAAATTCTTCTAAGGGATCTAAGCATTCCTTCCTTAGCTGATTTTGATGTTTTGGAAATCATCAAAACCTCCTTCAAATTCTTGCACTCTATCTTCATCTTCATCCAACAATTTCCCCCTTTTTGATGATGACAAAACCTTCAGCTAAGTATCTGTACCTAAACTAAATTTTGATCCTCAAAAATTTCTGAGATAGAAATAATTTGCTGCAAACAAAACTTGAAATTTTATAAATATAGGATCAGATTACAAGTTACAAGTTTTGACAAATGAGACAGACAGAAAATAAAATACAAGAGATTACAAGAAAGATTACAAGTATCCTAGTCTAGTCCTTATTTTATTCTTCTTTATTTTCTTGCTTATCTTCTTCTCATGATTCTAGATCATCATCTTCTTCTTCTTGACTAGAGGATTCATCTTCTAATGCAAAGACTCTCTTTCTCAAATCCTCCAAACTCTTATACTTCACATCTGGATTCAGTTGCTCCTCGGTAGATCCCTTGGTTGCAGCAATCTCCTTATCAGACTTTGCTGTTTCTTTGGACTGTTCAGAATTATCAGCTTCTTCTTCTTCTTTCTGCTCAGCAGTTGTCTGATCAACTGGCCCACTTGTATTTTCTTCTGCATTTTCAGCAGACTCTTCCAGTTTTTCAATAACTGCATGTGTCTTCATCAGGCTTATCCTCAACAGCAACCTTCGTTGCAGAACCACCATCATCTTCCCCCTTTTTGTCATCAGCAGCAGGGTTGACAACAAGCTCTTGCGGCAATTCCTTAGGCATAACTGGTGTGATATTAACTGCCTCACATAGAATTTTGACATTCTCTTCAACTGCATCCATGTGAACATCCCTTCTGGCTTTAGCAAAAGTCTCCACCTTCTGAAAAGTTAAGTCAATTTGCTCCAGCAGCTTACTCTGAGAGTGGAAGATTAGTTCAGCAGCTGTGGTGAAGGTTTTAAGCATGCCCAAGCTGGCCTCTTCATGAGTAGAAAGGGCATCCGTAACAACCCATTGAACAGAATTCCACCCGGCTGTATTACTCTGTGTTCTTGCTCCAAGAGTTTATAAGTCCAGCTTGATAGTCTGCACATCTTCTCGGATTGCAGCAATCTCCTCAGCTATCTGTGGACTTGGAGCAGCAGCCTGGGTTTGTGTCTCAGCAGAGATGAGGAAATTTCCTCTAACTTCTTCAGGTGTTCTCTGTTCCTGTCCTCCATCTCCTTCATCGAATTGGCAATCAGCTGTTGAATAGACTCCAACACTGATGGCTGAACAAATGATGAGGATGAGTGCTTTCCTTCTCCTTAGCCTGTTCTGCTGGTGTCTGTTGGACCTTTTTAGGTTCATCTGCAATAGTAACAATATCAGAACCATCAGTAGAGATAACAGTCTTATGAGTAAATACCCAAGCAGGTGTAAATGGTGCAGCTGTCTGTTCTGGTGGTTCTTCATAAGTCTTCACTGCAGGTCCAAAAACTATATTTTGAAGACTTGGCAGAGGAGTCATGTTGTTGGGGTGACCCTTCTGACTCCGAATCTTCTTAGCCCACATTTCCAGGGTGATTGAAATGGCTAACTTAACAGCTCTGTCCAATAAATTATCTCCCTCAGTAGGGGTCTCTGGCACAGACTTAGCCATTTTCCTCAGCTTCCATCTAACCATATCGAGGGAAAAGTCTGAATCCTATGCTTGTTTAAGGCACCCAGTTTGCAGCCAGTTCAACACCAAGCTTCTTTGTCTTTGTTAGCCAGCTCAACACCCAAACTGCCAAGGCCTTCCATTCCATAATCTACTCCTTTGTCTTCGTCAGACGATATTCTCTCCATCTATTATATCTGATCTTTTCGGCCACGAATAATCTCTGACGGACAAGCGGATTATTGTATCTTTCCAACTTAGCCTCGAACTTAGCATAGGCCTCTGAATCATCAAGAACAATAGTCAAGGCATACTTGAGTTCTGACCTCTTCTTCTTTGGTTCCTTGGCCCTATGCATCATTGGTCTTGGTTTATTAGGATCCCTTGGCTCCCCAACCTTTATTCCGCCACTATACCTTGGACCATGGGCGTCCTTGGTACTGGCTTCAAGTGCAGTTGCCAAGTCTTGAGCTTCTTTGGCAACCAGCTCTGCTTCAGTCATTTTCTTAGTTTGGGCTTCCATCTCACTTAGCTTCAATGCTTGTTGGTAATCTGCTTCTTCCTTCTTTTTCAGTTCTCTATCTTCTTTTCTTTTCTGAGCAGCAGATACCTTCCCTTTGCCAGTTCTTTTCTTCCTGACAGCAAGGCTTTCCACTACTTTCATTGGTTGAGCATCAATTGGTTGAGGATGTATGAGCAGTGGTTCACCTTCAGCAATTGTGCTGGTCTGTTGTTCTGTCTCTACGACAGCAGACTGAACCAAGGTGGAGTCAACAACTGGCTCCTTAGCAGACTTATCTGTTGCATCAAGTGATCTTTCTGCTGATGTTGTGTCCTCCCTTACCTTTTCAGCAGGCTCTTCTAAGAAAGTGACCCTCATCCTAGCCTTTGATTTGGTCATGGCCCCAGTTAGTTGAGGCTCAACAGCAGGCCTCTTTGCAGAGCTCCTAGTTCTCCTTTTCAGCTCAACTTGAACTGGTTAATCAGACTAAGTTCTTTCAGGAGATGCTCCAGCTGCGCTTTCTCCCAATTCTTTAGTCACTTGGGTGACTATCTTATTTACAATCTCGGAGGCAGACTCCACTGATCTGGCTTCAACAGCAGGGTTTGCTGTTTGATCAGCAAACTTACTTGTCTGTCCGGTTGTTTTGGCCTTCTTCGTAGCAACGGCCTTTTCGGTGTTACCCTTCCCTTTCCTCTTAGGGGTAACCACCACTTTGGGTTCCACTCGAACTGGTTCATACTTATGAAATTCCTTCAATGCATGAACAGGTTTGCCATTCACCATCTGGCAGTTCAGGGCTAAGAACAGATGACTTAGCAGAATTGCGTCCCCACTCTTCTTAATGGCCAGAATGTTGAACATGTGAGCAGCCCAGTTCACATCCAAGTCATAGTAAATGCAAGCCATGGTGTGAAATCTCCTTATGGGAAATCCATCTAAAGAACTGCTTGAACACTCCAGCACTTTAGCGATGATGTCAGCGAATCTCTGGAACTCATCTTTCAACTGCGTCTTCATCATCGTTCTAGATATTTCCTCTCCCTTCTTAGCACAAAGAGTCTAGAAGGCTTCCTCCTTCTGGGACCCAAGAATAGAGACCTCTCCTCCCTCGTTCTTTAACCCGTAAACTTCACTTAGTACTGCTAGAGAGACACAGATTGTCTTCCCTCCAACTTTACCAACCATGGTGCTCTTGGTCATGTCAATCTTCCTACTATTGTAGAAATCAGCAACATCATCCAGGAAGACTAGTTCGTCATGAGCCTCTAGAACAGCAACCAACCCAGACTCTTTAATTTTAGCCAGCAATTCCTTCATGAGTTGAGTTCCAGAAGAACTTGTCGTAGCTAAGATATCTACCTTCTGCTCCAGCCATTTGATTTATTCTAAGTAGTACTTGTGAGATTTAAGAGCTTTAAGACAGAAAACTAGAAGATTGGTAACTTCTTTTGTGCTTAGAGAATTTTGGGTGCGTAAGGTCGACCCTTCTGATCAGATCTAGATTTATAGATTTATCTCTGCTTAGGTTTATGTGTTTCACGCGAATCGTTAGATTAATCTGACAGACAAGTGATGTGATATCTGATATTACTAGTGAAAGAAAATAACTAGTAATCTTTCTCTACTGTTTGTCAATCCAACAAGATAAATTAATCTTCAATCTTCAAGAATTAAGAACAAATCTTCTGAACTCATAACTCTAACTAACTGACATTAACAAATTTCATCTGTTGATCAAGAGTACCGCTAGTCTTACACGTTCCCCCTGACTTCAAGAATCCATAAGTTAACTAGTCTGTTGAGAGTTATCCTTGAAGATGATAAGATGAGTAAGCTGATGAACTCGAGTCTTCTGATGAGTTCCCCCTCAGATTATGCAACCAAATTGAGTAGTCCTAGTTCAGCTCTTAGAGTTGAAAACCTTGCATCACTTAGTGGTTTGGTGAAGATGTCAGCAATCTGATTGTCAGTATGAACATACTCAATAATGACATTTCCTTTTTCCACATGATCTCTAATAAAATGATCATGTTTGATCTCGATATGTTTTGTCCTTGAATGACTTGCAGTATTCTGAGTAAGTGAGATGGCACTAGTATTATCACAGTAAATTGGAATCCACTGATCTTTATATTATAATCTTCTAGTTGATGCTTCAACCAAAGTATCTGTGCACAACATGCTCCAGCAGTAATGTATTCAGCTTCAGCAGTGAGATAGATAATGAAGTCTGCTTCTTACTCATCCATGAGATCAGACGACTTCCCAAGAATTGACAGGCACCTGTAGTAATCTTCCTATCAATCTTGCAGCCAGCAAAGTCAGAATCTGAATAGCCAATAAGCTCAAATCCTGATTCTCAGGGGTACCACAATCCCAATTTCTATGTGCCTTTGAGGTATCTGAGAATCCTCTTGGCAGCTAAGAGATGAGATTCCTTAGGATTTGATTAATATCTCAAACAAACCCCAACATAATACATAATATCTGGTTTGCTAGCTGTTAGATATAACAGTGACCCTATTATGCCTCTGTACTTGGTTATATCCACTGTCTTGCCATCTTCATCTTTATCCAGACAAAGTCCAGTAGACATAGGAACACTAACAGTAGAGCTAGTTTCCATACCGAATTTCTTAAACAGATCTTTTGTGTACTTTGCTTGGTTGATGAATATTCCATCAGGCAACTGTCTAACTTGCAAACCAAGAAAGTAGTTCAGTTCACCCATCATGCTCATTTCAAACTTGTTTTGCATCAGCTTGGAAGAAGTTGTCACACATCTGTTGGTTAGTTGAACCAAAAATAATATTGTCCACATATATTTGCACAAGTAATATGCGATCTTCCCATTCAATTGTAAACAAGGTTTTATCTACTTTACCTTTTCGAAATCCTTTAATTAAAAGAAAACTAGATAAAGTATCATAACATGCTCTTGGAGCCTGTTCAGTCCATAGAGGGCTTTCTTCAGACGATATACCTTATCTCCTTGTAGATAGACTTCAAAACCAGGTGGTTGTTCAACGTACACTTCTTCTTGCAATTCTCCATTGAGAAAAGCAGACTTCACATCCATTTGATAGACAGTGAAGTTCTTGTGAGCAGCATAGGCAAGAAACAGTTTGATTGCTTCAAGTCCTGCTACTGGTGCAAATGTTTCATCAAAGTCAATGCCTTCTTCCTGGCAGTAACCCTTGGCCACTAGTCTTGCTTTGTTTCTGGTGACAATACCATCTTCATTCATCTTATTTATGAAAACCCACTTAGTGTCAATGACTCTTTGATGACTTGGTCTAGGAACTAAGTACCAGACTTCATTCCTTTCAAACTGTTTCAGCTCCTCTTGTATAGCTTCAATTAAGTTAGAATCACTGAGAGCTTCTTCAACTTGTTTGGGCTCAATTTGGGATAGAAAGCTGACAAACATTGCATCATTTGCAGGAGGTCTTCTAGTCTTTACTCTGTCCACATGATCACCAATTACTAACTCTGGTGGGTGATTCTTGAGCCATCTGATATTAGGTTGCATATCAGGATGTTGTCCTCTTGAATGATCTTGCAACACTACTATTGGAGTTCCAGTGGTAGTATGTTGAGCAGTCTCTGGTCTATTAGTTGTTGGTAACTCGTCTGTTAGACAATCAGCAGACTGATTTTGAACAGCACTTGAGCTAGCAGCTGAGTTGAGATCAGGAAGTATGATGGGTACACATTCTACTTTTCTTTCAACACACAATTTCTGAAAGTCAGTAGACAAATTTGGATTAGTACTTTGATTCTTTTCAGAAGATTGGTTTGGTTCATCAAATACTACATGACTAGATTATTCTTCAAATAAAGTTCTTCTGTTAAAGATTCTATAAGCTTTACTAACAGTAGAGTATCCTACAAAACAGCTTCATCAGCCTTTTCTGCAAAAGTAGTAAGGTGATTTTTCCCATTATTTAAAACAAAACATTTACAACAAAAATTTCTAAGGTAATGAATGTTTGGCTTCCGGTTGTTCCAAACTTCATATGGAGTCTTGTTCTGATTTTTGTTGATCATGCATCTGTTATGGGTGAAGCAGGCTGTATTTGTGGCTTCTGCCCAGAATCATTGGGGCAGTTTTGCTTCAGCTATCATAGTTATGGTAGCTTCCTTCAGAGTTCTGTTTCTCCTTTCAGCAACTCCGTTTTGTTGAGGGGTTCTGGCAGAAGAGTACTCATGGCTGATTCGTCTGACATTACAATACTCTTCAACAGTAGAATTTGTAAACTCAGTTCCTCCATCTGATCTGATCTTCATTATTTTCATACTCTTCTCATTCTGGATCAGTTCCATCAGATTGTTAAGATGCTCCTTGGTTTCACTCTTCTTTTTCATGAAGATAACCCAGGTGTATCTTGAAAAGTCATCCACAACAGCTAGACAGTACTTCTTTCCACCATTGTTGATTTGATCAATAGGTCCAAATAAGTCCATATGTAGTAGCTCCAATATCCTTGATGAAGATTGGTGCTTCTGGCTATTGAAAGACGACTTGATTTGTTTACCCTTCTGACATGCGTCACATAGCTTGTCCTTGCTCATGACTGTTTTAGGAATTCCCTCTACGAGATCATTCTTTATTAATCTGTTGATGGTCTTGAAATTCACATGATTCATCCTTTTGTGCCATAGCCAACTAATCTCACTTGGCGTAGATGCCACCAAACAAATATTTCAATTCCTGTCCACAGAATTCCAGTCGACTATATAGATATTTCCTTGTCTTCTTCCAGATAAGATAACATTCTTTGTTCCAATCTGTTCAACGTAACACTTATCTGATAAAAAGATGACTGAGAAACCTTTGTCACAAAATTGACTTATGCTCAGCAGATTGTACTTGACGCCTTTGACATAAGAGACGTCAGATATCTCAATGTTGCATTTGATCAGCTTTCCACACGCCACAATCTTGCCATCTTTGCTATCTCTGAATGTAAAATTTGGTCCGTCCACGACAGCAGCATCAGGCAGCTCATGTATGTCTCCACACGTGTCTTGAACATCCACTGTCCAAGTACCATTTCTTTTCTACTTTATTCCTACTCCTAATCCTAACCTACAAAACAAAAGAAAATTGTTTTAGGTACCCTTTATTGAGAGGGTCCTGGAGGATTAGTTTCAACTTTGACAACCCAAGATGTTGAAGTCTTAGGCTTCTTAGGCTTTTGAGCTTTAGCAGGAGCATGAACAGTTTTCTCTTCATCATATTCAGCAGATGTGTTATGTTGATAATCGGTATGATGTGGATAATGTTCATAAGCAGGATAAGGTGCATGATATGCACGATATGCATGCATTGGATGAGCAGGGTAAGGTGCATCGTAAGCTGGAAATTGAGGTGCATGATATACAGGTGGATATGCAGCAGGTTGCACATAATATGATGACTCATTTCCATACCAATCATTTTGATTTTTCTTGTTCTTATGCTTCTTTGGTTTACTCTTTACTTGCTCATTAACAGACGACTTAGATTTGTTACTAGTCTGATTGATTTTACTCTTATCAGCAGGTTTCTTAGGACTATGTTGTTTGGTCTTACAAGTCTGTTTTTCAGTTTTAGGCTCTTTGCTCATTTTAGCCTTAGGAGCTTTCTTCTCCTTTAATTCTTTCTCAGGCGAAGCATGTTTAGCAGTCTGAACATACAATATGACCTTGCTATTGTCAGCAGATATGAATTTTTCAGTATGGTTCAGTTCTATATTTTCCTGAGTTAAAGGCAATTTCTGTTTACTATGCGTGTCGTCTAATGCAACAAAAGACTTATCATGAGACTCTATACTTTCTCAAGTTCCATGATTTTACCCTTATAAACTTCACATTCAGCTTTCAGAGATTCATTCTCTTGCTCAAGCAGTTTATATTCAGCTGATTATTTTGGTCTTTCAACCTTAAGTTTCAGTGAACTATTTTGCTCTCTTAGCAATATCATCTCCTCCTTAAGCTTTGCAAATGCATCAATAATACTAGTATTATTAACAATCATTTGCTCAAATGACTTAAACAATTCATTATCAAGGGGAGTTACCTCATCCTCAGAGTCATCTGATTCTTTGGCCATCAAATAGAGAAGTGCAGGGTTCTCATTTTCAGTAGACTCTTCTTCTGAAGTGTCTGAATCTGAGTCAGACGAGTAGATATCAGCAAGCTTTTCTGGTTCAGCCATCAACACCTTGCCTTTCTGATGTTTTCTCTCCTTTCTTAGTTTCTTCTATTCTTCATTGTAATTCTCAGCTTTAGGATATGGGCAGTCTCTGATGAAGTTTCTCAATTTCCTGCAATTGTAGCACATTAGTTTGGACTTATAAGCATCCTTACTATCATGAGAAGAAGAAGTAGGGTTAGAAGTAGAGGCATTGTTGTATTTGTTCTTCATTTTTCTTTTGTAGAACTTCTTGAAATTATTAATCAACAGTGCAACGTCTCCAGCAGTGTACTCCTTTTTGTTGAGCAGTGTGGCTTCATCAGATGAGTTCACGTCTTTGCTTTTGTTTGCAGTTCTTCTTGGATTTTCAGCAGCAACCAGTGCAGCTGTGGGGCCTGAAGTTGAGGTTTCTTCAATACCCATTCTTGGCAGTTTATACTCGTATTCCTTGAGTACAGAAAACAGCTCTGTAAGAGAGATCTTCCCCAGATCCCTTGATTCTTCCATGGCTGTCATCTTCATGTTGAACTTTGGGGTCAGCGCCTTCAGTACTCTGACAGTGATCTCTTTGTCAGTGAAGGTCTTTCCCAGCTTTAGAACCTCATTCAGCGTCCTGGTAAACCTTGTATCCATCTTATCAATGGTTTTCCCAGACTTCATCTTGAAATTTTCTAACTTTTCCAGAGCAACGCTCAGCTGGTGCTCCTTTATGGCATCGTTTCCTTCGCTCATGTCACGAACCTTGTCCCACATTTTCTTTGCAGTCTTGCAATGCTTGACCTTGTCAAATTGGTCGTTATCCAGGGCTTTGGTCATGATGAAACGGCCAATCTTGTCCAAATTGAACAGCTTGACTTCCTCAGCTGTCATTTCTTCAAGTTCTTTGCTCACCACAATATCTACTTCATCAACCTTTATTGTCTTGGTGATTTTGAATAGACCTTTAGTGATACATGTATACATGTTGTCATTATAGGCATCAAGGAAGATTTCCATTCTAATCTTCCAGTCTTCGAAACTCATACCTCCGATGTGGGGAACATGGCTGATACAATCCATTTTAAAAAAGTTTTGATTTTTCAAAAACGTGTTCTTTTGAAAACTTTAAAACCATTAAAAAACATTCGGATCAAGCTCGTTGATCAGGCAGCTGATTCTAATGAACCACCCGCTCTGATACCACTTGTTGGTCCCAAGTGGTCAGATGAGGTCTAGAGGGGAGGGGGTAGTGAATAGACCTCTGAAAATTTTAGACTTTAAAAACTTTTCAAGTCTTCTGTCAGCAAACTAAGCTGATTGAGAATTGTAAGCAGACTAAGATGATCGCGCACAAAGATTGAACAGCAGAGTTGACCACTCTTCTGATGATGACTTGGCTGATTTCAGTAAAAATCAAGTTTTCAATCAGATTACTTGCAGTGGATATTTTAAAGTGTTTTTCACAAGTAAACTTAGTCAATTAAAGATTTTATCCACATTTTAAAACTCCTTTAAAAATGTTTAAATAAATCATGTGTTTGAATGCTCATAAAAATATGCAAGGAAAGTAATGCAAATGTAAACACCATAATTTTTATAGTGGTTATATGGATAAAAATCCTTTAGTCCACTTTTTCAAGTCACGAAGATCTTGGGTTATATTATAAACATTTAGTTTACATTACACTCTACTTACGCTTTATAACAAATGATGAGCCGTAAGTTCACACCAGGAAATCACAAAGAAACTCCTACTTTCTGAAGTAATATCACTCACTTAGATGGATATCTACTTCTCACAACACTCTTCTAATACAAATTCACTCAGAAAGATTTATTCTTTTTGCTTCAACTTAGCTTCTGTTAACAAATGACTTCAGCAGATGATGGGGGCTATTTTACACCCTAAATGATACTCGAGAAATCAAGAAGAACCAGGTCGGCCCGACCAGATATTCGGCCCAAGCACGGATAAACTATAATATCCGAAGTCTTGAGGGACATTAGTCTGAGTCCAATTATGGTTATGTTTCCTTGTATATCAGACTTACGCCTACATACTTTGTAATACTTGATTAATCTAATAAGAGAGCCTTTGCTACATATATCACGTTCTATTTATTCTGTTATCACGTTGCGTTTTGTTCATCTTTGAGTTGATCCATCCTGAGAAAATTAACTAAGCCCGTAAATCATATTCAGACCTACATTGATCATATTATTACTGGTATTACTGAACCTAACGAAATTCGGTAAAATCGGTTGGCGCCCACCGAGGGGCTCGGTTAATTATTTGATAGACATATGGCTCGCCCGAGGAAGAACGCACGCAACGACGGAAGAAGCAACACTACACACCCACCCCCACCAACGGATGGGTTGCACGAACATACCGATGGTGAAGGCATCAACGACCCGCTGGATGTACATCAACAACAGGAACTCGACCATCATGCGGGTCAAGAGGATCACCCTAACTTGCGCAGGTCCTTGTGGAACAACAGAATCCGATGGCGGATCCAGTCCCAGAAGAACCTGTAGTTAGAACAATCCCTCTTCCGTTACCGGAGAGAGAAGAAAAGCTCAGATAGTTAGCGCAGTTGATGAATTCTCTATATCCCAAACTCCTGATAATTCCCGAACAAGAGCCTAGAAATCCGAGAATAGCTCCGGCATAACCTGTTAGGAGAACTCAGAGGCCGGTCGATCACATCTCAGATCAGGCCAATAGCCCGGGGACCGATCGGCAATGTTTGGCTACTCCACACAGGAGTAACGGAAGACCGATGGATAATCACATCCGAAGAAGATAAAATCGGGCAAGAGCCACTGCTCGTCCCGTACATCGAGATTCAAAAGAAAATACTATTGTCCCTATCGATGACGATATGGTCGATCCAGTACCAAGTCAACCGAAAACCGTGCGTGTTTCAGAAAGAGAAATCAAAAAAAGGTACAAGAACGCGTAGAACAAAGGCTGCTAGCTACTCAACAACCATGGGCGAGAAGTAGAGAAGTTCAAGAAAGCATTGCCGCATGCTCCCCTTTTTGCAGAGAAATCAAGGAAGCACAATCGTCCGGACAAGTGCCAGGACGTCTGCCTCGTTACGATGGTACCACTGATCTGGACGATTACATATTCAGCTTTACAAATATAATGAATCTATATGCTCACTCAGCTGAATATACTGCTAAGCTGATGGTTACGACGTTTGAAGGTTTAGCATTGGATTGGTTTGTCAAACAACCAACCAATTCCATTTTTAGCTTCGTGAATTATGTAACAAACTCACTCAACAATTCGCTAGTCAGAAAAGACAGAAACTCCCTATGAGTTATCTCAGAACCATCAATCAACAAGAAGGAGAATCCTTGAGGAGCTGATTGGGAAGGTTCAATGTGGAGCTACTAAAGATCGATTCTCCTAACATCGACTACATAATCTCAATATTATTCGATCTTACTAAGAATAGGCAATTTGGTAATGCCCTAAGTCGGAAACAACCAAGAACATTCGCAGAAATTATGACTTTAGCCTCGAAATATATGACTCAAGAAGAGATGAACTCCTGTAAAGACAAAAATAGGAGTAAAGCTTCGACGTCATGGATAAAACGACAGGATAAAGCTCCAATCCCAAAAATAAAGGATTATAACCGATCCCTCAGACGAGGGGATGTGTTTTAGAGGTTGGATTACAATCGCAATGATCAGGATAAAAGATCTAATGTCTATGTCAGATCTAGATCAGTAGAGTAACCTCAAAGGAATCGGGTAGATCACTTGGAATACACTAAGTTGAACGTTCCTAGGGAATAAATCCTAGAGCTGCTCGAAAGGAACAATTGGATTCCTCCGGCTAAGAGAATTACGCAAGCTAAGCCCGGAGCCAGAAATTACAATTTGTATTGCCGGTACCATCGCGCTCATGGCCATCGTAGCGAAGATTGTTTTCATCTGAATCAAGAAATCGAGAGGCTAATTCAGGAAGGAAAGTTGGATGAATACGTCGAACGAAATAGTAGAAAAAGGAATAGAACCAGAAGCCCTCGAAACCATAATCGAAGAAGAACTCCACCAAGAAGAACCCCAAACGATGATCCACCTCAAGAATGGATAATGACCATGTGAATGGAACGATACACACTATTTCTGGTGGACCAGCAGGAGGGGACAGTCGCAACGCGTGCCGACGAACCACCAGATCAATCGAAGAAAGGTTGGAAACACCAGAGGAAGTATGGACACTCGAGAATAAGGTTCCTAAAGAGCAATCCATCAGTTTCAACGAAGATGAAGTACCCCGGAATATCACATGGGATACCAAGGAGGATAAGCCCGACTTCCCCATGGTAGTCTCACTTGAGATAGCGAACTACAATGTCAAAAGGATACTAATTGATAATGGAAGTTCTGCCAACATTATTTCGATAGAAGTCTTGACACAAATGAATTTAGGGGAAATAACAATCCAAAGGGTGGCTACACCCTTGGTTGGATTTGGAGGATCAGAAATCGTTCCATCTGGGACCTTCAACTTGAGTGTTTCGTTAGGAAAAAGACCTGTAAGGGTAGTAAAAATGATCAAGTTTTTAGTTGTGGAAGCGCCTTTCACATACAATGCTATATTGGGTCGACCAGCCCTCAATTTATTCTGAACAGTCGTCTCGACTTACAACCAGAAGATAAAATTTCCTACGGTTTCGGGCATAGGGGAACTTGTTAATGATCATTGTATGGCTTGGGATTGTTATAATACCTCCCTAGTGCTGGGCGATAAATTTAAATCTGTTACACCAGCAAAAAGAAAACTCGAGGAAAATACTGTCTAAAGAGCTAGGGAAACTGATATCCCGAGCACCGATAGAATAGATCGAAAAGGAAAAGAACCGGTTGACCTCATCATTAAACCACCTGAACATAGGGACATTATGCTGGTACAAAATGACCCCAAGAAAACCACCAGGATCGGAACAGAGCTTAGCCCGGAAGGGGAACTCATGCTAATTAACTTTCCCAGGAAGAACATTGACATATTCGCCTGGAGTACGGAAGATATCGAGGGCATAGACCCAAGAATTATCACACACTCATTAAAGATCGACCCAACAGCAAAGCCATCACGGTAGAATAAGCGAAATCATGGTCCTACAAAGGATAAGATAATTAAAGCAGAAGTCGAAAGGCTGCTAATGGCTAAACAAATTAGGGAAATACATTTCTCGGAATGGTTATGCAACGTGGTATTAGTAGCCAAAGGGGATAAAAAGGAAAATAAATGGAGGATGTGTAATGACTTCACCGATCTCAACAAGGTATGTCCACGTGACCCTTATCCTCTCCCGAGAATTGATCTACTGGTCGACTCGACAGTGGGATTCGCTATTTTTAGCATGATGGATGCATTCCAAGGTTTTTACCAAATCTACATGGACGAGTGCGATCAGGAAAAGACATCCTTTGTTACTGAACAAGGAGTATATTGTTTCGTGGTAATGCCTTTTGGATTAAGGAACGCTGGAGCAACTTACCAAAGACTGATTAATTTAATGTTCAGAGAATTGATCGGAGAAATAATGGAGGTCTATGTGGACGACATGCTAGTAAAAAGCATGAACGAGGAAGATCATATTAATCATCTGGACCGATGCTTCAAGATTCTAAGGAAATACCGCATGAAGTTAAACCCGACGAAGTGTACCTTCGGAATTAAGTCTGGAAAATTCCTGGGTTACTTAGTTCACCAACGAGGGATAGAAGCAAACCCAAAAAAGATACGAGCTAGGGGCTTTCCCCTTGCCTCACGCCCCAGACAGTGGATTCAACCCTCAAGGCAATATTGCCTTTCCCACCGCCTTAATCCAATTAATCAAAAAAATTATATTTTGCATCTCCCTTAATTCAATTTTCCCCTACCTCTCCCTTCTCTTTGTAAAAGATGTTCTAAATACCACGTCATTATTTAACGGAGATTTTAACGACGATATCAAAATACTAGTGTATATGTTAAATTATACACATCAGAGCCAATGAAATGTCAACTCACTTAAAAATATTATTTAATTATGGCATTGGTTTCAGACTCCGGATCCAGATTATTAGGGCCTGCTTGTTTATAAAATATAATACGTCATTATTTAACAAATTATAATTTTCTACTCAGCTTGTAGTTATACTAGCATTTTTTTAAACCAAGTACCCAACAAGTGGCTTATCATTTTTTGAACGAACAAGTGGGGTTTTTTGCATTTTGTACCTTCGAAATATGAGAAATAGGCACTTTACACCTTTGAAACTTAGATTTAGCACTTTGCACCCTCAAAATATGAAAAATGCAGCACTTTGCACTCTCTTTTATATATAGGCAAAAACTCAAGGACAAAATAGCAATTATAAATTTTTGGCACTTTGTACCCCCAAAACTTGAGAAATTGACACTTTGCACCTCCAAAATAAAATTAACACTTATCACCCTCGAATTAAGAATAAATTAGCAATTTGCACCCCCAAAATACAATAAATGGACATTTTGCACCTCGAAACACATAATTAACACTTAAGACCCTCAAATTAAAAAAACTCAAACCCCCATTTTTTCCGACAAAGCTAACCATCGGGACGAAAAAAATCTAAGACAAAATAGGTAAGTTTCCGATGCGATTGAACAACCTACATTTATATACATATAAACAAATTAAATACCATGAATTTGGAATGATTATATCACATAACAACTTAACAAACACGAGTTATAGCTTGTACAAATTAAACGTGCTATGCCAAACAATTGAATAAGTAAAACTTGGTTAGTTCAACTTTGCCTTAGATCTTTTCACCCTGATGGTCGACTTTGCCGAAGAAAAGGAGGGGTTTGAGGTTTTTTTTTTTTTAATTTGAGGGTGTTAAGTGTTAATTTTGTGTTTCGGGGTACAAAGTGTCAATTTATTGTGTTTCGGGGTGCAAGTTGCTGATTTGTTCTTAATTCGAGGGTGATAAGCGCTAATTTTATTTTGGGGGTGCAAAGTGCCAATTTCTTAAGTTTTGGGGGTGAAAAATGTCAAAGATTTATAATTGAATTACCTATTTTTCCCTTGAGTTTTTGCTTGAAAATAAAAGAGGGTGCAAAGTGCTGTATTTTTCATACTTTGAGGGTATAAAGTGCTAAATCTAAGTTTCGAAGGTGGAAAGTGCAAAAAACCCAATAAGTGGCTTAGGAAAAGTGACGCGCCTCGAAAGGGATTAAACCCTTGGGAAACCAAAAAAAAAAATTTAAATTAAATATTCAATATAGAGTTTGTAAATTTCCGGCTACTTCATTCTCGGTGCTCTACGGAACCACTGCAGTTTTCCAAGTGCTGGGTAAGATTAAAGACTACTTTTTATTTACCTTAAATTTATGTCTTAACTTATACTCTTGTTATTGTATTTGCATTTCAGCTGTGGCAAACGGAGTAACAAACTTAAGAAAGGGAAGATGTCATTTATATTCTTGCTAGCTCTAATATTCCTATTCGTGTTCTTCATAAACCATTTCCTTTTTGGCATAAAAATCCTTCCACCGGGTCCTAATTTATTGCAGTTTTTATGTAACATTTCTCCTTTATTAAAAAAACCCCATGTTGCCTTACAAAACCTTGCCAAAACCTATGGCCCTCTAATGTCCATTCGTATCGGTGGCCAACTCTTGATAGTTGCTACATCACCCGACGTTGTTAAGGAAATACATAAAGCCCATAATCGAATCTTTTCAGGTAGGTACTTGCCATCGTTTTATTATTATATCCCAGATACACAGCATACATCTTTAATAATGGCAAAAGAATGCAATGATACATGGCATTCCTACGTGGTATTGGTCAAAGTTGTATATTTTCTACGAGATCTATCGAATCTGCATCGACTATAAGAAAGTCAAAGGTAACTGAGATGGTGAATTTCCTGCGGAACAAAAAACAAGGAAAAATTGTGAATATCGAGGACACGGTCAATGTAACTTTTACTAATATCATTACCAATGTTATGATTTCGAGAAATTTGTTTAGCGTTGAAGGAAAAAGTGCAAATGATGTTAAGGTTACGAAATTTTTGCAAGAGCTAATTGAAGAGTCTTCTAACCTTGGTTTGGCTGATATGTTTCCCAGTTTGAAAAGAGTTGACTATTGGAGTCGACGAAAGGCTATGCACTTTTATGACAACGCAAATCTCATCTGGGCAGATATGATTAAGGAAAGGAGGGTCAGACAAGACAAAACTAAATCTTCTAAAGATTTCTTCGACGTTATGGATGAAAATCTATTTTCTGATGTTCATATTGCCATTCTTTTAACGGTTTGAACTCTTTTCTCTCTCTCTCTCTCTTTTATTTTTATTTTTATTTTTTTTGATAATTTTCTATCTCTTACTCAAATTATTAGCTATATTAGGGTGAGTTTGACCTAGCGATTGAAGCTCTTAAAATCACTTTTACATCTATATTGTGATATTTGAAGTGTTTGACCCCGATTATAAAAATTACTTCTGTTCAATGGTGATTTTCATGGTGTTTGGTCCCCAAGATCATAATCACTTTTGAGATCTCGAGAAGCAAAAAATCAACTTATTTTAGAAACAACTAAAGTGTTACTTTTACGAAAGCAATTATTCTATAATTAATTTTTATCATAATCAATTATTACCAAAATTAATTTTAGTAAAATTAATTCTCCTTTAATTACTTTTCGAATCACTATGTCAAACTCACCCTAAATTATTTTATTACTTACTTTATAATTAGACCCTGGTTTGGCCAAACACATCCAACCACCAAGCAAGTGTATTGCACTTGCTTTGTGTTTGTTCACTTTCCTGAGAGTTACATCCAATCCCAAAGCAAGTGTATTGCACTTGCCATGTAGTTACTTTGAGTTCGGCCAAACCCAGTCTGGATAGAAATTTCCCATTAGACCCTTACCTAAATGGGTATCCTTAATTTACCCTAATATTTATTTACTTATAAGGCATATAATTATCACTTAAATGTAATTATGAATTATAGTACTTGCATATGCATCTGTGGTAGGAAATGGCAGTTGAGGGAGATGCTTTAAAATGTCTTCTGATTTTTGAATACACGAGTTTTTAAGGAACTTAACAAAGCACACATTGGGTGTTTCTGCATTTTACATCTTATTTTTCTTAAAAATCTCTTTAATTAATTCGTCTGGTAAATACGCAGGAACTATTGATTGGTGGTACAGATTCTACAACCATAACATCAATATGGTTGATGACTGAACTAATAAAAAATCAAGAAATCCTATCTCGAGTTCGCGACGAAATCCGCAATAAGGCTATCAAAGAAAACGAAATCGATGAGTCCCTTTTATCCGAGTGTCAATACTTTCGCGCCTGTATAAAGGAGACACTGAGACTGCACACTCCAGGTCCATTCGGGGTGCCACATCGCGCAACTGAGACGTGCAATGTGAATGGTTACGTAATTCCAAAAGATAGTATCGTGCTAGTGAATGCTTGGGCAATACAAGTAGATCATAACAATTGGGAAGACGCTTCTAGTTTCAAGCCTGAGAGATTTCTCGACTCCAAAATCGATTTCAAGGGTGTCGATTTTGATTATATTCCTTTTGGCACTGGACAAAGAATGTGCCCAGGAGCAAACATGGCTATAAAAAATGTGATGTTTGTTGTGGCATCTTTGTTGCATTATTTTGAGTGGAGTCTTCCTAATGGTATAGACCCGAGTAAACTCGACACAAGTGATGAGATCGGGACAACTTTAAAGAAAGCACAACCATTGTGTTTGATTCCTACATGGACAGGAAAATAATTGTGTTGTCTGATTTATTTCCCCAAAAAAGATGTTGTAAAAAAAATTATTTCGGTTTTTTGTGATTTTCAAACACTGTCTAACATATGTTGGAAGTTTTCAACATAGGTGTAAACTTGTTAATTGTGATAAATAAAAGGGTTTGAAATAACACATGTTGCACTCATTAGATCAAATTTAGGCTTCATTATTCTCATATTCAGTGATATATATGAAGGAATAAATTCAAATTTACCAACATGTGATTGTTTTAGTGGAAGGGACTAGTCATTACAAAGTAGCGGATTCATGTTCGAATCCTTGTTGGGAGAGATATCCACTTAATATGCCAAATCCGCATCGAAAGGGATTAAACCATTGGAAAAAAAAATTTAAATTACTCCAGTACTGGATGACTTTTATAAAATTTATGATCATTTTGGTTGAAAGCATATCACAAAACATTTATCTTAAGATTCAAAATTCATCCAAAATTAAAATAATTCAAACAAATGTTCTGGATTGTCAATACGAATTTGAAATTCATAGCTCCAAATTTATCATTCAGAATGAGCCATAAATTAATACCTTTAATATGTTCAAGAGATTTGTTCTAAAAGATAGTACCTTTAATATGTTCAAGAGATTTGTTCTAAAAGCTAGTGACATTAACATATAACTGAATCAGACTTGAATTAAAATATATTATAAGACGCCGTTAACTTAAGGTTTCAATACATGTCACATAATGGTCATATATGAATTATTCTAAATTCTGAGTATGCATAACTCTTGTTTGAGTCGGTGAGTCCTTTTGACTCATAGGTAGTGACTTGTTTATTAATTATGTCACACATTTATGTCTTGGAGGTCCGTTGAGATAAATGGCTAGAAATGTGGACTACATATATGGAATATAATTCTTCTTGAGGAAAGCTGTTAATTAACTCCCTTAAGTGTTAATTCTGGAACCGAACAGTTCGAGTACTCTGATTTGTGAAAATGTTTAGAAACCAAACTGTTCAGTTGTGAATTAATGGAATTTAAGAATAAGAATAATTATAGGGGCAAAACGATTGTTTTGCCTAAATTTAATTCTAAGTAAATTTTTGGAGAATTAAATCATATTTAATGATTATATTAATGGATTCTCTGATATTTCGAGTAAAGTTTGAGATATATCTTATATATATAGATATATATTTGAGAAAATAGTCAAAATCTTTTATGAGGTAAAATTTTGTAACAAAGACAACTATAATCCTTTTGTGTTTCTATTACATATTTTTATGGACTGTCATATTTGGTGTCATGACTTCAACATCAGTAATAATTTTGATGTCAATTGTGGCTCAATTCTAAAATTATCCCCAAATCCCCATGTGCGGGTCAATTTTCATGACACAGAATTACTGCTCCCATCATTGTTCAATGTCACATTTTGAAGTTTCTTCGTTGACAATGAAAAATATAGGGTCTATTTGGATGGGTTTTGGCTCGGTTTCGTGGGTCTCGATTTAAAAAATTGGTTTGGGTGGTTTCGATGAAACCTTTGAGACTTCATTTGGATGGATTCTGATTCTTAGGTTTTGTGGCTTGAATATGTTGAAACCCCACTTGGATTGGGTTTGGATGTTGGGGTTTAGGGAAAAAAGTAGATGATAGGTGTCAAATTAATGTCTTTCTTAGTGATATTTGGGGGAAAAAGTAGGTGGTAGGTGTCAAATCAATGTTTTATAGGTTTGAAGAGTTTGAATGTGAGTTTCTGAATATGTTTTTGATGGTTTTATGGGTTTGGCGAAAACTCATTTGAAATGGTTTTGGCTCAGTCTTGCGAGACCCGCGAGATCGGGCCAAAACCCATCCACACACACCCATAGATGTGGCATATGAAAGCACTCTTGGACATGTTTTGGAAGGAGATAAGATCAAAAGGCTTGCATGTGGAACCTCTAGGCTGTTTGTTTGGTGTTTAAGAAAGTAGTTGGGAGAGTAGTGAATGTTTATGAAATAATCTCGACTTGCGTAATGTTATTTGTTTGGATTTTGAGAGAATGGTTTGAGAAATAAAATATGTGTAGTTTTTTTTGGAAGAGGGAGGTTGTAGGTGTAAGATGTGTAAGACTTTATGTCAAATCATGTTATAAATGATGTAAGATATAAGTTATTTTATGTCATTTTAGAGTATAGCTTGTATATGTTTTATTTAGAGATTAAGAAAATTGTTGTTTGTTTGATTTTTAAGAGAGTAATTTGAGAAAATTGGAGATAAAAAATTTATTTGAGAAAATTGAAAACACCTATGTTTGGTATTTTCCAAACACGATTTTTTTGAGAAACTCCCAACAAACAGGCCCTTGACATTGAAGAATAAAATATTAATGCAATTTACCTATTATTTTATTCTAAGAAATCTCTTTACTTAATAGTCTACATCTCGATTTTGTGATTATGACGGCCTGCCAGCCTAACTATAATATACTATACTATACTATAATTTCTAATTAAGCATGCAATCCAGAATCTTAATTTTAATTTTTTAGTGTAGTTAGTATTTTGATTTGAATATATAAAAAGCCAATGCTACAGAACAATTAACCATCCCAATGTTTTGCTCCCTTTAGGTTTGACACGGAGTTTTAGATAATTTGTTAAAAAAGTAAAATTTATTTTTATTTTTTGAGAGAGAAAGATAGTTATATTTTAGAATATCCCAAAAAAAAAATAAGAGCAAAATAATGAATTCTGACATACCCATTACTCACATATTTTAACTAATTATATTAGTTAGCACAAAGCGAATTGTTTGGATAATTAAAATCTTTTGGCTAACCTCAATGTAAAAAACTCAATTTAATTGAATAGATGAGTGCAAGACGAGCCAATATTTGTGCGTGTAAATATAATTGAAAATAAATAGATGGAATCGAAGGTTTTATTCAAAATGCTTCGATAAGGCTTTAACTTCTAATCAACTATTTATGTGGAGTAGGCAAACACTTCCCATAGTTCTTTCAAAGCCTGCTTGACCCCAGGACTTTATAATTTAAGATAGTTTTATATTCAATGCAAAACTTAAATTAATTCAGACAGTCAATGACTTCTCGATATATCAGGATGATTTTGCAAATAAAACGTCACCGAGTTGTTAATATCGGAAGTTGATTGAACAAATAATATCAGATAGTCAGAGCATATTGGGACATTTTATAGGAAAATATACTTACAAATGAAAATGACCCTAAACGAGGCACCATCATCTAACTCTCGCTTGACAAAATCCCCTTTTTACGACCAAATCTTTTTCGACAGACTTTCTACGGATAAGAGGCTACCGACCCAATTTCCGAGGTTCAGAAGACCCAGATGAGCATCTCGCATCCTTTAACATGCAAATGCAACTGGACGAGATATCTGACAATGTAGCAGCAAAGGCTTTTTCGACAACCTTGGCCGGAATGGCACATTCATGGTTTGGTAGACTAGAAGAAAAGTCAATAGAAGATTTCGATTAACTATGTGATAAATTCATGAGCCAATCCGGAAGTAAAAAAGCTGTGAGACCACCCACTAATCACTTATACTCAATGATTCATTTGCCCGACGAAAGTTTCAAAACATTCATGGGAAGATTTTACAACGAACTGTTGAAAGTCGAGATGCCCAGAGTAGACTTCCTGATCACCGGCTTGTTTCAAAGTACCTTTAATCGAGGATTCGCCAGTGTCATAGTTAGAAAAAATCCCTCAACCTACGAGAAACTTATGGAGATGGCGAATCAGTGCATGGCTGAAGAGGAAATGATCAAATTGAGAGGGATCTTCTTTGGCTTAAATAGGACCGAGGAGAAGGAACCACACGCCCAGTGTCCGAGTTATGAGAGAGCTGTCAAGAGAGGACATACATGTCGATATATCGAAAGAAGGAACAAGAAAGAGGTCAGAGAAGATGATAGGAATTTTGACACGAAAAGATAGAGATCCGGGAGATCACCTCGAAGGTACAATAATAATTATACCCCACTGAAGAAGCATATATCAAAGAACTTATTTGCTATCCAGGATAAAAATTACTTAAGCGACCTCCGCCTCAAAGAGAGGCCCCAAATTCTAAATATTATTGTCTATTTCATCGACAACGGGGGCACGACACTGAAGACTGTTACCAAATAAAGGATAAAATCGAAAGATTGATTGTTGAGGGCCACATGACCGAATACATTAAAGTGGAGAAAATAACAAAACAGAAGCTAGGGAAAGAAGTGATCGATCCCCCTCGAATTCCCCAGGGAGGCGAAAAGATAATAATCAAAATGATCGTGATAACCAACCAAGAAGAGCTTAGCCGGGGACAATTGTCAACATGATTTCTGGGGTTCTGTCGAATGAGATAGCAAGAACTCCAGGAGACTGTTCTCACGAGCACTCCGAGATAGAAGCAGAAATAATTGGAAGGAGAAATTATCGATAAAACCAATTACTACGAGTAAAAAGATAATTTTCGACGACACAGACCTCCAACCGATCTATTTTCCATTCGACGAGCGTGACGTTCCCGATTGCTCGATGGTGATAACATCACAAATAGGAAGTGCGACTGTTAAGAAAATACTAATCGACTCGAGGAGCTCGGCAAATATCCTTTTTTTGGACGCGTTGAGAAGAATGGACTTGGGGCATACGCCTTTTGATCCCGTTAGTACACCCCTCATCGGGTTTGGCGGAGCACAAGTAATTCCCATTGGACTCTAACCCTATCCTTGGTGATGAGGAATAAACTTAACTTCAAGATAAGATTGATAAAATTTCTGGTCGTTGACGCTCTGTGCGCGTATAATATAATCCTAGAGCGACCTGCCTTGAACTACTTTCAAGCGGTACTTTCCACATATCATCAAAAATTCAAATTCCCCATTTCAAGAGCAATCGGGGCGGTAGTAGGCAACGTGAATGATGCATGGGATTGTTATACAGTCTTGATAGATAAGCAAATACGTGAGAAAACAAGGTATCATATAAACTCTTGATCGAAAATAATGAGTAAAACCATTGATAATTTGATATGGTATAAACCCTTGATCGAAAATATTGAATAAAACCATCGATTTGGTATAACTCTTGATCGAAAATAATGAGTAAAATCATTAATTTGGTTTAAACTCTTAATCGTAAATAATAAGGAATAAAACCATTAAGTTGGTAAAAATTTCAATCTTATGAGCATAAACCATCAATCGTTAAAGCTCGATCTACGATCATGATGCAGGATTTATAAACGCAAGTATACACAATTGCAACAAGTAATATAATGATAGGTAGAGTATCGTCTCCACAGGGAATTAATGAGCTAAAACTAATTAAATACTAAAGGATCACTCTTTTTCTTATCCAAATTAAACAATTCTTTGAAAATAGATTATAACTAGGCAACAATGGAAGTAAAACTAAACTCTAAATTGACAAGTTTAACTATAATGATTAAAGTCTAGGATTACAACTTCCTTCAATGTCAAACTGATTGCTTTTATTTTCCCAACAACTCTATTTCAAATAAGGTTCATTGCTAGTCTAGGGCACTTAAGTTTCTACAATTTCTTTCCAGAATATTGTAAAACTAATCTAACCTAATCAAAGAGCTATATTCATATGCCAATGAAGTTAGGCCAAATTGAATCAAGGATAAGCCCTAATTGTGACTACCTATATTCCTATCTTAATTGCTAAACAAATTACCCAATTCGATGTGGGTGCAATTCGTACAAAGGTTATCCAATTTCTTAACCTAAAACTTAATTTCCTTTCCCGATTTAATTAGATTTGTGAAACAATAGTTGATCAGTCTATTGAAAATTAAGCACAAGAATGGGTAAACGATTAATCTCAATAAAATAGAATAAGGAAAAATAAGCAACAATCAATTTAAACAAAGAATTCCATTGCAATCCTATAAAAGTAAATTTAGTTCATAGCTAAAACGAAAATAAACACAAGAATAATCCAAGTCATGAGTACAAGATCACAAAAGAGATAGAAAATTGCAAAAGATGAGAAAAGAGAAGTAGATCTGTTTTCCAATCTTCAAGAATTGTGTTATCCGATGTTTTTCACGCTCCTCAATGATATTTTCTTGTTCTTGGTATCTCTTCCTATCAAAAAGTGTTCCAAGATATATTGTCTCTCTCTTCCTCCACTTAGATATAAGTTTCCAAGTCAAATTAGGGCACTCTAATTAAAATCCGCGGAAATCTTGTGCCTTGCATGAATTCTTCAATTGCCAAGCTTATTCTCTATTTTCTTAGGCCATCAAACTCATCACTAAGTTCGAACAATGCTTTCAGTCGAAGTTATGGAATCCTTTAAGTTTGAACTTTCACTTAGCCCTTTTTTTTTTTGCATAACTCAAGTATGTTTAGCACCACTCGCACTCATAACCTATTCTAAAGAAGCAGTCAACATAGAGGAATGCAGATTAATTAAGTCAAGTCAATGCACTCATATGTCGTCATCTTATCGCAGTCAAGTTAGAGGAGTACAAGTATCAGTCTCAAGCGATGAGATTTTCCAGGTCTCATACAAGTGAGGTTATCTTCTTTGAATTCAACTTAAAGCTTTTTAGTAATTAGCTTCATTTGGTTCTTATTATAGTCATCCTTATCACTAGTCATAGGAAAAACTATTACTTAGATTCTAAGATTTCTAGCCCTCGAATTTAGAGATTATGTGGGCAAGATAAAATTTCTTAAGCTCTATTCTAGATTATAATTCACTAACTTCATCCTAAATCCTCGACTATGTATTCATGTTTCGAATTTTTGCAGGAAAAACTATCAACAACATAAAATTTCTAAAATGTGATAAAAAATCGACCTAGGATGCACAACGTTAATGCAATCACCCCCAAACTTAAGAAAGACATTGTCCTGAATGATGAAACTAATGAAAATAAGAGAAAAAATAATAAAGCTGAAGACAAAGATAAAATAAAGTAACTAAAGAACGTCTCTACTTTCAGCTTGATTTCAATCTTTGTCATGTATCTTCTCTTGGTGGTGAACAGAACAGCGACGGCGGTTGACGTAGCGACGGCGCTGCGGAGCTCAGGTTTGCTGTTGGAAGGTCAGCGATGCACGGAGATAGGGCTGCTGCGGATCTGGTCGCGGCAGTGTGGTGATGGTGGTGGAAAAACTTAGGTTTAGGTGGTTGAGGATGGTAATGATAAGGGTATGAGGATTTGAGTGTTTGTTTGGGTAAAAGGAAAGGTAGGAGAAAGTGTTTGGAGAGGAGAGGTGTTTGATATTTTATGAAATTATGGTTTGTGACTTTTGCTGGGAGGAGTGCTCATGTGCTGGGGCGAAGTGAGTACTATTTCTCTGCCCCAGCAAAGTGGGTTCTGAAAATTAGTTCAAAAGTCAGTCTGATCAATTTTCGCTGGGCGCTGGGACAGATCATGTTATTTCCACTTCTTTTTTTTTTTTTAATACTTGGGTTGCCTCCCAACAAGCGCCTTATTTATAGTCATGGCTTTATTTTGTCCATCTTATTTCGGATTGCTCAAGGTGATGGTGGTGATTGGGCGATCAATGTTGCCCCCCAAATACTTTTTTAATCTCTGTCCATTGACCTTGAAAGTTCTCCCCCTTTGTTCATCTTGTACTTTCACAGCTCCATAGGGAATTGTAACTAGAAAAGGGCTAGACCAACTTGATTTGAGATTTCCCAAAACTAATTTAAGGCGAGGATTATACAATAACACCCATTGTCCAGGCTCAAATTCTCGACGGATGATCTTTTCATCATGTATCTTCTTAATTTTCTTCTTGTAAAGCATGACACTTCCATTTTTTGGCAGCCTAATTTCTTCCAGTTCATTGACATGTAAAAGTTATTTTTCATGTCTTCTAGACTTATTGTCAACCCTTTTTGCATGAGTTCTCTCTTCATTGAAATCACCACCATAAGGCCACAGATGATGGTGATGTAAAATTCTTTCATTTTTCACTTCCCCAAACTGTTTGAGCTCTAAATCTGGGGGTTCTTCAGTTAACGACTTCTTAGCATTTGTAGACTTTACCGGCCTTTTTGTCATCTCACTTTTCAAGGTTGGTTTGATAGATCTTTGAGTAAGATCAAGAGTTTTCACAAAATCGACCAACTTGTCACATTTGTCATTATATTTCGAAATCAATGGAGTTTCAAACAAATCATCAGGATGATTATATAGAAATGTATCAGAAATATACCACATTGATTGAGAAACAATCTTCCTTTTTCTGATGGTGCTTCAACGATGAATAAATATTCAAGGTTGCTTCTTGATCTTGAACTCTCATCTTGAGTTCTCCTTTTTCAACATCAATCAAGGCTTGACCGGTAGTTAGAAAAGGCCTTCCAAGTATGATTGGCATATCTCGATCTTCCTCCATATCCAGAACTATGAAGTATGCCGGGAATATGAATTTGTCCACTTTAACCAAGATGTCTTCTATTATTCCTCCGCCATTTGCAACGTAACAGAAGTGGGTTTTGCTACCCCCAAACCAAGCTTTCTAAAGATCGACAATGGCATCAAATTTACACTTGCACCTTAATCGCTTAATGCCTTATTGATCAACTGATTTCCAATCATGCACGGAATAGTGAAACTCCCAAGATCTTTCAATTGGGTGGATGCTTTCTCTGAATAAGGGCACTGCAGTCCTCAGTAAGTGCTACAGTTTCATAGTCTCCCAACCTTCTTTTCCTCGATAAGATGTCTTTCATGAATTTTGCATAACTGGGCATCTGCTCAAGGGCTTCAACAAAAGGAATGTTGATGGATAACTTTTTGGAAATATCAAGAAATTTATGAAAGTGTTTATCTAGCTTTTGTTTTTGTAGTCTCCTTGGTGGTGGTGGATATTCTTGAACTTTCGATTTCTCCAGTTTTGTTTCATATTCCTTGGATTTCTTTTCCACATCATCTCCATTATTTTGCTCACTCTCTATTGATTCAATCAGTGACTTCACTTCTTCTTGCTCAAGCTTTCTAGTATTACCCTCAATCTCCTTTCCACTTCTGAGAGTTATAACTTTACAGTGCTGCATATTATCATTTCTTGGGTTTATCTCAGTATCTGCAGGCAAGGCCTCATGAGATCGGGCATTAAGATTATTGGCCAGTTGGCCAATCTGAATCTCCAAAGCACGGATAGATGCATTCTGGTTTTGAATGACAACATTCTGGTTTTGCATTGTGACATCTGTCTTTCGCATGTATTGGAGCAACAATTCTTCTGTAGAGGGTTTATGTACTTGTGTTGGTGCATGAAGTTTTTGAAAACCCGGAGGTGCAATTGGTCCTTGAGCTTGAATGTGTGATTGATTACCACCCCATGAGAAATTAGGGTGATTTCTCCATCCCGGATTATATGTGTTGGAATAAGGATTGTTCCTATGGCGGTTAAAATTTTCCACGAAATTGACAGAATTCGGATTCTCATGACAGTGTACTACCGAGTGATTGTCTCCACAAATGTTACAAGTGGCATAAATTCTCTGAACATTGTTTCTACTACAGTTCTCATCAAGTTTCTTTGTGAGAACTGCCAATTGAGATGTTAGAGAAGCAATAGCGTCCACTTCTATAACTCCGGTTATCTTGTTCTGCTCTGTACGCCTTCATGAACACTATTGAATATTTGATGCCATTTTCTCAATAATATCTCTGGCTTCATCAGGAGATTTTCCTACAAGAGCACCATTTGCTGCAGCATCGAGATTTCCTTTTATGTTATCTGTAAGCCCATTATAAAAAGACTGACTTTGTAACCAATTTGGAACTTGATGGTGAGGACACTTTTTTAGCATATCCTTAAACCTCTCACAAGCTTCGTCTAAAGTTTCATCTTTATATTGCAGAAAATCAGTGATGTCATTCCTTATTTGGCAGAGCTTCTAACCAATCTGCAGCATTCCCGGTCAAAGAGAATGGGAACAATCTCAATCTGACAGCATCTGATGATACTCCATTGAATTTGAATGTATCACACATCCTCAAAAATATTTTCGAGTGTTTGTTCGGATCCTCATGAGCATGCCGAAGAATTATTTCGACTCAAGAATATGTATGACTGCTGGCTTGATCTTAAAATTATTGGCCTCAACAGTTAGCCTAGCAATACTCGATCTTAGTCCTTTCAACACGAGGGACTGCATAATCTCTAATAGAGCGATTAGCAGCAGCTGCTGCTGCTCCATTGACTGGTTCGCCCATAGTCTGACCTTGAGACTCAGAATATATTTTCAGCCTTTTTAATCTTTGAATTGTGCGCTCTATTTCAAGATCTAATGGAATAAGTTCTCTATTTCGATCGCTGCGCATGCAAAGAATAAATGTCCTGAAAATAAAGAAGGAGACAACAAATAAAAATTTGATCTAAGAAAAGAATAATTGATATTAATATTAGCAAAATAGCTTAAATAATTCCCCAACAACGGCGCCAAAAACTTGATGCAGGATTTATAAATGCAAGTATACGCAATCGCAACAAGTAATATAATGATAAGTAGAGTATCGTCTCCACAGGGAATTAATGAGCTAAACTAACTAAATATAAAAGGATCACTCTTTTTCTTATCCAAATTATACAATTCTTTGAAATTAGATTATAACTAAGCAATAATGGAAGTAAAACTAAACTCTAAATTGACAAGTTTAACTATAATGATTAAAGCCTAGGATTACAACTACCTTCATTGTCAAACTGATTGCTTTTATTTTCCCAACAACTCTATTTCAATTAAGGTTCATTGCTAGTCTAGGACACTTAAATTTCTACAATTTCTTTCCAGAATATTGTAAAACTAATCTAACCAAATAGAAGAGCTATATTCCCATGCCAATGAAGTTAGGCCAAATTGAATCAAGGACAAACCCTAATTGTGACTACCTAAGGTAATTAAGTATATTCCTATCTTAATTGCTAAACAAATTACCCAATTCGATGTGGGTGCAATTCGTACAAAGGTTACCCAGTTTCTTAACATAAAACCTAATTTCCTCTCCCGATTTAATTAGATTTGTGAAACAATAGTTAATCAGGCTATTGAAAACTAAGCACAAGAATGGGTAAACAATAAATCTTAATAAAATAGAGTAAGGAAAATTAAGCAACAATCAATTTAAACAAAGAATTCCGTTCCAATCCTGGAAAAGTAAATTTAGTTCATAGTTAAAACGAAAATAAACACAAGAATAATCCAAGTCATGAATACAAGATCACAAAAGAGATAGAAAATTGCAAAAGATGAGAAAAGAGAAGTAGATTTGTTTTCCAATCTTCAAGAATTGTGTTCTCCGATGTTTTCCACACTTATCAATGATACTTTCTTGTTCTTGTGTCTCCTCCTGTCAAAAAGTATTCCAAGATATATTTTCTCCCTCTACCTCCACTTAGATATAAGTTTCCATGTCAAATTAGGGCACTCTAATTAAAATCCGCGTAAATCTTGTTCCCCAGCGGAGTATTAGTTTCGCCCCAGCGGATGTGTGCTTTGTGATTTCACTCCAGCGAAGAGGCTTCTGTTTGCACATCCAAAAATCAAGAGAAAATCTAAAATGTTTGCAAGAAAAATACCAAAATGAGTATGTGAATCACCAACGAGATAAATCAAGCAAAACCAAATGAAAACGGTCTAAGAAGAACTCTTGAAACTAATACCATTCCCTGCAAATATACATAGAAATTAACTCTATTTTGTAGAGTTAACATATCACTACAATCTACGATCCATAAAGGAATAAAACCATTGAGTTGGTAAAAATTTCGATTTTATGAGCATAAAATGTCGTTCGGTAAAGCTTGATCTGCGATCTACGATCTTCGATCTCCAAAGGGTTAAAACCAATAATTGATATACAATCCAGTTTATTAATTTGAGTAAAATCATTAGTTCGGTATACACTCGTCGATCTACAAGGACTACAAAATTAAAGCTTAGACTATAAAATTGGTATGGATGCTAAGATAAACAAGATAACTTGTAGGATATCGACAGTAGTCAATCGACCTTCGGTACTGCAAATTGATGAAACGGATGATTTGGACGAGTAAAGATTTTAAATGAACAGTCACCATCTACTTAGTTCATTCAAAGAAAATGAATACAAAGGGAGAATTCAAAAGCGAACATTTTTTTAAGAATGAGAGCGTACAAATATTACTAAATGAAAGTCATTCTTGCTCGATCCCTAAAGATCGATTGGGATTCCTAAGTCCTATACAAATCTAGTCTATTAAAACTATAAGGCTAACTAGTCACGGAGATTTTCTATAAATTGGTCGAAATTTGAGCTGCCAAGCCTCTCATCTGCACTTCCAGTGTTATGTTTCATCTAGGCATCATTCAGGACGACAAAATCTTGGTTCATTTCTGAGGTCGACATTTTGACTAAGAACTACACTTTCGCTCGAGAAGTGGAGGAGTACTGATGGGGGCTATTTCGTATTTAGCTAGGTCGGATTCTTCGATCAGATTTAGGTCGAGTTATGGCGCTATCGATCTGATCAGGAACTCATCGACCTGGACAATTATAAGAACGACAAAATAATATCTCCATTAGTTTGACCTAGCTTAGCTTCTAACGGTCCATGGGCCGCTCAAAGATTCCTACAAGTTGTAGGACTCTAGTAGGATTAGATATGTTGTACTATAAATACTACAATAATGATTATAATAAGGGGCCAAATCTCAATATTCTACATATTACAAGCTTATTTCAGCATACAATATTTTCACTGTCATTTACTTTATTTCTTCCAAGTTGCACCATCCTGAATATTTTGATCCGGCCCCATACTTAATATTAATAATGTTCGTTAATATATCGATATTTTGTACATCTGCGAAGATCAGTTACTTACATCGTTAATTTTATTTATTTAGATAAAATTAGGTAAAATCATATATATATATATATATATATATATATATACATACATGTTAACTTACAATGTCACATTTTGTAGTTTCTTAGTCAAAAATGAAAAGTATAGATGTTGTGGCATCTGAAAGTTACACTATTGGCGATGTTTTCGAAGGAGATAAGATCAAAAGCTTTGCATGTGGAACTTTGGCATTTGAAGAATAAAGTATTAATGCAAGGTAACAACTCCCTCCGTCCTTTCATTTCTGCTTTTATTTCCTTTAGGAGATGTCTTCAAAGAACATTCTCTTTCTTAAAATTAATGTTAGAGATGATAGAAGTTTCAAAAGGATTTGATGATTATTTCTTCAAAAAGGGAATGAGTAATCTGCCCGATTGGATTTAGGGTTCTTTTGATTTAGGAATAAATATTTTTTGTATATTATTTTATGTATGGTTTAGATTATGATATAGTTGGACGGCTAGGATTTGTTTTAGCTTAACCGCCTTTGTGTTGTATTTATAGTTCAGGGTTCGAAACCCTTTGTACACATTCAGAATAATACACAATTTTTACTTTCTTCTTCAATCAATTCTCTCCAAGATTTCTTCAATAATAATTTCAATTTACAATTCAAATTCTTCATTCATAATTCAAATACATATTGTAATATGGTATAAGTAATTTCAATCTAAAATTTCCGCTGTTATCTCTTTCTATCTCTTTTATCATTCTTTCTTCATCTTTTCTGGATTTTTATCCTTGTTTCTTGATCGGTATCCATGGCTGATTCCACTCCTTCTTCTACGTCTACCACCACTGGCTCTTCACGTTCACGCCTGCCTTTGGAGGATCCTTCTTCTCCTTTCTTTCTCCATCCCTCAGATGGCCCTGGGCTTCTTCTCGTCCAGATCAAACTTACCAGTGACAATTATTCTACTTGGTCCTGTTCAATGCGTCTGGCCCTGAATGTCAAGAATAAAATTGGTTTTATCACTGGATTAATTCAAAATCCAGGTACTGAAGATGAAGTTTTACATGATGCATGGTCAAGAAACAACGATATTGTTGTTTCTTGGCTTCTTAATTCAGTTTCTCCATCTATTTACTCAAGTATCATCTATACCAACAATGCTAAGGAGATTTGGGATGATCTTCAAACAAGATTTCAGCAGAGTAATGGCCCTCATGTTTTCCAATTATGAAGGGATTTGGCCACTATCTCTCAAAACACAGACTCTGTCAATGATTACTTTACAAGGTTGAAGTCCCTTTGGGATGAATTTCAGACTTATAGACCCATTATGGATCCTTGCACTTGCAGGAATGCCCAGAAAACACATAATCATAATCAGGAAGAGTACACCATGACCTTTTTAATGGGTCTTAATTCTACTTTTGACACCATACGTGAACAAATTCTTATCATGGATCCACTCCCCCACATCACTAGGGTGTTTTCTCTTGCCACCCAGGCAGAAAGACAGAGGATTGTTGGCAATACAAACACCCCTGACAACTCTTTTTCTTTTACTGCCAGAAACACCAACAACCCTCAAACAAGTCCTTACAACCAGTTCAAGACTCCATCTCCCAATCCACCTATAATTGCCCAAACTCCTACTTTTAATCCATCCTTCAAGAAATCCAATAGACCTATCTGTTCTCACTGTAAAATACCAGGACACACTATAGACAAATGTTTTAAACTTCATGGTTATCCACCTGGATACCAACCCAAACCTAGACAGTTTCCTGCTCAGAATTCAGTAATCAATCAGGTTTTTGAAGAAACTCCTACTACTCAGACTCAACAACAGCAGTCATTTTCCAACTTTCAATCTCAAGATAATTCACAGAACAACATCTCTGCTCTCAATCCTATGTTACAAAGTTTCTCTAATGAGCAGTGTCAGTTCTTAATGAATTTATTTTCCAGTCAGATGACCACTTCAAACAACTCTTCCACTACCGATTCTGCACACATATCTTGTGTGTCAGGTATTTGTTCCAATACATATACTTTTGATTACAATTTTTTTAAAGATTGTTATGTCTTAGACTCTGGTGCTTCCAAGCACATATGTAACAACAAACAATTTTTTAAATCTCTTTCTCCTATTCAAAATGCTAAAGTGATTCTTCCTGATGACTCTTCCTTTGTTGTTTCAGAAGTTGGTGATATTTTTCTAACCTCTACTTTAATCCTTAAAAATGTTTTCTATATTCCCCAATTTAAGTTTAATTTAATTTCTGTTAGTAATCTCTTAGGTTCAAATGATTTAGCTATTGAATTTACACCTACCTCATTTATAATTCAGGACAAACACAAGAAGATGATTGGAAAGGGTAGTTTGCTACATGGCTTATATGTTTTGGACTCCTACACTACCAGTTCAGCTTACAGGCTTTTTGTAATAAAGTTTCTGCCATTACTTGGCATAGAAGGCTAGGACATATTCCTTTTAAAAACATGAGTAGATTTAGGTCTGTTTTTGAATTAGATAACAACAATAGTTGTAATAATCAGCTTTGTTACATTTGTCCTTTAGCAAAACAGAAAAGACTCCCTTTTCCTAAATTTGTATCTACTTCTACAAAGTCTTTTGAATTAGTTCATTCTGATGTTTGGGGACCTTTCAAAGTCCCTTCTACTTCTGGTTATAAATTCTTTACAACTATTATTGATGATTTTTCCAGATTCACCTGGATTTGTTTCTTGCATAATAAATCTGGTATGTCCACTGTTGTTCCTAATTTTTTAAATATGGTCAAAAATCAGTTCAACTGTTCTATTAAGACCTTTAGGAGTGATAATGCTCCAGAATTATGCTTTAAGGAATTATTTGCTAAATTTGGAATATTTCATCAGTTTTCTTGTGTTGAAACCCCTCAACAAAATTCCATTGTTGAAAGGAAACATCAACACCTACTTAACATTGCTAGAGCTCTTTACATAGAATCTAAAGTCCCTATTTCTCTATGGATAGAGTGCATTGCCACTGCTGCCTTTTTAATTAATAGAACACCTTCCAAAGTTTTAAATTTTAAAACTCCTTTTGAGTTGCGTTTTCAAAAACCTGTTAATTATCAAGATTTTAATACTTTTGGTTGTTTGGCTTTTGCCTCAACACTCAAACAAGGAAGAACTAAATTAGATCCTAGGGCAAGGATTTGTGTTTTTATTGGTTACCCTTTCGGTATAAAAGGATATAAGCTTTTTGATATTCAAACTCAAGAAATATTTATTTCAAGGGATGTGATTTTTAATGAAGGCATTTTTCCTTTTCATACTATTATTCAAAATCAATCACATGACAATTTTTTGAATGTTCCTATTTTTCCTTCTAACAATTATGTTGAGGATTATCCTTCAACAAATTTTTTTGCTAACAATGATACTACAGATACTGAGTATGCACCACCTCCTTCTATTGATACTGATGTTTATGATGGATAAGGATGAAGATGAAGAGCACTGAAGACAATTAGTAAAGGGAGGTTTTGATGATTTCCAAAACTTCAAATCTGCTAAGTAAGAGTTAACTTAGCTGATATCCCTTAGAAGAATTTTGACTAAGTAAGAAGATATCAGACGAGTCAAATATTCAAGGTCCAAAAGACTACTGATCTGCTGAAGGAAAGAAATCAGACTAGTGAAGAACAGCCGACTCAAATCAGATTTGTTCAAGTTTGGGATCAGCTTCGTCCGTCATCAGACTTGCACTTTCTTCAGCCAAGTGGAAAGGATCAAGAAGTCGTCCCAACGGTGATAAATGCCCCTGGAAGTAATAAATGCTGAAGTACAAGGTTATTAAAGACAAATGATTGAAGAAAGACTTCGTATCAGCCTGGTTCATTTAATCCTGCCTGCAGAAAAGTACCGTTGACAGTACGGATACTGTGCAGAGAGCCGTTCGCGGAAATTAAGGACCAGTACCCGAGGTTTTTGAATTCTGTCTCACTTCAACGGACATTTTTCAAACCTACGAGTATAAATAGCTATAGAGACAAAGAGAAGATATACAACACAATCTCTGAGAAGAAATCCGAAGCAAAATCTCTTAAGTCTCAAGAACAGCTCACTCATCAACTCTATCATTTGTTGACTGAAGTCGAAGTTGAAGATAAAAGATAAACACATTTTCTGAATGAAAAACTGTTTGAGTGTTGTGAGAAGTGTAGATCCATCTTTGTGAGTGATCTAGCTTCAGAGGATAGGTTTTCTTAGTGATTTTCTATTGCGAGCTTACGGCCAGATTCATTTGTTGTTTTGGCGTAAGTGGAGTGTACTAATTACTTTGTGTTTTTAGTATAACCCAAGATCTTCGTGACTTGGAAGAGTGGATTAAAGGATATTTAAATCCATATAACCACTATAAAAATTACTTGTGTTTTTACATTGTTTTCAACTTGCATATTTTCAGATTGCATAAAACACATTCAAAACTGTTTGAAAAGAGTTTTAAGGAGTTTACAAAACTAGGGATAAAATTTTAAAACTAATATGTTTACTTGTGAAAAACACTTTGAAAATCCGATGCAAGTACTCTAGTATTAAAACTGATTTTAACTAAATCAGCTAAGTAACTATCAGATTAGTGGTCGACAAAGCTGTTCAAAGATTTGTTCGCGATCAGCCTTGTTAACTTACTATTCGGTAACAGCTTAGTTTATTCAACAGTTAAGTAAAAATTTTAAAGTTAAAAATTGTTAAAGAGAATAGAGGTCTATTCACCCCCCCCCCCTCTAGACCTCATCTGACCACTTGAGACCAACAAGTGGTATCAGAGCAGGTGGTTCATTAGAATCAGTTGCCTGATCAACGAGCTTGATCCAAGTGTTTTTCAAAGGTTTTCAAAACTTTTCAAAAGAGCATATTTTGAAAAATTAATTTTTTGAAAAATGGATTGTATCAGCCATGTTCCCCACATAGCTGGTATGAGCTTTGAAGACTGGAAGATCAGAATGCAGATCTTCTTAGCTGCCTATAATGATAACATGTACACATGTATCATCGAAGGTCCATTTAAATTCACCAAGACTATCACGGTTGATGAAGCTGATATAGTGCTGGAGAAAGACTTAACAGAGATGACAGCTGAAGAAATCAAGCTGTACAATCTGGATAAAGTTGGCCGTTTCATCATGACTAAGGCCCTTGACAACGACAGATTTGACAAAGTCAAGCACTGAAAGACTGCCAAAGAAATGTGGGATAAGGTTCGTGATATGAGCGAAGGAAACGACGCCATTAAAGAGCATCAGCTGAGTGTTGCTCTGGAAAAGCTGCACAACTTCAAGATGAAGTCTGCGGAAACCATTGATCAGATGGATACAAGGTTTACAAGGATGTTGAATGAAGTTTTGAAGCTTGGAAAAACCTTCACTAATAAGGAGATAACCGTCAGAGTTCTGAAGGCTCTACCTCTGAAGTTCAACATGAAGGTAACAGCCATGGAAGAGTCCAGAGATCTAGGAAAGATTTCACTCACCGAGCTGTTCTCAGTACTCAAGGCATACGAGTATAAACTGCCAAGAATGGGTGTTGAAGAAACCTCTACTTCAAGTCCCACAGCTGCCCTGGTTGCTGCTGAAAATCCTAGAAGGCCAGCCCATAAAAGCAAAGATGTGGACTCATCTGATGAAGCCACACTACTCAACAAAAAGGAGTACACTGTTGGAGACGTTGCATTGCTGATGAACAACTTCAAGAAGTTCTACAAACGAAAAATGAAGAACAAATACAACAATGCTTCTACTTCTAACCCTACTTCTTCTTCTCAAGATAAATATTCTTATAAATCTAAGATGATGTGTTATAACTGCAGGAAATTGGGTCATTTCATCAGAGACTGCCCATATCCTAAAGCTGAGAAATATACAGAAGAGGAAAAGAGAATCATAAAAGAAAGAAAGCATCAGAAAGACAAGGTGCTGGTAGAAGAAGCGGAAAAGCTACCTGTTGTCTACTCATCAGATTCAGATTCAGATACTTCTGATGAAGAGAGTCCTGCTCTTCTCTGCCTGATGGCTAAGGAATCTGATGGCTCAGAGGATGAAGAGGTAACTCTTCTTGATAATGAATTATTTAATTCATTTGAACAAATGATGCTTAACAATACAAGTATTGCTGATGCATTTAAAAAGCTTAAGGAAGAGATGATATTGCTAAAAGAGCAAAACAGCTCACTGAAACTTAAAGTTGAAAAGCCAAAAGAATCAGCTGAGTATAAACTGCTTGAGCAAGAGAATGAATCTCTGAAAGCTGAATGTGAATTTTATAAGGGTAAAATCATGGAGCTTGAGAAAATCATTGAGTGTCATGATAAGTCATCTGTTACATTAACTCACATGTCTAGTAAACAGAAGACACCTTTAGATCAGGATAAGTTAGAACTGAACCATACTGAAAAATTTATATCAGCTGACAATAGTAAGGTCATTTTGTATGTTCAGACTACTAAACCTGCTTCACCTGAGAAAGTATTAAAGGAGACGAAAACTCCTAAGGCTAAAAAGAGCAAAGAGCCTAATGTAGGAAAACAGACTGGTAAGTCCAAACAGAAGAGTCCTAGGAAGTCTTCTGATAAGGCCAAAACCAATCAGACTAGTGATAAGACTAAGTCGTCTGTTAATGAGCAAGCATTTAGTAAACCAAAGAAGCATAAAAACTAGAAAAATCAAAATGCTTGGTATGGAAATGAGTCTTATTATGTGCAACCTGTTGCATATCATCCTATGTATCATGCACCTCAATTTCCAACTTAATATGCACCATATCCTGCTCATCCAATGCATGCATACCCTCCTTATCATGCATCTTATTATACTTATGAGCATTATCCTTATCATGCTGATTATCATCAACATAGCAGATAAACATGATGAAGATGAAACTAATCCTTCAGGACCCTCTCAATAAGGATACCTAAAACAATTTTATTTTGTTTTGTAGGTTAGGATTAGGAGTAGGAGTAAAGTAGAGAAAATCTGGTACTTGGACAGTGGATGTTCAAGACACATGTGTGGAAACATACATGATCTGACTGATGCTGTTGATGTGGATGGTCCTAAAGTTACTTTTGGAGACAGCAATGAAGGCAAGATTGTAGCAAGTGGAAAGCTGATCAAAGGCAACATTGAGATATCTGACGTCTCTTATGTTAAAGGCCTCAAATACAATTTGCTAAGCATAAGTCAATTTTTTGACAAAGGATATTCAGTTATCTTCTCAACAGATAAGTGCTACGTTGAACAAATAGGTACAAAGAAGGTTATTTTATCTGGAAGACGACAAGGAAATATCTACACAGTAGACTTGAATTCTGCTTACAAGAATTCAAGCATTTGTTTGGTGGCATCAACACCAAGTGAAGTCAGTTGGCTGTGGCACAAAAGAATGAACCATGTGAATTTCAAGACCATAAACAGACTTATCAAGAACAATCTGCTAGAAGGAATTCCAAAAACAGTCATGAGCAAGGACAAGCTTTGTGACGCCTGTCAGAAGGGTAAACAAATCAAGTCATCTTTCAAAAGCAAGAAGCATCAATCTTCTGGAAGAATATTGGAGCTGCTACATATGGACTTATTTGGACCCATTGATCCAGTCAGCAATGGTGGAAAGAAATACTGCCTAGATGTTGTGGATGACTATTCAAGATATACTTGGGTGATTTTCATGAAGAAGAAAAGTGTAACCAAGGAACATCTTACAAATCTGATGGAACTGATTCAGAATGAAAAGAGCATGAAGATATTGAAGATCAGATCAGATAGAGGGACTGAGTTTACAAAATGTACTGTTGAAGAGTATTGTAATGTCAGAGGAATCAGCCATGAGTACTCTGCTGCCAGAACCCCTCAACAGAATGGAGTTGCTGAAAGGAGAAACATAACTCTTAAAGAAGCTACTAGGACAATGATAGCTGAAGCTAAGCTGCCTCAAAGATTTTGGGCAGAAGCAACAAATACAGCATACTTTACCCAAAACAGATGCATGATCAACAAACACCAAAATAAGACTCCATATGAAGTTTGGAACAACAGGAAGCCAAACATTCATTACTTTAAGATATCTGGTTGTAAATGCTTTGTTTTAAATAATGGAAAAAATCACCTTACTGCATTTGCAGAAAAGGCTGATGAAGCAGTATTTGTAGGATACTCTACTGTTAGTAAAACTTATAGAGTCATTAACAAAATAACTTTACTTATAGAGGAACGTAGTATTTGATGAACCTAGTCAATCTTCTGAAAAGAATCAAAATACTGATCAGAAACTGTCTACTGATTTTCAGAAATTGAGTGTTGAAAAGAATGAAGAATATATTCTCATCATACTACCTGATCTCAACTCAGCTGCAAACTCAAGTGCTGTTCAAAATCACAATGTTGATTGTCTAACAGAGGAGTTGCAAACAGTTGACAGACCAGAGAATGTTCAACAGACTACTACTGGAACTCCAACAGTAGTGTTGCAAGATCAAAACAAAGGACAACATAATGATTTGCAACCCGATCTTAGACGGCTCAAGAATCACCCACCAGAGTTGGTGATTGGTGATCCTTTGGATAAAATAAAGACAAGGAGAGCTGCTGCTAGTGAAGTAATATTCGTCAGCTTCCTATCTCAAATTGAGCCTAAACAGATTGAAGAAGCTCTTAGTGATTCAAACTGGATTGAAGCTATGCAAGAAGAGCTAAATCAATTTGAAAGGAATGAAGTCTGGTACTTAGTCCTATACCAAGCCATCAAAGGTTAATTGGCACAAAATGGGTATTCAGGAACAAAATGAATGAAGATGGTGTTGTCACCAGAAACAAAGCTAGATTAGTGGCCAAGGGTTATTGCCAAGAAGAAGGTATTGACTTTGATGAAACTTTTGCACCAGTAGCAAGACTAGAGGCAATCAGACTCTTTCTTGCCTATGCTGCTCACAAAAATTTCACAGTCTATCAAATGGATATGAATTCTGTTTTTTCTCAATGGAGAATTGCAAGAAGAAGTTTATGTTGAACAACCACCTGGTTTTGAAGCTTATCAAGAAGAAGACAAGGTGTATCGTCTGAAGAAAGCCCTCTATGGACTGAAACAGGCTCCATGAGCATGGTATGATACCCTATCTGATTTTCTTTTAATTAAAGGATTTCGTAAAGGTAAGGTAGACAAGACCTTGTTCACTATTGAATGGGAAGAACATATTTTGCTTGTGCAAATATATGTGGACGATATTATTTTTTGTTCAACTAATCAACAGATGTGTGACAAGTTCTCAAAGCTGATGCAGAACAAGTTTGAAATGAGCATGATGGGAGAACTTAATTATTTTCTTGGTTTGCAAGTAAGACAGTTGCCTGATGGAATATTCATCAGCCAAGCAAAATACACAAAGGATCTGTTCAAGATATTTGGTATGGAAACTAGCTCTACTGTTAATATTCCAATGTCTACTAGTCTTCGTTTGGATAAAGATGAAGATGGCAAATCCGTGGACATAACCAAGTACAGAGGAATTATTGGGTCACTGTTATACTTAACAGATAGCAGACCTGATATTATGTACTATGTTGGGGTTTGTGCGAGGTATCAATCAAATCCTAAGGAATCTCACATCTTAGATGCCAAAAGGATACTCAAGTATCTTAAAGGTATTGAAGATTTGGGATTGTGGTATCCTAGGGAATCTGGATTTGAGCTGATTGGATATTCAGATTCTGACCTTGCTGGCTGCAAGATTGACAGGAAAAGCACAACAGGTGCTTGTCAGTTCTTAGGTAGTCGTCTGATCTCATGGATGAGTAAGAAACAAACTTCAGTATCCATATCAACTGCTGAAGCTGAATATATAGCTGCTGGAGCTTGCTGTGCACAAATATTATGGTTGAAGCATCAACTAGAAGATTACAACATAAAAATCAGTGGAATCCCTATCTACTGTGACAATACGAGTGCAATCAGCCTTACTCAGAATACTACAAGTCATTCAAGGACTAAGCATATTGAGATCAAACATCATTTCATCAGAGATCATGTGGAGAAAGGAAATGTCATGATAGAATATGTGTTTACTGAAAATTAGATTGCTGACATCTTCACTAAACCTCTAAGTGAGACAAGGTTTTCAACTCTAAGAGCTGAACTAGGTCTACTAAAATTGGATGCATAAGCTAAGGGGAAACTCATCAGAAGAATGGAGTTCAACAGCTTACTCATTATGTTATCTTCAAGGATTAACTCTCAACAGACTAGTTAACTTATGAATTCTTAAAGTCAGGGGGAACGTGTAAGACTAGCGGTACTTCTGATTAAAAGATGAAATTTGTTGATGACAGTTAGTTGTAGTTATGTTTTCATCAGAAGATTAAAGTCTTGAAGATTGAAGATTAATTATCTAGCTGGATTGACAAACAGTCGAGGAAGATTATCAGTTATTGGCTTTCACTGATAACAGCTCTGTCATCAGGACGGTAGTCCTAACAGATAAGTATTTTATTTACATGTCTAATCAACTGTATAAAAGCTAAGTGTATTAAAAACCTTTTGTCTAAAACACGCTTTTATAAGTACAGTTAGGCGGTTCGCATTCCCGCATCTCATTTAATGCTTTTTGAATTTGAAACGGCGTAACTGATGCCGCACGATCAGGACTGACAAGATACGAATCTAACGGTTAGCATATATCACGGAAACCAAAATACCCAAACTCTATAAATCCAGATCTGATCAGACTTGTCGTTCTTTACGCACCCTAAACACTTAAGCATTCTTGAGAGAAAATTTCCTGCAATCTATTTCCTGCATTCTTGTTCTTTCACTAACTTCAACAAATCAAGATGAGTTCTGGAGTCGAAGCTAAAGCTGAAGGTATGTATCTGGTTTATGATGCATACTACCAATTTGGTACGAAGTTAATGCAACAATTGCTGGAGAAATTTAAGGCTGCCTCGCTGGTCAATTTCATGGATATGCACGAGGGTTTGGTCTGGAAAGATCAAGTCCTGGAGTACTACAATACAGCTGCTGTTGATTTTACCAAAAGGGAGATCACTGCTACTGTTGGGGATAAATCAGTGATTATAACCCCTGCCCTGCTTCATGAAACTTTTGGACTGCCTAACAGTGGTCGACATGACGTCACCACCATTGCGGAGGAAAAACACCAAGACTTCTGGGCAATTTGTGCCAAAGAAGGGGAGATGTTGACTGGCAACATCAAGAAGAGGCAATTAAAGGATGAATATCAGCGTATGGCTGATATGGTTGCAAAGCTTATCGAAAATTGCACCTTTTCTCTGGATGCTGTCACAATGAAGAGGTACAGCATCATGGCTGCTATTTTCTATTCTCTGGAAGTGAACTGAGCAGTTGTAGACTGGTACATACTGGCCCAGTTTCATGAGAAGAAAGGAAAGAGAAAAGGAAAGCTGATGATGTTGAAGATGCTGAAGACTTGGAGGAACCTAAGGAAGAGGCTCGGCTTGCTGTTAAGAAGAAAGCTGAGGAGCCCAAGGAAGTGGCTCAAAAGAAGAAGGAAAAGACTTCTGTTCAAACAACTCTTCCTGCTGTTGAAGCCAGAACAGATCAGTCAGAAGCAATGGAGGTAGCTGATGCAGTGATAAATCAGACTACAATGGAAGTTGAGAAAATGTCCCCTGCTTCATCTTCAAGAACACAATCTGCAGAGCGTCCTGATGAGAATGTTGCTCATAGGACAAGAAGCCAAATCAGAGATACAGCAGCTTATGTGCCAATTCAAGGAAAGGCAAGAAGATCTGTTAAGAAAAGGATGATCTTTGTTGACTCGCCCATTAAGTCAACAGTTTTGGTGAGAGAAAGTCCTCAGACTGCAGAGAGGCCTGTTGGAGCTGATCAAGCATCTCCTGTTCAACAGACTAATGTTCAACAGACAGTTCAAGAAAAGCCAACATCTGAGGATTCAAAACCTCAAGATGATCAAGAAGTGATGATCATAAATCCCATAGCAGCTGCACCTCTTGCATCTGCTGGTCCAGCCCCTGCCCCAGCTGATAAAGGAAAAAGGAAGATTATTCTGAAAAGAAAGAAAATTTCAGCTGCTGACAAAAAGAAAAGGGAGGAAGCTGAACAAAGAAAAAGAGATGAACAAGAGGAGAAGCGAGTACTTGAACTTAGCAAGGTTCAGGCAGCTAAGGACGCAGAAAGAAGAAAAATGTCTGAAACTGAGAGAAAAGCTGTTGAAGATGCTGAATTTGCTATGGTCCTTGAGATGAGCAAGACTGATGCTCATGGACCTGTTCATGGCGGATGGATTAAAATTGATGGATCAAAAGACGCTAAGGAAAATAAGCCAAAGATGCCTGCTGGTAAGGTCAAGCCAAAGGCAAAGTTTGAAGTTAGGAGATCATTTGACATCGTCAACTCTGATAAAGCTATCTTCAACAGATTCGAAAAGGCTTTGGTGTACTATGATCAAAAATTAATGTTGAAGACTCTGTTCACTCATGAAAAGCCCTGATACATGAAGTGGAGGGACTATAGACTGAACAAGTCTATTGAAGAGCTTCAAGGTTGGAAGGAGTTAGCTGATGAGGAAAGATGGGTCCTTACTTGGCTAAAGACTGACTCCATTCAACAGGCTTTGGATCCTGACTATGTGAGAGATGCTATGCATCAATATGCAAAGGAATTTGCAACAGGGGAGGCCAAAATCATTGAGAACACTTTGCCACCAAAGAAGAGAAAATCTGATGATGCTGTAGAAAGGGCAATCCAAATTGCTATTATGACCGCCTTGAAGAGATGGGCTGTTAGGTCAAGACATCAGCAAGGATCATCAAGTGAGCTGCCCCAGCTGCCAAGCATTCAACATATTTTGTTTGGCAAAGAAGTCAAGGATTACTATGAATTGCCTAAGGTAAATCCATCTGCTCCCAAGCTATGGCCTGTTAGGAGACAAATACGTCAAACAACAACCTTTACTGATGACGGCAAAATCATTAGTAAAATTTTTGAAGATGTAACTGATCAGCCTAAAGCTACTGAAGGACCCTTAGCACTTGAGTGGAAAGCTAAGGAATCCGAAGCTGATCAGGATACTGAGCTGAAGGATGCCCCTATCCACCAGGAGGATGAAGAAAGGGAAGTTGCTGCTACTTCTGCTTCATCAGCTGATTTACACTCATCACTGATGGAAGCCTTCCAGCTTTTGATGGAGAACTCAATGAAGGAACTGGAAGAGAAGAATAGCACGCAGTTGAAGAAGTTGCAGCAAGAGTTGGCAGAGTCCAACAGATTACAGCTTGAAAGTATGCAACTCCTTACTGCAAGAACTATTAGGAATGCCATTGATAGTTTTCCCATGCCTGAAGATCATTCCAAGCAGATGATGCAAAGCTTTGTTGAAATGAACAGAAATGTCGAAGATGTAAAGGCTGATGTCAACCATCTTCATGATGCCTTAAAGAGAGCTGAAAACAACATAGCTGATCTCACTGCGAACTTCTTCAGAATCAGTGAAGAAGAGAAAGCACTTAATGTTGGTTTGTTACAAGAAGTCACTCAAGTTGGAAATATCATAAATGAAGAACTGGCTACTATGCAACTTAACATTGATTGTTTCAATGATCAAACTGACAAGATCAACACCACTCTCACTCATCTTACTGCAAGTCACGATGTAGTCAATCAAAATTTGAAGGCCTTGTGTGCTGCTATGAAGGTTCAATCTGCTGCACTCAACCCTCATATCAGATCTGCTAGTGTCACCATTTCTGATGATGACAAAAAGGGGGGAAGAGAAGAAGGAAGAAGAAAAAGTGGAAGAAGCTGCTGCCACTCAACCTGAAAAGACTGAAGAAGTTGTTGAAGAGACTAAAGCTGCTGAAAAATTAGAAGGCAAAGATAAAGCTACTGAAGAAGCCAAGGCTGAAGCTAAGGAAACAGCTGCATCTAAGGATTCTGAAAAAGACAAATCACAGCCTTATATCAAATATAAGGATGAAGAGAGGATCAAGAGAAGAGTGGAGGAAGCTGCAAAAGAGCAAGAAATGAAAGATAAAATGGAAGCTGCTAAGTCCAATCTACTCTTGAATGAAGATGCTGATGAAGAAGAAGAAGAAGAAGATGATGATGAAGAATCATCTTATGAGTATGAAGAAGTGCTTGAAGGAGATGATAAAGAAGCTGATAGTTAGTATAGACATATCTTTTGTAATCAGTTATCTTTGCTTCTTTTTCATTCATCTCATCTGAACAGTACATGTATCTTGTAAACTTTTATCAGATTATCAATAAAAAGTTCAAGTTCTGTTTCCAATAAACTTTTTCTATCTCAGAAAATTTTGAGGATCAAAACTTTAGTATAGGTAAAACAGGTACTTAGCTGAAGTTTTGTCATCATCAAAAAGGGGGAAATTGTTGGATAAGGATGAAGATGAAGAGCACTGAAGACAATTAGTAAAGGGAGGTTTTGATGATTTCCAAAACTTCAAATCTGCTAAGTAAGAGTTAACTTAGCTGATATCCCTTAGAAGAATTTTGACTAAGTAAGAAGACATCAGACAAGTCAAATATTCAAGGTCCAAAAGACTACTGATCTGCTGAAGGAAAGAAATCAGACTAGTGAAGAACAGCCGACTCAAATCAGATTTGTTCAAGTTTGGGATCAGCTTCGTCCGTCATCAGACTTGCACTTTCGTCAGCCAAGTGGAAAGGATCAAGAAGTCGTCCCAACGGTAATAAATGCCCCTGGAAGTAATAAATTCTGAAGTACAAGGTTATTAAAGACAAATGATTGAAGAAAGACTTCGTATCAGCCTGGTTCATTTAATTCTGCCTGCAGAAAAGTACTGTGGATAGTACGGATACTGTGCAGAGAGCCGTTCGCGGAAATTAAGGACCAGTACCCGAGGTTTTTGAATTCTGTCTCACTTCAACGGACATTTTTCAAACCTACGAGTATAAATAGCTGTAGAGACAAAGAGAAGATATACAACACAATCTCTGAGAAGAAATCCGAAGCAAAATCTCTTAAGTCTCAAGAACAGCTCACTCATCAGCTCTGTCATTTGTTAACTGAAGCCGAAGTTGAAGATAAAAGATAAACACATTTTCTGAGTGAAAAACTATTTGAGTGTTGTGAGAAGTGTAGATCCATCTTTGTGAGTGATCTAGCTTCAGAGGATAGGTTTTCTTAGTGATTTCCTATTGCAAGCTTACGACCAGATTGATTTGTTGTTTTGGCGTAAGTGGAGTGTACTAATTACTTTGTGTTTTTAGTATAACCCAAGATCTTCGTGACTTAGAAGAGTGGATTAAAGGATATTTAAATCCATATAATCACTATAAAAATTACTTGTGTTTTTACATTGTTTTGAACTTGCATATTTTCAGATTACATAAAACACATTCAAAACTGTTTGAAAATAGTTTAAAGGAGTTTACAAAACTAGGGATTAAATTTTCAAACTACTAAGTTTACTTGTGAAAAACACTTTAAAAATCCGCTGCAAGTACTCTAGTATTAAAACTGATTTTAACTAACTCAGCTAAGTAACTATCAAATTAGTGGTCGACAAAGCTGTTCAAGATTTGTTCGCGATCAGCCTTGTAAACTTACTGTTCGGTAACAAATTTGTTTATTCAACAGTTAAATAAAAGTTTTAAAGTTAAAAACTGTTAAAAAGAATAGAGGTCTATTCACCTCCCCCCTCCCCCCTCTAGACCTCATCTGACCACTTGGGACCAACAGTTTCTGACACTAATACAACTTCATGTATTTCTTCTCCTGTTGCTATTAGAAATTCTACCAGACATATTAAAAAGCCTTCTTATTTGGATGATTACCACTGTAATTATGTTCAGAAATCAACTTTTACTTCTAAATATCCTATTTGCCAGTATATACATTATGACAATTTGGCTCCCACATACAGGTCTTTCATTTTAAATATTTCTGCACAAATTGAACCTACTTATTATCATCAAGCTGTTAGTGATCCTAGATGGAGAGATGCTATGTTTAGTGAGATTAAAGCCTTAGAAGATACTAATACATGGACTATAGTTCCTTTACCTTCTAATAAAAAGATTGTTGGGTGCAGATGGGTATATAAGATTAAAAGGAATGCTGATGGTATTGTGGACAGATTTAAGGCAAGGTTAGTTGCCAAAGGATATACTCAAGAAGAAGGCATAGACTATAATGAGACTTTTTCTCCTGTAGCCAAACTAGTGACTGTTAAACTTCTATTAGCTCGAGCTGCTTCTAAAGGTTTGGTTTTATGTCAACTTGATATTAATAATGCATTCTTGTATGGGGACGTAGAAGAGGAAGTATATATGGATTTACCTTTAGGTTATCCTAGAACTAAAAACCAGAATTCTCCTAAATTGGTTTGCAAATTGCAAAAATTCTTATATGTTCTTAAACAGGCATCCATACAATGGAATACCAAGTTTACTGAAACACTTTTGAATTTTGGTTTTGTTCAGTCTAAATCTGACTATTCTTTATACACTAAAGGTTCTGGTGATGATTTTATTGTATTGCTCTCAAATGTAGATGATATTGTTATTTCAGGACCTAATTTAACTGTTCTTTCCAGTTTAAAATCTTATTTACAAACAAATTTTAAGCTCGAAGATATGGGCAACCTCAAATATTTTTGCTAGATCATCCAAAGGTATATGTCTTGATCAAAGACAATATACCTTACAAATACTAGAAGAAGCAGGTTTTCTCAATTCTAAACCTCTGGCTTTACCTATGAATCCTAAAGCTAAGTTTAATTCACAAGAAGGAGACCTACCGCAAGATATAACCCAATACAGAAGGCTCATTGGGAGGCATTTATACCTCACTATCACTAGACCTGACATCAGCTATGCAGTACACAAGCTGAGTCAGTTTGTCTCTAAACTAACGTTGCCACATTTACAAGCTCTTCATCATATCCTTAGATATTTGAAGGCCTGTCCAAGTAAGAGATTATTTTACTCCTCACATAATACTCTAATTTTAAACTCTTTTGCAGATGCAGATTGGGCCTCTTACTTGGACACAAGGAGGTCAACCACTGGTTACTGCATTTTTCTTGGAAATTCACTAGTATCATGGAAGTCTAAAAAGCATGTTACAGTCTCTAAATCTTCTGCTGAGGCAGAATATAGAGCACTTGCTACTGTGTCAAGTGAATTAGTCTGGATTCAACAAATACTTAGAGACCTACAAATTTCCTCACAGATTCCAACTCTTCTATTCTGTGATAATTTATCAGCTATACACATTGCTACAAATCCTATTTTTCATGAACAGACTAAACACATAGACATAGATTGTCATTTCATACGGGAGCAAGTAACAAACAAGAAAATTAAACTCATGCCTATTAATTCAGAAAACCAGATTGCAGATGTGTTTACGAAATCCTTACCTCTGCCGCGTTTTTCTTCATTATTATCCAAGATGCAGCTCCTGGACATCCATGCGACTTCATCTTGAGGGGGAGTGTTAGAGATGATAGAAGTTTCAAAAGGATTTGATGATTATTTCTTCAAAAAGGGAATGAGTACTCTGCCCGATTGGATTTAGGGTTCTTTTGATTTAGGAATAAAGTTATTTACTTATTTTTTGTATATTATTTTATGTATGGTTTAGATTATGATATAGTTGGACGGCTAGGATTTGTTTTGGCTTAACCGCCTTTGTATTGTATTTATAGTTCGGGGTTCGAAACCCTTTGTACACATTCAGAATAATACGCAATTTTTACTTTCTTCTTCAATCAATTCTCTCCAAGATTTCTTCAATAATAATTTCAATTTACAATTCAAATTCTTCATTCATAATTCAAATACAAATTGTAATAATTAACTTTTTTTATGGACTATGCTAGCATCACAGTCAAGCATCACAACCCACCATCACAGCCTATAAGATAGAATTGCAAAAAAAACCTATAACTTATCATCAAATAAAAATAAACCCCCTTAATATAAAATTACACAAAAAAAAAAAACCATAACTAATCATCAAATAAAAATAAATCATATTTATAAAATAAACCCTAAACCCTAAAAACCTAGATCCCTAAATCCGAAACCCTAAATCAAACCCTAAATTAAATATTATGTCATAAACCCTAAATTATAGGCATTGCAAATACTTTTAAATTATGAGTTTATATTTTTATTGTAATTTTCGAGATATTTTATATTCAAATATTGATAAATGATAAATTAACATTTGAAAAGTAATGAATTATTTTTTATATGAGTAATATCGTATAATTTAGGTGTTCTTTTGTAATTTTTTAAAGTTGAGATATTTTTAAAAAAAAAATTTATGTATGTTAAGATTTTTAAATTATAGAATGTCACATTATAACAAAATCTAAATTTAGTGGTAAAAGTTGCAAAAGATTTCCACTATACAAATTTGTGGGAGTGAAAATTGCAAAAGATTTTCACAAATCAAAATTGTGGGGGCGAAAATTGAAAAAAAAAACCGACTAAACAAGTTGCCCAGGTAACAAAAATTTTCCAACCAATTAAATTTAGCTGTACATAGACTGTGAAATAATGGACTGTGATATTGTCATTTTCCTTTCTTTATAAAAGTACAATCTCACAAAAAGTAAAACTAAAACACTAACTCTCCACAATTACTTTCAAGTATATTGATTTTTTTTTTTTGATTTATCAAGGATTTAATTCCTTTCGAGATGCATCGGACACATAAAGTAAAAATCTCTTTCAACAAGAATTCGATCCTGAATCCTCTGTTTTATAGTTATTAGTTCGCTTCATACCTGGTGGGGAGCATAGAAAAGCAGACGGAGTGAGTATTATTTTATTTTACGAAATTTCTTTGCTAAATAGTCTACATCTGGAGTTTGTGATTATGAAGGTATGCCAGCCTAACTATACTACACTACTTTAATTTCTTATCAAGTATGTCATCGGGCATCTCAATTTAATTTTTTATTGTAGCTACTTTCGAATATATATTAAGTCAATGCTACTGGACAATTAACTATTATACTATTTGTTTCACTGATTTAAGACACACCATTACTCACATATTTTAATTAATCATACAAGTTAGTACAAAATAAGTGTAATATTTTTGTCTATTTTGCTTGGAATGTATTATAAGTCAATGCTACAGGACAATTAAATATGTATACGATTTGTTTGACTGATTTATGACACATAATTGATCACATAAAATTTTAATTAATTATACATGTTAGTACAAAATAATGTATTATATTTGTTTATTTTATTTCGAATATATTATAAGTCAATGCTACTGCACAATTAACTATATATACTTTTTGTTTGACTGATTTTGACATATTTTAATCAATTATACAAGTTAGTACCAAACAATTGTATTATATTTGTTATATGGCTATTTTGAATTTGATTGGAACTAATTTTACAAGAAAATATATCCGAAAAGCAATAATCTTAACAAACCCATGTTCAATATCAAAAAGTCTAAGAACACGCCTTCACACGACAAAGAGAAGACAAGGATATTTACTAATGAATTAGAAAGATCATTCTTGCCAGATATATTCTCTTAACCATAATCCTAATTTATTAGATTAATCATGATCCATGTTCAGAATAATATTAAAACACATAGGGTTTCAGATACATAGTTATATATAGCTCAACACATAATTAAATTATTTAGTCTGTCATTAGGCTAAATACAAAACAAGTATATGAAAAATTAACAACAAAAAAGATAAATAAAAAGGTTACCTGATATCTTCAAACCAGAACTTTTATTTATATCTTGAAATATTACAAAGGAAAAGTTACACTCGATAGATTTAAAATATTACAAAGCTGGATATACAAAGAGAGTAGTAGTGGATTCGTATGGAAGCTGATACCTTCCCATAGCTGTAATGACAACTATTTATAGGCGGGATACCCGGACTTGAAATCTGTCTTCAAAATACTTTAATACTGTTAAATTACTTTCTCGTTATTTCTGTCGAATATATTACTTTTCACTATTCGTGAACAATGACTTTTTTCCTATTCATTAATAGTATCTTGTCTTTTGGCGTTTTCTGCCGAAAATCATCTTAATTTTTCTGATATGATTTTCTCAAATATTTCTTCCAAATCGTAAGCATTGAATGGATCATCTTCATCATCCTCATAAGGATCTTGTGATTCTCCTGCCAATTCGAAATTTGTGGCGGATGTCATGGATGTATCTGACTTGGTTTCATCATTCAAGAATTCCTTGAAATTTTTCTTCAAATCCTTTTTCATTTCATCCATATAAGCTTTAATAATTTCTGCTTTGGACAATTCTTGTTTCTTCATTTTTAACTTTCCAGATATAACTTGGAATGGACTTGCAGTATCTTCCTTCTTTATGTTTTTATATGTCAATATTTTGGATTGAATTAATTTCAGTCTCAGCTCCGAATAATTTTCCAGAGGATGGGTCAATTTTGTTCATCTTTTCCCAAAATTTTGAGAAAGAAGCTCTATAAAGGCATGGAATATGGTACTCTGTATGACTTACTATTGGAATCCATTTAGAAATCTAGTGAATAGAAAATTCAATAAAAAAATGCATAGAAGCTATAAGCTCGTCTGCTTGGTGGGAAGTTATTAACTGGGAAATCTGTGAAAGGATGGTGCCCTAAAAGCCAATAGATTTTAGCTTGTATAAAGGACTATCATGTGATAAGTTTTCTCTAGTACAAATGAATTAATACGCTCGTTTGTTTATGGTATGTAAATCAAACAATGACCAACTTCATCTCTCGCGAATCACTTAAGCGATGGGATGAAATCCTTAGATCACAATAGACTATGGGACGATTCACTTCAGTATGAGTGCAATCATGAAACAGTCTCTAAGGTCGTGATCTTAAAAACGTTCCAAGTCATAGATTACTGTCGAGACGGGGTATCGAAGGAATCGTTAAGACTTGTATGAGTACGCATGATTCACATGGAGCGAATTTGTAGCGTTTCATGAGCAAGGCATTTGATGCTAGTGCATATGAGTAGGTGGTTCGATAGGGGATCGAACGCATCGAACTACCCGAATAGAGAAACCCATTGTGGAAGCACATGCCGCACATCGGCGATGGGACGTTTCTCAAGGCTTATAATAGTGTACGATTTAGTCCTTTGACTTGAGGTGCTAGGGCGAATTTGGTGCACGTGAGTACGTACTTTTATTTAGGAGCCGATCACTTAGCCTGATCATTGTGCGACTACTTTGGTGTACGCGAATGGTTAGCATTAATATGGGATCTACCGACTCAACATAATGTGTTGAGAGAATTTCCTATACGTTCTTAGATAATAAATTCCGAGAAACCCGTGGCCACGATAGGTGACGGATTTGGAAAGGGGTTTCCAAATTTAGCAGTCACACTGGAATTATTATCCTGAATTAGAAAGTATAGTTATCGAGATAATTAGAGGTGCCGATCAATTCACATACCCTACGTCTCGATCAGGAAATTAGTCGATAGAGGGACTGTATGTACATGGCACTTATAAGAGGTGAGGTTCACTGAGATCAATTCACCTGAAGTTGGCCTCATGGGCTTGTGGCTAGACATCGACCATGAGGTGTGGGTACTCATGAATTAATTGTAAGATTAATTCTTGAGTGGTCAATTGAAAGTGTTCAATTAATCGGAGCAATTAATAAGCTCGCAAGTTAAATCACGTAAGTCATGGGCCCGCGACCAATTGATGGTGAACCTAGAGGGTCACAAACAATACAATTGGACTGCAACAAATCATATAAGGAAAGTTTGATTTAACTAGTTAAATCAAAACTGGAGAATTAAAGTGTTAATTCTTGAAGGAGAAAAATATTAATTAGAGGTAGTCTAATTAATTAATGGAGAAGGATTAATTAATTAATAGGATTAATAATTAAACGGGTTGAATTAATTAAAGGAGTTTAATTAATTAAAGAGTCTAATTAATTATAGAGTTTAATTAATTAAAGGAGACCTAGTTAGTTAAGGAAATATAGGATAAGATTCTATCTTCCTAACCAGATAAGAATAAAACTAAGCCGAGACTCTTGATATATAAGGAGTAGAAGACTCCACAAGAACCCTAGCCTCCATACATCATGAACCACGAAATTCCTACCTAGGAATTAGCGCCGCCACCTCTCTTCTCTGTTCTACAGGGTTCATGTGATTTCTTTTCTCGTTCTTCCATGTCTGATTACCCTTGAATCCTAGTTCTGAGCTTGTGAATTCAAAGGGGTTGCTTCAATCCAATTGGTGTGGATACCGCTAGAGGCACAACACTTGGGGTGCTTCTCACGAACCAAATCCATCATATCTGAAAGAAGACCGGAGGAAAAACAACCACCTTGCCTGTGGTGAGGTAAATTTTGATTTACCCCTTATTTATTTAGTAATTTGTTGCTAAATTATATTCAACCTATTCATATGTGCTAGTAAATAATTCCTAGGGTTTGGGTGTATGGAAATTTTTTAAATTCCGCACCGTTATTTTGACAATCATACCCCATAAATCCCAACAATCTGGGGGGATAAATCTATCCATTCAAAATACAAGCTTTTCCATTTTTCAGGAAGGATTTTATACGAGGTCCCATTGTATGACCACCAGTTAACAAACCAATTTGGTATAGGAGATTTGTATACCTCTCCGCAAACTTTTAAGAACCAAGTATAATATAATATCTTGACAAATGCTGAGATATAATCTCAGTAATTAAACTTTATAGAAACATTTTTTCGGAAAAGATATAATCCTTTTCCTAAAATGGATAAACCCCATTCTTGACATGAAAAATCTTTTTTATGATAATTTTGCTGAAAGTATAACTTTTCTGATCATTTTAAGCAAAGTGTGTAATTTCACAACTTTCAGTTGCTTTGAGCAAATTTTCATAAAAATTCCTCTACTTATATGATGTAGCAGTAAATTGAGTATTATCAATGTACCGATTCATTAAGAACCATAGGTCATCTTGCCATTTGAGATCGGAATATTCCAAGTGAAGTATTACATCCTTTTTATAATTCTCAGCATAGTAGATATTATCATCATATTCATTTTCTTGCAAAATGTTTGCAAAAGTCTGGGAATTTCCCTTTGATGTGGATGATTCACCCACTCCAGATATATTTTATGCTACTAACTTCTTTCCATGGATTTGAGAGATTATGTTCCCTCTTCCTCCTCGACCTCTGTAATTTTGAGGTCTACCTCTGAAAGTGTAATCCCTGGGTATCATAATCTGCAATGTTATTTATAAAAATCCTTTAACCGCAATAATCTATGCTGGTAATCAGTAATATAGCTATCATAGTTTCCTTTTGCTGCAATAGGATTGCGAAATAGATGGGGATGTTTTTCAATAGAGGAGAAAAATATTAATTAGAGGTAGTCTAATTAATTAATCCTTGAAGGAGGAAAAATATTAATTAGAGGTAGTCTAATTAATTAATGGAGAAGGATTAATTAATTAATTGGATTAATTAATTAAACGGACTGAATTAATTAAAGAGTCTAATTAATTATTGAATTTAATTAATTAAAGGAGACCTAGTTAGTTAAGGAAATATAGGATAAGATTCTATCTTCCTAACTAGATAAGAATAAAACTAGGTCGAGACTCTTGATATATAAGGAGTAGAAGACTCCACAAAAACCCTAGCCTCCATACATCATGAACCACGAAATTCCTACCTAGGAATTAGCGCCGCCACCTCTCTTCTATGTTCTACAGGGTTCATGTGATTTCTTTTCTCGTTCTTCCTTGTCTGATTACCCTTGAATCCTAGTTCTGAGCTTGTGAATTCAAAGGGGTTGCTTCAATTCAATTGGTGTGGATACCGCTAGAGGCACAACACTTAGGGTGCTTCTCACGAACCAAATCTATCATATCTGAAAGAAGACCGGAGCAAAAACCACCACCTTGCCTGTGGTGAGGTAAATTTCGATTTACCCCTTATTTATTTAGTAATTTGTTGCTAAATTATATTCAACCTATTCATATGTGCTAGTAAATAATTCCTAGGGTTTGGGTGTATGAAAATTTTTTAAATTCCGCACCGTTATTTTGACAATCATACCCCATAAATCCCAACAATCTGGGGGGATAAATCTATCCATTCAAAATACAAGCTTTTCCATTTTTCAGGAAGGATTTTATACGAGGGCCCATTGTATGACCACCAGTTAACAAACCAATTTGGTATAGGAGATTTGTATACCTCTCCGCAAACTTTTATGAACCAAGTATAATATAATACCTTGAAAAATGCTGAGATATAATCTCAGTAATTAAACTTTACAGAAACATTTTTTCGGAAAAGATATAATCCTTTTCCTTGAATGTGGATAAACCCCATTCTTGGCATGAAAAATCTTTTTTATGATAATTTTGCTGAAAGTATAACTTTTCTGATCATTTTAAGCAAAGTGTGTAATTTCACAACTTTCAGTTGCTTTGAGCAAATTTTCATAAAAATTCCTCTACTTATATGATGTAGCAGTAAATTGAGTATTATCAATGTACCGATTCATTAAGAACCATAGGTCATCTTGCCATTTGAGATCGGAATATTCCAAGTGAAGTATTACTTCCTGTTTATAATATCAGCATAGTTGATATTATCATCATATTCATTTTCTTGCAAAATGTTTGCAAAAGTCTGGGAATTTCCCTTTGATGTGGATGATTCACCCACTCCAGATATATTTTATGCTACTAACTTCTTTCCATGGATTTGAGAGATTATGTTCCATCTTCCTTCTCGACCTCTGTAATTTTGAGGTCTACCTCTGAAAGTGTAATCCCTGGGTATCATAATCTGCAATGTTATTTATAAAAATCCTTTAACCGCAATAATCTATGCTGGTAATCAGTAATATAGCTATCATAGTTTCCTTTTGCTGCAATATGATTGCGAAATAGATGGGGATGTTTTTCAATAAAGGAGAAAAATATTAATTAGAGGTAGTCTAATTAATTAATGGAGAAGGATTAATTAATTAATTGGATTAATTAATTAAACGGATTGAATTAATTAAAGGAGTTTAATTAATTAAAGAGTCTAATTAATTATAGAATTTGTTGGATAAGGATGAAGATGAAGGCACTGAAGACAAATTTATAAGGGAGGTTTTGATGCATTCCAAAACTTCAAAATCTGCTAAGTATGGAGTAACTTAGATGATGATCCCCTTTGAAGAAACTTTGACTAAGTAAAAGAAGACATCAGAAGAGTCAAAATTTTAAGGTCCAAGACTTCTGATCTACTGAAGGAAATTTATCAGACTGATGAAGATCAGCCGACTCAAATCAGATTTGTTCAAGTTTGAGATCAGCTTAATTCGCCATCAGACTTACACTTCCGTCAGCCAAGTGGAAAGGATCATAAAGTCTTCCCAACGGTAATAAATGCCCCTGGAAGTAATAAATGCTGAAGTACAAGGATATTAAAGGCAAATGATTGAAGAAATGCTTCGCATCAGCTGGGTGCATTTAATGCTGCCTGCAGAATAGTACTGTTGACAGTACGGACATACTGCAAAAGAGCCGTTCGCGGATTTTAAGGACCAGTACTCGAGGAATTTGAATCTTGTCTCTCTTCAACGGACATTTTTCAAATCTCAAGTATAAATACCTGAAAGAGACGAAGAGAAAACAAGCAACACAATCTCTGAGAAATTTTCGAAGCAAAATTCTTTAAGTCTCAAGAACAGCTCACTCATCAGCTTAGTCATCTGTTGACGAAAAGCGAAGTTGAAGAACAAAGCTAAACACATCTTCTGAGTGAATTTGTAAGATAGAGTGTTGTGAGAAGTAGATATCCATCTAAGTTAGTGATATTACTTCAGGGAGTAGGATTTCTTTGTGATTTCTTACTGCGCACTTACGGCCTGTTCATTTGTTGATCGGCGTAAGCAGAGTGTACTGGTTACTTTGTGTTTCTAGTATAACCCAAGATCTTTGTGACTTGGACGAGTGGATTAAAGGATATTTACATCCATATAACCACTATAAAAATTACTTGTGTTTTTACATTGTTTTTAAACTTGCATATTTTCTAATTGCATAAAAACACATTAAGTTAACTGTTTGAAAAATACTTAAAAGAAGTTTATAAAACTGGGGAAACATTTTTCAAACTACTGAGACTACTTGTGAAAAACACTTTGAAAAATCTGCTGCAAGTACTCTAAGTATTAAAACTGATTTTAACAAAATCAGCTAAGTAATAATCAGACGAGTGGTCATCAAACCTGTTCAAAGATTTGTTCGCGAACAGACTTGTAACTTACTACTCAGATCAGCTTAGTCTGCTCACTGTTAGAGAAAAGTTTTGAAGTCAAAATTGGAAGAAAATTTTGAAGAGGTTTATTCACCCCCCCCCCCCTCTCAAAACCTCATCTGACCACTTGGGACCAACATGTGGTATCAGAGCAGGTTGTTCATTTGAATCAGCTGCCTGATCAACGAGCTTGATCCAAGTGTTTTTCAAAGGTTTTTCAAATTTTCGAAAGAGCATTCTTTTTGAAAAATCATAACTTTTTGAAGAATGGACTGTATCAACCATGTTCCCCACATTGCTGGTATGTCTTTTGAAGACTGGAAGATCAGAATGGAGATCTTCTTAGCTGCCTATAATGATAACATGTACACATGCATCATAAAATGTCCATTCAAATTCACCAAGACCATTATAGTTGATGAAGCTGAACTGGTGGTTGAAAAAGATCTGACAGAGATGACAGCCGAAGAAATAAAGCTGTTCAATCTGGATTAAGTTGGCCGTTTCATCATGACCAAAGCCCTGGACAATGATAGGTTTGACAAAGTCAAACATTGCAAAACTGCAAAGGAAATGTGGGACAAGGTTCGTGACATGAGCGAAGGAAACGACGCCATCAAAGAGCATCAGCTGAGTGTTGCTCTGGAAAAGCTGGACAACTTCAAGATGAAGTCTGCGGAAACCATTGACCAGATGGATACAAGGTTTACAAGGACATTGAATGAAGTGCTAAAGCTTGGAAAAACCTTTACGGACAAGGAGATAACCGTCAGAGCTCTGAAGGCTCTACCTCCAAAGTTCAACATGAAGGTGACAGCCATGGAAGAGTCAAGAGATCTGGGCAAGATTTCTCTCACCGAGCTGTTCTCAGTACTCAAGGCGTACGAGTATAAACTGCCAAGAATGGGTGTTGAAGAAACCTCAATTTCAAGTCCCACAGCTGCACTTGTTGCTGCTGAAAATCCCAGAAGGCCAGCTCACAAAAGCAAAGATGTGGACTCATCTGATGAAGCCACACTACTCAACAAAAAAGAGTACACTGCTGGAGACGTTGCATTGCTGATGAACAACTTCAAAAAGTTCTACAGACGAAAAATGAAGAACAAATATAACAATGCTTCTACTTCTAACCCTACTTCTTCTTCTCAGGAAAAGGATTCTTACAAATCTAAAATGATGTGCTATAACTGCAGGAAACTGGGTCATTTCATTAGAGATTGCCCATATCCTAAAGCTGAGAAGTATACTGAATAAGAAAAGAGAATCAGAAAAGAAAGAAAGCATCAGAAAGCAAAGGCGATGGTAGCAGAAGCTGAAAAGCCAGCTGCCGTCTACTCATCTGATTCAGATTCATACACTTCTGATGAAGAGTCTTCTGATGAAGAGAGCCCTGCCCTTCTCTGCCTGATGGCTAAGGAATCTGATGACTCTGAGGATAGTGAGGTAACTTCTCTTGAGAATGAACTATTTAGTTCATTTGAACAAATGATGCTTAACAATACTACTATTGCTAAAAGAGCAAAACAGTTCACTGAAACTCTCAGCTGAAAGGCCAAGAGAATCAGCTGAATATAAACAGCTTGAGCAAGAACATGAATCTCTGAAAGCTGAATGTGAAGTTTATAAAGGAAAAATCATGGAGCTTGAGAAAGTCATTGAGTCTCATGAGAAGTCATCTGTTGCATCCACTCATATGTCTAGTAAACAGAAGACACCTTTAGAACAGGACAAGCAAGAATTGAATCATACTGAGAAATTTATATCTGCTGACAATAGTAAGGTCATCCTGTATGTTCAAACTGCTAGACCTGCTTCACCTGAGAAAGTATTAAAGGAGACGAAAACTCCTAAGGCTAAAAAGAGCAAAGAGCCTAGTGTAGGAAAACAGACTAGTAAGCCTAAACAGAAGAGTCCTAGGAAGTCCTCTGATAAGGCTAAAACTAATCAGACTAGTGATAAAACTAAGTCGTCTGTTAATGAGCAAGCAATTAGTAAACCAAAGAAGCATAAGAATAAGAAAAATCAAAATGCTTGGTATGGAAATGAGTCTTATTATGTGCAACCTGCTGCATATCATCCTATGTATCATGCACCTCAATTTCCAACTTACTATGCACCATATCCTGCTCATCCAATGCATGCATATCCTCCTTATCATGCCTCTTACTCTGCATTTGAAAATTATCCTTATCATGCTGATCATCAACAATATGACAAATCAGATGAACGTAGTAAAGGCAAAACTGTTCATACTCCTGTTGAAACTCAGAAACCTAAGAAGCCTAAGACTTCATCATCTTGGGTTGTCAAAGGTGGAACTAATCCTTCAGGACCCTCTCAATAAGGGTACCTAAAACAATTTTATTTTGTTTTGTAGGTTAGGATTAGGAGTAGGAGTAAAGTAGAGAAGATTTGGTACTTGGACAGTGGCTGTTCAAGACACATGTGTGGAAGCATACATGAACTGACTAATGCTGTTGCTGTGGATGGTCCAAAAGTTACTTTTCGAGATAGCAAAGAAGGCAATATTGTAGCAAAAGGAAGCTTAATCAAGGGAAATATAGAGATATCTGACGTCTCATATGTTAAAGGCCTAAAGTACAACCTGCTGAGCATAAGTCAATTTTGTGACAAAGGATATTCAGTCATTTTCTCAACAGATACAAAGAAGGTAATTTTATCTGGAAGACGACAAGGGAATGTCTACATAGTCGACTGGAATTCTGCTGACAAGAATTCAAACATCTGTTTGGTGGCATCAACACCAAGTGAAGTTAGTTGGCTGTGGAACAAAAGAATGAATCATGTGAATTTCAAGACCATCAACAGACTTATCAAGAATAATTTGGTAGAAGGGATTCCAAAGACAGTCATGGGCAAAGATAAGCTTTGTGACGCTTGTCAAAAGGGTAAACAAATCAAGTCATCGTTCAAAAGCAAGAAGCATCAATCTTCTGGAAGAATATTGGAGCTGCTACATATGGACTTATTTGGACCCATTGATCCAGTCAGCAATGGTGGAAAGAAATACTGCCTAGCTGTTGTGGATGACTATTCAAGATTTACTTGGGTGATATTCATGAAAAAGAAAAGTGAAACCAAGGAACATCTTAAAAATCTGATGGAGCTGATCCAGAATAAGAAAAGTATAAAGATATTGAAGATCAGATCAGATAGAGGGACAGAATTTACAAACTCTACTGTTGAAGAGTATTGTAATATCAAAGGAATACATCATGAGTATTCAGCTGCTAGAACCCCTCAACAGAATGGTGTTGCTGAAAGGAGAAACAGAACACTGAAGGAAGCTGTCAGAACCATGATAGCTGAAGCTAAGCTGCCTCAAAGATTTTGGGCGGAAGCAACAAACACAGCATGCTTTACCCAAAACATGCATGATCAACAAGAACCAAAACAAGACTCCATATGAAGTTTGGAACAACAGGAAGCCAAACATTCATTACTTTAATAAATGCTATGTTTTAAATTATGGTAAAAATCACCTTACTGCATTTGCAGAAAAGGCTGATGAAGCTGTTTTTGTAGGATACTCAACTGTTAGTAAAGCTTATAGAGTTTTTAACAATAGAACATTAATAATAGAAGAATCCATTCATGAAGTATTTGATGAACCAAGTCCATCTTCTGAAAAGAATCAAAGTATTAATCAAGATCTGTCTACTGATTTACAGAAGTTGAATGTTGGAAAGAATGAAGAATATGTTCCCATCATACTACCTGATCTCAACCCAGCTGATAACTCAAGTGCTGTTCAAAATCACAGTGCTGATTGTCTAACAGACGAGTTGCAAACAGCTGATAGACCAGAGACTGTTCAACAGACAACAAATGTTCAACAGACTACTACTGGATCTCCAACAGTAGTGTTGCAAGATCAAAACAAAGGACAACATTATGATTTGCAACCTGATCTCAGATGGCTCAAGAATCACCCACCAGAACTGGTGATTGGTGATCCTTTGGACAAAGTGAAGAAAAGGAGAGCTGCTGCAAGTGATGCAATGTTTATCAGCTTCCTATCTCAAATAGAGCCCAAACAGATTGAAGAAGCTCTCAGTGATTCCAACTGGATTGAAGCTATGCAAGAAGAGCTAAATCAATTTGAAAGGAATGAAGTCTGGTACTTAGTTCCTAGACCAAGTCATCAAAGAGTCATTCGCACTAAATGGGTATTCAGAAATAAGATGAATGAAGATGGTGAAGTCACCAGAAACAAAGCAAGATTAGTGGCCAAGGGTTACTGCCAAGAAGAAGGCATTGACTTTGATGAAACGTTTGCACCATTAGCAAGATTAGAGGCAATCAGACTCTTTCTTTCTTATGCTACTCACAAGAATTTCACTGTCTATCAGATGGATGTGAAATCAGCTTTTCTCAACGGAGAATTGCAAGAAGAAGTTTACGTTGAACAACCACCTGGTTTTGAAGTCTATCAAGAAGAAGACAAGGTGTATCGTCTGAAGAAAGCTCTTTATGGACTGAAACAGGCTCCAAGAGCATGGTATGATACCTTATCTGATTTTCTTTTAATTAAAGGATTTCGCAAAGGTAAAGTTGACAAGACCTTGTTCACTATTGAATTGGAAGAACATATTTTGCTTGTGAAAATTTATGTGGACGATATTATTTTTGGTTCAACTAACCAACAGATTTGTGACAAGTTCTCAAAGCTGATGCAGAACAAGTTTGAAATGAGCATGATGGGAGAACTTAATTATTTTCTTGGTTTGCAAGTAAGACAGTTGCCTGGTGGAATTTTCATCAGCCAAGCAAAATACACAAAGGATCTGTTCAAGAAATTTGGTATGGAGACTAGCTCTACTGCTACTATTCCAATGTCTACAAGTCTTCGCTTGGATAAAGATGAAGATGGCAAATCAGTGGACATAACCAAATATAGAGGCATTATTGGGTCATTGTTGTATCTAACTGCAAGCAGACCTGATATTATGTACTCAGTTGGGGTCTGTGCAAGATTCCAATCAAATCCCAAGGAATCTTATCTCTTAGCTGCCAAGAGAATACTGAAATATATTAAGGGCACTCATGATTTGGGGTTATGGTATCCTAGAGAGTCTGGATTCGAGCTTATTGGATATTCAGATTCTGACCTTGCTGGCTGCAAGATTGATAGAAAAAGCACAACAGGTGCCTGTCAATTCTTAGGTAGTCGTCTGATCTCATGGATGAGTAAGAAACAGACTTCAGTATCCATATCTACTGCTGAAGCTGAATACATAGCTGCTGGAGCTTGCTGTGCACAAATCTTATGGTTGAAGCATCAACTAGAAGACTACAATATCAAGATCAGTGGAATACCAATCTACTGTGACAATACTAGTGCAATCAGCCTTACTCAGAATACTACAAGTCATTCAAGGACTAAGCATATTGAGATCAAGCATCACTTTATTAGAGATCATGTGGAGAAAGGAAATGTCATAATAGAGTATGTGTTTACTGAAAATCAAATTGCTGACATCTTCACAAAACCTTTAAGTGAGACAAGGTTTTCAACTCTAAGAGCTGAACTAGGTTTATTGAAATTGGATGCATAAGCTGAGGGGGAACTTATCAGAAGACTAAAGTTCAACAGCTTACTCATCGTACTCATCTTCAAGGATTAACTCTCAACAGACTAGTTAATTTATGAATTCTTAAAGTCAGGGGGGACGTGTAAGACTAGCGGTACTTCTGATTAAAAGATGAAATCTGTTAATGTCAGTTAGTTGAAGTTATGTTTTCAACAGAAGATTAAAGTTTTGAAGAACGAAGATTATTTATCTAGCTGGATTGACAAACAGCTGAGGAAGATTATCAGCTATTGGCTTTCTATGATAACAACTATGTCATCAGGACATTAGTCCATCAGATAAGTATTTAATTTACTCATCTGATCGCTTATGTAAAAGCTGACTGTTTAAAAAGTTTCATTACAAAACACGCTTTTACAAGTGACAGAAGGGCGGTACAAATTCCCGCTCCTCATTTAATGCGATTTGAATTTGAAAGGTCGTAACTGACGCCGCACGATCAGCACTGACAAGAAACGGATCTAACGGTTGGCTGGTATCACGGAATCCAAGATACCCTAACTCTAGAAATCCCAATCTGATCAGCCGTGTAGTTCTTTACGAACCCTAAATATTCAAAGCATACTTGAGAGAAAAATTTACTTGTATTCTCTGCAAAAATCTTCCTATTTCTCTAACTTTCAACAAATTAAGATGGCCGCTGAAGGTATGTTCCTAGTTTATGAATCCTACTACCAATCTGGTACGGATTTGATGAAGGAACTGTTGGAGAAATTCCAATCTGCACAGTTGGTAAATTTAATGGAGTACAACGAAGGCGTAATCTGGACTGACCAGGTTATGGAGTATTACAAGACGGCATCTGCTGATTACAACTCTATGGAAATCAAGGCGACAGTCGGTGACAAATATGTGGTCATTACACCCGCTGTTCTTCACGAGACGTTTGGTCTGCCAAACAGAGGAAGACACGATGTTACTGTGCTGACTGAAGAAAAGCACCAACAATTCTGGGCGATCTGCGCCAAAGAAGGAGAAATGTTGACTGGCAACATGAGGAAGAAACAGCTGAAGGACGAATATCAGAGGATGGCTGATATGGTCTCTAAGCTGATAGAGAACTGTACATTTTCTCTAGATGCTGTTACCATGAAGAGGTTCAGCATCATAGCTGCCATCTATTATGGGCTGGAAGTCAACTGGTCCATCATAATATGGTACATCTTCGCTGATTTCCTTGAAGTGAAGAAAGGAAAAGGCCCCTACACCAACCACAGAATCACACTCAGTTATCTGCTGTCAAAACTGGGTTGTGTTATGTTGAATGGAAAAGAAATCCATAAGTCTAAGGCAATGTCCAAGTACTTGCCTGTTATGAAGAGGAAGGCTGGTGAGCCTGAAGAGGATGAAGATGAGGAACCAAAAGAGGTTCCTGCCAAAAGGCAAAGGAGATTAGTCAAAACAGCTGACTTGGCTGTTGAGACTAAGAAGAAGAAGGTTGCTGATCAACCTAAGGAGAAGGCTTCCAAGAAAGTGAAGACCGTGGCTGACGTTCATGTTGATCAAATTATAAGTCAGACCACTGCTTATGTTAGGGGAATGTCTCCTGCATCACCTTCAAGGACTCTGTCTGCTGAAAAACCTGCTGAGAATGTCTCTCACAGGACAAGGAGCCAACAAAGGGATACTGCTGCTTCAAGACCTATTCAGGGTCTGTCAAAGAAGTCAGCAAGGAAGCAGATGACTTTTATAGAAAAGGTCACTGAGTTGGTAGACTTAGTGAGATCAAGTCCTGAGTCTGCTGAAAGACCCGTTGAAGCTGTTGGGGCTTCTGTTGCTGACAAAGCTGATGCGCAACAGTTTATTCAATCTGCACCAACAGATGAGGCTGCTCAACCTCAAGATGATCCAGATGTCATGATCATCAATCCTATAGCTGCTGCTCCCATTTCTTCTGCTGGTCCAGCCCCTACCCAAGCTGATAAAGGAAAGAAGAAAATTGTGCTTAAGAGAAAGAAAATCTCTAAAGCTGATAAGAAGGCAAGGGAAGAAGCTGAACAAAGAAAGCAAGATGAATTGGAGGAAAAGAAGGCCCTTGAGCTAAGCAAGGCTCAAGCTGCTAAGGATGAAGCCAGAAGACAGATGTCTGAGGCTGAAAAGAAAGCTGCAGAGGATGCTGATTTGGCTATTGCCATTGAACTCGGCAAAACTGATGCCTATGGACCTGTCCATGGAGGAGGCATCAAAATAAATGAGGCTGCTGATAATGAAGACAAGCCTAAAAAGCCTAAGATGCCTGCTGCTGAGCCCAAACCTAAAGAGAAATTTGAAGTCAGAAGAGCTTTCAACATAGTGTATGCTGATAAGGGACTCTTCAAGAGATTTGAGAAGTCCTTAGCTTACTATGATCAGAAGCTGATGTTAAAGACTCTGTTCAATCAAGTGAAGCCAAGATACATAAATTGGAGAGACAACATATTGAACAAATCTATTACTGAACTTCAAAACTCAAAGGAGTTAGCTGATGAAGAACAATGGGTTCTTAATTGGCTAAGAACAGACTCCATTCAGAAGGCCCTGGATCCCAGTTATGTCAGAGACATCGTGCATCAGTATGCAAAGGAATTTTCACTGGAGGAGGCCAAGAAAATTGACAACTCCCTGCCAGCCAAGAGAAGAAAGTCTGACAATGCTGAAGACAGAGCAGTTAACATTGCTGTTATGACCGCCTTGAAGAGATGGGCAGAAAGGTCAAGATATCAGCAGGGTCACTCAAGTGAGTTGCCCCAACTGCCAAGTATCCAGCACATTATCTTTGGCAAGGAAGTAAAGGAGTACAGTGAAGTGCCCAAGGGAAATAACGCCCTTGTCAACCCTTGGATCATTGTGAGGTAGATTAGACAAACAACTTGCTTCAATGATGATGGCACCATCACTGATCTGTTCTATGACGACGTCACTGATGAACATAAAGCTGCTGACAAGTCTGCTGACAAGCCCTTAGCCATTGAGTAGAATGCTAAGGCTTCTGAAGAACATCAGGAGACCATGATGGAAGATGTCCCTGTCCACCAGGAGACTGAAGAAAAGAAAGAAGCTGCTACTTCTGCTTCATCAGGTGATGAACACTCATCACTGATGGAAGCTTTCCAGATGCTGATGGAGAATTCAGTAAAGGAACTGGAAGAGAAGCACAACCAGCAGCTGATGAAGGTAAAAGAGGAGCTGAAGAATGAACTTAAGGCAGAATTGGCAGAGTCCAATAAACTTCAGTTGGAAACTATGCAACAGTCAACAGAGAAGATCATCAAGATGAAGATGAAGTACTTGGCTGAAGTTTTGTCATCATCAAAAAGGGGGAAATTGTTGGATAAGGATGAAGATGAAGGCACTGAAGACAAATTTAAAAGGGAGGTTTTGATGCATTCCAAAACTTCAAAATCTGCTAAGTATGGAGTAACTTAGCTGATGATCCCCTTTGAAGAAACTTTGACTAAGTAAAAGAAGACATCAGAAGAGTCAAAATTTCAAGGTCCAAGACATCTGATCTACTGAAGGAAAGTTATCAGACTGATGAAGATCAGCCGACTCAAATCAGATTTGTTCAAGTTTTAGATCAGCTTAATTCGCCATCAGACTTACACTTCCGTCAGCCAAGTGGAAAGGATCATAAAGTCTTCCCAACGGTAATAAATGCCCCTGGAAGTAATAAATGCTGAAGTACAAGGATATTAAAGACAAATGATTGAAGAAATGCTTCGCATCAGCTGGGTGCATTTAATGCTGCCTGCAGAATAGTACTGTTGACAGTACGGACAGACTGCAAAAGAGCCGTTCGCGGATTTTAAGGACCAGTACTCGAGGAATTTGAATCTTGTCTCTCTTCAACGGACATTTTTCAAATCTCAAGTATAAATAGCTGAAAGAGACGAAGAGAAAACAAGCAACACAATCTCTGAGAAATTTTCGAAGCAAAATTCTTTAAGTCTCAAGAACAGCTCACTCATCAGCTTAGTCATCTGTTGACGAAAAGCGAAGTTGAAGAACAAAGCTAAACACATCTTCTGAGTGAAGTTGTAAGATAGAGTGTTGTGAGATTTAGATATCCATATAAGTGAGTGATATTACTTCAGAGAGTAGGATTTCTTTGTGATTTCTTACTGCGCACTTACGGCCTGTTCATTTGTTGATCGGCGTAAGCAGAGTGTACTGGTTACTTTGTGTTTCTAGTATAACCCAAGATCTTTGTGACTTGGACGAGTGGATTAAAGGATATTTACATCCATATAACCACTATAAAAATTACTTGTGTTTTTACATTGTTTTTAAACTTGCATATTTTCTAATTGCATAAAAACACATTAAGTTAACTGTTTGAAAAATACTTAAAAGAAGTTTATAAAACTGGGGAAACATTTTTCAAACTACTGAAACTATTTGTGAAAAACACTTTGAAAAATCCGCTGCAAGTACTCTAAGTATTAAAACTGATTTTAACAAAATCAGCTAAGTAATAATCAGACGAGTGGTCATCAAACCTGTTCAAAGATTTGTTCGCGAACAGACTTGTAACTTACTACTCTGATCAGCTTAGTCTGCTCACTGTTAGAGAAAATTTTTTAAGTCAAAATTGGAAGAAAATTTTGAAGAGGTTTATTCACCACCCCCCCCCCCTCTAAACCTTATCTGACCACTTGGGACCAACAGAATTTAATTAATTAAAGGAGACCTAGTTAGTTAAGGAAATATAGGATACGATTCTATCTTTCTAACTAGATAAGAATAAAACTAGGTCGAGACTCTTGATATATAAGGAGTAGAAGACTCCACAAAAACCCTAGCCTCCATACATCATGAACCACGAAATTCCTACCTAGGAATTAGCGCAGCCACCTCTCTTCTCTGTTCTACAGGGTTCATGTGATTTCTTTTCTCGTTCTTCCATGTCTGATTACCCTTGAATCCTAGTTCTGAGCTTGTGAATTCAAAGGGGTTGCTTCAATCCAATTGGTGTGGATACCGCTAGAGGCACAACACTTGGGGTGCTTCTCACGAACCAAATCTATCATATCAGAAAGAAGACAGGAGGAAAAACCACCACCTTGCCTGTGGTGAGGTAAATTTCGATTTACCCCTTATTTATTTAGTAATTTGTTGCTAAATTATATTCAACCTATTCATATGTGCTAGTAAATAATTCCTAGGGTTTGGGTGTATGAAAATTTTTTAAATTCCGCACCGTTATTTTGACAATCATACACCATAAATCCCAACAATCTGGGGGGATAAATCTATCCATTCAAAATACAAGCTTTTCCATTTTTCAGGAAGGATTTTATACGAGGGCCCATTGTATGACCACCAGTTAACAAACCAATTTGGCATAGGAGATTTGTATATCTCTCCGCAAACTTTTATGAACCAAGTATAATATAATACCTTGACAAATGCTGAGATATAATCTCAGTAATTAAACTTTACAGAAACATTTTTTCGGAAAAGATATAATCCTTTACCTTGAATGTGGATAAACCCCATTTTTGGCATGAAAAATCTTTTTAATGATAATTTTGCTGAAAGTATAACTTTTCTGATCATTTTAAGCAAAGTGTGTAATTTCACAACTTTTAGTTGCTTTGAGCAAATTTTCATAAAAATTTCTCTACTTATATGATGTAGCAGTAAATTGAGTATTATCAATGTACCGATTCATTAAGAACCATAGGTCATCTTGCCATTTGAGATCGGAATATTCCAAGTGAAGTATTACTTCCTTTTTATAATTCTCAGCATAGTTGATATTATCATCATATTCATTTTCTTGCAAAATGTTTGCAAAAGTCTGGGAATTTCCCTTTGATGTGGCTGATTCACCCACTCCAGATATATTTTATGCTACTAACTTCTTTCCATGGATTTGAGAGATTATGTTCCCTCTTCCTCCTCGACCTCTGTAATTTTGAGGTCTACCTCTGAAAGTGTAATCCCTGGATATCATAATCTGCAATGTTATTTATAAAAATCCTTTAACCGCAATAATCTATGCTGGTAATCAGTAATAAAGCTATCATAGTTTCCTTCTGCTGCAATAAGATTGCGAAATAGATGGGGATGTTTTTCAATAAAGGAGAAAAATATTAATTAGAGGTAGTCTAATTAATTAATCCTTGAAGTAGGAAAAATATTAATTAGAGGTAGTCTAATTAATTAATGGAGAAGGATTAATTAATTAATTGGATTAATTAATTAAACGGGCTGAATTAATTAAAGGAGTTTAATTAATTAAAGAGTCTAATTAATTATAGAGTTTAATGAATTAAAGGAGACCTAGTTAGTTAAGGAAATATAGGATAAGATTCTATATTCCTAACTAGATAAGAATAAAACTAGGTCGAGACTCTTGATATATAAGGAGTAGAAGACTCCACAAGAACCCTAGCCTCCATACATCATGAACCACGAAATTTCTGCCTAGGAATTAGCGCCGCCACCTCTCTTCTCTGTTCTACAGCGTTCATGTGATTTCTTTTCTCGTTCTTCTATGTCTGATTACCCTTGAATCCTAGTTCTGAGCTTGTGAATTCAAAGGGGTTGCTTCAATCCAATTGGTTTGGATACCGCTAGAGGCACAACACTTAGGGTGCTTCTCACAAACCAAATCCATCATATCTGAAAGAAGACCGGAGGAAAAACGACCACCTTGCCTGTGGTCAGGTAAATTTCGATTTACCCCTTATTTATTTAGTAATTTGTTGCTAAATTACATTCAACCTATTCGTATGTGCTAGTAAATAATTCCTAGGGTTTGGGTGTATGAAAATTTTTTAAATTCCGCACCGTTATTTTGACAATCATACCCCATAAATCCCAACAATCTGGGGGGATAAATCTATCCATTCAAAATACAAGCTTTTCCATTTTTCAGGAAGGATTTTATACGAGGGCCCATTGTATGACCACCAGTTAACAAACCAATTTGGTATAGGAGATTTGTATACCTCTCCGCAAACTTTTATTAACCAAGTATAATATAATACCTTGACAAATGCTGAGATATAATCTCAGTAATTAAACTTTACAGAAACATTTTTTCGGAAAAGATATAATCCTTTTCCTTGAATGTGGATAAACCCCATTCTTGGCATGAAAAATCTTTTTTATGATAATTTTGCTGAAAGTATAACTTTTCTGATCATTTTAAGCAAAGTGTGTAATTTCACAACTTTCAGTTGCTTTGAGCAAACTTTCATAAAAATTCCTCTACTTATAGGATGTAGCAGTAAATTGAGTATTATCAATGTACCGATTCATTAAGAACCATAGGTCATCTTGCCATTTGAGATCGGAATATTCCAAGTGAAGTATTACTTCCTTTTTATAATTCTCCGCATAGTTGATATTATCATCATATTCATTTTCTTGCAAAATGTTTGCAAAAGTCTGGGAATTTCCCTTTGATGTGGATGATTCACCCACTCCAGATATATTTTATGCTTCTAACTTCTTTCCATGGATTTGAGAGATTATGTTTCCTCTTCCTCCTCGACCTCTGTAATTTTGAGGTCTACCTCTGAATGTGTAATCCCTGGATATCATAATCTGCAATGTTATTTATAAAAATCCTTTAACCGCAATAATCTATGTTGGTAATCAGTAATATAGCTATCATAGTTTCCTTCTGCTGCAATAGGATTGCGAAATAGATGGGGATGTTTTTTAATAAAGGAGAAAAATATTAATTAGAGGTAGTCTAATTAATTAATCCTTGAAGGAGGAAAAATATTAATTAGAGGTAGTCTAATTAATTAATGGAGAAGGATTAATTAATTAATTGGATTAATTAATTAAACGGACTGAATTAATTAAAGGAGTTTAATTAATTAAAGAGTATAATTAATTATAATACCTTCTATGCAGTACTCAATCTTATTAGTGAGAACGGAAATATCCTTGTTCTTTTTCATTTTTTTTTACTTACTTAAATGTGGATCATTATTATTCATTTGTAAAATCCTTGCAATTTTAGCAATTTATGCTGCAAATATTTTATGATATCTTTATAAAATTATAATTTCAAGATATAATCGTAATAATTCCAGCCATCATCTTCGTTTTCCTTTATTTTGATCATTTGTGCAATCCTTGCCTTTTCATATAAATCTATGATTTCTTTAAGTCTCTAGACTGATTTTTTGTTATTGATATGATTACTATTAACACAGGGATATCCCTGACACACAAATCCTTCATTTAGATAAGGGGCTACTAATTCCTGTAAAAATTCACGAATTAGAAAATCAGGAAGATGATTATCTTGTCCTTTTTTATAATGTATTTCAAAATCAAAAGGGGCTAAATGAGCCTGCCTTCTAGCAAACATTTGTTTAGAAACATCATATTTGAAGTCTTTATTAAACATATATTTAGCAAATTTGCAATCAGTAAATATTTTAAACTTTTGATTATATAAATCATCTTGAATTTTCAGAACACATTTAAGTATAGCAAGAATTTCTTTAGCAATGGTAGCATAATTATTTTGGCTATTATTCCACTTCCCTGAATGAAATTTTACTAAGAATATTTGTTTTGTTGTAGGGCAAATTTGTTTAAGAACTCCTCCAAAACCTATATCAGAGGCGTCTGTTTCAATAATTTTTTTTCAAGTGGGATTAGCTAAGATTAAGCAAGGAAGTGATTTGACTTTACTTTTAATTAATTTTACTGCATTTGTATGCGTATCATTCCAAGGGAAAATATAATTTAGACTTCTAAGAAATCTTTGGAGTTGGGTTTTATCTGTTATGACATCAGGAAATTTTGAGTCAAGCTCTATACTTCTATTTATAGGAATTATTTTTCCCTTTTCAATATTATGGCCAAGAAATCTAATATTTGTTTGGAAAATAGTCATCTTTGGTTTAGAAATAACTAAACCATGCTGAATATCAACTTTCTTAAATATTTCTAAGTGTTTAAAATGATTTTCAATAGTTTTTGAAAACACTAAAATATCATCAAATTGACAATTATAAAATCACTATAAGGTATGAAAATATCATTCATAATTTTTCTGAAATTCAGAAGGAGCGTTTTTAAACCAAAAGGCATAACTTTCCATTCATAATGTCCAAAAGGAACATTAAAAGCAGTTTTGTATTGATCTTTTCCACTTACTTGTATCTACCAGTATCCCGATTTTAAATCAAATTTAGGAAATATGATTGCCTCGTATAACTGATCTAAAAGATCCTTCTTATTAGGTATAGGATGCCTAATCCATTTTAAGACTTTATTTAAAGGTTTATAATTTATAGCTAGCTAGGGGCACCTCTTTCTTGCTCACTATGTTTATTTACATAGAAGGTCGTACACGATCAAGGTGAATTAGATGATTTTATTAAACCTTTTTGTAAAAGAGATTCTATTTATTTTTTACATAATTCTAAGAATTCTGAATTCATTTGACAAGGCCTAGCCTTAGTAGGTATTTTTCTTTCATCAAAGTCTTCTTCAAAAGGGAGCTTGACAATATGGCTTTTCCTTTCCCAAAATGCATTAGGATGATCATTACAAATCTCTAAAGATAATTTATTATAGATAAATTTTATTTTCTCTTGTAAAGTATGACTTTGGAGTTTCTGATCTATGGTAAGAATGCTTACCTCTTGTTTTAAATATTCTAGGTGAGAAACCTTATGATCTAATAAATCTTTTAGTTCATGCAAAAGTTTAGGAAATGGTTTAGTAATAAATTTAAAAGTTATTTTTCTTCCTTCGAAAGTCCCTGTAATTTCTGAGTTATCAACTCTCGTTAAAGGATATATTTGATCAATGAATGGGGTACCAAGGGTAATTTGATTGGTAATATTTTTAACAAGTAAAAAACTTGTAGGAATGCAAACATTATCTTTGCAAATATAAACTAAAGGAATTTTAAATTTTATATCTAATTTTTCTCCTCTAGTATGACTAAGAGAATTTGTAGTTTTATGAAAATATCTTGTGGGAATTATTCCTTCTTGTATAACATTTTTTTTTTGTTACAATCTTGTATAACACTCATATCTGCTCCACTACCAACAAGAGCAATAATTTCTTTTCTAAAATGACTATCTATTAATAAGGTAATTTTTATAAACCATTTTTTAGATATAACCATATTTAGATTGGATAAGAAATTTTCTTGGAGAATATTTTCATTTTGTCCATATTCTACATGATATCTATTTTGTTTGGCCTTTTCTAGTTGGGTGACTCTTTCTTCTGATTGTTGATTAGCATTTTTTAGATTTGAAATTTCTGTTTTTAAATTTTTAACTTCTTTATTCAGATCATTAATAGAAGTAGGAATGTCAATATTCTATCTTTCCTTTAAAAGTTGATAAACTTTATTCATAGAATAAGGTTCTTGAGAACCTATGGGTATAGGTGTTTGGGATCTATCAGAATCTCTGCTACTTGAAGGAATATCTTCTATTTGCATTTGATCTATTAATTTTAATTCTGGATCTTTTACATGTTTTAAGAATTTCAACATATTTTCTGAGGTTAAAACATTTAGGTGCATATTCTTAAATTGGGAAAGAATTTCATAGTAATCTTCTTTTTCATTATGAATTTCACAAATATTTCCTTGCGCACATGATTTAAAACAATAATCAGAATCCTGAGAGGCTATCTCCTCTTCTTCTAAAACATCAATTTCTTCAGAAGATCCCTCATTAGAACTAGTTTCATTACTATTTTGTGATTCCTCAAGTTTTGAGTCAGATATTAATAGTAATTTTTCCAAATTTTCTTTCATTAATTCATCAATGTTTAAGTCATTGATTTTCTTCTTCATTTTGCATCTATTGGCATAATGCCCTATCTTTCCACACTTAAAACAAACAATCTTTCTTTTCTTGGAAGTTTTTTCTTCATTCTTATTATTCTTTTAATTTGATTTCTTTTTAGAAATGTGTCTTCTTTTTTTATGATATGAAACATAATCTATTCTGATTTGGATTTATAATTTTTAATCTTTCTAGAAGTGGTTGGAATGTTCATGCCGAATTTATTACAAAATTGTCCTAATTGACTTTTTCCATTTAAGTTTTGTCTATTAATTTGTTGATTTAATTTTATCTCATTACATAAAGTTAATCGTTCTTGAATACAAGTACCAATTAATTTTCCATAAGTATAATCTTCATAGGGTATATTAATCCTATCTTTTCGAAGACTTTTCCTAACTCTTTCAGCAAATAGGTTAGGTAATCCATCAATAAATTTTGATTTCCAGTGAGAGTTATTACACTCTGGAAGTTCCATGACTCTACTTAAACATGTATCCTTGTACCATCTAAAATCAGTAAGGGTCTTACATCTTAGATTCTGTAACATAGTTCTTGTATTTTCACTTTTATCAGAAATTCTTCTTGTAAAGTGTTCTAAAATAGTAACAATGAGAGTATAAACGGCATTTTCAACATTTTGACCATCTTCCTATTTTACAGTTCTATATATGTCCATTTTATTTCTTTCTGATAAATAATTATCCCACCGGCCTTTTAATTGGCCAGTAAATCCCGCAACTATCATTTTTGCAATAGTATCATCGATATTATTGTTAGTTTTGCAAATAGTGCTATACATAAGCATCCTATGAGCTAAAGTATAAATTTGTTTTTCAGTATAACCATCTAGATTTCATTCATAAATATTCTTTCCATTATAACTGTTATTAACAGTATATTCTTGTTCTTCATGTAAAGTATCCATATGTGAAGGTCTCCTATAATAATATAATCTTTGAGTATGTTTGTCCGCATATTTTTTAATTTTATTTATTTCATCACTTATTTTATCTTGGGTAAATATCACTTTTGGTCCCTCTTATCATTAACTTTTTACAAAGTGGTCCCTCTTATGTTTTTTTCCCACTTTAATCCCTACTATGAATTATTTATTTCACTTTAGTCCCTACTATGAATTATGTGTTTCACTTTAGTCCTTATCAGGTGGTTTTGATAACACGTGACATGCATATGAATATTTTTTAGGGCATTTCGTCCGTTCGCTATTGAGACCATTTGAGATATTGTTTAATTGGTGAGCAATTTTGGTGTTTGAAGAAGATTTTGGGAGAAAACTTTAGTTTGAAACGAAATGGACGATTAAGTTGGACTGGAATGAAAGTCTAGTTTGGAAGAGATTAAATCTTCAGTTTTTTTTCAAATGATTAGAAAGACGAAAATATCCATGTTAGTTTACTTGAAATGATGAAATTGCCCTTATGAGCATATCACATGTTATCGGAACCGCCTTGGAACACCTGAAAAGGACTAAAGTGAAACAAATAATACATAGTAAGGACTAAACTGGAAAAAAAAAACATAAGATGAACCACTCTGTAAAAAGTTAATGATAAGAGGGACCAAATGTGGTGTTTACCCTTTTATCTTTATAGTTATTTCTACCAAAATTTTCAGAGAATTCATTATCTATGGTATTTATTTTTAATCCTTTGAATTTCTCTTCTAAAATTTTTTCTAATTCTTTATGTGATTTTAATTTAAAATCTATTATTTTGGGTGGTGGTTGGAGATGAGAAGTGGAAACAATATTTTTTATGGGCTTATCATCCAAATCTATAATAGGTTTTATGTTTTTAATTTTGGAGAAGATATTTTCTACTCTATTATATAAATCCTTAATTTGTTCTCATAGAATATTCAAATAAAGATCTGTATAATTATGTTGTTGGAATATAAGGTTTATATTACTTGTTGTCACCTGTAAAGCATCATTTTCTAATAATTTAGAGAAAGCTGCAAAACTTATTGTTTTATGATCATTACTTATAGTAAAATTACTTTGGAGATGGAAAATACCTTTTAATATGTCTCCACTGGATACTTTATAAGTTCGTTCAAAAACTGAAATATGATTTTCAAGATAAGTTACTACAAACCAGGTAATAAAATAAATTATCTTATTCTTTTGAGAAGTGAAGAAATAAGTTTGGTTATCCATTACCCTACAATTTGGAATTAAAGTATAAAGGGATTTAAAATAAACTCTATAACAAACACACATAACTTCAGTACCATTTTCATAATCATAACCATGGGTTTTAACATAGTAAGAGCATCTAATAGATTTATTTCAGTTAGGGATAATTGTAAATTAGGATAGACATTAAAATAAACTGGTCCATGTGCCAGACTTGATTGTATTATTCCCATTAATGATTTTTTCCAATTTAGATTTCTACCATCGCATAGGGTTGCAATAAAACTTTCTGGTAATCCTACTAAAGTTAAAGGTTCAAAGGCAATTTGAACTAATCCTATGTGTATAAATTTATGAGTATACTTAGGCACCGTTAGGTTGCCTATATATGGGCCATTTTTTTGAGTTATTGGGCCAATTAAGTTGAATTGAGGGTGAAGTTTCTTGTACGGTTGGGTAGATAATTTAACGGGCTGCCCGGCCTAATCTGATGAAATTGTGGGCCAGACCGCCTAATATGACCTATTCTAATTGGGCAACCCCCCTCCCCCCGATTGTAATATAGTGGATACATTTTTTCACCCGAAAATGTCCTTTTCTTTCGCGATAATTACAAATAAACCAGGCACAAAATCCCCAAATGTGAAATCGTCTCAATATTCCCTCCAATTCCCCCCCCCCCCCTCTATCTCTCTCTCAGCTCGCTGCGCCATTGTTGAGAAAGAAGGTTAGTTTAATTCTTTTTCCAATTTCTCATCTTAAAGCTTTTTTAACACAATTCTAATGTTGTTTATATTGTTCATTTTGTCAGATTTGAAGAAATCGAAGTGGTGGTGAAGAACCCTAATCTAGCTACGGTAAATTTTTTTTTACATGTTTTCGTTATCACGAATGTTCTGTGTTGCAATATTAGCTCAAAGCACATATTTATTCGTACGTTTTTTTTTTAGTCTAATTTCGGCAGAGACACACTTTGATTTTTCTTAGCCTTTTCACCAACTGAGCTATGAATGTTTAACCTTTTTTTTTAAAGAGTATTTTAGATATTTGCCGAATTATGCATACGGATTTTCATGTATTGTTCTTGTTATCGTTTTATTTTTCTTTCTGTTGTAGTAATATGTTATAAATGGGTGATTAAATTCTGATTGTTCTGTTCTAATTGAACTGTGAATTGTGTTAAAATATCACATAAGGTTGGTTAGAAGTCTGCCTGGGCATTAGTTTTGAGGTATTGTGCTCAACTAAGGTGTTCATGGCAGAGGTTATAGTTTGACAACATTGAATGACACAAATATACTCCATTATGTATGTACGAGTAGTGGAGTAGATTTTTAGGTGACTAATTTGTACTAGTCAATGACATTCCTAATTAGCATTGAAACAAATAATGATCCTTGACCATGAAAATATATTTTGCAACAAAAAGAAGTTGAAAAAGATGATTGCAAATATTTTTAAGAATGTGTATACTTGTGTACTGAGTTTTGTTGTTTATGTTATTATGTTGTGTGTTTGCGCTGTTAAAATTTTTTTAGTGTTCTTTATGTTTTGTGTATTGAACATTATTTTGACAGCCAAGTGCAAATGGATTCGCAAAGGAGAAACATGTTGTTATTAGTATTTCATATGAGTGTTTTCTTTATTTGTTTGCGATTTATTTCACACCATGCCATGTGCCAACCAACACTATATAGCCTAATAAGTAGAAGGCGCATATACTTGTTTCGAAGACACCATAAGGTGTAATGATAACATTCGTCTTAATACGAGTGCGTTTGAAAAGTTTTGTTGTATGCTACATAACGTTGGGGGGTTAAATGATACTAAATACGTTCCGATGCAAGAACAAGTAGCAATATTCTTGTCAATTCTTTCTCACCACAAGAAGATTCGAATTGTTCGGTCTGATTATCGTCATTCGGGAGACACCATGAGCAAGTATTTCTATAGAGTTCTCACATGTTTGCTAAAGCTACATCCAATCTTAATATCTCAACCCAATCCGGTAACAAACGATTGCGAGGACGATAGGTGGAAGTAGTTTCCGGTGAGACTAGTACATTTTTAATTTCCTGCTCCATTACTTATGTGTTCATGAGTTTATGTTAATGTTAGCACCTCCATGTATGTGTAGGGATGTATCGGGGCACTCGATGGAACCTATGTAAATGTCCAATTACCTAATGCGGATAAACCACGTTATAGACCACGAAAGGGCGTTATTTCCACCAACGTTCTTGCCTCATGTGATGTTGTAGGAGGATTCACGTATGCTTTGGTAGTATGGGAGGGATCCGCTGCAGATGCTCGAGTACTGAGAGATGCAATCAATCGGCCCAATGGTTTGAAAGTGCCTACAGGTATAATCCATAATGCATGCAATTTTTCTTCAAATGATTGATTTTTTTTTAAAATGACGAACTAATTTTATGAATGTATTTTATTATTTTAGGAACATACTACTTGTGTGACAACGGGTATACTAACGCAGAAGGTTTCCTCACGCCTTATAGGGGAGTGCGGTACCATTTGAAAGATTGGGGGAATGGTATGGATGCCCCACAAAATGCGCAGGAATTTTCAACATGAAATATTCTCAAGCAAGGAATGTGATCGAGCGCAGTTTCGGCCAAGTTAAGAAGAAGTGGGGAATTTTAAGAAGCAATGCATTCCACCCCCTGAAGACGCAAAAAAGAATCATTATGGCATTATTGCTGATTCAAAACTTTATGCGGCAAACTATGGGGAACGACATTTGGGATTTTGACCCTGATTTGAGATTTGATAATGAAGATGATAATGGCCCCATAGGCGAGGATTATATTGATGTTGTTGAGCCATCGCATTCGTGGAACCAATTTCGGGACAACATGGCTCGTGAAATGTTTTTGAAATGGAGGATGGAACGACTTTGAATTGTCTCTTAAAATTTCGATTGTTAAATTTGTTTCCCTAACATTGAAGTTCAAATGTGCATTATTTAAATGTAACATATTTGTTGTGTATACCTATGTATTTGTGATCAATGTGAACCTGATTTCTTCTAAATTTCACTGCAACTTGAGCAATTTTTAATGTTTCTAAAATATATTCATTATTGGTTTACTTGAACTAATATAACTTGTCATTTGAATGCAGCTTACTCGAACTAGGAAATGACATCCATACCACGTTATGTTGACGCGATACCACCCCAAAAGAAGACCCAGTGTTCGCGTAAGTCTTGGAATGCTAATGAGGAACAACAATTGATCAATTGTTTGAAGGACATGCTTATCATCGGTTGGAAGTCTGATAACTCGTTTCGACCCGGCTATCTGCAAGCCCTTGAAATTGCACTAAATGCATGGCTTCCAAGTTCAAATATGACCGTTAAGCATATAAATTCGAAGTTGACGGTATGGAAGAAGACTTACCATCAATTAGTTGAAATGCAAGGGACAAGTGGCTTCAGTTGGAACGACAGTGGGAGGACAATTACAGTTGATGACGAGGTTTGGCAATTATATGTAAGTACGGTAAACTGACTTGTTGTAAGAAAAACTTGATTGTTATTTTTGTGTGTTGTTATTTTTTTTTTGTAAGTAATGTAGTATGCTGGAAATGCATGTTCCCCCTTCTGGAATTGCAATTACCCTCCTGCTGAAATTGCATGTACCCCCATCTGGAATTGCAAATACCCGCTACTGAAATTGTATTTACCCCCTGATGGAAATGCAATTTCCCCCCTGTTGGAAATGCATTTACCCCTGCAGGAAATTCATTTTCCTCCCTGCTTGAAATGCATGTACCCCCTTCTGGAATTGCAATTACCCCCTGCTGAAATTGCATGTACCCCCCTCGTAGAATTGCAAATACCCCCTGCTGAAATTGCATTTACCCCCTGCTGGAAATGCATTTACCCCCTGTTGTTTAATGCATTTTCCCCCTGCTGGAATTGCATTTACCCCCTGCTGGAAATTTACTGATTCATACGTGAATTGCAAATATATTTGGATTTTGTGATTCCAAGGCATTGTCATTTTTATTTTTTTGTACTAATGCATTTACCCCCTTTGAATTTTGTGAATATTAGTCACACCCCGATGTTGCAAGTATGCGATTCAAGACCTATACTTATTTTGATGATTGGGTAGAAATTTTTGGAAAGGATCAACATGGGTTTTAATACGGTTGGACCAAATAAGGTCAAATTGACTAAGAAAAGCAAGAAGGAATTCGTCAAGAAGGAAAAACAAGAGAGAAAGAGGAAAACACCCGAATCCTTGGGTCCTGAAAACATGAAACCCAAACTGGAGAACTTTATAAATGCGGCAAAATCAACATGGTCTGACCTTACTTCGAAATTTGCCAAAGAGGAGGATTTGTATGAGGAGAAGGCTCAAAAGATAATAGATGCACTAGAGAGCATTACCTCGATTTTCGCTGAAAATCGGAACTAACTATCCTTCAAGATAATGGATAATCCGAAGCACGTTAGCTTGTTCTTGAATTCCACGGAACGCAACCGTGAGATCCAAGCCCATATGATACTCGATGGTAAGATGCCTTGAAAATATTCCAAGTTCAAGTATGGTTATTTTTGTTGATAAAGATTTTGGTAAACTCTATTTTTGGTGAATATGTTGGTGATTTTGTTAAGTTGCAAATATTTTGTTGATAAATTTTTTTTGGTGATACATGTTAAATTGGGTAATTTACATAGACACCCCCTGACTATTACCCTAATTACAAGAAATTACCCTTCTATTTGAAATATTACAAAAACACCCCCTCGAGGAGTGTATTTGTAATGATTTTAGGGGATGTATTGGTAATATATTTTATGTAACAAGGGGTGTCCTTGTAATACAATTTTGGTTGAGGGGGTGTTTTTGTAATATTTCAAACAGGAGGGTAATTTCTTGTAATATGGGTAATAGTCAGGGGGTGTCTATGTAAACTTCCCTAAATTTTATGCTTTGTTTAGGTTGGAAACATAGGCCTATTAATCCTTTGTAATTGGCCTAACTAATGTGGTAATGATTTTGCCTACTGTGATTGTGGTTGATTTTTTGTGAATTGGAATGCAATTGTGAATGTTATATTTCTGGAGATGTTGGCAATTTTTTGTGACATTAGAATTTTGTGTATTAATGCATTTACCCACATGTTGTTTAATGCAATTACCCCCCTGCGTTTTAATGCAAATCCCCCCTGCTGGAAATGCAATTACCCCCGGCTGGAAATGCAATTACCCTCTGCTGTTTAATGCAATTACCCCTTCTAAATAATGCAAATCCCCCTGCTGGAACTGCAAGTACCCCCTGCTGGAAATTTTGTACTTGATATGTGAATTGCAAATTATTTTGGAGCATTTTGGTTATTGAAGGCCTAATTATTATTATTTTTTTTTACTAGCTTGCTGGAAACGGTTTGTTACATTTTTTGTGTTAATGCATTTACCTCCCTAGTAGCTGAAATATGTAAAATGATCGTAAATTGCAAAAAACACCCCTGCAGTAACCAACTTACGTGAAATGCAAAGAAACCATGCTGTAAATGCAATTCTCCCCATAAGTGATGGGTAGTTACACGACCCCTCCTATATGTCCATGCAAAATTATTGTCAATTGAAAAATGCCTATGTGCAAAATATTAATCACTCATAATTTTAGACAATCTCAAAGTCATACTATTTTAGTAAATATTATGAGGTAACCATGCCATTAATACGAAAATTCGATAACAAACAAATTACCCATAAATATCGAAAGCACGAACTAACTTGAGTTTCAAAATAAATAACAACAAATTGCCCATAAATAAGGTGTACGAAGCTAATCTATTCTTCAACCATTTTTCTTGTCAATAAATGACCTATGTGACGTCCCCTCGTCTGGCCAAAGACACTTAGGAACTAAATATGGGTTTTCGTTGACATCGTTGTCTTCATCCGTAGGCGTCGTATTGTAATTAGCCAAATCATTCCAAAAATTTGGATCCTCACAAGGGGAAAATGTAAGTTGCGGTGGGTTCAACGGTGGAGGCAGAGGTGTTCTTTGATTTTTGTCTTGAACATCGTTTATTCAAACCACTGTAGATTAACGGGGGACGCGGGTGGAGTTGCCCAAGGATCCGCCCCATTATGTCCAAAAATTTCACACAAATTGCTCCATTTTGGCTCGCCATTGATAGCATAAGCTTCATAAAAGGGACTTTCCTAATGAATGAACGAGACCAAATGTGAACACAACGCAATAATGTATAAATTTGCAAAAAAGAATACTTAAATAGAGATTACCATGCATAATTGTTTGATAATTTCGAAGTCATTACCACCTACGTTGTTAGTATTGTCAATTAAGTAATACCCAGATATGTTCATCAAATAATTGAATGAAGCATGCCTACGCTTAATGCCATTGAATCTGGCAGAAATCTCATTAAAAGTAAATGAGGTACCAAAATAAAAATTGACTTCGTTACGAACAACCGTAAGTACATCACTAAAACTATAAATAAAATTGCATTTTGAAAATAAGTTTCAGTAGCTAAAAACTCGATGAAGTAATCGTCAAATTCCTTGGTCCATTTTTCAGTGTAAAAAAAATGAGATTGCGGGCGAGGGTTGAATGTGGACATAATGAAAGCTTAAAGAGGAAGTGTTTGTATAGGTAATTTTTTTTTTCTGTAAGTAATATTTTCAAAGTGAAGTAGCCAAATTTATAGCAATTGTGTGAAGGACTAATGATAATTAATTTGTTTTGTAGAGGTCTCTTTTGAAATTATGTGACTTGTCGAATTGATTCCCTGCTGCCTATATATGAATTGGAATGCGTATCTAATACGTGATTTGTCAAATTGATATCTTTGAACATGAATAAAATTTCTATTGCTGAATTGATAAGAGCGTGGGTCAGGAATCTTTGAATTGCTTTATTAGTTTTGACCCAGCAAAATACGGAAGAAAAAATGCAAGCTTCAATGTTCTGATTTTTATAGGCCAATTCTAAATTCAGGAAATGCAAGAATCTTATATTTGCACAGTTCCTTCTATTATATCTGATTAAGTTATACTAACTAAGTATTTTTTCTACGGACAATGATAAACATAATACAAAACTGTAAAAACAAATAGAACAGTACCCTTTCCTTTCATTAAAATAAAAATAATGAACTTAAACATGAGGAAATCATATAAAGCATTTTCACTTAACTGCACTTTAAAACAAAGATGTGCAGATCAGTGAAATTGAAATGCCCAATGGGCATTTCTCATCTACTATACTAAAAACACAATCATAACATAAAAACAACCACCATTATCAGCCATACATCAAAAACATCCATCAGCCAAACATGAAAAACATATTCATTAAAAAAAAAAAAAAAAAAAGTACAACCCAACAAAAGACATTAAAGGGTATTGTGTTGTCCAAAGTTTCATATCAGTCCACCTTCCAAATACTATCAACAAACAAACCATCACCAGATCCTTCCAAGGAACCACCATATAACTTTCCAGGCTTCACAAGCTCATTATCTTCGTCAGACAGCTCGGGAAACTTCAACTTACTGTCGTCACCAACTAACTCAACAACCAGTTCATCATCGTCAGAATCTCGTACGTGGATGGGCCAACCTGGGCTTCCCGTCAAGTCCTTTGGAATTTCTGTCACCCCCTCAATCTCAAAGATCGTCTCATGCATGATGTGAAAAGGGTTACCGTTCAACCTAAAATGCTTAAATAGCGCATTCTCCTTCTAAAACATGAAATTGCATGTAAAGATTACTATCATGATGTGTAAATCATAATTTCAAAAAACAAATATGCTAAAAAGATGTTACCTCAGGGTTGACAGCCCTCCAGTATTCCACAGTAACGGTAGAGTCACAGTTCTCGATGTCGTATGTGACCCCCGGGGTAGAGAGATATTTCCCAAACAGCCGGTGAATTGTTCGCATGTGCTCCAGCTTGGTCTTGATGATGGACGAGCTGAAGCGTCTCCCGAAGCGTGCACTCATCTCGATGCACAATGCTGACATGCTTCATTGAGCACATTGACGTCATTATGATTCGTCTCTTTCGCCTTTTTGAGCAGCAAGGTGTTAAAAAACCACTTCTCGTTGTCCCGCCATAATTGAGTTCGAGAACATCATTTCGACGTGCCTTTGCCATGACGATAACAAACCTTAGTCATAATAAAATTGTGGTTAGTTTGCAATAAGAGTAACTTCAAATTAATAAATTAATAAAGTAGATAAAAGTTAAACAAAGAAAGAGGTACTTACAAATATGAAATGTTCTTGGTTCTTGAGTGTAGTGAGAAAGGTGTATTGAGTTGTTTGAGAAATGTATAGATTTATAGAAGGGTTATAGAAGGGTGGATATAGACCATTTAATGAGGGGTCGATCATACATATATATATATATATATATATATATATATATATACATCAATTTTATTTTTCAAAAAATATTTATTTATTTCTTTGGAAATAGTTATTCAATATTATTTAAAATAAAAAAATTAATTTTTTGAAATAATTAATTCAACTTATTTAAATTTATTTTGAAAATTATTTAATTTCAAAAAATAATTATTCATAGTGTGCTTTAAAAAATACTTTTAGTGATGTTTCCTATTAAAAAAAACAAAACAATACTTTAAAAAAATACCTTTTGCTTAAGTCTACTTAAATAAACCAAAAGCATATTAATTAGAAATGTGATTGTTTTATCCTTCTTATTGTGCAGATATAGGTAAAAAATGATACTTAAACATCTATTCTATTTTTCGAATATGATTTATTTATTTCTTTGAAAATAGTTATTCAATATTATTTAAAATAAAAAATTTATTTTTCTAAAAATTGTTTACCATTTTTTTAAATCATTAATTAAGATTATTTAAATATTTTTTTGGAAATAATTAATTTTAAAAAATAATTATTCAATTGATCATAGTAGCCAATTGTTGTTAAGTTTAAAAACAACACCTAAAAAAGGGTAACAAATAAAAAATGTTTACGAAACCAAGTAAGCCAATAAAATATATTAAATATCCATAAAAAAAATGAAGAAATATTCTTATTTCACATAATCTTTTTACTTCTATTTAGATATTTTATTAAATTACTTTTCTCATTATTTATTAGCAAAATATATTTAATTGCTTGAACTTTTACTTAAATTAAATATTTTTAAAAAATCACTTAAAATTAGTTGAGAATATAAAGTGAATAGTATTTGCATTTTAAGAGAAAAACTGCTATAAGTGAATAGTATTTTTAAATTAAGAGGAAAATGAAGCTAAAAACTACTTTCCATAGCTTTTGCTTTTCTTTATTTTTTAATTTATTTTTAGAAAGTTAATTCATAAGCTAATTTTAAATACATATCATAAACATTTTCAAAGAAAGAATAGTAAATAAGTGATTATTATAAGCAATTGATAACAACACAAAAATAGACATAATAAATTTCATACATAAAGTAAAGTTAAAAAATAAAATAACACTTACGGAGTAATTTTTCAATTCCACCCATATCAATATATCATTTGAATTCATTTGACCATCGCTTGATATCAACAACCATAATCTCAGGTTTGAACATCAGGATTTCCATTGTCACGTATGATTAATACCCAACAAATTATTTAAGTGACCGTAAACCAATTAACTAGTGAAATTAGATGTAAGCAGTGAGGTTTCGCTGATAAAGAAATCTACTTTTGCTCCAAAAAAAAAAAAAAAAAAAAAAAGAAACAAGGATGGAAAAAGAAAAGAAAAAAATAAGGTGGGGGAAAAAGGTGGAGCGTTGAAGCGGCTGATGAAGAAAGAAAAATTTAGCCCCCAGGGCATATCTCCAACTGGTCGATCAATAATCCATAAGGCTTGCTCCAGCGGCAAGGGTGGGGGTTCGAATCCCATCTGGAACTTTGATGGAAGCATTTCTATGGGTCTATCTAAGGGTCATTTGTGGTGAAGACTCCTTTGTGCGCAGAGTGTACAGCAGTATGGTGGGAACCCGGGGCTTGGTGGAGGCACATCCTGCGATTTACATCCTTCAGGATTCTAGGGCAAGGGTTCTGAGGGTTCAGGATTAGTCGAGTGTAAGCTTGTACACCTGGGTTATCAAAAAAAAAAAAAAGAAAGAAAAATTTAGGATTTCTAATTTTCAGCATTTTTATAAGGCCAAAAATGTTGGATCAAGTCGACCCAAAAGGCCCATTCGAATATGTTGATTGGACACTGCATTATCTTTAAGCTATATAGGTACTTGTCTCTCATTTTCCAAAATATGTATGTGTACAACGCTTTGCACACCTATGAATGAATTAGTGACATAATTGTTTAACTATAATGCAATGTTTTAATGAATTTATATATTGTTGTGTTCCATTGTGATTTTCTTATTTTTTTGTGTTTATATATTGTTGTGTTTTAATGAATGAATTAGTGACATACTTGTATAGGTACTTGTCTCTCATTGTGATTGTCTCTCATTTTTTTTTTTTTTTTTTTTTTTTTTTTTTTTGGTTGAATAGAGCAAAATGGGCTGGAAGTGGGAGGTAGAGCCGTGAATGGGGCAAATTTTAATTTGAATCCAATCCGAATTCAACCCGATTTATTATGATATTCAAACGATTAGGTATTCGATGAATCTGATACGATTAAGAAGTTCCATAATTCGAACATAGTGGAATAAATATGATTCTAGCATAATTCGATCAATTAAAGATCTGAATCCGATAAATACATAGTATATATCACAAATTATCAACTAATTTCATACTTAATCGAATAAAAATTAAAGAAATTTGTGATATATTACAAATTCACTGTACATTACAAGATAACCCAAAAGAAATGGATTAGAGAGGGGTTGGCCGGGTAATTTTCAAAAAGGTCAAAAAGAGAAAGTTAATTTATAAAAAGGTCATCAAAAATTTTAAAAATTAAAAATTTCACAAAGGCCATAAGATTAATTAACCAAATTAACTAACTTAATTAACTATTTCTAATTAAACTAAAATTTTAACAAATATACCCCATAATTTTAAAAATTCAAAATCAACCCCTCCCAAAATAAATTCAATTTCTCTCCCAAAATCAGCCCCATTCAAAACCCTAACTCAATTCTCTCCCACAAAGTACTTATTTTCACACAAATTTCACTCAAATCAAGGAAGAAATGGAAGAGGAACAATATAAAAGGTAAGCATTTGCAAGTTATTTGAATTTTTGATGTACTATTGAGTGATTTAGTTCGCAAAATGGAGAAGTTTTTCAGGCTGAAAATTTCGCGTTTTTTGGCATTTGGGGTTTTGTTATGAACAAACGCCAAACACCATGCTTATCTTCACGGCATTTGGCGTTTGGAGTTTGTAAATCCAAACGCCAACAATACCAAATGCCATGAAGATAAGCATGGCATTTGGTGTTTGTTCATAACAAAACGCCAAACGCCAACATGGCAGAATTCAAATTCGAAAATGCATTTTTATTTAAATAGTTCGTGTATTAATTTTTGTTTTTACTTGTAGGAATGAACAAAATTAAATATATATTTGGTATGGCGGTGATTTTACACGCCAAATGGATGGAATATGGTATTGGAGTGGTGATAGAAATTCTATGAAAACAATAATGGTGGATAGAATAATTTCGTTTGAGGAACTAGTTGATAAAATTTGCGAGAAATTGAATTTACATCGGTATATTGATATTTTTGAGATACAGTGCATATGTGTTTATAACGAAATAGTGATCGTATCAGATGAAGAAGATTTGGAGATAACAAAGCACTATGCCCATAGTTCTATTGATTTAAATTTGTACGTGATTTTTTCTCCGAGAGAAGAAATTTGAGGATGAAGGCAACTCCGGAGAGAAAAGAGAATTCGAAGAAACTTATGACCCGGGGTAAAGGAAAAAAAATTTGTGACAAAGTTAGTTTCAATTACCAACTTGATGGATGTGTTGTAGGATGATCAAGTGTACAAGGTGATGTTGATGAGGAGATCATTGCCTCTAATCCAACTCTACCTACAGTGGAGGAAGTTGAACCACTACGTCGTACTCCTGTATATAGTCAATGGTCTCCGTATGACAACGAAGGTGGTAAGGTTGGGTATGACCGCCGTAACATTGACGGCGAAGGTGGTTATGGTGGTGCTAATGTAAATGGTGGACACCGTAACTGTTGGTCCCAAGTGGTCAGATGAGGTCTAGAGGGGGGGGGTGAATAGACCTCTGAAAATTTTACTCAAATTTTAACTTTAAAACTTTTGCTTAACAGAAAGCAGACTAAGCTGTTACAGAACAGTAAGCTTACAAGGCTGATCGTGAATAATTCTTTGAACAGCTTTGTTGACCACTAGTCTGATAGTTACTTAGCTGGTTTTAGTCAAAATCAGTTTTAATACCAGAATACTTGCAGCGGATGTTTTAGGTGTTTTTCACAAGTATACTTAGTAGTTTGAAAAATTTTATCCCCAGTTTTGTAAAAACTCCTTTAAGTCTTTTTCAAACAGTTTTATGCAGTCTGAAAATATATGCAAGCAAAATGCAATGTAAAACACAAAGATTTTTATAGTGGTTATATGGATGTAAATATCCTTTAGTCCACTCTTCCAAGTCACAAAGATCTTGGGTTATACTAAGAACACACAGTAATTAGTACACTCCACTTACGCCAAAACAACAAATGAATCTGGCCATAAGCTCGCAACAGGAAATCTCAAAGAAGTCCTATTCTACAGAGACTTATCACTCACAAAGACGGATAAGTACTCCTCACAACACTCTAACAAATTTCACTCAGAAAAATATATCTTTCTTTGATCTTCAGCTTCAGCTTGAGTCAACAAATGACAAGGCTGATGAGTGAGCTTTCTTGAGCTTTGAGACTTAGAAAATATTTTGCTTCGTATTCAATCTCTCAGTTGTTGTGTATTTTTCTTCTCTTCGGCTCTTAAACTATTTATACTCACAGATTCAAAATGTGTCCTTTGAAGAGAGACACATTTCAAATTTCTTGGTTTTCGGTCCTTAACTTCCGCAAACGGCTCTCTGCACAGTGACAGTACTGCAGACTGTACTTTTTGTCAGGCAGCATTAAATGCACCGAGCTGATATGAGGTATTTCTTCAATCATTTGCCATTAATAGCCTCGGACTTCAGTATTTATTACTCCAGTGGCATTTATTTCCGTTGGGACGACTTCTTGATCCTTTCCACTTGGCTGATGAGAGTACAAGTCTGATAATGAACAGAGTTGATCTCAAACTTGAACAAATCTGATTTGAGTCGGCTGATTTACACCAGTCTGATTTCTTCTCTTCAGCAGATCAGTAGTCTTCTGGACCTTGAATATTTGACCCTTCTGATTTGTCTTCATACTTGGTCAAAATTCTTCCAAGGGATTTAAACTAAGTTTTCCTTACTTAGCTGATCTTGATGAGTTTTGGAAATCATCAAAACCTCCCTTAATTTCTCTAACTTCAGTGCACTCTTATCTTAATCTTTATCCAACAGTAACTTTGACAACAAGTGTGGTTATAGTGGCGGTGATGTGGGTGGTGATGTTGGTGGTGATGTAGGTGGTGATGTTGGTGGTGGTTATGATCAAGCGCCTAACAATGAAGAATTTTACGAACCACCTAGCCATGAAGGCTTTGATAACGCTGATGATGTCACAAGAAATTATTCGGGATCAAATTCCAGTCAGGGGAGGAGTGATCATTCAGGATGGACAGTTGGTCAACGGTTTAGAAACAAAAAAGAGTTCATGGATGCACTTCATAAAATTGCTGTTGATAAAAAATGACAAGTTAGATCTTATAAGTCTAACCTTGATAGGAAGATAGTTTGGTGTATGACTCCTCATTATCCATGGCGTTTATATGCGACTAAGAAAGAGCACGTTGATGAATTTGTTATTAGGACATATAGAGACATTCACACTTGTGGGATATCGAATAGAGGTGTCGATCATAGACAAGCATCATGTCGTATGGTTGGTTTACGGACGTCAGAATTATATCTAAATGCCAATGAACCCCCAAAACCAGATGCACTGATAAACTTAATGCGTGCCGAAGAAAATATTACCATTAGCTATCAAAAAGCTTGGAGGGCGAAACAAGTTGCTTAAGATCTTATTATGGGTACATTCGAAGAAAAAAATTTCAATGTACCCTCCTATGCTTACATGATTGAGCAAAAGAATCCTGGCACCTACACTCGCATCCATAAGGACTCCGAAAATAAGTTTAAATATTTCTTCATGGCTTTAGGAGCGGCTATTCGAGGATTCCATTTCCTGTAATTGTAATTGATGCAACATTTATGGGGCACAAATATAAAGGAACCGTTCTAATTGCAAGTGCGACAGACAGTGAAAATCACTGTTATCCAATTGCATGGGGGGTAACTGATGGCAATGAAGATGGGGCGTGTTGGACTTGGTTCCTAGAATGCTTGAGAGAGGCTGTACCAGACAGAGACGATCTAGTTATTGTTTCAGACAGGGGCACATGGTTACAAAAGCGGTAACAGATGTTTACCCTTTAGCTGATCATGGGGCATGTTACTTCCACCTCAAAACGAATTTGAGAAAGATGGGGTAGCCGTGTATTTTTACAAAGCTGCTTTACACTGAGAATGAGTTCCAAAAAAATTTTGGTTACTTGAAAACCAAGAGTCTAGCATGTGCAGATTGCCTATAGAACGAGGTGACGTTTGAGAAATGGATGAGAATCCACCATCGCGTGAACCAATATGAGGTAATGACGTCTAATACTGTTGAGGTCCTTAATAATCCGATCAAAGATGCCAAAAATTATCCCATTTATTACTTCCTCAATTTATTATTGATTTGATGGGAAAGTGGTTTAGAGAGCGTCGTGAGGAGTCTGGGAAACGGGCGTCTTTACTTACCACATCGAGGGAGGATTTGATAAATGAGCGATATGAAAATGATTCCAGGTGGCGCAAATGTGCATTAGGGTATGTGTATGAGCTTGTTAGCCAATACTACAGGGTCGTGAATACGCGTCAAGCATATTATGAGCTCATAGAACCTGTTCCAACGAAAAACCAATGGATGAACATCCCCGATGATGTTATGGCGAGAGTAGTGTGACCTCCGGATGCCGTCATAACCCGTGGAAGGCCTAAACTATCACGATTTACTTCTCCCCTTGAAAATTTGAAGAAAAAATACAAGTGCTCAATTTGCAAAAATACCGGTCACAACGCATCTAGATGTCCTCAACGCGGCTAGAGTTCGGGCAATAACGAAAGTGAAAAGTAGATGTTTAGTGAAAAATATTTGTTGTGATTGATGTCTATTGAACAATGTTTGTTGTAATTGATGTTTATTGGCATGTACTTGAAAACTATAATTTTTGAAAAGTTAGGGACCAAAATGCAAATTCCTAGTGAATGAACATTTTAATTTTGTGCAACTAATGGATTGAATTGCAGTTATGATTTTTTTTATAAATTTTAGGGGTAAAATTGTAATTTATGAAAAGATAGGGACCAAAATGCAAATTTGTATTACATGCGAATTCGTACTGAGTGAAAATTTTAATTTTGTGCAACTAATGGGTTGAACTGCAATTATGGTTAAAATCGCAATTTTGGGAGTAAAATGATAATTTTTAAAAAGTTAGGAACCAAAATACAAATGTTCAAATTTTGAACCCATTTCACACCGCGGTGAATATAAAATGCATCGCGGTGTCATTTTCCCAAAAACTTTTTGCAACAGTATACACTTAGGTGCAACTTTTTGCACCTAGGTGTATATTGCTCACACCGAAAAAATGAACATGATATTGGCGTTTGAACTACAAATGCCAAATGTCATGTTGGCGTTAAAACATATCAAATGTCAGACCCTTATAAACCCTAACTCTAACCCTAACCCTAGCTTTGTAAATATTGGTTAATTTTGTAAGATTTAATCAATTTATCACCCAAAAGGAGAAGTAACACTTACAGTAACAATATATCCTCCGTATATTATAACTTCGTACATATTGGCCAATTTTGTGAGATTTGATCAATTTATCACCCGAAAGGAGAAGTAACACTTACAGTAACATTATATCCTCTGTAAATCATAATTTCGTACATATTGGTCCCTAACTTTTCAAAATTTACAATTTTCACCCCAAAAGTGTGATTTTAACCCCGATTCAATCCATTAGTTGCACATAATTAAAAGGTTCATTCACTACGAATTTGCTTTTAACCAAAATTTGAAATTTGCATTTTGGTCCCTAACTTTTCAAAAATTATAATTTTAACCCCAAAATTTATAAAAAATTCATAATTGCAATTCAATCCATTAGTTGCACAAAATTAAAATGTTCATTCACTACAAATTTGCATTTTGATCCCTAACGTTTCAAAAATTACAATTTACCCCCAAAATTTTACAACTTTTGGTCCCTAACCGAATTAATATTACAAAAAAAAAAAAAAAAAAAAAAACTAATTACTAAGTAGATTTATTTTTCCTAACATTTGGGACATACAGAGTTCTTAAATGCATTCTAGGTCATCTTATCCTATCTTCTCTTCTTTTTTGCCTTGGTTCACTCCGACCCAAATTATCATCATTATCGACTTCGAGATCACCATGATCTGAATTCTCTTCTGCGGTATTACCCTGAAAATGCGTATATTAAGAATTCATATCAAACATTATATATTAACAATCCAAAACCAATTTAATAAATACAAATCCATCATTTAGATATACACATCCAAAACCATCATTTATAAAAAAATCCATTGTTTGGGAACAACAAACGCCAAACGCCATGAACATCTTCAGAAAACCATGAAGATGTTCATGGCGTTTGTTCCAATTTTTCATAGAACTCCAAAAAGTGTTGGGTCGATCCTATATATATATATATATATATATATATATATATTCAAAATTAATTAAACATCAATTTTATTTTTTGAAAGTGATTTATTTATTTCTTTGAAAATAGTTATTCAATATTATTTAAAATAAAAATTTTATTTTTTTAAATAATTAATTAAAATTATTTAAATTTATTTTGGAAATTATTTAATTTCAAAAAATAATTATTCATAGTATGTTGTAAAACATACCTTTAGTGTTGTTTCCTATTAAAAAAATAGAACAATACCTTAAAAAAATACCTTCGACTTAAGCCTACTTAAATGAACCAAAAGCATATTAATTAAAAATGTGATTGTTTTATCCTTCTTAGTGTGCAGATCTAGGTAAAAAATGATTTATGAAACATCTATTCTATTTTTCGAATATGATTTATTTATTTCTTTGAAAATAGTTATTCAATATTATTTAAAATAAAAAATTTATTTTTCTAAAAAATGTTTACCATTTTTTGAAATCATTAATTAAAATTATTTAAATTTATTTTGGAAATTATTTAATTTCAGAAAATAATTATTCAATTGTTGTTAAGTTTAAAAACAACACCCAAAAAAAGGTACCGTGTAAAAAATGTTTAAGAAACCAAGTAAGCCAACAAAATATATTAAATATCCATAAAAAAAGAAATATTTTTATTTCACATAATCTTTTTACTTCTATTTAGATATTTTATTCAATTACTTTTTGTCATAATTTATTAGCAAAATATATTTAATTACTTGAACTTTTACTTAGATTCGATAATTATGAAAAATCACTTAAAATTAATTGAGAATATAAGGTGTATAATATTTGCATTTTAAGAGAAAAACTCCTATAAATGGATAATATTTGTAAATTAAGAGGAAAATGAAACTAAAATCTACTTCCCATCGGCTTTTGATTTTCTGTATTTTTTAATTTATTTTTAGAAAGTTAATTCATAAGATAATTTTAAATACACATCATAAACACTTTCAAAGAAAAATAAATAAATAAAAAGTAATAAGCGATTATTTTATAAAATTTAAAATAAATACCTCGTGTCTCTACCCATACTTGAAATTTAAAATATTTCATTGAAAAATATAACAAAAATAAAATTAGTAAATTACCTCAATATATTTTAAATTCGTTCGTCATCATACCTTCATATTAACCTCAGCAGGAGGGGTAGCAGGTGCTTCTCCTTCTCCTTCAACTTGAGTTGATGCTTGAGTAGTGGCTATGTTTCCCAAATATCGGTTCTACACAGGAAATTAAGAATTTGTTTAAGCATAATTATATAATTTATATGGGCAAATATAATTTAAATTATTTAACTTACGTATGCAGCTTCGGCCCTATCATTTGACCACTCAATTTCCCCTTCTTCATAGGTTCTTGAGTACATCCTTAAAAAAACTTCATCAATTCTTGGTTCACGTCTCAATTCCTCCTGCTTATTTATAAGTAAACAAGAAAATGACAATTAAACGAATTGAAATATATAAGTAACTTCATCGGATATGAAGTGTGACAATTAAACTCTAAGTAGCTTACCATTTCTTCTTCGTATTTCGAACGAGGTTTAGCCCCTCCAAAATTCACTATTTGACCTTGGCCATCACAATCTGATGCCCGATTTTCCGCAGCCCGTCGGGATATTTCAGCGTATCCCTCTGAGTTCCAATACTCCAGTAATGCAGTATATTGTTCGTCATTTAAATTTTTTGGCTTTTCTTTACGATAATGACGAGTATAGTGCATTTTGTATTTGTATGCTTTCGACATCTTGTGATCAAATTTTTTTCTAATCCTTCGATCATCCCGGAGGTTCCGACGAAAGAATAACTGCAAGCACAAAACAATTCATACATTGATAAGTGTAGACTAAAACATATATTGATCTCAATAAAGCATATATAACTTGAACTCGTTCAACCACATGTCTTTTTCTCTTAATGGCACATCCGTATATGTTGGAGAATTAGTTTTATTATGTTCAATTAAAATGTTGCCTATTTTAGCGACAACTTCCTTATTATTGTGACATGCCTGTAAAATAAAAATAAAAATCACATCAACAATTCGAAACAATTAATGAAGTAAAAAAAATTAATAAAGAGACCCAAAACGTCAAATCATACTCCTTCTCCGGCGTTGGATATATGAATAACCTACTATCAGCCTTATCGACAATTGGTTGCATGAGAGGGACGTTATGTCGTGCATGATGAAAACGAGATGAATGTCCGACACTGGGCCCAGTACTCGGACTAGCATCATAATCAGGAGAATATCCAGGACTATCTGTATTATCCATCAGTTGTATGTGCGGTGTCTCCATTGGTGGTATGTGCGGGGACTCGATCGATGGCCCAAGGATAGTACCCCTACCTCTACCCATCGGTGGTATGTGTGGGGACTCCATTGATGGCCGAGAGATAGTACCCCTACCAGTACCCGTCCCCGTACCCCTAGCTCTACCCATACCTCTACCAGCTCTGCCACGAGCATTTTCACGTGCTGACATCTGCATTTATGAAGAATTCATGAAGATATAAGTGACAATTATATTATGGAATAAAAAGTGCAATAAAAATAATATTACAATAATAAGCTGAAAACGTTATATGGAGCACAAGAATAACCATCAAATAAAATAATATACCTAAAAATGCTTCAATTAATAATATATGTAGCAATTGAGAACAAAAGTCATTAGTCTACCTCTCTTAAAACAGTACTCAAGCCAAACAGTTAGGCCCTGTTCGTTTGATCCAATTAGCCCACAGTTGCTGTAATCGACCCAGACTATTTTGGATAATTATCTGTTCGGGTGGGCCGATTATTTTGCGGGCAGCCCAGACTTATCGGGGAAACATGTGGACCAGACCCCTTTATCGGTCTGATTCAAGTTGGAGGGTTGGGCCAAAAATTAAATAATTGGGCCAGATTATTAAAATTTGAGACAAAAATGCCCCTAAAGTTCAAAATAATTACGCCTAATTGCCATTGGAATAATCTGCCCAGATTAGAAAAAAGTCTTCTCCTCCACATCATTTTTCACACTTCTTCCATTTTCATTTTCCCTCCATCTCCATCGTGAAAGGTGGGCTTTTTTTATTTTTCTTTATTATTTTTTACTATTTTGTTAACAAGAACAATGATTAATTCTTGAGTACCCAAACTTTGAGATATTAATTTGTTCCAATTTTTTTTTAACATAGGTGAAGAACAAGTTGAAGAAGGTGAGCGTTCTTTTTCTTTTTTTTTTTTCTCTTTATTATGGTTTACTCTTTTGTTAAAAAGAACAAGGATTAATTCTTGATTACCCAAACTCTGAGATATTATTTTGTTCCAATTTTTTTCTTTAACATAGGTGAAGGACAAATTGAAGAAGAAGAATAACTAGGGTAAGAACACATTGCCCATTAGTTGTAATATTTATATTTTGGTTTGTTAAAAACATTTATGATGAGTTGGAATGTTAAAAATTTCCCCCAAATCTATTTTACCTATGCCCTGCCGTAAACAATATCCAATTCTGGAATTTTTTTTTTTTTTTGTTTCATGAACTATTTTTATGTTGTATTGTTGTACTAGGAATGGTGTATGATTGATTACATAAATAAATGCTTGTGGTTTTTTTTTTCCTTTGTACTTTGTTTGTACATACCTTTTTTGTGTTTTTTTTTTTTTTGTTTCATGAACTATTTTTAAAGTTAGATTGTGATACTAGGGAATATTGTATAATGGGTTACATAAATAAATGCTCGTATATTTTTTGTTCCCTTTCTACTTTGTTTGGACATATTTGGTAAATTTTGTTTGGATATGTTTTGTGAAAATTTTGATATATTTCCTTTCTAGTTTGTTGGGACATATTTGGTGAATTTTGTTTGGATATGTTTTGTGACAATTTTGATATATTTCCTTTCTAGTTTGTTTGGACATATTTTGATATATCTAAAGTTATTTGCATATCAAATACAGATACCGCTTGGGTATGGATTCGGAGAGGAACGAACAACTCCTATATTTCTTCCGTCAATTTTTTTGGAAATGTGTTATAATAATATGTGTATGCCTCATTGCACACGAAGCACAATCTATTTCCCAACCATCTAGTCGAAAGAGAAAAAGGTATAGATAGCATCATACGTAAAAAATACAAACAAGCCAAGTATTTACATCGCGTAACCACGAAGGCGGATGTTAAAACTAAGTTCTTGTTAAGGTTCACTATGACTTCTTTTAGTAAGCTATGTCGTTTCTTGCATAACATTGGTGGTCTAATGGACACTAAATACGTGCCACTCAATGAACAAGTTGCAATGTTCTTGTCCGCCCTTTCACATCACAAGAAAAATCGAATCGTGGGGTTTCATTATCGTCGGTCTGGGATACATTGAGCAAGTGTTTCCACCGTGTATTGCATTGTGTGCCTAAATGTCATTCAATCTTACTATCAAGACGTATACCGATTTCAGAAAATGATGAAACTTCCCGATGGGGTTGTTTTCCGTTACGTACACTTTTATCACTACTTTTAATTTGTTCTATATTGGTTAACTTAAAACAACTTAAATACTTTTCCATATATTTTTTGTAGGGTTGCTTAGGGGCTTTGGATGGTACTTATGTGAAGGTACTAGCACCAGCTGCCGATAAACCCCGATATAGATCAAGGAAAGGAGAGATTGCAACTAACGTGCTCGTTGGATGCGATGTAAATGGAAAATTCGCGGATGCATTGACTGGATGGGAGGGTTCCGCAGCAGATGATCGGGTCCTTAAAGATGCTATTACCCGCCCGAGTGGACTTCGAATTCCGGCCGGTATACGATTTTGATGCATCATATATTGTCGGTCATACAATTCCATAAAGTATGATTGTAACAATGTTAATTTTTTCCTTTTTATGAATATCATAGGAACATATTATCTTTGCGATAATGGATACACAAATGGAGAAGGTTTTTTGACACCTTATAGGGGAGTTCGCTATCATTTAAAGGAATGGGGTGTAGGACAAGATGCTCCCAAAAATTATAAAGAATACTTTAACATGAAGCATTCCCAGGCAAGAAACGTGATCGAACGATGTTTCGGTCAAGTTAAACGGAGGTGGGCGATACTTAAAAGTGATCCTTCCTACCCATTGAAGACTCAAAACCGAATTATCATGGCTTGTATTCTTATTCACAATTTTCAGCTTATGACAATGCCCAATGACATGTCAGATTCAGATTCGAGTAGTGAATCAGGAAGTGATGATGAGGTTCAAGGAGAGAGTCCTACCGGTGACTTCGTCTATGTTGTGGAGCCTTCACAAGCGTGGACTGATTATAGAGATACCATGGCTCGTGCTATGTATGACGAGTGATTGTCAAGTCTTTGAGATAAACGCACTTGATGCGTTTTGTTTTTCGAAAATGAATTTGTTTGATTGGATAATATGCTTGGGGTTGGTTGTGCTACTTTTTTTTTTTTATGATTGTGGTTTAATTACGATGGTACATTATTATGTACATGCGGACAATTTGTTTGTATGATTGTGGTTTTTTTATTTATTAATGTTTGGAATTGTGCTTGAAAACGGGTTGGATGAGATTAATCTTTATTTCGTAACGTGTTCTCAGTGTAATCATGGAGCCAATACCAATACCAAGGTATGCAGGAACATCGAGCTCTACAAAAACTCCACAAGCACCATGTTGGATGAAGATGAAGATGAAGTGCAAAGAAGACAAGAAATTAAGGGAAGGTTTTGATGATTTCCAAAACATCATAATCAGCTGAGTATGGAAGCTTAGTTCCCTTAGAAGAATTTTGAACAAGTAAAAGAAGACATCAGAAGAGTTCAAAGTTCAAAGCCCAGAAGACTAGTGATCTCATGCTGAAACAGCGAACAAAAGAGTAGACCATCAGCTGACTCAAATCAGATTAGTTCAGAGTTTGATCAGCAGAGTGCCTATCAGATGGGTCGCTTCGATCAGCAGAGTATAAGAGATCAAGAGATTAGTTCAACGGTAATAAATGCCCCAAGTGAAATAAATGCTGGAAGAGAAGGGTAGTAATGGCAAATGATTGGAATTAACTCTCGGATCAGCAGAGTGCATTTAATACAGCTACAGGAAAGTACAGCAGAAAAGGTACTGTAGCAGGTTACCGTTCTAATTTCGGGCTAAGGCTATGGATTTGAAGATTTGATTTCCTTCAACGGTCTTATTTTCAAATTCAAGTATAAAAGGAGCTGATTTCAACGAGCGAGACACACAACAACATCTGAGATCTCGCATTCGAAGCAGAAAATTTTCTAAGTCTCAAGAAGCTCGAACAGCTCACTCGTCTGGTGGAAGTCATATGTTGACAGAAACCCAGTTGAAGAAAACAGAAAAACATTATCTGAGTGATTTTGTATTAGCTGAGTGTTGTGCGAAGTTAGAATCCATCTTTGTGAGTGATTCTACTTTAGAGGATAGGATTTCTGAGTGATTTCCTATTGTGAGCTTATAGCCTTTTCATTTGTTGTCTAGGTGTAAGTGGAGAAATATTGTAATCTTTGTGATTATAGTATAACCCAGAATCTAAGTGATCTGGAAGAGTGGACTAAAGGATTTTTATCCATATAACCACTATAAAAATTCTTTGTGTTATCTTGCATTTAAGTTTTCTTGCATATCTAAAGTTTGCATATTTAAACACTTTGAATTATTTAAAGGATTTTAAAAGGAGTTTGTAAAACTGGGGATAAAATCTCTTTAAGAACTTAATCTACTTGTGAAAAACACTTTAAATCATCCGCTGCAAGTAAACTCTTGAGAAAACTATGCTGTTGAAAAATAGCTAAGTATTTATAAGAAGAGTGGTCACTCTGCTGTTCTAGACTTGTTCTTGATCAACGAAGTAATCTTACTGTTCTTCATCAGCTTAGTCTGCTGACAGAAGACTGAAAAGTTTTTAAGTTCAAAAATTTTCAGAGGTCTATTCACCCCCCCCCCTCTAGACCTCATCTAACCACTTGGGACCAACAAGTGGTATCAAAGCAGGTGGTTCATTTGAATCAGCTGCCTGATCAACGAGCTTGATCCAAGTGTTTTTCAAAGGTTTGTCAAACTTTTCAAAAGAGCATCTTTTTGAAAAATTAAAACTTTTTGAAAAATTGACTGTATCAGCCATGTTCCCCACATTGCTGGTATGTCTTTTGAAGACTGGAAGATTATAATGGAAATCTTTCTAGCAGCTTACAATGACAACATGTATACATGTATCATTAAAGGTCCATTCAGATTCACAAAGACCATAAAAATCAATGAAGTTGATACGGTTGTGGAAAAAGACCTTCATGAGATGACTCCAGAAGAAATCAAGCTTTACAATCTAGATAAAGTTGGGAGATTCATCATGACTAAAGCCCTGGACAATGATCGGTTTGACAAGGTCAAACATTGCAAGACTGCAAAGGAGATGTGGGACAAAGTCAGAGACATGAGCGAAGGCAATGATGCAATAAAGGATCATCAGCTCACTGTTGCTTTGGAGAAACTTGACAACTTCAAGATGAAGTCTGGAGAAACCATTGATCAGATGGACACCAGATTCATCAGAACTCTGAATGAAGTTTTAAAGTTGGGAAAGACCTTCACTGACAAAGAGATCACTGTCAGAGTACTAAAGGCCCTACCCCCAAAATTCAACATGAAAGTGACAGCAATGGAAGAATCAAGGGATTTGGGAAAAATCTCTCTTACTGAGCTGTTTTCCGTACTCAAGGCATTCGAGTATAAACTGCCTAGAATGGGAATTGAAGAAACCTCAACTTCAGGACCCACAGCTGCACTGGTTGCTGCTGAAAACACCAGAAGACCAGCACATAAAAGTAAAGAAGTGGACTCATCTGATGAAGCCACACTGCTCAACAAGAAGGAGTATACTGCTGGAGATGTTGCGTTGTTAATGAACAATTTCAAGAAGTTCTACAAGAGAAAGATGAAGAACAAATACAACAATGCTTCTACCTCTAAACCTAACTTTTCTTCTCAAGATAAAGAGGATTATAAATCCAAACTAATGTGTTATAACTGCAGGAAATTGGGACACTTCATCAAAGACTGCCCATATCCAAAAGCAGAGAAATACACTGAAGAGGAGAAGAAAATGAGAAAAGAAAGAAAGCATCAGAGAGGCAAGGCTATGATGGCTGAAGCAGAAAAGCTGGCTGTTGTCTACTCATCTGATTCAGACTCAGACACGTCTGATGAAGAATCGTCTGATGAAGAAAAACCTGCTCTTCACTGCCTAATGGCAAAGGAATCTGATGACTCTGAGGAAGAGGTAACTCCTCTTGACAATGAATTATTTAATTCATTTGAACAAATGATGCTTAACAATACTGGTATTGCTGAAGCATACAAAAAGCTTAAGGAAGAGATGATATTGCTAAAAGAGCAAAATAGTTCACTGAAACTTTTAGCTGAAAAGCCAAAAGAATCAGCTGAATGTGAGGTTTATAAAGGAAAAATCATGGAACTTGAAAAAGTTATTGAGTCTCATGAAAAATCATCTGTTGCATCCACGAATACGTCTAGTAAACAGAAGATACCTTTAGAACAGGATAAGCAAAAATTGAATCATACTGAGAAATTTATATCTGCTGACAATAGTAAGGTCATTCTGTATGTTCAAACTGCTAGACCTGCTTCAACTGAGAAAGAATTAAAGGAGAAGAAATCTCCTAAGGCTAAAAAGAGCAAAGAGCCCAGTATAGGTAAACAGACTAGTAAGACCAAACAGCAGAGTCCTAAGAAGTCTGCTGATAAAGCTAAAGTCAATCAGACTAGTGGTAAGACTAAGTCGTCTGTCAATGAGCAAGCTACTAGTAAGCCAAAGAAGCATAAAAATAAGAAAAATCAAAATGCTTGGTATGGAAATGAGTCATATTATGTGCAACCTGCTGCATATCATCCTATGTATCATGCACCTCAGTTTCCTAGTTACTATACACCTTACCCTGCTCATCCAATGCATGCATATCCTGCTTATCATGCACCTTACCCTGCTTATGAACACTATTCTTATCATACTGATCATCAACATGACTTATCTGCTAATTATGATAAAAATGAAACTGTTCATGCTCCTGTCAAAACTCAGAAACCTAAGAAGCCTAAGACATCAACATCTTGGGTTGTCAAAGGTGGAACTAATCCTTCAGGACCCTCTCAATAAGGGTACCTAAAACAATTTTATTTTTGTTTTGTAGGTTAGGATTAGGAGTAGGAGTAAAGTAGAGAAGATTTGGTACTTGGACAGTGGATGTTCAAGGCACATGTGTGGAAGCACACATGAGCTGACTGATGCAGTTGCTGTGGATGGTCTAAATGTTACATTTGGGGACAGCAAAGAAGGCAAGATTAAAGCTAAAGGAAGATTAATCAGAGGAAACATAGAGATATCTGACGTCTCTTATGTCAAAGGCCTCAAATATAATCTGCTGAGAAGTCTACATAGTCAGTTAGTCAATTTTGTGACAAAGGATATTCAGTCATCTTCTCAACAGATAAGTGCTACGTTGAACAGATTGGTACAAAGAAGGTAATCTTATCTGGAAAGAGACAAGGGAATGTCTACATAGTCGACTGGAATTCTGTTGACAAGAATTCAAGTGTTTGTTTGGTGGCTTCTACACCAAGTGAAGTTAGTTGGTTATGGCACAAGAGAATGAATCATTTAAACTTCAAGACCATTAACAGATTAATCAAGAATGATTTGGTTGAAGGGATTCCAAAAATAGTCATGAGCAAAGACAAGCTCTGTGACGCCTGTCAGAAGGGTAAACAAATCAAGTCATCTTTCAAAAGCAAGAAGCACCAATCTTCTGAAAGAATCTTGGAGCTGCTACACATGGACTTATTTGGACCCATTGATCCAGTCAGCAATGGTGGAAAGAAATACTGCCTAGCTGTTGTGGATGATTATTCAAGATATACTTGGGTGATTTTCATGAAAAAGAAGAGTGAAACCAAGGAACATCTTACCAATCTGATCGAACTGATCCAGAATGAGAAGAGTATCAAAATATTGAAGATCAGATCAGATAGAGGGACAGAGTTTACAAACTCTACTGTTGAAGAGTATTGTAATATCAAAGGAATACATCATGAGTATTCTGCTGCTAGAACCCCTCAACAGAATGGTGTTGCTGAAAGGAGAAACAGAACACTAAAAGAAGCTGTCAGGACCATGATAGCTGAAGCCAAGCTGCCACAAAGATTTTGGGCAGAAGCAACAAATACAGCCTGCTTTACTCAGAACAGATGCATGATCAACAAAAATCAGAACAAGACTCCATATGAAGTTTGGAACAACAGAAAACCAAATATTCATTACTTTAAAATTTTTGGTTGTAAATGTTTTGTTTTGAATAATGGGAAAAATCACCTTACTGCTTTTGCAGAAAAGGCTGATGAAGCTGTTTTTGTAGGATACTCTACTGTTAGTAAAGCTTATAGAGTTTTTAACAAAAGAACACTACTAGTAGAAGAATCCATTCATGTAGTATTTGATGAACCAAACCAATCTTCTGAAAAGAATCAAAGCACTAATCAAGATCTATCTACTGATTTACAGAAGTTAAGTGTTGGAAAGAATGAAGAATATGTTCCCATCATACTACCTGATCTTAACTCAGCTGCCAACTCAAGTGCTGTTCAAAATCAGATCACTGATTGTCTAACAGACGAGTTACAACCAGCTGACAGACCAGAGACTGTTCAATAGACTGCAAATGTTCAACAGACTACTACTTCAACTCCAACAGTAATGTTGCAAGATCACAACAGAGGACAACATTCAGACCTGCAACCTGATCTCAGATGGCTCAGAAATCACCCACCTGAGTTAGTGATTGGTGACCCATTGGATAGAGTGAAAACAAGAAGAGCTGCTGCACATGATGCTATGTTTGTCACTTTTCTATCTCAAATAGAGCCTAAGCAAATTGAAGAAGCTCTCAATGATTCCTTTTGGATAGAATCTATGCAAGAAGAGTTGAATCAATTTGAAAGGAATGAAGTCTGGTACTTAGTTCCTAGACCAAGTCATCAAAGAGTAATTAGCACTAAATGGGTTTTCAGAAATAAGATGAATGAAGATGGTATTGTTACCAGAAACAAAGCAAGATTAGTAGCCAAGGGTTATTGTCAGGAAGAAGGAATAGACTTTGATGAGACATTTGCACCAGTAGCAAGACTTGAAGCAATTAGACTGTTTCTTGCCTATGCTGCTTATAAGAACTTCACTGTCTATCAGATGGATGTGAAGTCTGCTTTTCTCAATGGAGAACTGCAAGAAGAAGTATATGTTGAACAACCTCCTGGATTTGAAGTCTATCAAGAAGAGGACAAAGTATATCGTCTGAAGAAAGCCCTCTATGGACTGAAACAGGCTCCAAGAGCATGGTATGATACCCTATCTGATTTTCTTTTAATTAAAGGATTTCATAAAGGTAAGGTAGATAAAACCTTGTTTACAATTGAATGGGAAAATCATATATTACTTGTGCAAATATATGTAGACGATATTATTTTTGGTTCAACTAACCAACAGATGTGTGATAAGTTCTCCAAGCTGATGCAAAATAAGTTTGAAATGAGCATGATGGGTGAACTTAATTATTTTCTTGGTTTACAAGTCAAACAGCTGCCTGATGGAATCTTTATAAATCAAGCTAAATACACAAGAGATCTGTTTAAAAAGTTTGGTATGGAAACTAGCTCTACTGCTACCATTCCTATGTCTACAAGTCTTCGTTTGGATAAAGATGAAGATGGCAAATCAGTGGACATAACCAAATATAGAGGCATTATTGGTTCATTGTTGTATCTAACAGCAAGTAGACCTGATATAATGTACTCAGTTGGAGTCTGTGCAAGATTTCAATCAAACCCCAAGGAATCTCATCTCTTAGCTGCCAAGAGGATATTGAAATACGTTAAAGGCACTCAAGAATTGGGATTATGGTATCCTAGAGAATCTGGATTTGAACTTATTGGTTATTCAGATTCAGACCTTGCTGGCTGCAAGATTGACAGAAAGAGCACAACAGGTGCCTGTCAGTTCTTAGGTAGTCGTCTGATCTCATGGATGAGTAAGAAACAGACTTCAGTTTCTATATCTACTGTTGAAGCTGAATATATAGCTGCTGGAGCTTGCTGTGCACAAATACTTTGGTTGAAGCATCAACTAGAAGACTACAACATCAAAATCAGTGGAATTCCAATCTACTGTGACAACACAAGTGCAATCTCTCTTACTCAGAACACTACAAGTCATTCAAGGACTAAACATATAGAGATCAAGCATCACTTCATTAGAGATCATGTGGAAAAAGGCAATGTTATGATAGAGTATGTTCATACTGACAATCAGATTGCTGATATCTTCACCAAACCTTTAAGTGAAGTAAGGTTTTCAACTCTAAGAGCTGAGCTAGGACTACTTAATTTGGATGCATAAGTTGAGGGGGAACTCATCAGAAGACTGAAGTTCAACAGCTTAGTTATCCGTTACTATATTCAAGAATTAACTTTCAACAGACTAGTTAACTGATGAATTCTTAAAGACAGGGGGAACGTGTAAGACTAGCGGTACTTCTGCTCTAAAGATGAAATTTGTTAATGACAGTTAGTTGAAGTTATATTATCAGAAGATCTGTTTTTAATTCTTGAAGACTGAAGATTATTTTAGCTTGCTGGATTGACAAACAGCAGAGGAAGATTACTAGCTATTGGCATTCTCTAGTAATAACAGATAACAGATCACTCGTCTGTCAGATAAGTTAAACTCTACTTATCTGATATCTTATATAAGCATGGTTATAAATCGTATTTCTAGAAACGCGCTTTTATAAGTAACAGATTAGTGTCGATTGAGTTTCCCGCCCATCTGACATTAAAATAATAAAATTGAAATCCGCAATTCTCACCCACACGATTAGTAAACTGTCAGATTGATCCAACGTATCAGATTAATCACGATAACCCAAATAATGGAAACGTATAAAATCCGATCTGAAACAGTACAGTCGTCTTACGCACTCATAAACTCTCAATTTCTCTAACTCTCAAACTCTCTTGCTTTCAAAAGATTATTGCTCTCACAGATTTACACTTAGAAATCTCAGAAATGGAGAAAATTATCGACGGAAGGTACTTAAACTACAACAAATTTCATTTCTCCGGTACTGATCTGATGCACTCCATCATGGAAAAGATCAAAGAGGCATCATTAGTTCTAGTTCTGGAAGCACACGAAGACAGGGTTTACCTAGAAGATGTTGATCACTTCTACAAGACCAGGGAATTCTCCAAAAATGACACTGTTATGACGGCTGTCATTGGTGGTAAGAAAATCGCTGTCTCTGCTGCTGTTTTAAGTGAAATTTACAAATTGAAAAATGAAGGAGGAGACGTAACCGACCTAGTGTCTGAGAAAGAGGATGAATTTTGGGCAATTTGTGCTAAAGAGGGAGAAGAGATGACTGGAGCTTTGATGAAAACTCAATTAAAAGATGAGTATCAGAGGTTCGCAGACATCATTGCGAAGGTGCTGGATTGCAGCACAAGCTCTTTAGATGGTTTACCTAGGAGGAGGTACTATACCATGGTTTGTATTTACTATGGACTGAAGGTGAATTGGGCAGTTCATGTCTATGATCTGCTAAGTGATAAGAGGACTTCGCATGCCATCTTGCTTAGTCATCTGTTCATGGCACTAAGATGTCCTATGGCTGGTGGAAAGACCACTCATGGAAGTAAAGAGTTCAAGTTGTATGAACCAGTGAGACAAGTGGTGGCAAAACCAAAAAGAAAGGCCACTGCAAAATCCAAAAATGCCCCTTCTAAGAAGAGCAAGAAGGAGGGTCAGACTAGTCAACCTGCTGAGCCAACAACACAGTCTGCTGTTGTGGCTGGATCAGCACAAACTGAAGATGCAGTTCCAGAAAAGATAATTGAAGATTTCACCAACGAGATTGAGCAGATGAAGACTGACTCTTCTCCTGAAAGAACTGAATCTGAGGAAGAAATGCCTCTTCAAAGATTGAAAAGGTTGAGAACTAGAAGTGAGGCAAGGGGACCTCCCACTGTCAAACCCCCTGCCAAAAAGATTGCCAAATCAAAGGTCAAGAGAAAGGTCAATTTCTCTGAGGAGCCAGTTGCAACAGTAAGAGAAACAACAACATCAGCAGACAGGCCATTGGTTGTTGAAGAGCCTGCTGATAAGCCTACTAAAGAAGTTGTCTCCACAGTTGGAATGTCTACAGAAGACTCATCTGCTGCACTATCTGCTGTAGTTGAAGAAGCACAGCAGACTAGCTCAACACATGAAAAAGATGCACTCTTGTTGCATCCCACTCCTGTTGCTGCAACCCCTCTTCAAGCAGTTGAAAGTCCTGAATCAAGGAGAAAAAGGACTGGTAAAACTGCAACATACCTAACTGCTGCTGAAAAGAAAATACAAGATGCTGCTGAAAAGCTAAGGAGAGCTGCAGAAAAGGCAGAAGAAGATAGGCTGAAACACCTAGAGTTAAAAAGGCTGGAAGAAGAGGCCAGCAAGATGACTCAAGAGCAAAGGGACGCTATTGAGGCAGCAGAGTTGGCTGCTGTTATTGAAGCGAGCACCAAGGATGCTCATGGACCTAAGCATACTGGTGGAATAGTTATTGGTGAACAAAGAGACCCTAACAAACCAATACCAGCTATGCCTGCACCAAAGTTAAAGACAAAAAGAAGAGAGGAAATTAGATTGTCCTTGGAGATTGTCAGGGAAGACCCTGCTATCTTTGAAGAATTCCTTAAAAGGTTGGATGCTGAAGGTGCAAGAATCAACCGTCTGACATTATTCCATGCTGAAAAGATCAGATACAACAGATGGAGAGAATTCAGACTGACAAAGAGTCCAGCTGAAATGGCCAAGTGGAAAGCCTTCAATGCTGAAGAAGCCTGGGTAATGAAGTGGCTTGAGACTGGATCCTTAATTCAAGCACTTGATTCATAATTCTTTCTGGACAGGTTAAGATTGAGAATAAGTCACATAGTCAAGGCTGAAGCAAAGAAGATATTTGAGTCTGTTCCTGAGGATTATGATGAATCAGAAGACCTCAAGGAAAGATCAATCAAGCTGGCTATTGCTCAAGCAATGGAACTTTGGGCAAAGAAGTCTAGGAAGCTAAGGGGACAACCCAGCTCATTGGTCCCTCTTCCTAACATCAAGTACATCGTCTATGGTCCAAACATCAAACCATTTGAAGAGCTACCTGAGGAACCATACTCACCTTTTATTCCTCTTGACAATTTTACATGGATTTCTCACAGGTCTGCTGTAGATAATGAAGGTTTGATGAAAACAGTTGAAACTGTTAAGAAGATCAAGTCCCCTGCTGACAAAGAAAAGGAAGATTTGGTGGGTACATCTGACCCATCTGATCAGAACAAAGACAAGGGTGACAAGTCTGACACAGCTGATGAATCAAAGGGAGAAGAAACCATTCCAGATGATCAGATTATTGAAAGAAAGACTACTGCTGAGCAAGAAGATCAAACCAAGGAGAAGGAAAGCTCTCCTGGTCAGGCTGATGAAACCAGAAAAGAAGAGATTGCTTCTGGGTCAGCAAATCAGACTACAAAAGAGTCAACTCAAGCAGAAGAACAGTCCACTGAAAGGGAAGTTCTTGCCTTACCTCCAACTCAAATTGAAGTTGCTTCTACTTCTCAGAACTTACAGCAAACATCTCTGTTGGATTCTATTCAACAAATGATATCGAAATCAATGAAGGAAATGGAGGAGAAGTTAACTGCAAATCAAAAAGCTACTGCTGTTCCAATCTATCTGATAGAGGATACTGCTCAGAATGTCAAATCTGTCCATCAAGACATGGACATTATCAGAAGAAGAACCCAAAGCACAGCTGCAGGTTGGAGAGATATTACAGAAACGGTTGACATGGCCATCCAAGCTAAGAATGAAACCTTAGATAATATGATGAGAGACTTCAAGGCATCTGCTGATTGGATACTGGCAACTCAAATTCAGCTAGGTGACCAAGGTGAAGCTGTTCTCAAAAGAATGGATGATTTTGAAGCCAATCAACTGAAACAACAAGCTCAACTGGATGCATTTAGAGCAACTCAACTACGACAACAAGCTCAAATGCATGATATGGAAGAAAACATCAAGCTTCTATGTGATTCACTTCTGATCACCCCAATCTTGCCAAATTATCAAATCAACCCTGCTGATGATGACAAAAAGGGGGAAGATAAGGTACTGAGGGAAGAAAGGGAAGATAAGGCATCATCTGCTGAAAGAACAGAAGTGTTAGAAGAATCTGCTGATGAAAAGAATGATGCAGAAAATGAAGGCACAAGCAGATCAACAGATGAGAAAATCACAGAAGAAGAAGGTGAAGCTGCTGAAGAAACTGAAGCTGAAGCAAAGGCTAAGTCTGATAAGGAAAGAGCTGCTGCTAAGGACTCAGCTGAAGAACAGCTTGACCCTGATGTCAAAAAGAAGAAGTTAGAGCTGTTGAAGCAGAAACTCTCTGAAGATTTGGAAGCTGAAACTTCCAAACCTGCTGAAGAAGAAAAAGAGAGCAAGGAAGATAAAGAAGACAAGCTAGTAGACTAGTTCTATTTAAATCACTTATGTATCTCCTTGTAATTTTTTTTTTGCACAACTCATCTGAACAAACTTGTAATATGTAACACTTCTCAATATCTATAAAATTGCAAGTTTTAATCCAACAGACTATTTCTATCTCAGAAATTTTTGAGGATCAAGACTTTAGTTTAGGTACAGTTACTTAGCTGAAGTTTTGTCATCATCAAAAAGGGGAAAATTGTTGGATGAAGATGAAGATGAAGTGCAAAGAAGACAAGAAATTAAGGGAAGGTTTTGATGATTTCCAAAACATCATAATCAGCTGAGTATGGAAGCTTAGTTCCCTTAGAAGAATTTTGAACAAGTAAAAGAAGACATCAGAAGAGTTCAAAGTTCAAAGCCCAGAAGACTAGTGATCTCATGCTGAAACAGCGAACAAAAGAGTAGACCATCAGCTGACTCAAATCAGATTAGTTCAGAGTTTGATCAGCAGAGTGCCTATCAGATGGGTCGCTTCGATCGGCAGAGTATAAGAGATCAAGAGATTAGTTCAACGGTAATAAATGCCCCAAGTGAAATAAATGCTGGAAGAGAAGGGTAGTAATGGCAAATGATTGGAATTAACTCTCGGATCAGCAGAGTGCATTTAATGCAGCTACAGGAAAGTACAGCAGAAAAGGTACTGTAGCAGGTTACCGTTCTAATTTCGGGCTAAGGCTATGGATTTGAAGAATTGATTTCCTTCAACGGTCTTATTTTCAAATTCAAGTATAAAAGGAGCTGATTTCAACGAGCGAGACACACAACAACATCTGAGATCTGGCATTCGAAGCAGAAAATTTTCTAAGTCTCAAGAAGCTCGAACAGCTCACTCGTCTGGTGGAAGTCATCTGTTGACAGAAACCCAGTTGAAGAAAACAGAAAAACATTATCTGAGTGATTTTGTATTAGCTGAGTGTTGTGCGAAGTTAGAATCCATCTTTGTGAGTGATTCTACTTTAGAGGATAGGATTTCTGAGTGATTTCCTATTGTGAGCTTATAGCCTTTTCATTTGTTGTCTAGGTGTAAGTGGAGAAATATTGTAATCTTTGTGATTATAGTATAACCCAGAATTTAAGTGATCTGGAAGAGTGGACTAAAGGATTTTTATCCATATAACCACTATAAAAATTCTTTGTGTTATCTTGCATTTAAGTTTTCTTGCATATTTAAAGTTTGCATATTTAAACACTTTGAATTATTTAAAGGATTTTAAAAGGAGTTTGTAAAACTGGGGATAAAATCTCTTTAAGAACTTAGTCTACTTGTGAAAAACACTTTAATCATCCGCTGCAAGTAAACTCTTGAGAAAACTATTCTGTTGAAAAACAGCTAAGTATTTATAAGAAGAGTGGTCACTCTGCTGTTCTAGACTTGTTCTTGATCAGCGAAGTAATCTTACTGTTCTTCATCAGCTTAGTCTGCTGACAGAAGACTGAAAAATTTTTAAGTTCAAAAATTTTCAGAGGTCTATTCACCCCCCCTCTAGACCTCATCTGACCACTTGGGACCAACACACCACGTAGAATTTGGAGTTCCGATGAGGAGCAAACATTGATTTCTTGTTTGCATGAGATTGTTTCGAATGGATGGAAGGCCGATAATGGGTTTAAAGCGGGATATTTAGGTCACTTAGAATTCGCAATGAGGGCAAGAATACGGGGAACCGACATTAGAGTGAGACACATTAACTCAAAGCTCACGGTTTGGAAAAAACAATACTATTTATTGATTGTCATGTTGGGTACTAGTGGTTTTGGATGGAATGACGATGCTAAAATGATAGAGGTCAACGATGATGCTTGGGCCGAATATGCACGGGTAAATAATAATTTGCTAACTTTTATACATAATATTTTGGGCTATATTTATGTTTGTGTTCTAATCTTGTTTTTGTATTCCTCGAGAGGCTAATTGTGATGTTCGTTCGATGAGGATGAAGTCTTGGAGGTACTATGATGATTGGTGTGAATTGTTTGGAAAGGTCATGGCTACGGGAGACAATGCTCAAGGGTTCACTGATGTTGTTGAGGACATATTATTGAGTGAAAATCTTAACTCAAGCAATATGCAAATAAGCACAGAAGTAGTGGAACCGTACATTCCAACGTTTGATGACCATAGTCCTCTTGTCGATCTAACTATGGATGCATCCGATTGGGGTGGGGATCAGTTGAAAGAGAAAATCAACTCTACTCCGGATACATCTTATGGTTCCTCGATGAAAAAATCGAAGATATATGGACTTGGTGTTAAAATTGGTGGGAACGAGAAGAAGAAGAAAATTAAATTGATTAGAGAAAGAAAGACGAAAACACCCGAAACCGCCAAAAGTGGGTCTATGTTGCCCGTCTTGACAAGTTTCATTGAGGAGGCAAAATCTACTTTCATGAATCTTACACCAAGAATGAACAAGGAGGAAGATACGATGGACGAAAAGGCATCGAAGGTCATTGCCGCATTGGAGAAGGACTAATCGAAGAAAACATGAACTTTCTTTGTTACAAGATTATGGATGACCAAAGGCATGTGAGCTTGTTTTTACGTTCGAGCGAACGTAATCGTGAAATACAAGCACACATGATGCTCGAGGGTAATATGCCATGAACTTTGGAGAAAATTTATGAACTTTAACAATATGTGAAAGTGAGACAATGCAACTTTCTTTTTTTGTCATATTAGGTACTATGTGTTAAGATGGTGTTAATTTTGGACTAATTGTGGTTGCTAAATATTTGAGAGTTGTTAACATGGTTCCTTGAATTATCATGTATTCCACATGTTCTTTGTAGCCATGTTTTGTGAACTATTTTAATGTTGTGATGGGGAAACTTGTTGATTTACTGAAGCATATAACATAATTTTCATATTTTTTCTTTAATATTTCATTTTAAATATGTTTGGAAAAGTCCTCTTTTACTAGTTTATTACTCTTTTACACTCTATTTTATAAAAACTTGTAAAAAAGTCTACACAGATTTGTAAAACATTATAGTGCTTAGTCAGTTTTAATTAATTCTTAGAATGCTGTATGAAATACTATATGCATTTTCCAGTTTAAATATTCTAAAATTCTGTTGGAAGAATTAATCACATAAAAAACTAAGCCACTTTGATTCGTTCATATATATTCAAAAACTAGCGCTCCTTATAATTTTCTTATATAGAGTTTTGAATAACTAGTGGCCCTTATTTGCAATCTTTTACCTGGCAAAAGTGTGTTTATAACTATTTATTCTGCATAACCTTCACAAGATATAAAAAAGTATAACAAGTAACTAAAGCTCATTTATATCAAACTAAAATCATAATATTCATTAAACAGTAACATACTTGGCAGATTTTATAAAAACCGGCCTACATACATCAAAAGTTACGGTTCATAAAACATACATTCACAGAAGTCCTAGATTAAAGAAAAAACACAGCCTACATAATTGTTCTTCATGCAAGTGAAGCAAAATATGCATGAAAAACATTCATTAAACTAAAATAAACAAACTAGACCACCATTTTGAGATAAACCCAAGTCTAATCTTCATCTTCGGATCGGATCCAAACCCAAAAGTCCTATTTCCATCATTTTCTGGCCCAATCCTTCCTCCTTCATAGGGGACAATAGCAAGATCATTTACCTGAGTAGCTTCGTTTCCATCTTCGGGAAGGGAGGCAGCTGCCTCATACTCATTTGTTTCTTCATAAACGCTTATTGGATCTACTACAAGGACATTTTCATCATCAACGTGGTCGGGAAAGGGATACGCATGGGAACCGAGGATTGAACGTGGAAATACAGCACACCGTTTCCATTCAAATATGTATCTAAGCTTGCGGTAGTGACGATGCCCTTCCAACCTATACTGCCTATAACTCCCCGGCTCGTCCTACACATAAAACATAAAAATTGTTAGTTGTAGATTATTATTTCAAGGAAATTTAATATGAAAATATAAAAACAAGGAAAATACTACTTAAGGATTGATGTATGTCCAGTATATGTTCTAGATTCTAGTCCGGCATGTGTAGGTGTCGTATTCTACCCCCGGTACATCCAAGAACTCTTTAAAGTCCAAAAAATTCAATCGGAGGCGTTCTAACTTTAGTTTTAGTAAGACAATGTTGATTATTATCCAATCAACTCGACTTTTCGAGTTCAGACTTCAAACAATCTTTGAGAAGAACCAAACTGTTTTGAGCTCGCTTAGAATATCGTCAGGCAAATATATTCTCTATATGGAAGGCCAATAAGCCAAATCCAGAAAATCCGAAAGTTACCGATCATCGCCCGGGGTTAGTCAATTAAGGAATGTATTTTGCTACGGCTGACTACCCTGAGGTCCGGAAGACTGCTCGACCCGTAAAAGGGTTGGTGGAGTACGAGCATCAAATTCTTCAAGGATGACCGGTAGCTTTATCATTTCCTTGGCATGGGTCTCCGCTCGGGGGCCTGTTGCCACAATGCATTTAGGAAGACATACTGGGGGGGGTGCGTTGAAAGATAAAGTTACCCGGCAAACTGTCCGTTCGCCCCTACGTCTTCGGAGGACCGCAAATAAAGTTAAAAGCCTGCGGGTCCAAAGGAGATTCCATGCTCGGAGCTGAGTTATCCCGAACAACCGGTAGGAGAGGAGGCCGAAAATTTCATAGGATTGTAGAATGTAAATAGGATCGAAATGTAACATATTAGCTTGTATCGTACTCGAAATGTAATCTTCTTGCTCTTTTGAATTTACAGATCTTTGTAATAGGATCACTATTGTACATATTCTCTTTCTTGAAATGATTTTATAAAGTTTTTTGTCCTCTTCTTTGTTGGTCGATCGAATAATCCGTTAGATGTACTCATATCTCTGATAGCCAGATCGAACTTGGATACTTTAAATCGATACTTAAAATAATCAAACACCCCTTTTTAGGTGAGTAAATAACGAGTAATCCAATAAGTAATCAAATAACTTCCTTTGGAAAATTTTAAAATACGAGCTTTTAACCGATCCTCAACATAATCCAAATTTCTAAAATTGATCGGATTCCTTAATTCGAAAAACTTATCGAAGATATATCGTTGATAACATTACTTGTATTAATCATTCGGGTTTTTATCGTCGATCGAATATGATGATTCGAGGGCGGATATTTTGATCCGATAACCGCTGTTCAAACAAATATATACTTTTGAATTGTTTTCGATGCCCATTTCTCTGTAAGTGATGGACTGGTGCGGAATAGGCCGACCACAACTTCGCCAACTCGATGTTCGAACGCGACTCTCGATCATAGTAATGCCTTGAATTTTCCAAACCAGTATTGTATTTTGAATAGTACGTCGAAAAGGTCGAATTTTTAAATAAACATTTTCGATTCAGGTACTGGCCTTTTAGATTGGTTAGTAAATAAGGACCGGCGAACCATCCTTATGTGTTTATAAGATTACTTCTTCTTTCAACCAAACAGGACCCTATTCCTTGGGAAATGTAACAGTCAGTACATTTATTGTTTTAGATCATAACCGTCCGTGACATGTGATCTGGTCCGTTGGTTCTAAACCTTCGCTGTTATAAATAGTTCCAATTTTTTCCTACACATTCTTCACTCATTATCAATGCCTCATCCGATCGTCATAGCTCGAATTTTGAATTTTAGCAAAATGAATCGTAATCCTTCTGAAATAATAGAGTTTGAAATCAGGACTCGGACCCTGTTTTTCAATCCTAATCCCTTTGGTGTAGCCTCTTTCGCTTAGAATATCGACAGGCAAAAGAAGTTGCGCCTAGAATACCGGCAGGCAACCTACTCTCTTGGACTTAACTCATCTGAGTCGGGTTAAAATTCCGGTTTTCTGGCGCTACATCTGGTCGAGCAGTGGGTTAACCTCGGAGGAGTTCTTCAAATCTCGAGCATGGGCTTCTTCATGGATTTTCTTGAAGTATAGTCCTTCGAGATTGCTCGGAGTAACTCCGCTAGGGTAGCTTCCCTCTGTTCTGGATCGGATCATGGTGTGAATAATGATTGTGCCCAACAATCATTATTTACGGATGAAGACCTAAGATCGAATTAAAGTCCTGGAGATGGACTCCGATCCGGCTTCTATCCCGTTCTGAAGACGGATGTGCGACACGTGGCGAGTGATTTCCTGGAAGAATCAGTGCCGAGTTCTGCATCTGGAGCGCTCGCGGGAATGCGGACCGGACATGTCTAATTTGTACTCGTAGAATTTGTAGTAGGGTTGGTGTGATTGTACTGTACTTTTGAGCCCGAATTTTAATACTGTACTCGAGGCTTTATTTGTAATTTGCTCGAAGAATAATAATAAAGCTTTGTTTTTTTGCTCAATTTTCATTGTATATTCTTGGGTGTTTTCTCAATTTCTTTGGTCGAATATATGTGAGATGTGTCGAAACTTGATTGATTGCAACTTTGTGTAGTTAACTTGAAGTTATCAAGCCTTTCCTTCGGAAACATAGTTTCCTTCGGTAATCGAACGGTAATCCAAGATAGGTTGCAACTTCGAAGATTTATATAATCCGTTACCATTGATTGAGTAAAGTATCTGATAATCGGACAAATAACTTATATAACTACATAAATGAATCTGGGATGATAGTAAATAATTTATATCACCATTTCGAAGTCGTCGAATCTGACGCTCGGAAAACTAAATTTCGATCGTAATTTATTCGTGTAATTATTCCGAAATTATTTAACCTGAAGTTCGGAAGAAGAAATTCCGATCATGAATAAGCTGCACCCTTAAGGATTCACATAATCTATTGACATTACTGCAGTAGATCGATTAATATTTTCCTTTAGAATAGCACTCAATTAAGTTGATTGGATTAACTCTGTACTGGTTGATTGAGAAGAACATCTGAGAAACTCTTTCTGTTGATATCTACTTATTGATCGCTCCTCGGCTCGAGATGCCGCGAATAGATAAATAAAGGGAACCTTCGATGAATAACGAATTAATTGATTGGAAAATAATTCAAATAATTTTTCTGATCAAAGAGGTATAGAAGAATGATCTCTCCGAGACCTTTGATTTATACGGGTCTTAGCAACAGCTTTCACCCTTTCCATTAATCTCGATCTAAGGGGCATAGCAACGGCTTTCAGTCTTAGTCGTTTTGATCGGTTATAACAACAGCTTTCACCTGAGGGTCTTAGCAACAGCTTTCACCCTTTTCATTTATTTCGATCTAAGGGGCATAGCAACGGCTTTCACCCTTAGTCGTTTTGATCGGTCATATCAACAGCTTTCACCTGAGGGTCTTAGCAACGACTTTCACCCTATTCATTTATTTCGATCTAAGGGGCATAGCAACGGCTTTCACCCTTAGTCGTTTTGATCGGTCATAGCAACAGCTTTCACCTGAGGGTCTTAGCAACGGCTTTCACCCTTTTCATTTATTTCGATCTAAGGGGCATAGAAACGGCTTTCACCCTTAGTCGTTTTGATCGGTCATAGCAACAGCTTTCACCTGAGGGTCTTAGCAACAGCTTTCACCCTTTTCATTTATTTCGATCTAAGGGGCATAGCAACGGCTTTCACCCTTTTTATTTATTTCGATCTAAGGGGCATAGCAACGGCTTTCACCCTTTTTATTTATTTCGATCTAAGGGGCATAACAACGGCTTTCACCCTTAGTCGTTATGATCAATATGCATAGAGATCGGCCATAATAACTTCTCGAATATGAATAAGTGATAATATCTCTGACGAATAAGACTTTCGCTGGATAGATAATCCGTTTAGAACGTAAGATAAACATAGACAGAACGAGATAATAGGATAGATATTGGATACGCTAGAAATCAGCGAGTAATCTTCGTTGTCCATAATAACGCGTTTCCGAACCATGCTCCTTGTTAAACTTGAGTCTGAGGAATAAATAGAGTTCGGTAACAGTTTTCCATATCGATCAATAATTTTATAGCAGGAATCCCTCGGAATGATCACATAAACTGATTATAAAGATAAGACTGTTGATATCTTTGCCGATGTCGGTAGTTCCGTTATTCGGTGTTAACCTAATTGGAGCATCGTACGATGCTATTTTCGACCTTATAATCGACGAGGGCCGTGTGAGTCGTAGTAGCGTCTTAGAGAAGGATTTGTGGAACTTCTGGTCACTGAGTCGCTCTGAATAGATAGTCAAGCTCATTGTTAACTGACTTCCGAACCCCCACCACACGGGCGGATATATGTATTCCTCCTCGTAGTAGGCATTTTTTCGATCTAACACCCAAATAGGGCCCCACAGTGGGCGCCAATTAATCTTACACTGATTCGTGGTATGATCGATTTCAAAATATAAACACAGTAAAAGCAATATGAACTAAACGGTGAATAGATCAATAATATATATTGCAATCGTAGATGTTCCTATTGCAATTATCGGGGGTCCTATTCGAGCATCATAGGATGCCGTACAAGCTAGAGTGCGAAATACATATAAAACAACCTATACTATCTATCCGAGCGGCAGCTTCGAATGTAGTGCACCTGGGAAATCCTCCCCCTTCATTTACGTCTGTAGTATTTATAGCTGGGAAAATGAGCTTCTTGGACCATCCGTACGCATATAATTCAAGATACCTAGGGATGGGCCTTTGGTCGGCCCAACAGTAATCATAGGTCACAAAACTCCATTTATAGATGCCTGAATCGGAACATCAGTGATTTGAGCTCGATATTGCTCCCGAATGACCGGAGACTGATATCATTCGACCTTATTTGGGTTCCTAAAGGTAAACTCCCAAAATATCCATCATCAGTTTGACTAGTGTCGATTTGAATGGTTGAGCTTTAACTTCTCCTTCTGAGATCGCTGTGCCTTCTTCGACTGCGAGTTTTGCTTTTGCCAAAGTTTTGTACGCCTTGTGAATAATTGCTTTGTGGCCATTAATATATAATGATGCTTTATGCCATTCATAAAAAATTTCTCCCTTGGCTGGTCCATTGAAGATGACATAATACTTCTTTTGTGATGGCGAAGATGTTTCCTGAATTTTAATATCTGTTGGAACTTCTACTTTTAATTTTTGTTCGTCCACCACCCTTAGCATGCTAAACTCTGATGGTTTGTAGGTTGCGTCCAAAGATTGTATAGCTTTTTCTAGTTCTTGTAATTCACGGATTTTTGCTTCAATGTTTCATTTTATTTGTTTCTCCTGGTTCTTTAATGTTGCTATTGCTCCTTCCATTAGATTTCTTATCCTGTTGCAAATTCTCTTGTTAATGTATCCGCAATAATATTATTGCTACTTTTTATATATTTTTGCTGGGTATCTGCTTAATTCAAGTTGTCATCTTATTAACCGCCCTTGGTTATAGTTGGCATGCAACTTGTATCTAATGAATCCTGTTAAATATGTTGATTCTGTTCTAAGTTCAAATTCCTTGGGTAACAGATCAATTCTGCACTTCTTGAATGTCCTTAAACATGCTAATGTTTCTTTTTCATGAATTGGATACCTTTTTTCTGTTTCGGAAAACGTTCCGGATATATACCTGCACAATATTTCGAGATTTTTGTTTGTTGCTTTCTCTATGAATAATTTATCATGTATACTTTTGCTCATAGAGTTGTTTTCATTGTTTAAGTTGCACACTTCAATTTCTTCATATTTTTGTGTTTTGCCTCATACATTTCATACATCCTGACCATACTTCATCGGATGCATCCATTTCGATAATTAAATAGTCATTAGAGGTCGGATTATATAATTTTGGTAAATTTTTTGAGATATGCTTTATTTTTTCAACTATTTTACTATCTTCATTATCCTAAAACCATTGTTTTTTAGTACTTATTTTTTCTTGCAATTTTTTCTTTTTTTTAGCACACCCTTTTAAATACCCTAATTCAGATATGTAATTTAGACATCCAAGAAACCATGTAATTGTTTTCTATCTTCTATTTTGTTTGGAAATAGATGTAATTTTTCTAAAACATGCTTTTGTAATTCTATTTCTCGATTTGACTTTATTATTGTTCCTAAAAACTCAATTTCTTGTTTTGCTATTTGTGCTTTCTTTCTACTTAGGACTAAACCTTTTTGTTTACACCATTCAATTACAATTGCTACTTTCCTTAAATGATCTTCTTTAGAACTATTGCTAAAGATCAAAATATCATTTATGTATACAAGACATGTTTCCTCTAATCCTTCCAAATTTTTACTCATATATCTCTGAAAAATTCCGGGTGCTTATTTTAACCCAAATGGTAACAAATTCCATTCATAATGTTTTTCTGGGGGACAAGTAAATGCGGTTAATGGTTTTGTATTTTCATGTAACCTCAATTGATAATATCCAAATTTAGCGTCTAGAGAGCTAAACCAAGTCATTCCTTTTATTTTTTCCATTATTTAATCTCTTCAGGGTAACTTATGTGCATCTCCTATAGTAGCATCATTCAATTTTTTTGTAGTTTATTACCATTCTTCTTTTTCCTCGTTTTATTTCATTATGATTTTCTACATAAAATGCTGGAGCAGCATGTCTATTTTTGCTTTCTCTTATTAATTTTTTATCTAACAATTCTTTACAATCCTTTGTAAATTCTTCTATATCTCTTTTTGAATAGGGTATCCTATTTGGAACATATACTTCTTGCTTCGGATCTTTTAATTCTATAACAATTTGTTCTTCATTAATATTTATTTTTACGTCTAGAGGATCTTCTGAGCAAGTTTCTTCTAAAAGATTTTCTACTTGTTGCCCAATACTTGTCTTACCGTTTTCTTTTATATAAAATAATGTTTCGTTAAGGATATGTAATATTTTTAATCTTGTTCGTTCGAAGTTGTCTATGATTGGAATTTTTATCATTTTTCCTATTGGTGCCTTTAACTCCATGTATTCTAACCATTGTATAAAAGGATGGTATAATCTAAGAAAATTATTTCCTAAAATAATATCAAATCCTGATTCTTGTCTATATAGTGATGGTACCATAAATATATAAGGAGTCTTTGTTTTGTCTAAAATTTTTATTTTATTTAAATAACTTGCTAGTTCTATTTTATGTGTACTCCCATCTGCTATCATAATTCTTACAGGTCTTTCTGTTTCTCTCCAGACTAATCCTTTTATATTTTTTGAAGCAAAACTAATACTTGCTCCCGTATCAATATAAGCCGAATAATAATAACCTTTTATTTCTATTTTTATTAAAGTAGAATTTGGGTTTCTTCTACTCTGATTCTGCAGACAATTCTGCTTCATTTTTTGTTTCGTAAACGGAATCAGTTAATAAAACATATATATCCTCAATGTCTGATATATCAGACTCAATTGGTTCTAGAATTCTTAATTCTGCAACTTTTAGAAGTTCTTTTTGTTCTTTGTTTTTCCTTTTAGGGCATTCGTTTGCATAGTGACCTTCTTCTTTACATAACCAACATTTACATTTCTTTTTTCCTTCTGGACAATATTTTTTATTTTGTTTTCGTCTAAAAATCGTTCTGGTTTTTTATAAAATTCTTCTTTATATTTTCGAAAAGGTTGTTTCTTCCATTTATATTTTTTATTATAATATTTATTTTTATGATATTTCTTTTTTTTCAATTTCTTTATTTTCTTTACACCCACACTGTTGTGGTAATCCTGGATCACTTTCACAACAAACTTTGCTGACTTGTTTTACGAGTTTTGTTTCGTTTTGTTGTATACATTTTTCTATTATATATTCTCGTCCTACGAGAACTGCTCCTCATATACTATCTGCTACAGTTCCGGTTTTTACTCCTTCATTAAATTTGTTTAAACAAATTTTATTTATTGAGTATGGTAGTTTTATTAGTAATAATTTTTGCATATGTACCTAATTTTCTTTCTTTAATCTATAAAAACTTTTTGAAAATTCACAAACATAATTCTTGTAATAACACATATCACAGATAGTCATACTATTTATATGCCAGGTTGCTAATTCATTTTATTTTTCTGTAACTTTTTCTGCATAATTTATTTGATTTTGACCAACAAATTCTCTCCATATAAGTGTTATTACTGACCAGTAAAATTTTTCTACATTATTTTGACTTGCCTCTTTTAGTTTGTCAATGTCTTTGTAATCACTTAAATATTGAAATACATTTCCTTTTATCTTGAAAACCATATAATTCCATACATTATCCATTGAGGTATTTTTAAATATGTCATCTGTTTGTAGAATTAAGTTTACCTGGTTTGCCCATTCTTGTATTAATCATTCTGCATTTATAGTGCAATCTACATCTAAGATTCCTTGTTTTATTTGTTGTAAACGGGGTGTATATTCATCTGGTAGTTTTCGAATCCTTCTTGTTTTCTTCGGTAAAAACTATTTCTTTCTCTAAGGTTCTCTGGATCAACATCGATCCATTCAAACCTACTAGACTTTTGTTTTTATTATTTTCATTATCATCTTGTTCCTTTTTTACTTGACTACCTTCTCATTTTTTCATATATGCAGGGATAGAATCATCTGACTCATATCCGTAAATTGCTTCATTATTATTTGTAAAATTTATTTGTTTTTTACCTTGATCTTCTTCAACTATATTTAATTGGTCAATCATATTTCTAATTTCTTCTACTTGTCCTTCCATTATTTAAGTAAATTTTCTTGGAGGCAAAATTTGTTGAATTTATTTATCGGGCATTTTTTATGTGTTGTATTTTTTAATTGTTTCTATTTCATAGACTAAATGTCTCAATTGTCCTCGTATAATAACTATGTTTTCATGAATATCTTTTTGTTTTATGGTGTAATTTATTATATGCATTAACATGCCAGTAATATTATTTAATTGTGAATCTAATGTATGATATAAATGGAGAAAATTATATCCATGAATATCGATGTGTTCCTTGTAAATATTGTTCTGTCCAAATTTCATCATATAAAAATCTATGTTCTATTCATCATATAAAAATCTATGTTCTATTTTTTCTAGATAATTCTGATGACTATCTTTAATAATTCTTCTTTTTGTAATATTTTATTTATTATAATTAATTGATTTTTTAATTCTGTCACTTCTTTAGTTATCCCATTATTTAATTAACTATGGGTCTTTTATTCCTTTTTAAATTCTAAAGGGACTTCTTTTAAAATAGGGGTTGATATGAGTATATTGCAACAAGGTCATTTTTACAATTTCAATTTATTAAAAGGTCATTTTGATGAATTTTCCAATTTCGACTGGGATGTTATTGGTTGGAATTTAAGAATATTCCCACCAAATTTAGTTCGGTTGAAAAGGTCGATGAAAATCTTCGTTTTTCCTAGTAGTGTAACTAGTGTTAAGCTATTGAAAACAACACCAAAATAGACATAATAAATTTCATGCATAGAGTAAAGTTAAAAAATAAAATAACACTTACGGAATAGTTTTCCAATTCCACCCATATCAATATATCATTTGTATTCATTTGACCATCGCTCTTGATATCAACAACCAGAATCTGAGATTTGAACATCAGGATTTTCATTGTCACTAGTTTGATTCATACCCAACAAGTTATTATTTAAGTGACCGTAAACCAATTATCTAGTGAAATTAGATGTAAGCAGTGAGGGTTCAATTTTGTGGTGATAAAGATATATGAGAGTGCCACTACAGCTTATGCTCTGAGGCAAGATTGTGGTGAAATCAACTTTTGCTCAAAGAAAAGAAACAAGGACGGAAAAAGAAAAGAAAAAAATAAGGTTGGGGAAAAAGGTGGAGCGTTGAAGCGGCTGATGAAGAAAGAAAAATTTAGGGTTTCTAATTTTTAACATTTTTATAAGGCCACAAGTGTTAGGTTCAAGTCGACCCAAAAGGCCCATTCTGTTGATAATATGTAGATTGGACACGGCATTGTATTTATCTCTCATTTTCAAAAATATGTATTGTCAAGATGTGTACAAGGCTTTGCACACCTATGAATGAATTAGTGACAGTGACATAATTGTTTAAGGCAGTCTTAGTTGTATATATTAATCAGTGATCCAATTGGAAGTTTTGGACAATTATATAATCAGCGCAACAAAATAGTGGGCTGTTCGACAGATTGAATCGGACAAATTTAATCTGAGCCCAAATTTTTTAAGAATCCGTTCCATTGGTCCAGTTGAAGTGAAATTGTTCCGATTAAAGTGAAATTATCTTTTTGCCCCATCAAATTTATGATCTCACCATTGATTTTATGACAGTATTTAGGATTGTTCCATCAGCAATATAAATAAAATAAAAAATTATATTGCATAAATTTTCCCCTTCCTCCACATCGAACTAGCGCATACCATTATGCAGATTCTTCAAAGATGGAATTGACTTCGGTGGCATCTTCCATAGCCCTGTTCAGGTTGAATTTAAATCCCCTCTCGTTTATGTAGATCTAGGGTTGATTTATATAGTATTCTTCCAACAATTTTGTTCACAATTTTCAGTAAAAATCGAACTACTGCTATGCGTTGGGCTATGCTGCTGGAGCACTTCTTGATTCTGAAAAAATCGGACTGATTTCCCCAGTTTATTCTTTTTAATGGCATCATTAATTTTTGTGTCGGAACAGGTGAACCCAACAAACAAATACCAAAAACAATGAAGCTCAAAGCAGCCCCTTTTATTTTCAGAAAAGATTGATGTTCAATATGCAAATTCCCTAGTACCACACTTTAAATACACAGTTCACAAAAAAAAAACGCAGCAGGAAAAAAATTGGGAATAGCTAATCTTTTAATCAAGGTAAATGAAATACAAAATGTATGAAGTAAACTTATGGAACTTATGGGTAATTGTGTTCTTAACCTATTTCTTGTCCTTCTTCAACTTGTTCAAGTACCTATGATCTTGAGCTATGTTAATAAAAAAAATGGAACAAATTAATAGAGATTTCAAAACTTGAGTAATCAATAATTACTTCTTAGTTCTTAGTTTAAATAATAATGGAGAGAAAAATAAAAAAGAAAAATAATTTTAAGCTAGGGTTTTACTTTCTCACCATATGTTGGGATGTTGGGAAAATGAAGATGGAGATGGAGATGGGAAATGAGAATGAAGACTTTTTGTTTTATCCAGCCAATTATTGAGTGGCAATTTTCTTGTAATATATATAAATTTAGGGGCATTTTTGTCTCAAATATTTGATGTTTGGCCCAATTAAATATATATGGGTTAGACCACATATTGTAATCGGACCAATTAGAAGGGGTGGCCCATCATTTCTCAAGATAACTATGGACTGCCCGGAAAAAATTGGGCCAACCGAACATGAAATAGTGCATATTTATTTGGGCCAATTATGACAATTGGGGCCTAATAAAGGCAACCAAACATAGCTTAACTATAATGTAATGTTTTTAATGAATTTAAAATCGTGCTCCATTGTGATTTTTTTATTAAACATATCACGTTCGAAATAGTTGACTCAAAGACAAGTAAAACTCAAGTATTTTAATATTTCAACGTGTTATATTACATAATATATTACCTATTAGTCTAGATCTAGGTAACTAAAACGCGGAGTGGGTGCGGGAGCGCGAGAATGAGAGCGTGACATATTAAAATTTTAGGATATGAGAGCACCTATAGAGCGTCTATTAAAATAATTATTTATAATATAGAATAATTAATTTATGGTATTAAAATAAGAAATATATAATAAAGAGATAAGTTACAACTACATTTTTAAAAATAAAAAATTCAAGAGCAAAATGCATGTCCTTCAACTAATAAGTATAGTTTATGACAACTAAATATGAATCTAATTATCTAAAATGACTTAATATCATGAACAAATGTAGGGTAAACACTACTAGTGGTTCTCCTTATCATTAATTTTCTATAGAGTGATACCTCTTGTGTTTTTTATTTCCCAGTTTAGTCCCCATTATGAATTATTTGTTTCACTTTGGTCATTTACAAGGGGTCTTTTTCTTGTTATACTTTAATCCCTCATAAAATTATTTTATATTAATTTAGCCTCAATTAAAACTATTTATTTATCAATTTAGTCCCTCATAAAACTATTTTGGAACTTTAGATCACACTGGACCACCTGAAAATGACAAAATTGAAACAAATAATTCATAGTAGGGACTAACGTGGGAAACACAAGAAGGACCACTCTGTAAAAAATTAATGATAAGGAGAACCATTAGTTGTGTTTACCTACAAATGTAGTTTCATTGATATAGACATATGTAGGGCTGTCAATGGGGCGGATTTCAATCTGGATCCGTCCGAATTCGGTCCTATTTATTAGGAATTGTCCGATTAGAGATTCGATGGACCTGATCCGATTATAAGGATCTGAAATCCGAAACTCATGGAGCGAATATGGATTTAGGTTGATCCGATTCGTTAAAGATTCGTATCCGACAACAAATAAAAAGAAAGATATATATACAAAATGATATATAAAAATAAGTATCATTAATAATATTTCAACGTCAATTTAAGAAGATTGTAATTTATAATTCATTTATAAATTTATTTAAACCAATATATTCATTCTACAAATATGAATATAGTGAAGAAACTTTGAAAATGGGAGCTAAAATTAAATAAAATTGGAAAGATAATAAACTTGTTTTAGGAAAAAAAATTAATTTAACTTTTTAAATACAAATTTATTGGATCCGAGAAATATTTGATATCCGGCCAAATCCGACCAAGATCCGTTGAATTCAAAAAATCTAGATCCGAGCACTATTCGAGCAAGATCCGAATCCGACAGGATTCGGATCCGATATAAATGGAGCTGGATCTGGACGAGCCTGATCCGACCCATTGACAGCCCTAGACATATGTTTTCTCATATGAATAGCTTGATATGGACACTAATATCTACTATTTAGCTCTTTATCAGTTTAGTGCATCAAAATAAACTGCAAAAGTACAAAGTTCAAACATTTACAAATTAACTATGTTTTCCCAAAAGTGTCACGCTATGGTGGTATCTAAATTCTAACATCTAGCACTTTAGTGTGTCAAAATAACCAACAAACATTTACAACTTAATTTGTTTTAGTTGTCGACAAATCAAAAAATAGCTTGACATGGATGAGCAGTTGTCAAAAAGCTAATGCATTAATTTTAGTGTATGCTGTTGGATTTTTATGGGTATAATTGTCAACTACAACAGTGCGGAATTTAAAATTTTTATTTATACACCAAATCCCAGGGAACACTTATTAGCACATATGAATAAAGGTTGAATTTAATTAAAGCATGCATATACTAAAATTAAATAGGTGGTAAAAGCCATTTTACCTCACCACAGGCAAGGTGGTGGTTTCCTCCGGTCTTCGGTTGTTCACTAGAGCACCCCAAGTGTTGTGCCTCTAGAGATAGTCCACACCAGTTGAATTTGAGTGACTTCGCGAAATCCCCAGGCTTAGAACTAGGATTAAGGAATCGTCTCGTCAGGAATTGGATTCAGATCCGGGAAGAAGCTTGGAGAAAAATCCTTCACAGGGGTGGGGCGATTTTTGGAGAAAACTAAACAGGGAGAGAAATCGATTTTTCTTCTCAATTAGTTGGCTGAAAATTTCGATTGTGTCTCTTGAAATTTTCGATCTCTCTCTCCCTATTTAATGGGGTTGTTAGTTTGTTGAGATTTTCTTGCTATCTTGAAGAGATTATGATATATCTCTTTTATTTAGAAGAGTCCTTCTAGATGTAAAATATATCTCTTTTTCCTTATCTCCTAAGGAAACAAGATATGCCATATCTCTTCACAAGATATGCTATATCTCTTCACAAGAAAATCTTCCCTAACTTTTTTCCATCAAAATCGCCCCCTTTGACTAATTAATTATAAGATCAATTAATTTACTTAGCATGGTTCGGCCATGACTAAATTAATTGATCAAGAGATCAATTAATTAATTTAACCATGCCCACATGCTTCATCAATCTTAAATTAATTCAATCAAGTCACCCTTAGCAAAATCGGCCCATGTAAGAATAATCAATCCCAGATTAATTTATCTTAACAATAATTGGCCCATATGCTTTAATTGATTAATCCACTATTAATCAATTAATCATTTCCAATTAACACTTTAATTGAGGATTTAATCAATTAGAAATTCCAATTGATTCATTAATTAGTTACTCCTAATTAATGATTCTCCACTTTGAATTAACACTTTAATTCTCGATTAATTAATTAGTTACTTCTAATTAATTATTCTTCTTCATGAATTAATACTTTAATTCATATATTGATTTAATTCCTTAAATCAATTGATTCCTTCCAGACTGTCACTGTCCAACTGTATTGTGTGTGACCCTCTAGGTTCACCATCAATTGGCAGCAGGCCCATGACTTTCGTGATTTAATTAGTGAGCAATTAATTGCTCCGATCAATTAACCACTTTAATTGACCACTCCAGAATTAATTTCCTTATTAATTCAGGAGTACCCACACCTCATGGTCGATGTCTAGCCACAAGCCCATGAGGCCCAACTTCAGGTGAATTGATATTCGTGAACCTCCAACTCTTATAAATGCCATGTACATACGGTCCTTCTATCAACTAATTTCCCGATTGAGACCTAGGGTGTGTGAATTGGTCGGCACCTCTAATTATCTCAATTCTGTACTTTCTAATTCAGGATAATAATTCCAGTGTGACTGCTAAATTTGGAAACCCCTTTCCAAATCCGTCACCGACTACGGCCGTAGATTCCTCGGATTTATTATCTAAGAACGTACAGGAAATTCTCTCATCTTATCAGGATGAGTCGACAGATCCTATATTAGTACTAACTATCCGCGCACACGTTCATACGCACCCAAAGTAGTCGCACAATGACCAAGCTATGTGATCGGCTCCTAAATCAAAGTACGTATTCCCGTGTACCGAATCCGCCCTAGTACCTCAAGTCAAAGGACTAAATCGTACACTATTATAAGTATTGAGAGACATCCCATTACCGATATGCTTAACGCACTTCCACGATGGGTCTCTCTGTTCGGGTCGTTCGATGCGTTCGATCCCCTATCGAACCACCTAGTCATATGCACTAGCATTCAATGCCTTGTTCATGAAACGACAACAAATTCACTTCATGTGAATCATGCATAATCCTACAAGTCTTGACGATTCATTCGATACCCCGTCTCGATATGAATCTATGACTTGGAACATTTTTGAGATCACGACCTTTGAGACTGTTTCATGATTAATCGCACCCAATACTGAAGTGAATAATCCCGTAGTCATGAGTGATCTCAGGGTTTCATCCAATCGCTTAGATACGTTCACGAGAGATGAAGTTGGCCATTGTTTAATTCACGTACTATGAATAAACGGGCGTATTATCTTATGGATCATAAGATTGCTTCTAAAGGAAGTTCCTTAACAAGCTTATATTTGTTGGCTTGCTGGGCACTATCCTATCATATGCATGGATGCATTGTACTATTAGTCTCTAGCCTATTCTCTAATAAAGTTACAAGTATTATTTGTGTGATTTTTTTGTATGATTGTAAATTGATTAGCTTCCAATTTAAAAGTATTTATAAATGACAAAATAAACCAATAAACTATTAAACTTTACAAAATCTATGTAAAAATTATTCTTTTTGTTAAAATTCGTGAATTTAAATTGTGTAGTGCATGTTCATTATAAAGATAATACACGCTCTATAAAAATTAAAACGGCGCTCTATATATAAAAAATTCACGCTTTTTTTGCGAATTTCGCAAATGTGCTCTGATTCACGAATTCGGAGCGCATCGACACCCTTGACGTGCGAATATAGTTATCTAGGTCTAGATCAGTGCTGCCACTAGATTTTTTGGGGTCGCAGGCGAAATCTCAATATGGACCCTATTTCATGTAAAGGTTAATTTCATGCTTTAGTTTTTTTCCTTTTTTTTTTCTTTTTTTAAGTAAATTTTCTTTGCTTTAGTAGATGAAAAATATTTATTAAAATTTCATATTCTAGAATTTCTAAGATTTATTTTTTTATATAGAGAATGATCAATTCAGATAGCCATTCTTGTTACAAAGTTAATCGAATATAAATTTTTATGAATTTTAGTTTTAAAAAACTTCTTTTTCACATAACTAACAGTTACAAGCACAATAAATATTATTGACGTCCTTCAAAAGCAAATTCAAATATCAAAATTGATTAGTAAATCAAAATGCATTTTTCTATCACTATTTTTGTTGTTGGAGTTCCTCAAAATCAAATTAATTTATTTCTTGATAAATTTAAAAAAATGTCAATCTAAAATTCTAATGAAAATAAAGTTGAATAAACATTCCTTATTTTGTAGAGAAAATAACAATACCTAAAAATAAATCTGGATTTTATTTGATTACTTGACTATATGTTAGAAAAGAAAAATAATTGTGATGAAAAATTAAAAATCCAAAAATTAATATATATATATATATATATATATATATATATATATATATGCTCAATTTGTGATTTGTATTTTGTTGTTTGTTTTAAAGTTGCACTAAGCAAATATTCAATCAAAAAACTATCATGCCCTTGTTGTTGTTAAAGTTGCACTAAACAGGAAAATATATTAAGAATAAATCGCAGTTAGTAACAACAAACTTATCATCACTGAGCTGGTATAGCTCGTCTCGATACACTCCTAATACATAGGTAGGAATATCATGTAGCGACCTAGTTGCACACCATCTAATTATGGTTCAAAAACATCGAATTAATTAATATATTGCCATGTAATTCATTCACTGAGCAGGTACAGCTAGTCTCGATACACTCTTAATACGTGGGTAGGAATATCATGTAGCAATCTATTTGCACGCCACCTAATTATGGTTCAAAAACATCGAATTAGTCAATCTATTATCCAGTGATTCATCCATAATTTAATAAGGAGTATGCATACTTACCTGTACCCAAGAGGTCCACGAATGTCTAATATAGGCAAAAATTTAACGTTTTGCTCAATATTTGGCCACATGCAACAAAATCTCTCCCATGCGCAAATCTATATTACATAAATCAAATAATTATATAAACTAATAATATTATAATTAATAAGTCCACCAAAGTAGTAATGATTGATACATGTAATAGGATCAATCACCCACCAATCTGCTTAGTATCAGGTGTAGTAACTCTACATAACTCGTGATACAAAAATGCTAAAGCCGCACTATCCCAACTCAAAGTTTCAATCATTTCAATACCCTATAGAAGGAAAAGATATTTCAGATCTACCTTATTCCCTGATTTGTTGGGTAGGACAACACCACCAATCAATGCTAGACTAAGAACTCGAGCGTATTGTTGAATCCTTTCGAGAGTAGCATCCTCGGGTAGTGATACCAATTCATCCATCAACCATTTTAACTTCAAAGAAACTCCATCAATGGCATCTGGGGGCGGTCTAACACCCAACAACTCTTCACAATGATCCTGCCATTGAGACATCGTACGGCATGGATCGCTGCTAGTAATAATGTGTCCCTCAATCGGGAGATCAAATATTACTCGTATGTCCTGTAGGGTAATGGTAGCCTCGCCGATTCGTAGGTGAAATGTATGAGTCTCCTCACGCCACGGCTCTATCAAGGCAATAATTAATGACCAGCCATATTTTATTCTTTTGATACAATAAACTCCATAAAATACGGAGCTTATCAAATATGGAAACACTCTATGGTCAAAACGAGCCTCCAACCCCATAAGGCACGAGTCCGCACGACGACACGTGAGGGCCTGATACTCATTCCCATTCCAAATATGACTAGAATGATGCTCATTCTGGAGAGTAGGTACGGACAAATCAATTGGCCCCGAATGAATAACACGCTCATCGATGTTCATCTCTATTAAAAAAAGAGTTAGATAAACAACAATAAATATGATATGAAAGATGATCATTCATGTATCAAATATTCAGAATTTTGATTCATTCATAGTGCAAGATATTTCACAAAAAGAATTTACAGATACTAAAAGTACACTAATAACTATTAGGAGAACAACTATTATGTATCTCGACTCAATTAAGTACGTAAGTTAAAGAGATTGTCTAACTAATTTATCTATATTTACAAAGAGAACTTCCAACTACAAAATAAGCAGAATAAGTAAGTTTTATCTATATTGTAGATGTATTTTTCCAGTTTAATTTTGATGTTTGGCACTTGTAATTTATTTGTAATAGAATAGATTTTATGATACATAAGCAATTTAATATGGTAATGTAGTAAGTTTTTAATTCCAAAAAAAATTTGAACATCGTGGATGATGTAGCAGTATACAAACAAGCCATATCGACAGCCAATTAAAATCCGCCATGTTGATAGCTCTACCTTGAAGGTCATATTTGCAAATTCATTTTTTAATAGGACCATTTAGTCAAATAACCCTAAAAACTTAAGCCCGTCGAAACTTTCAGGGACAATTGACAGCCCTATTAACAAGTAGAACATATCCAAATGTTCCATTAGTAGGCTTACTACATTATTTCATTTCGAGAAAATGAAATTTCCTTACAGAGTAAACAATGCTTTCCTATTTTCACAATAGTATACAAAATTATTATATCTTCTTGACAAACCTAATTTGTTTGATACCAAGAATAGCAAACATGAATACATAACGAGACTAAGAAAACAAGAATCAACTAAATTAAATATATAGCACCATTTGACCTCTATTTAATTAATAATTTAAATATGTATTTATGAAGAGACCAAGAAACAATAATTAGCAAAACTAAATATACATATAAAAGTGAATACAATCCAAAATCAATTTAATAAACACAAATCCATTATTTAGATAAACACAACTCCAAAACCAATCTAATAAACAATAAAGTCTAAAAATAATTTAGATAAAATTCAAGAATCCAGACAATAAATTCCAAAACCAATCTAAAAAAATTCAAAAAAATAAAACTCAAGACAACAACTAAACCTGATCATCATCATCATCATCGTTGTCGTCCCTACATTAACCCCTCGGGCTTCTCGGTCTTCCAGCATCATTTGTTGGAGTTGTTCCAGAGTTACTTGCAAAGACTCCAGCTGCCCAGTAAGTCTCTGATCTATCTCGTTCTGATGATATCTGAGGCTCTGCATCATCTTGTTCTGCTACCCAGTAAGTCTCTGCTCCATATCACGTGCCCAGGAAGGAACGTCTTCATTTTATAGTTCCGAAGATGATGGTTGTGGTTGAGCTTGAGAAGTAGAGGCACCATCTTGGTTTCTTTGGACACGCTTTAGACGTCGGCGCACATGAGCATCGGCATCAGAGGCAGCACCTTCTTCATCAGGATTAGGTAAGTCGGGTGGCCGCTTGAGGCATTCGGGAGCTCCCTCATCATCGCGAACAACCACATAAAACTCTCCGAAATACTCAGTTAATAGGCAATAACTGGGAATGCGGTTATTCGGCCCAACGCCATCGGATAACTCTTTAGCTAATATATAATACTCCATCTCCGACTCCGTGTCATCCGGCCGTAGTCGTGGGATCACAGCCTGAAAAAATAAAAAAGACACAAGTTATTTAAATTAAATATTTCAAGTGATATGTCGGAAAAAAATTATTAATAAAAATGATTAACATACATGAACATCCCCAAAGAAGATGTCCATGTCAAAACAGTTGGGCTAATTACCGCCCTCGATATCCCAATGTAACATTCTTGGATGTCTCAGAATAGCTGGGTCGTGCCTTGGATAACAATTGTCCGCATTGGGCATGCCTTCAATGACTTACAACATCCAAAATTGTTCACATTCTAAACATTATTCAAAATATCCACCATTTACGAAAAAATAACTAAAAAATATATATGAAAATCAAGAATTGATTTTACAAACATACCAGTAAAATGTGTGGGAAGCCGCCCGCATTCCATCTACGGATGCTGTCGCCGGAGCTCATATTTGTCAGAATCTCATCTAAAGTGACAGTCCATAGCTTCTCTCCCCAAGGATATCTCTCGCAAATCGCGAGATCGTCACATACCTTCAATATATACAAATTTATAAAAAATTATTTTTAAAACTTTAAAAAAATAATAAAGATTTAAAATTAAAGTTTACTTACCACGAAGGTGCTGTTTAGAACCACTTTCATGGGCCGAATGTGTACCAACAATGCCGATATCACCCAGATGAAGATTAACTTGCATACGGCCACGTGATTTGTATTGCGACTCAACATTGAAATAATCTTCATTTTGAGAACATGAACGGAAACCTCCCTCTGCCCCAACCTACTAAAGTATCGGTTCTTCAAGTTACCCCCTTGGTCGATAGTTTGGGAGTCAGCATCACTCAGTCTCCCAAATCGCAACCCCGATACAAGGCTAAATTCCTCCACGCCGAATCTAACTGGTTTTCCATGTATCAAAAACCAGTATTCGTATATACTATTTTTCTGTAGTCGTAGGCATACTCGGAGCATCAGACTGTGCAAGACCGATGCTTTAAATTTGCCCTTCTCAGTTAGGCGTAGAAAACTCCCAATCTGGGGGTAATCATCTATAATCCGCCAATGCTCGCTTCGTAGCATTCTTGTAATCTCCAAAATTTCGCTCTATGCCGTGCGCTGTGTTATCCTTCCATCTACGACCACAGTCTCGAAGTAAAAGGAAAATGTCAAAATTTTCATTATATTCTGGCGTTAGGAGTTTGATGTTATCAAACGCCAAACCCCAAGAGAAAAGCCACGAATTTGTACATAGCATTTGGCGTTTCCCAAACGCCTACATGGCGTTTGGCTATGGCGTTTAAACTCCAAACGCCTACATGGCGTTTCTCTCACCATCACCGATTATCCTCGAGTTTACCATCTCCAATTTGCAAGAATTTGAGAGAAAAATTCACTTTTGAATTGAAAGAAAAAAGTTTGAGTGAGTTGGGGGAGAGAAGAGAGTTTGAAGAGAGAAGGGAGTTGTTTTTATTTTTGTGTTTTGATTAAATATGGGTTTGGGGTATTTTTGTTTTGTTAAAAAATAAGGGGGGTATGTTGTGATTATTAGTTGGGTTTTAATAATAACTAAAAAAAAATTAACTGTAAATAAAGGCTTTGGCCTTTTTGTAATTTTTATTTTTCAATTTGGCCTTTATGAAAATCACTCATTTGACCTCCATTTAAATAAAAATTTAACTACAATACCGACAAAAATAATAAGTACGATACGAATGTGTAACGATACTAAGAAAACAAGAATTAGCCAAATTAAATATACATATAAGGTGAAGGATTCATAATATTTCACATAATTTTTTACCATTATATACTAGGACACACCTTATTTATTTTAGTAATAGACATAAAAGTAATTTCAAACATAAAGTAAAAAGAAAAAATTGCAGGATTCGACGCCTTGAAGCAATTTCGGGAGCATTTATTACGTGGAGTGCAAGTCGCTTTCAATCGAGGGGGGGCCTAACGCAAAAGAAGGAACAAGAATCGAGAAGTTAGGCCCCTACCTCACCTCACCGCCGCGAGTTGGTGGCAAAAAGTTGGTCAAACTTTCTGCCTCAACCTCGCGGCCGCGAGGTCCTGCGTAACTGAAGACTCGCGTCTCGCGGGCACGAGGTCTGCTCTGTTTTCTGCGCTTATTGGAAGGGCTTTTTGTACATAACCCCTTTTTCCCTAATTGTAATTCTAAACTCTTATGGGAACTTTTTGGTCTTAGTTACCATAGTTTTTGGGGTAACTTCGGCATTAGGAGGTTATTGTTTTGCTAGGTTAAGGGGTTAGGAGGTGAAATTCATTATTAAACTTCTACATCTCATTTTATATCTTGCCTCCTTTGAAGAACAAGGCTTTTGCTTGCATATTTGGATTGAAAGATAAAAAGGCTTGAGAGATGAGTTGTATTGGATTTCATCACATAAGCTTATTCTTAACATTTATCTTGTTTATTTTGTACTTATGACTTTATTTAAAGTTATGGATATTGTGTTGATTAATATAAGTAGCTAAGCATTTCATTCCTAGGTTTTTATGAAGCTTATGATTGATCTATGATTGAATGATGAGTTAATGATTGATGCTATGCTTACACGTGTTTGTTAATCTAGTTTGAGCTTTTGCCAACTTGTGGTTAGGCCAACCATAAGATGAAATCGATTGATCTTTAATTGCTAGACATAGTGGATTAAAGATTAGATTGTAAAACAAGATTGTGATTTGATTTTAGGATAGGAATATACCTAGGTTATTTCATGTTCTAACAAGGTTTGAGATTAATGCATCATTTAGGTTCAATCATTTTAGACATAAATTGGATTAGTCTACTTTGATAGGTTCGTATGCAATTCAGAAGATACCTATGAATAATTTATAAAATCTTGAACAACAAGCATAATTATAGTAATCAATTTGTGAATCATTCAACTTGGATCGATCTAGGTGACATGAAAATCAAGGAACCTTTCTCAATTGAATCAAAGTATTGTAATTCTAACTCACTTTATTTTAAGTTATATAAACAAACCATTTTCTCACCACTATTATCTACATAAGTTCAAGTAAGGTAATAGAATAGATCTTGGTAATTGTTCCTTTGATTCCTCGTGGGTTCGACACCCCTTATCACTTTATTACTTGTAAACGACCGTATACTTGCGCAATTTACGTACTTCTATTTGGAACGTAACAGTCGATAGTTTGGGAGTCAGCATCACTCAGGCTCCCATATCGCAACACCGATACAAGGCTGTATTCCTCTACGCCGAATCTGACTGGCTTTCCATGTATCAAAAACTAGTATTCGTATCTACTCTTTTTCTGCAGTCGTAGGCATACTCGGAGCATCAGATTGTGCAAGACAGATGCCTTAAATTTGCCCTTCCCGGTTAGGCATAGAAAACTCCCAATTTGGGGGTGATCATCTATAATCCGCCAATGCTCGACTCGTAGCATTCTTGTTATCTCCGGAATTTTGCTCCATGTCGTGCGCTGTGTTATCCATTCATCTACGACCACAGTCTCGTAGTGAAAGGAAGGTAATTGTGGCAGGGCCGAGGTGGGTAAGGTAATGTATCCCTACAAAACAAACAACAAAAAAAAGGTCAAATTTTTCATTATGTTCTGGCGTTTGGCCAAACGCCAAATGCCAAGAGAAAAGCTACGAATTTATACATGGCGTTTGGTGTTTCCCAAACGCCTACATGGCCAATTTTGAGTGTTTCTCTCACCATCGTCGATAAGAAATTTTTCCAAAGGCCATAAAATAAAATTGAAATTACAAAAAGACCATTAAATGTTTAAAAATTACTTAAAAGCCATAAGATTAATTAACCAACTAAATCAAATTAATTAACTCTTACTAATTAAAATAAACTTTAACAAATATACCCCAAAATTTTAAAAACTTCAAAATCAACCCCACCCAAAATCAACCCCAAACTCTAACCCAATTCACACAAATTTCACTCAAATCAAGGAAAAAAAAGGAGGAAGAACAACATAAAAGGTAAGCATTTGCATTTTTACTTGAATTTTTAATGTATTATCGAGTGATTTAGTTCGCAAAAATTGAGAAATTGAATTGACCTGAAATTCGCAATTTTTGGCGTGTGGCGTTTGACAAGAACAAATGCCATACGCCATGCTTATCTTCATGGCGTGTGGCGTGTGGCCTTTTCCAAACTCCACAAGCCATGAAGATAACGCCACACGCCATGAATTTAAGCATGGCGTGTGGCGTTTGGTATGGAACAAACGCCACACGCCAACATGGCATTATTCGTATTCGAGAATGTATTTTTTATTTAGATAGCTTGTGTATTAATTTTTGTTTTTACTTGTAGGAATGAACAAACTTATAATATATCTTCGATATGGCGGTTATTTTACACGCCAAATGGATGATAAATGGCATTGGAGTTGTGATAGAAATTCTGTGAAATCAATAATGGTGGATAGGAGAATTTCGTTTGAGGAACTACTCGATAAAATTTGCGAGAAGTTGAATTTAGATCGGTATACTGATATTTTTGAGATACAGCGCAGATGTGTGGATAACGAAGTGAAAGTATCAGATGAAGAAGATTGGGGAGATAACGGAACACTATGCCCATAGTTCTATTGATTTAAATTTGTACTTGATTTTTTCTTCGAGAGAAGAAATTATGAGGATAGAGGCAACTCCGGGGAGAAAAGAGAAATCGAAGAAACTTATGACCCGGGGTAAAGGAAAAAAAATCATAGACAAACTTATTTGTAATTACTAACTTGATGGATGTGCTATAGGAGGATCAAGTGCACTAGATGATGATGATGAGGAGATCATTGCCTCTAATCCAACTTTACCTACAGTGCAGGAAGTTGAACCACTACGTTGTTCTCCTTTATATAGTCAGGGGTCTCCGTATGACAATGAGAGTCCTAATGTTCGTGATTGCCGCCGTCACTTTGATGACGAAGGTGATTATGGTGGTGCTGATGTAAATGGTGAACACTGTAACGTTGACAACGAGTGTGATTATAGTGGTGGTGATGTGGATGGTGATGATATAGGTGGTGGTGATGTAGGTGATGATGTAGGTGGTGATGTAGGTGGTGGTGGTGGTTATGGTCAAGCGCCTAGCCATGAAGAATTTTACGAACCACCTAGTCATGAAGGCTTTGATAACGTTGATGATGTTGCAAGAAATTATTCGGGATCAAATTCCAGTCAGGGGAGGAGTGATGAATCAGGATGGACAGTTGGTCAATGGTTTAGAAAAAAAAAAAGAGTTCATGGATGCACTTCGTGACACTGTTGTACAAAAAACTAGGAAATTAAATCGTATAAGTCTGACCCTGATAGGAAGATAGCTTGGTGTATGACTCCTGATTGTCCATGGCGTTTATATGCGACTAAGGAAGCGAAGTGTGATGAATTTGTTATTCGAACATATAGAAACGTTCACACTTGTGGGATATCGAATAGAGGTGCCGATCATAGACAAGCAACAAGTCGTACGGTTGGTTTACGGACGTCGGGATTATGTATGAACGCCAAATGAAGCCCCAAAACCAAATGCACTGATAAACTTCATGCGTGCCGAAGAAAATGTTAGTATTAGTTATCAAACAGCTTGGAGGGCGAAACAAGTTGCTCAAGCGCATATTATGGGTACATTCGAAGAAATTTTTGCCAATCTACCCTCCTATGATTACATGATTGAGCAAAAAAATCCTGGCACGCGCACTCGCATCCATACGGACTCCGAAAATAAGTTTAAATATTTCTTCATGGCTTTAGGAGCGGCTACTCGAGGATTTCATTTCCTAAGAAATGTAATTAATTGTAATTGATGCAACATTTATGGGGACAAGATATAAAGGAACTGTTCTAATTGCAAGTGCAATGGACAGTGAAAATCGTTGTTATCCAATTGCATGGGGGGTATCAGAGGGCACCGAGGATGCGACGTGTTGGACTTATTTCCTAGAGTGCTTGAAAGAGGATGTACCAGACATAGACGATCTGGTTATTGTTTCAGACAAGGGCAAAGGGCTTATTAAAGCGGTAAAAGATGTTTATCCTTTAGCTGATCATAGGGCATGTTACTTCCACCTCAAAGATAACTTGCTAAAAAAATTTAGGAAAATGGGATAACCGGGTATTTTTACAAAGCTGCTTTCACGTACACCCAGAGTGAGTTCAAAATTTTTTTTGGTTACTTGAAAACCAAGAGCCCGGGATGTGCAAATTGGCTAGAGAACGAGGTCACGTTTGAGAAATGGGTGAGAATCCACCATCGCGTGAACAGATATGAAGTAATTACGTCTAACCATGTTGAGGTCCTTAATAATCAGATCAAAGATGCCAAAATTTTTCCCATATGTTACTTTCTCAAATTTATTGTTGATTTGATGGGAAAGTGGTTGAGAGAGCGTCGTGATGAGGCTCATGAATGGTTGTCTGTATTTACCCCATCGAAGGAGAAGTTGATATCTGAGCGTTATGAAAAGGCGTATGGGTGGTGCAAATGTGAATTAGGGTATGATACATGGAAAGTGGAATCTACCGAGTGGTCTGAAATTGTGGATTTAGCGGGAAGAACTTGTTCATGTGGCGTCTTTCAGATTGAGCAAATACCGTGTGAGCACACAATTGCAGCTATCATGGACAAGCGACCAAGAGATAGTGGTCAGTATGTGTATGAGCTTGTTAGCCAAATACTACACGGTCAGAAATACACGTCAAGGATACTATGAGCTCATAGAACCCATTCCATTGAAAGACCAATGGATGAACATCCTCGATGATATTATGACGAGAGTAGTGTTACCTCCAAACCCTGTCATAACCCGTGGAAGGCCTAAAATGTCACGATATGTATCCTTGAAAATTTGAAGAAAAAATACAAGTGCTCAATTTGCTCAAATACCGGTCACAACGCATTTAGATGCCCTCAACGCGGCCAGAGTTCGGGCAATAACGAAAGTGAATCTTAGATGTTTAAGGAATTTTGTAAGTTGTATTTGATGTTTATTGAACAATATTTGATGTAATTGAAGTTTTATGCAATTTCGTGTTCTGTGTAAATTCGTATTGAATGAACATTTTAATTTCGTGCAACTAATGGATTGAATCGCAATTATGAATTTTTTATAAATTTTTTGGGTAAAATTATAATTTACACAATTGTAATTGTAAAATTGGAGGCAGAGAAATTGCAAAACTCTCTGCCTCAACCTCGCGGCCGCGAGGAATGCGAGGAATAACCACGTGGCCGCGAGTTTTGGCGTTTGGCATGTGGCATTTGGCGTTTGTCACACGCCACATGCCACACGCCAATGAACATGACATTTGTCATTTGTCACACGCCATTAAAACCCTAACTCTAACCCTAGCTTCGTACATATTAGCCAAATTTGTAAGATTTGGTCAATTTATCACCCGAACGGAGAAGTAACACTTACAGTAGCATTATATCCTCCATAAATCATAACTTCGTACATATTGGCCAATTTTTTAAGATTTGGTCAATTTATCACCCGAAAGGAGAAGTAACACTTACAGTAACATTATATCCTCCGTAAATCATAACTTCGTACATATTGACCACTTTTATAAGATTTTGTCAATTTATCACCCGAAAGGAGAGGTAACACTTACAGTAACATTATATCCTCCGTAAATTATAGCTTCGTACATATTAGCCAAATTTGTAAGATTTGGTCAATTTATCACCCGAACGGAGAAGTAAAACTTACAGTAATATTATGTCCTCTGTAAATCATAACTTCGTACATATTGGCCAATTTTTTAAGATTTGGTCAATTTACCACCCGAAAGGAGAAGTAACACTTACAGTAACATTATATCCTCCGTAAATTATAGCTTCGTACATATTAGCCAAATTTGTAAGATTTGGTCAATTTATCACCCGAACGGAGAAGTAAAACTTACAGTAATATTATGTCCTCTGTAAATCATAACTTCGTACATATTGGCCAATTTTTTAAGATTTGGTCAATTTACCACCCGAAAGGAGAAGTAACACTTACAGTAACATTATATCCTCCGTAAATCATAACTTCGTACATATTGACCACTTTTATAAGATTTTGTCAATTTATCACCCGAAAGGAGAGGTAACACTTACAGTAACATTATATCCTCCGTAAATTATAGCTTCGTACATATTAGCCAAATTTGTAAGATTTGGTCAATTTATCACCCGAATGGAGAAGTAACACTTACAGTAACATTATGTCCTCCGAAATCATAATTTTGTATATATTGGCTAATTTTTTAAGATTTGGTCAATTTATCACCCGAAATGAGAACACTTACAGTAACATTATATCGTCCGTAAATCATAGCTTCGTACATATTAGCCAAATTTGTAAGATTATGTCAATTTATCACCCGAAAGGAGAAGTAACACTTACAGTAACATTATTGGCCAAATTTGTAATTTTACCCCTGAATTTTATACAAATTTCATCATTGCGATTGAATCCGTTAGTTGCACAAAATTAAAATGTTCACTCACTGCGAACTTGCATTTAACACGAATTTGCAGTTTGGTCCCTAACTTTTCAATAATTACAATTTTAGCCCCGAATTTTATACAAATTTCATCATTGCGATTGAATTCGTTAGTTGCACAAAATTAAAATGTTCATTCACTACAAACTTGCATTTAACACGAGTATGCAGTTTGGTCCCTAACTTTTCAAAAATTGCAATTTTACCCCCGAATTTTATACAAATTTCATCATTGCGATTGAATCCATTAGTTGCACAAATTAAAATGTTCACTCACTACGAACTTGTATTTAACACGAATTTGCAATTTGGTCCCTAACTTTTCAATAATTACAATTTTACCCCCGAATTTTATACAAATTTCATCATTGCGATTGAATCCGTTAGTTGCACAAAATTAAAATGTTCACTCACTACGAACTTACATTTAACATAAATTTACAGTTTGGTCCCTAACTTTTCAAAAATTACAATTTTACGCCCGAATTTTATACAGATTTCATGTCCCTAACCAAATTAAATATTACAAAAAAAAAAAAAAAAACTAATTAGTTAGTAGATTTTTGTTCCCTAACATTTGGGACATAAGGAGTTCTTAAATGCAAACTAGGATATATTATCCTATATTCTTTTCTTTTTTACCTTGGTTCTTTTCTACCCAAATTATCATCACTATCGACTTCGAGATCACCGTGAAGGCAAGTATCTTCGACATTATTACCCTGAGAATGCGTATGTTCACTCCTACCCAAATGGTCTCCCTGAAAATGCGTATATTAAGAATTCATATCAAACATTATCCAAAACCAATTTGTGCAACACAATCCAAAACCAAAACAAATTTGTGCAAAATCCAAAACCAATTTAATAAACACAAATCCATCATTTAGAATAATGTCTCTAAAAAGTTCAGAAAACATTCGATATAATTCAGAAAACACAAATTCAGAACAATTATTCAATAATGTCTCTAAAAAAATCCATAAAACAACTAAACCTGATCATCATCATCGTCGTCATCATCATTTAGCCCTCTGGCTTCTTGATCTTCCAACATCATTCGATGAAGTTTTTTCAGAGTTCGACGTAAGTCTATTATCTATCTCGTTCATCTGGTTCTGACGATCAGTAAGGCTCTACATAATTTTCTGCTCCATATCACGTGCCCAGGCAGGAACGTCTTCATATCTTGGTCCCGAAGATGATGGTTGTTGTTGAACTTGAGAAGTAGAGGAACCATCTTGGCTTCTTTGGACACGCTTACGTCGGCGCGCTGGAGCATCGGCATCTGGGGCAGTACCTTCTGCAGCAGCAGAAGCAAGTAGGGCGGGTGGCCGGTTGGGGCATTTGGGAGCTCCCTCTTCATCCCGAAGAACCACATAAAGCTCTCTGAAAAACTCAGTTAATCGGCAATATATAGGAACGCGGCTTTTTGAACTAACGCCGGTTGATAACTCTTTAGCTGATATAGTACTTCATCTCCAACCCCGTGTCATCCGGCCGTAGCCGTGGGATCACAGTCTGGAAAAATAAAAATATACAAGTTATTTAGAATAAATATGTCAAGTGATATGTCGGAAAAAAATTATTAATAAAAACAATTAACATACCTGAACATCCTCAAAGAAGTGGTCCATGTCGCCACAGTTGGGCTAATTACCGCCCCGATATCCCAACGTAACATTCACGGATGTCTCCGAAGAGCTGGGCCGTGTCTTGGAGAAAAATTGCCCGCATCGAGCAAGCCTTCAATGGCTTCCAAAATCCAAAACTGTTCACATTCAAAACATCCAACATTTACGATAAAATAACTAAAAAAATACATGGAAATCAAAAATTGATTTTATAAACATACCAGTAAAATGTGTGGGAATCCGCCCGCATTCAATCTACGGATGTTGTCACGGCCACAACTCATATGTGTCACAATACTATCAAAAGTGACGGCCCATAGATTCTCTCCCCAAGGATATCTCTCGCACATCGCGAGATCGTCACATACCTTCAATATATACAAATTTACAGTTTTGTTATTTTTAAAACTTTAAAGAAATAATAAAAATTAAAATTAAAGTTTACTTACAGTGAATATTTCGTTATAAACCACTTTTATGGGCCGAACGGGTACCAACAATGCCAATATCACCCAGACAAAGAGTAACTTGCATACGGCCTCGTCGTGATTCACATTATTGCGACCCAACAAATCAATGATCTTCGCTTTGAGAACATGAACAGGAACATCATCCTTCGTCCACTTACTAAAGTATCGTTTCTTCAAGTGACTCCCTTGGTCGATACTTTTGGAGTCAACATCACTTACTCTCCCAAATCGCAACCCTAATACGAGGCTAAATTCCTCTGCGCCGAATCTGACTGGCTTTCGATTTACCAAAAACCAGTATTCGTATCTACTTTTTTTTCTCCAATCGTACGCATACTCGGAGGATCATATTGTGCAACATCGATGACTTGAATTTACCATTCCCGGTTAAGCGTAGAAAACTCCAAATCTGTGGGTACTCATCTATAATATGCCAACGCTCGGGTCTTAGCATTCTTACAAGACCCGAAATCTCACTCCAATCACAGCGTTGTGTTACCATTCCATTTACGACCATAGTAGAATAGTGAAAGGGGGATACTTCTGGTACGACCGAGATGAGTAATGTAACGTATGCCTATAAAACAAATAACAAAAGAATGTCAAAATTAATGTTCTGTTATGGCGTGTGGCGTGTGTCCAAATGCCACGCGCCATGAAATGGCGTGTGGCGGTTGGGACAACACACGCCATGAGTAAATTCGTGGCGTGTGGCGTGTGTTAATCCCAACCGCCACATGCCATGTACAAATTCATGGCGTATGGCGGTTGGGATTAACACACGCCACACGCCATGAATTTGATCATGGCGTGTGGCGTGTGTTACTCCTTTTGGGAAGAACACATTCATGGCGTGTGTAGTACCCAATCGCCACACACCATGAATTTGTTCATGGCGTGTGGTGGTTCGGAGTAACAGACGCCACATGTACATATTGACCCAATCGCCACACACCATGAATTTGTTCATGGCGTGTGGTGGTTGGGAGTAACACACGCCACATGTACATATTCATGGCCATGTACAAATTCATAGCGTGTGGTGGTTGGGAGTAACACACGCCATGAATTTGTTCATGGCGTGTGTTAATCACAACCGCCACACGCCATGAATATGTACATGGCGTGTGGCGGTTGAGATTAACACACGTCATGAATTTACACATGGCGTGTGTTGTCACAATCGCCACACGTCATTTCATGGCCCGTGGCGTTTGGACACACGCCAGAACAGAACAATAATTTTGACATTTTTTTGTTGTTTGTTTTGTAGGGATACGTTACATTACCCACCTCGGTCAGACCGGAAGTACCCACCTTTCACTACTCTACTGTTGTTGTAAATGGAATGGTAACACAACGCTGTGATTGAAGCGAGATTTCGGAGCTTGTAAGAATGCTAATACTCGAGCATTGGCATATTATAGATGAGTACCCCTAGACTGAGAGTTTTCTACGCCTAACCGGGAATGGCAAATTCAAGTCATCAGTGTTGCACAGTATGATCCTCCCAGTATGCGTACAAGTGGAGAAAAAATGTAGATACGAATACTGGTTTTTGGTAAATGGAAAGCCAGTCAGATTCGGCGCCAACGAATTTAGTCTAGTATCAGGGTTGCGATTTGGGAGAGTGAGTGATGTTGACTCCGAAAGTATCGACCAAGGGAGTCACTTGAAGAAACGATACTTTAGTAAGTGGGCAAAGAATGAGGTTCCTGCTCATGTTCTCAAAGCGAAGATCATTGATTTGTTGGGTCGCAATATTGCGAATCACGACGAGGCCGTATGCAAGTTACTCTTTGTCTGGGTGATATCGGCATTGTTGGTACCCGTTCGGCCCATGAACGTGGTTTATAACGAAACATTCGCGGTAAGTAAACTTTAATTTTCATTTTTATTATTTCTTTAAAGTTTTAAAAATAACAAAACTGTAAATTTGTATATATTGAAGGTATGTGACGATCTCGCAATGTGCGAGCAATATCCTTGGGGAGAGATGCTATGACCCGTCACTTTTGATAATATTGTGACACATACGAGCAGTTTGGTCCCTAACTTTTCAGCTCATATGTGTCACAATATTATCAAAAGTGACGGCCCATATCTTCTCTCCCCAATGATATCTCTCGTACATCACGAGATCGTTATATACCTTCAATATATACAAATTTACAATTATGTTATTTTTAAACCTTTAAATAACTAATAAAAATTAAAATAAAAGTTTACTTATCGCGAATTTTTCTTTATAAACCACTTTTATGGGCCAAACGGGTACCAACAATGCCGATATCACCAGACAAAGAGTAACTTGCATACGGCCTCGTCGTGATTCGCATTATTGCGACCCAAATAATCAATTATCTTCGCTTTGAGAACATGAACAAGAACCTCGTCTTTCGCCCACTTACTAAAGTATCGTTTCTTCAAGTGACTCCCTTGGTCAACATCACTCACTCTCCCAAATCGCAACCCTGATACGAGGCTAAATTCTTCTGTGTCGAATCTGACTAGCTTTCCATTTACCCAAAACCAGTATTTGTATCTAATTTTTTTCTCCACTCATACGCATACTCGAAGGATCATACTGTGAAACACCGATAACTTGAATTTGTCATTCCCGGTTAGGCGTAGAAAACTCCCAATCTGGGGTTACTCATCTAAAATATGCCAATGCTCGAGTTTTAGCATTCTTACAATCTCTGGAATCTCGCTCAAATCATAACGTTGTGTTACCATTCCATTTACGACCACAATAGAGTAGTGAAAGGGAGGTACTTCCGGTACGACCGAGGTGGGTAATGTAACGTATCCCTACAAAAAAACAACAAAAAAATGTCAGAATTAATGTTATGTTCTGGCGTGTGGCGCGTGTCCAAATGTCACGCGCCATGAAATGGCGTGTGGCGGTTGGGACAACACACGCCACACGCCATGTGTAAATTCATGGCATGTGGCGTGTGTTAATCCCAAACGCCACACGCCATGTACATATTCATGGCATGTTGCGGTTGGGATTAACACACGCCACACGCACACAAAATAAACCCGAATTCAATTGACAAAGAAAGGCTCAAATCTTACCTCAAATGGCCATTGTCGATCGTTTATCTCACCATCATCGATGATCCCCTGATTTGCTATTTTCGATTTGCTTGAATTAGAGAGAAAAATTGAAAAAGAGGTTTTTTTTTTGTTTGTTCTTCTAGGCCGATCGGTTTGAATGTTTGTGAGACTTGAATGTTTTTCTTTTTTTGTTTTTGTTATTTAGGGTTGAGGGATTTTGTTTTATTAAAAAAAATTGAGGGGTAAAGTGCAATAAGTAGGAGTTATTAAGTATTATTAATATTTTTTTTTTAAATTGAAAATTGGGCTTTTGGCCTTTGAGTAATTTCTGTGTTTGTTTGTGGCCTTTTTAAAAATGGTTCATCATCAATTATCCTCGTGTTTACCATCTCGAATTTGTAAGAATTTGAGAAAAAAATTTACTTTTGAATTGAGAGAAAAAGTTATGAGTTGGGGGAGAGGAAAGAGTTTGAAGAGATAATGGAGTTGTTTTTATTAAATATGGGTTTGAGGTGATTTTGCTTTATTAAAAAATAAGGAAGGTAAGTTGTGATTATTAGTTGTGTTTTAATAATAATTAATAATTTTTTCTTTTTAAACTTTAAATAAAGATTTTGGCCTTTTTGTAATTTGTGTTTTTCAATTTAAACTTTTTGAAAATCATTCATTTGATCTCTATTTAAATAAAAATTTAACTACAATATAGACAAAAATAATAAATACGATACGAATTTGTAACGATAATAAGAAAACAAGAATTAGCCACATAATTTTTTAACATTATATTCTAGGATACACCTTATTTATTTTAGTAATAGATATAAAAGTAATTTCAAACATAAAGTAAAAAAAAATATTATCTTACCAAGTAAATGATTTTCCAATTTCACCCATACCAATTTAACATTTGTATTCAATTCACCATCGCTCTTATATCATCAGCCCGTACAACAGATTGAACACCAGTATTTTCATTATTATATGTTTGTTTCATACCAAAATGTACTTGTTTATACCATTATAAAAAAAGAAAAAGGAAATAAAGAAGATGGGGTTTCAGAAATGTGGATATGAACTGCCCCAGAAAGTAATTAACGACGACAAACGGAGAGAGAATGATGTAGGGTGTTTAGACGAAAGAATGCAGCGGCTGATGAACATCTATATATAAAATTAGGGTTTTTGCTTTTCAGCTTTTGTTCTTTTTGGGTCAGATTTTTGTTTTTTTTTTTTTTCAAAGTTGGCCCAAGGCCCATTGTGCAGACCCATGTAGAGAGTGTTGACATTGCATTATCATTTGTTACCTTAAGGTTGTGTTTTAATGTATTTTAGCACATGCTTTTCATTTTTTTATTGGGCCAAACATTGTTTGGTTCAATTTCAGCAATCCAAAATGTTCGGCAAATTATTAGGATTATGGTACAAGTCTCTTATCTCTATCTATCCGGGGCGTTTGTTAGGATATATGAGATTAGGGTGGATTAGATTAAAGGTCATATTAAAAATACATTTGATAGATTTAATTGAGTCATATTACATTAATGTAATTTACAATATATGTTTTTTAGAGTTCTAAGTTTGAACATATATTAATATATTTTTACTACTTAATTGAACATATTATGTTAGTTAAGATATATTAATTCATCGAAGCCATTTGTTTAATATGTATAAGAGTATGAGTTGATCAATGTTTGTTCAATATTTTAGTTTGAATGCCTCTATGTTAATTGTAAATTGATATAGATTTTAATTTGTGAATTATTTACGTAGAACGTGTTTTCAATTTGAAAGATTTGAGAAGAATTTATGATATTAAATGATATGCTAAAAATAAAATATGTAAATTTGAGGTTATAAGCGACATTTTACATAATTCATATTTACCCGGATTAACTAATTCACTCATACCTGGGTGGATTTTATAATCTAATTTTAATACCGGGTCGTAAGAATTTAATTCATTTGATCCGATATTAAAGCAATGCCACCAAACATTATATTAATCTATGTTAACTCATATACTATGACATATTACCTCCTATTAGATCCTACACACGGACCCCAAAAAAGACAACATTGAACTTTTCTATGCATCACACTTTTGTGTGTATATATATATATATATAAATACTACATAATTATTACTCTTTTTATATTTATTCAATTATCTTCTAATCGTTTCATCATAAAATCTTATGTTTGCAATCATTACTTTAATTATTTCAATTTAAAAAGACATGACATAATATCTACCAACTAATTATTACCCAAAATCTCCAATATTCAAAATACATCCAAATCATAACTCATAATTTTCAGTCCAACTACTCATTTAATTAGTATTATCTTACATAGAAAAATTTCATCCAAAACAATTCAAGTATATTTTCAGTTGTTTAAACAACTATAAAAAAATTATCTTCAAAATTCTCAACTAAAATGATTTCATCCAAAGTGAGTGAAATTGAGCCAAAATACATCCAAACAGAGCCTAAATTTTGATGCATTTTGCTTCAAATAATCATATGTGAAATTTGAATTAAACTTCAGATTCACCATTGTATAATAATAATAATAATTAATAATAGTAGTAATAATAATAATATTTTACTAAAATATGTATAATTAGAAACGTGAAGATACTAGCTTGGTATGTCTTTTCACACTATAAAACAAAATAGATAAATATTTTTTTAACTATGACAGAGTACTGATTGACCTAATAATTCGACTGATTTAGGCTGTTGCTTCTGTGTTCAATTCAATTTTAATAAAACTAAAAAAGATAATTGTACTCTTTTTGCGTGAAATTTTGCATTAAAAGATATGATATTTATTTAATGGAAATTTTGCACATTCAAATGATAGGGCACTTTGCAATATTGATATCATTGGATATGTAAATATACATCTAACACTACAATTAAATTTTAATTGCAATGTTCATATCACCGTCAAAATAATTGGACGAAAATGGATGGAATCGGTCATACATGGTGCACATGTCTATTATCTCATCTTTTAGAGGAAAATTGTCACGTGATAATGTGATAAAATGAAGGAAACATTAGTTCCTCATCAAAGACAATATAACATGATAATTTTACCTTTAAAAATTAGGGAAACGTGATTATTTTTCTTCTAAGCGACGAGATGATTTTAATATGCGGTGCACGTGGCCAATTCTATTCAATTATTTCGCGGTAATATGAAAATTACAAGCAATATTTAAATTAAGATATTAAATATACATTTACGTATCCAATGATACCAATAATGCAAAGTGCCCTATTGTATGGTTTCTAAACATGCAATTTTCCCTTTATTTTTTATTTACAATAGTTATTTGTATTCCTATAATCTGTTACGCCCACTTCATGGTATATATAACATTATGATGATTTACAATTTATAACTTTATATTTATAAAAAAAATATTTCAACTTAATAGTTATAAAACAAAAAATTAAATATTATAAAATATTAAAAACTTAAAAACAAGGAGAATAATTACAAAATCCAAGTCGCTCAACCCGTCAAGGAGAACAATGACAAGCCAAAAAAAAAAAAAAAGGAAAGTTGGAGAAATTTGAACTTGTTCTATTTAATGAAATGGTATATTTGTCTTTACAAAGATATGTGATTTAAAATTAATAAAAAATGGGACACTTGTCAATAGCAAGAAGTCTATCTCAAGTGCGGGAAATGCTTACACGGACCGTGTTTAGGTAAAGTAACCACATGACAAGTGTAATACACTTGCTTAGGGATTGGATGTAACTCTCAGGAGAGTGACCAACCAGAAAGCAAATGCAATATATTTGCTTAGTGGTTGGATGAGTTTGGTCAAGCCAGACTTGGACAAGAATTTTTCCTCAAGTGCTCCCTGCCCCATAAAATGTCATTTTAGACGGGCCAAGATTATATGGTACTTAGATACTTTAAAATCAAATACTCCCTCTTACCCATATTTTTTGTTCCATTTAGGTTTGACACGGAGTTTTAGACAATTTATTTAAAAATAAACTTTTATAATTTTTTGAAAGAGAAAGAAAATTATATTTTGGGACATTTCAAAAAGAAAATAAAAGAAAAAACAATGGGACATAAGAAGTATTAATTAAGTGGTGGCTTGGGTTTGACTTGGACTGTTGACATTTTAAGAAGAAACGGAAGCGTAAAATTTTACACGAAAAGAAAAAGAAAATAAAGTGCTAGAGTAAAACCATGCTTAAAAAAGTAAAAGAAAAAAAAAAAGTTATGCATTCTATATAATTTGATAGCTTTATTCATATTTAATTTACCTCTTCACTCGATTTTGAATTGCATTCTTGCATACAATTACAAGCTATAAAATATAATTTCTTTATCTACATATTATATGAGACAATCTCATTTATATGAGATAATTTCATTTTTGGTACCGTAAATAAGGTACCCTACTTTAAGGCTATGAAACCAAGCTAAAAAATTCTGACACATTTCATACCAAGCTCAAATGGTCGTTTACACATTTGATACTTTCATCCCGTAATTGACCGAATCACTGCTAAATCAAAATATACTAACTTTGTCTCATATTTAAAGTGTTAAGAAATTTAATCTCCTAATCCTAATTGGACTATTTAATCAATTATGATAGCTATTATAAAGTTAATGGATTAACATTAAGTGGTTTAATTAGTTACTAACTCCAATACAAATGTGGACTAAATAACGGGTAGATACCTATTTAGGAGATTTCTAGCGAATTATGAGAACCCTATTTCTCTTCCTATATAAAGAGCACAAGGATTATGGTTCCCAATATATATACAAAATCAATATACTATTATCTTCTCTCCATCAAGAAGACGATCTTAAGAAAATAAGGCGATTTGGTTGGGGAAGACTTCGTGCCTGATCGATCCAATTCATACTAGTGATCGATTCCATAAATTCCTCATCAGACTAGTCGCCACTATGAATACTAATGCACATTTAATTTTATATATATAACTCTTAATAATTTAGTTTGAGATAGATGTTTGGGAATAAATTCCAACATAAAGCTCACTGACAAGTTTGTATAACATATTTTGGGGACAACAAATTGACCCCACAATTTACATATTTGAAGATAGATTGGGGAGCGAGTTTGTTGTAATTTCATATTTGTTTGCACAACTTTACAATGCACACTTTTTAATAGTACTAGAAATGCAACCTAAAGGTCAAGAGTCAAGACCAACTAGTGCTTTCTTAATAATGTTCATATGAAGTTAATTCATATGCAATCAATAGAGGATGAATGTGGCTAATGACATCCACAAATGTGACATTCGTAGCAGTAACCTGGTGTTAAGGATTATTCAAACTTTCCACTTTGACTTCACCACCTCTGCTTACTAGCAATATTTTTAACCTGGTGTTAAGGATTATTCAAACTTTCCACTTTGACTTCACCACCTCTGCTTACTAGCAATATTTTTTCATGTATCATCATGAAAAAAATGGAGTTGAGACATCATATTAAATAATAAATATTCTAATTTTTTTATGAAGAAATCAAATCTTAAAGCACGATTAGATAATGAACGGCAAGCCAAAAAGAAGATAGTTATATATATCACAGAGAAATATGAAAACTTGAGATAAAGGGCCAAAAGAGATAATTAAACTATTAAAGTTGAACCTAGTGATTCTCATTCTTTTACGTGTAATGAACCTTATGATTCTCAAGATCTTGATATTCTATTGCTCTTAGAAAAGGCACATGGTCGTCCTTATTGTAGGACTTCATGCGCTACCACTTGCCCCAAAATCAATTGGTGTTAGGAAATGTGCATACTCTTCCCTTATAGTGCATTCATACAAGCGCCCACGATATTCGATTGTGACTCCACCCGCACACTCAGTTTGGGTGCCCAACAATCTCCCCCTCAGCAATTGCTCCTGCTGGGAATCGAACACGTGATCTTGGCTCCGATACCACTTGTAGGACCTCAGGCGCTACCACTTGCCCAAAAACCAATTGATGTTAGGAAATGCGCATACCCTTCCCTTATAGTGCATTCATACAAGCGCTCACAATATTCGATTGTGACTTCACCCGCACACTCAGTTTGGATGCCAAATAATCCTAGAATCATCCAATAGCTAGTTTTGTCACTTATCACAGAATGTCTTCGAAACGGAAATTCTAAATCCATACAAGATGCTCTTATGACCTACATCCAAGTATCACATCAACCACAGGAAGATAAGAACCATATGAAAGTACCATATATGCAAGGGATGAAGGAAAGTTCTGGAACTAAGATAAGAACTACAAAAGAAACAAGAACATCCACAATAGAGAAACACTCAGAAAAAGAAAATACAATCGGATTCAAAGTAACTTAACATGTAGTAAAAAATTAGAATCTAATGTATACCTGGCGAAATTTCATAGGGGCAACTTCCAAAGGCCTCATGACCACGGTGCATACAGTTTGATTATCGGTTGTCTCCCAAGATACAACAGCGAACTTGAACAAACAGAAAATTTGACATAAATTTAATGTAGAGAAGAGAGTAATTTCTTATTATTGTCTGGAAAATAAAAGGATACTTAATTGGCCGGATTAAGTCTCCTATTTAAATGTCTATTCGCAAGAGACACATCGTTTGGATTGCACTGATTTGATCCAAAGGGTACTTCTTCAGATCGAACAGATGCGACCCCTTAATTACTATCAACTAATTTTATTCACATATAAATTATAAAATCCAACAATAAATACAACTACATGACAATCAACTGCAGAGAATTTTCTCTTGTAGTTTGTTTCAATCATAATGAAGATAGATGACATAACTACCTTAATGACTTCTTGTAGCTTGTAGTCCTCATCATAATCGTATTGATTCTTGAAAGACAATAAATGAGGCGTACCGATTTGTTGTTTAGTGAAATGATGCAAACTATTAATTTGTATAGTCAGCAACCATCCATAATTTATTCCTAGACCTTTTGTACGAGTTGCTTCTGGTAATTTAAATTCATATGATTTAAATGTTGAAAAGCTGAAAAGATCAACATTTGTGTATCCCTTCATGTGTACGTTTCTTTCTACTTCCTCAACTAACAATTCAAACGAATGCATGTCTTTTGTATATATCATGATTTACAAACTACACATAAGCTAATGAAATCTTCAAAGAGTTCTAAGCGTTCAACAATAAGCACTAGAATATTTATAAGGAGAGTAGCCCTGTCAGCCAAACTTAGCGAGCTCGGATCACTATATTTGAGCTTCATTTATTGAAAAGATCAATCAGATCCCACTATTAATGGATGCATGTACATCTCAAATATCACCAATTGTGGGATTTCTTAACCAACAAGATCTATTTTCACTGGTATAAGTATGACAAAATTTAACCTAATGTACATTTTATACTCTATTTTTCTAGCAAAATTTTCTGTAGTTTTCCGACGACCATTTGCCGACTAACACATCGAGGAGGCGGACATGGCCTTTGTTTTGCAAGCTTGGAAGCTCAGGGTATCTATATACCATATTTAACCAAAATCTGATCCACATAATTTTCAGCCGCATCACCGCCTTTAATAATTTCTTAATAAGAGAATCGTGATAAATATAACATTTCACTCCTCAATTGAGCTACATTGCAAATTGAGTTCTTAAACATTCATTCACCCGTTCGAATAAAAAATCAATTTCTACATATCAAGTATGTTTATTCATTTTTTCATAATCCTATTAGAATTTTTTTTTTTTTTTTTTTTTTTTTTTTTTTTTTTTTCCCACTAGAAGGTGGATGAATTGATCAATAAAAGGTTTTACGGAAAAATACTACTTAAAAACCTTAGATCGTGAATATTTTAATTTAGTGTTAATTTTTATTATTTAGAAGATATGAACCTTATTCTAGAAGATTTGGTTTTTTTTCCTTCTTATTTGAATGATTTAATTAGATTGTTATATAAATAAATCCAAGCATAGGGCTTCTTGATTTTCATCCCGTGTTTATTTCCTATATTTTATTTCAAAAGTATTCTAACTTCATGGATAAAATTTTATGAACATGTTTATGATTGCAATTGGTAGGAAAATATAATTGATTTCTAAATAAAAAATATTGTTCTAAGTTCTTCTAAATTGTAGATTTATGGAACTGTGAAATTATACATCTAAATTCTCCAGTAATTTTTATTTTAAAACTCCATACAGATCATTCAAACCAATATGTTATGAAATGTTCTATATGATAATAATTATATATGATAACAATTGCTTTATTTTTTAAAAAAAAAAAAATTAATGATATTTCAATTTAATTTCGCCCCCTCACTAAAAAATTATGGCTTCACCGCTGCCGACGGGATTGAAAAAACATTAAATGAGATGCAACATCTTTATTTTTTATTAGCTCTAATAACAATAACAACCTATCGACTAGGGATAGGCCTCGTCACAAAAAATAGAAATAATCAGTTGGTCCGCGGCAATAAAACTATAGAAATATAAAGTTGTGTATCTATATAGGACTGAAAATCAAATCAAGCTACTAGATACTCGACTTCAGCTAGTTCGATAAAAGCTCGTTTGAGCTTGGTTCAGTACACTAATCAAACAAGCTTGAACATCATTTTTCATTCGGTAACTTTTGAAGATCGGTGCCAAAAATTGATACTGTACATATAAAATATCAAGTTACTCGATACTCGAATCGGGCTCAATAAAACAAGAATTTACTGTTGGATAAATCAGTTTTAAGATTATCAAAATGTGAATACAAATCGAAACTAAATTCAAACAAACCAATTTGGACAGTAAAGGAAAAACAACTAATTAAATATTCGAACAGATAAATTTAAACAAACTTATCTCACAATTTTATATAGTAACGGAATTGATCCAACCAAATCGCAGAAAAGATTCTGCTTGCCTTGAAGAAATTATCGACCCACCTTCGGTGCAATTGGGAATCACGAACACTTCTTCCAGGATAATTTGGCTACAGGAATATCTCCACTGCACAGTAGCAGAAATTCCACCTCGAAGAACAATCAAAAGCAAAAAATAACACTCATATTTTTTCTTTTGGAATGCTTTGTTTTCGGAGATAGAACCGATTATTGGTTCTGTTGGTGTGTTTCTGAAATCAGAAATACACTCATATATATAGGTGCTGGGGAGCCTTGACAATTAAAATTGCCCATTAAATCTGGGCAAAAAAAGGCCCAATTAAATATGAAAATGTCTTAAACGTTTTTGACTCAATTTAATTTCCGTAACTGCAGAATTAATCTTGGGATTGTTCAATTTCGAGTTTTAAATTAATTAAAATTTTAATTCGAAATTCCACCAAAAAGATAAGTCCGAGACGAGACAATTCGCCCAAACGCCCGAGCCCAGCCCATCCCAGTTTAGTTCAGATTAGAGCCGAGCCGAGCCGAGTCGAGTCGGGTCGGGCGAGCAGCGGCGCCCGTGTGGTGTATTCATATGACATTCTTTGTAAAGACTTATAACAAGTCTAAACACTTAAGTTCATATATACTAGTACACACAAATATAAAAAGTCAATGTGGGATAAATGAAGAGTTTTCAACTCTTCAACTTCCTCACAATGCTTTTATAATTTGCCAATTAGTCTTAGACCAATGTGGGACAAGCCCACATACAAATTATCTTATTTGAAATAATTGTTTTCCCCACTTTATATATATATATATATATATATATATATATATATATATATATATATATTTATATATCTATGGATTCCAACCTTTTAATTAGGTATCCATCCATATAATTACAACAATTCCCACAAATCCATTGAAAAATAATCTATTAGGGTTACCGTAATGTGCTTTCAGCAATTGTACCTTCCGGTTTTAACCACTGCCTAAGCTATCCAACTTATGCTGCCACAGGGACAAATGGATCTAAGCCTTGAATTTGGACCTTGAAGTGGCAGCGTCCATTGGTAACAACACGTTACTTGCTATGTGTTAATCTTAGGCTTGACACTATAGGCCATGGGTCTCGATCCTGTATCATGAATGTTATATGAGGAATAACCCTATTTCCTCTAGTCGCGGCCAATCAACTACATTCACTTAGTTGAGCGTCTCAGGATGTACTTGTTGGGATTTGGTAAGATAAACAGTCCTAGGCACAGCGGAATATAAAAATTTTAGGACCTCTTACGAAATCTTGCCAGGATACTACCCTAGGTGTATATATATGAATATTGAAACGACATGAATAATTAGATCCAAATTATACCTGTCTCCTTGCAAATCCAAGTAGCTAGGCAAAGTTGCTTTTTCTCCCTCGGTAGGATCGATCCATAGTCCTGCAGTAGCACCCCACGTGTTGCGCCTCTACGAGTTGATACACCACAATATCACGAAATTTAATATAACCTAATCGACTAGAACATAGGGTATATTAATATCTAGGATTTAAGAACGACTTTGGAACAATAATCGAAGACGAAAAATTCTTCCAAACACAGGAAGGGTTCGGCCGATTTGGTTGTGGGAGAGGAAGAGAATTTTTTGCTCTTGCTCAATTTTTGCTTAGAGTTATCTGTGAAAAATAACTACAAGTTACCTACTTATAGTTATCTCCCTAACCTAGTCCTATTAGGACTAGGACTTTATTCTCCTACATGGGCCATGACCCTCTTTAATTAGAAGACTAAGTCTTCCAATTAATTCATGGCCCAGTTAATTAATTTGACCAGACTATATTTAATCTCTCAATTAAATAGCCCAATTAATTAATTAGTCTCCCAATTTATTAAATCAGACTCTAAGTCTATTTAATTAAATCCTATAATTAATTAAATCCAACTTAATTAATTAATTCACAAATTAAATTCCAATTTATGATCCTGATCCAATTCTAATTGGATCCTATTTTGTTCCAATTGGGTCGACCCAGTCGACTCACACACTATAATCGACCCAGTCGATTATATATCCTGTCGACCCAGTTGACTCGATTGTTCTTATTTCCTCGCTTTCGCTTCATGTGTATTGAGTATGTCCCCGTAGGTTCACCACATAATTGGCCGTGGGTTATAATTAAATATTATTTAATTATTCGAGTAACATATACTCTAAATCAATCGAACACTCTGTCGCTTGATCATTCCAAAATTACCACCCCTGCCAATTTAGGAATTCTCCAACACTCCACGGTCGATGTCCAGCTACAAGCCCATGGAGCCCAATCACTGGTGAATTAATTCAGTGAACCTTTTAACTCATTTACAATTTCCATATACGACATAATCTCTCCATCGATGAATCTCCCAGTCGAGACTTAAGGGTATGGTCTTTCATCGGATTCCCTTTTATTTTGTCTTGACCTTATGTATTCTGGTCTCGCAATAAATTCTCTTTGACTTAATCTTTATGAGCTACTTACATAAAGTCGTCAGATACCTTGGCCAAGGATTTCATCAGAATTAATTTCTCATAGAAATTCATAGGAGAATTTTCCAACCTATCAATTCGGGTCAATGGATCCTTTGTTGATGATATGAATCTGCATACGAGTTCCTCCATACCCAACATGAGTTCACAGAGACTTTCTGGTGATCTCCAGTCAGTCGGAACTCACATCAAAGCTTGAACGTTCTCGCACCAGATAAACCCTATCACCTCAAGTAGTTAGGGATCGTTCCTCGTATACTATTGCAAATTGGAATAACTTCAACCCGATATGCGACTACCGCTTCCATGGTGAGTTATTTCCTAATTGGGGTATTCAGTGCACTTGCCATCCCAGCAAGCCACCCACTTATGTGTATCGACTATCCTAGTCACGCTCGTGAACCCCAGCGTTCTCCAGTTCATCGGAGTATACACAACAGTGAGAGTCTAACCGAATCCAACGATGTCCTATCTTGATTGGATTCTATGACTCTTGAATATGTTCTAGATCACGGCCTTGGAGATCAGTCCACGGGTTGTCCCATAGCCCTGTGATCTAAGGACTTCTATCCTTATGCATAGATATTTATTACATAAGATAAAGATGACCATTTAATAAAATGCATTTATTAATCAAAATTGAATAGTTCCTTGTTTATTACAAATAAATGCTCGCCATATAGCTGGCTTGCAGGACACTATTTCTATCAATCTCCCACTTGTCCTAAAGCCAGTCTTTTATGTTCTTGAGTCCCATCTTATGCAGATGTTTCTCAAATGCCTTTTTAAGGCAGTGGCTTTGTTAGCGGGTCCGCAGTATTATCTTCTGAGTCGACACGTTCCATCTTAATGTCTCCTCTACCAATGATATCTCTTATCACGTGGTATCATCTTTGTACGTGCCTGGATTTCTGATGAGATCTCGGCTCCTTTGCTTGCGCTATTGCCCCATTATTATCACAATAGATAGTAATGGGCTCAGCGATGCTAGGTATCACATCCAATTCCTGGATGAAGTACCTCATCCAAACACCTTCCTTTGCTGCATCACACGCGGCAATGTATTCTGCTTCGGTGGTTGAATCTGCGGTAGTATCTTGCTTGGAGCTCTTTCAGCTTACCGCACCACCATTGAGGCAGAACACGTATCCAGATGTCGACTTAAGGTCGTCTACATCACATTGGAAGCTCGAGTCTGTATAGCCTTCCAATTTCAATTCTCCACCACCGTATACCAAGACCAATTCCTTAGTCCTTCTCAGGTACTTCAGAATTGCCTTTACGGCTATCTAGTGCTGCTCACCTGGATCAAACTGGTAGCGACTTGTAATGCTTAAAGCGTACGCTACGTCTGGTCTAGTACATAACATACCATACATTATGCTTCCTATTGCGGATGCATATGGTACTCGAGACATATTGCTTCTCTCTTCAGGCGTCTTTGGGGCCATAGACTTAGAGAGTGCAATTCCATGTCTCATTGGAATCAATCCTCTCTTGGATTCTTCCATATTAAATCTCTTCAAGATTTTATCTATGTACTGGGATTGGGAGAGGCCCAGCAGTCCTTTTGATTTATCTCTGTAGATCCTTATACCTAATACAAAGGATGCTTCTCCCAAATCCTTCATTGAGAATTATGTAGATAACCATGCTTTAGTTTCGGACAACACTTTCACATTGTTTCCAATGAAAGAATGTCGTCAACGTAAGGCACCAAAAATTCAACTGTACTCCCACTGATCATCTTGTACACGCAAGGTTCGAACACGTTTTTGATGAATCCAAAAGTTTGGATTGTTTCATCGAAATGGATGTTCCAACTTCGGGAAGCTTGCTTCAATCCATAAATGGACCTCTGGAGTTTGCACACCTTGTGTTCATCTCCTTTGGATGCATATCCTTTTGGTTGCTCCATGTAGATCTCCTTGTCAATGTCCCCATTGAGAAAGACAATCTTTACATCCATTTGCCATATCTCGTAGTTATACCACGCAGCTATGGCCAGCAAGATTCGAATGGATTAGGCATTGCGACGGGCGAGAAGGTCTCCTCAAAGTCGATACCTGGTCTTTGAGTGTATCCTTTTGCCACTAGTCGCGCCTTGTAGGTTATTACCTCTCCGTTCACTCCAAGCTTTCGCTTATAGATCCATTTGCAACCCACGGGAGCTACTCCCACTGGTGGATCTACCAAGGCCCAGACCTTGTTTGAGTGCATGGAGTCCAATTTGGATTCCATGACTTCGCGCCACTTTCCCGAGTCTATGTCTAGCATAGCCTCTTCGTAAGTCCTTGGGTCGGTTAGAGACATGCAGCAGACCGTAGTACCTTTCGGGTTCTCTACATTGTCTTTCTGACCTACGAAGTATCGGTGTACTCTCTGGTGCACTTTCATGCTCTTGTTCTCCCACTGCTTGTGGTGACGGGTCAGCTTGATCGACCTCTTCGGCCTTTTCAGCTTCGGTGACCTCATCTAGTTCTACGTTATTTTCCTTCTTGTCAACCAAGAAATCCTTCTCTAAGAAGTGAGCGTTCCTCGAGACAAACGTACTTTGTCTTGTAGGATCGTAGAACTCGTATCCTATTGAGTTTTCCGGATACCCCACGAATTTGCACAAAGTGGATTTAGTTTCCAATTTATCTCCCACTAGCTTTTTAACGTAAGCAGGAGATCCCCATATGCGCATGAATGCGTATGAGGGTCCCTTGCGAAACCATAATTCGTATGGTGTCTTTTCTATGGATTTAGAAGGTACCATGTTCAGTATCTTCGTTGCCGTGAGGAGGGCATGTCCCAAAATGAAAGAGGAAGGTCAGTGGCACTCATCATGGATCGAACCATGTCCATCAAGGTTCGATTCCTTCTCTCTGCAACTCCATTTAATTGGGGTGTTGCAAGAGGAGTCCACTGTGATAGTATTCCATGCTCAACAAGATAATTTAGAAATTCGTTACTAAGAAATTATCCACCTCGGTCAGAACGAAGAGCCTTTATCGTATGACCAAGTTGATTCTTTACTTCCATCTTGAATTCATTGAATCGCTCAAAGGCTTCGGACTTGTGTTTCAACAAGAACGCATATCCATAATGACTATAGTCGTCAGTGAAAGTGAAGAAGTAGTCATAGCCACCTCGGGTGCTCTTTCTTAGTGGTCCACATACGTCATTATGTATTAAGTCCAATGTTTGCTTGGCTAGCTCAGGGTTTCCCTTAACTTAGCCATTTTACCCTTTAGACATGATTCACATGTTGGCATTTCATCAATGCGATTGATTTCAATCGCGCCAGATGATGCTAACTTAACTTAGATATATGTCCAAGTCTAGCGTGCCATAATTGGGCAGATATTTCATTATCTTGTTTCCTTTTGTTTTGTTGTACGTGCATAATTAACTTAGGTGGTTTTATGATGTAAAATCAATAATTCAATGTACCAAATGAAAAACGAAAAACAGGAGCTTTTATTAAAATCAACATTATTCAAAAAGCATGAATAAAAGTTTTTCACCAATAACCAGGTACATAACTGAAATTTTCCTAATGACTTTTAATCAAACCACCTAAATCTACTTTTGCCTACGGCCTTGGTAGCAGCTCCAGCTCCAGCTCCATTGCCTTATTCAAGGATCCAGTCCTCAGGCTCCAGTTGCCTTGTAGCTCCCATCACCTGTAAATCATTACAAAGATGAGAACTCCAGTCGGTGTCTAACACCAAAGATGCACAGTTAATTGAAAAATTAACTTCAACAAGGAATATACCTGTTCGAACTCTCCAGAGGTTCGAGCTTAATCCTTTCCCTTGACTTTGTGCAGTAAGGAGCTCTGGTTTCCATTTGCTTTGGCTTTGAACACCGCCCAGTCTTTTCGCCAACCCTCGCTTTCTTTCCAAAAGAAGCCTCGTGTTCCTCGAGCATTTGTCGCAAGACATGCACAGTGATCTCTCGTCTCTGGAGATTCAAGTTCGCGATAAATCGGTCATATGATCTAGGAAGAGACTGTAGAATAAAATCCACTCGGAAATCATTGTCCATCACGACACCCATATCATCGAGTTCAGACAGAAGTAGAATCATCTTGTGTACGTGGATTCCGACAGGAGTTTCCCTTCTCTTTCTTGCTTGCAAGAGTTCCCTCGTGATCGTGAATCTGTGACAACCATCTCTAATCCCGTAAAGGAATTTGAGATTCGAGAGAATCTCTTTTGCGGATGCCATATGCTCATGTTGCAAACGCAGATCAAGTGACATATATTCCAACATGTATTCACGAGCTAAGCCATCATCCAGTTTCCATTTGGTGATGCTTTTTCGGAGCTCATCAGGAACATCATGTGAAATAGTAATGGGTGGTGGCACAGACAAAACATATGATATGTTTTCAGCTTCAAACAGTCCATTCAAATGATGCATCCAGAAATGCAAGTTGGGCCCAGTTAAATATTGCGTTCAAATGATGAGATGGGCAAATCTCTGAGTGCTCTAAGCTCTTTTGACATCATATCTATAAAACGACGAGAGAAGAAATAAATACGCGAAAGATTAATTTAAAATGCACAATTTACAAACATGGTTTTTATTTGTAAATTACTCCCACTATTTTAATCAAAATCTTATGCCCCCACATAAGTTTCGGGAATTTGAAATATCCTAGCGGGCTTAACGACCAAATGCAATCTCCTAGTACCCACGACTCGTTGGCCATACTATTTGATTCACTTGGTGGTCGACTACGTCGTCGGTTAACCATCTCAGCTAACCCTTAAGTTCATTTAGCCTCGTTTTTCGATATGGACCCACAACTCGTGAGACATCCATACTTACTAGCGTTAAATCATGTCCAATACTCGTGGAGAGAAATAGTTCAATCCTAGACGCCCCACGACTCGTGAGACATCGCCTAAAACCTTGATATCCCCTCCCTTGACACTAAACTCGTGCATCGAGGCAATAGACATATTATCTTCCTATAGCTCGACCACGACTCGTGAGACATAGAGATATATTCGTACAATATGCCTAAGACCTAGTAATTGGATAGGCTTGGACCATAGACACTATTCATATGCACCCATTATTCGATTTGATATTTTAATTGAATTTTAAGTTCAATTGGAAGTTTTCAAGTTTTCTTGTGCGAGGTCTCATCAGATTATGCTTTATCTTGTTTACGTGATCTATTCTTAGCATGCAAGACATACATCAAAGAATATAAGTAAACATACATCACCTAGCAGGATATGATTGATCGATTGCCCATCCTATGCGATCCATCACGAGCCATGTGATGAATCAATTGGTCAGTCTAGGGTGGAAATTAAATGTCCTAACTATTACAATTTTCAAACCCATACATCATGGGCCTTCTTGTAATATCCAGTTTGATTGGGCCTCCACTTCCTCCAAGGTAATGGGCCTCCATGTGGATCTCCAAGTCTTCATGAGGTCTTCTCGGCTCCAAGCCTAATCTAAGCCTAGCTTACAAATTTAAATGGTCCTATTCTATTACATTTGTTTGCGCAAGCAAGGGCACCAATCAGGTCCATTTAATTACAACCCATAAAATAAATAAACCAAAAACTACACAGGGCTTAAGGGCAAAATCGATCAATCCACATATTCACTCAAGAACATGCATAAATTCATATAAGAGCATAAATGTAAATTTACCGGCTCCTTTAATTTTAATTCTAAAAAAATTATCTAAGTTAATTAATTTTGAATTAACAAATAACCTCTAAGATTAATTAGCTCTTACTTGAGCTCTAAGTAATCTACAAACCTTATCTTGATTAAATTGGTTAATTAAGGTAGACTAAATCTCTAAGGTTCCTACCTTATCCAAAACTCCTACTTTCCCAAATATTTCCAATCTCCAAGATTTTCAAGATAATCCTATTTTGTTTAAATTAGTTTAATTAAGGTAGTATTTAGGTCTAACAAAATAACTACCTTATCCAAAAACTCCAAGTTTCCTAATCTTCCAAATTTCTAAAATTTCCAGAATTTTCAAAACAGGTAGAATTTGAGTCCAACCAAAAATCAACCAGTCGAGGCCAATCGTAGACTGCCACGTGGACAGCCCACGCGTGACCACGAGGTCGGCGCGTGCGCTGCCCGTGGCAGCAGCCGCGGCGCGTGGCTGCATGCGGTAGCAGGCAGCCGGGCACATCAGCACACGGATAGCAGCCCGTAGGTTGCTGCCGCGCGCAGCATGCTGCTCGCAGCTGCCGTAGGCAGGGACTTGCGGTGGCCGCCTAGCCGCGGTGCGCTGCCGCGTGCCACCGCGGGTCGGATCTAATAATTCTTTTTTTGTTACGATTACTTATGATTTAATTAAATTCAGATTCAATTAAATCCCAATCTAAAAATAAAATTAACACGATAAAATTTTCGAATCTAAAATAATTCATTAACTCCAAGTTAAAAAAAAGACGTCCTCAAACATGCAAAGTTAAAGAACTAGCCACATAAATCAAACATATGATTTAATTCACAGAATTTGCAAATTCATATATATACAAAGCCTAGAGTTGGCTCTGATACCACTGTTGGGATTCGGTAAGATAAACAATCCTAGGCACATAGGAATATAAAAATTTTAGGACATCTTACGGAATCTTGCCAGGATACTACCCTAGATGTATATATATGAATATTGAAATGACAAGAATAATTAGATCCAAATTATACCTGTCTCCTTGCAAAACCAAGTAGCTAGGCAAAGTTGCGTTTTCTCCCTCGGTAGGATTGATCCAAAGTCCTGCAGTAGCGCCCCACGTGTTGCGCCTCTACGAGTTGATACACCACAATATAACGAAATTTAATATAACCTAATCGACTAGAACATAGGGTATATTAATATTTAGGATTTAAGAATGACTTTGGAACAATAATCGAAGACGAAAAATTCTTCCAAACACAGGAAAGGTTCGACCGATTTGGTTGTGGGAGAGGGAGATAATTTTTTGCTCTTGCTCAATTTTTGCTTAGAGTTGTCTGTGAAAAATAACTACAAGTTACCTACTTATAGTTATCTCCCTAACCTAGTCCTATTAGGACTAGGACTTTATTCTCCTACATGGGTCATGGCCCTCTTTAATTAGAAGCAATTAATTCATGGCCCAGTTAATTAATTTGACCAGGCTTTATTTAATCTCCCAATTAAATAGTCCAATTAATTAACTAGTCTCCCAATTAATTAAATCATACTCTAAGTCTATTTAATTAAATCTATAATTAATTAAATCCAACTTAATTAATTAATTCACAAATTAAATTTCAATTTATGATCCTGATCCAATTCCAATTGGATCCTATTTTGTTCCAATTAGGTCGACCCAGTCGACACACCCACTATAATCGACCCAGTTTATTATATACCCAGTCGACCCGGTCGACTCAGTTGTTCTTATTTCCTCGCTTTCGCTTCATGTGTATTGTGTATGCCCCCGTAGGTTCACCACATAATTGGCCGTGGGTTATAATTAAATATTATTTAATTATTCGAGTAACATATACTCTAAATCAATCGAACACTCTGTCGATTGATCATTCCAAAATTACCACCCCTGCCAATTTAGAGATTATCCCACACTCCGGTCGATGTCCAGCCACAAGCCCATGGAGCCCAATCACTGGTGAATTAATTCAGTTAACCTTTTAACTCATTTACAATTTCCATATACGACATAATCTCTCCATCGATCAATCTCCCAGTCGAGACTTAAGGGTATGGTCTTTAATCGGATTCCCTTTTATTTTGTCTTGACCTTATGTATTCTGGTCTCGAAATAAATTCTCTTCGACTTAATCTTTATAAGCTACTTACGTAAAGCCGTCAGATAGCTTGGCCGAGGATTTCATCAGAATTAATTTCTCACAGAAATCCATAGGAGAATTTCCCAACCTATCAAGTCGGGTCAATGGATCCTTTGTTGATGATATGAATCCGCATACGAGTTTCTCCATACCCAACATGAGTTCACAGAGACTTTCTGGTGATCTCCAGTCAGTCGGAACTCACATCAAAGCATGAACATTCTCGCACCAGATAAACCCTATCACCTCAAGTAGTTAGGGATCGTTCCTCGTATACTATTGCAAATTGGAATAACTTCAACCCTGATATGCGACTACCGCTTCCATGGTGAGTTATTTCCTAATTGGGGTATTCAGTGCTCTTGCCATCCCAGCAAGCCACCCACTTATGTGTATCGACTATCCCAGTCACGCTCGTGGACCCCAGTGTTCTCCAGTTCATCGTAGTATACACAACAATGAGAGTCTAACCGAATTCAACGATGTCCTATCTCGATTGGATTCTACGACTCTAGAATATGTTCTAGATCACGGCCTTGGAGATCAGTCCACGGGTTGTCCCATAGCCCTGTGATCTAAGGACTTCTATCCTTATGCGTAGATATTTATTACATAAGATAAAGATGACCATTTAATAAAATGCATTTATTAATCAAAATTGAATAGTTCCTTATTTATTACAAATAAATGCTCGCCATACAGCTGGCTTGCAGGACACTATTTCTATCAGTACTGCTAGCATTCGGTCTTACAGACGTGACCCCATTCAGTGTTAATACACTTACTGGATTAGCAGTAGTCAGCTCCTATCAGGTATATCAGGGGATAGACTCAGATACTTAGTATCGGTCTTAATTAGAAGCAACTTTTATATACCCAGCAGTTTGTTTATACCACATTGAACCTTCCTTATGGGATCTCCACTTGGTATGTTGGGTGGCCACTGCTTGTATATTAGTTTAGGGTTTTCAGTCTCATCCCCAGCCTGGATTTCTGTACTAAGGACAAGTCAAGTCCTTTAGTTAAAGGGTCAGCCACATTGTCTTTGGTACCAACAAAGTCAACGACTATGACCCTATCAGACACAAGTTCCCTTATAGACTTTAGTCTAACTTGGATGTGTCTCTTGTTCTTTTGATTATATTTTTAGCTTTTAATCTTTGCAATTGTGGTTTGAGAATCACAATGCACCACGACTGCTGGAAGAGGCAAGCTAATCATGGGTAATTGGATCAATAACCCATGTAGCCATTCAACTTCAGTCCCTATCGTGTCTAAAGCACATAATTCGGCCTCAAATGTAGACCGAGTCACCAAGGTTTGCTTGGTTGACTTCCAGGAGACAGCGCCCCCACCAAGGGTAAAAACGTAACCCGTACACCCATTGCTTCCGGAGTTCTTGGCTATCCAGCTAGCGTCACTATACCCTTCAAGTACTGCAGGGAACCTGCCATATTGAAGAGATAGTGATATTGTGCCCTTCAGATACCTAAGTACCCGGTCAAGAGCTTCCCAATGGGTTCGATTTGGACAACTTGTATATCTTGCTAACTTCGAGACTGCAAACGAAATGTCTGGTCTCCTACAATTTGCCAGATATTGCAAGCTTCCAACAATTTGTGAATATCTTAATTGAGATACAGGAACACCACTTTCATTTTTAAAGAGAGCTACTGAAGGATCATATAGTGTTTTGGCAATTTTACATTCTTTATAGCCAAATTTCTCAATTATCTTCTCAACATAGTGAGATTGAGAAACTGCTATACCTCAGTCGACCGAGTCAACTTAAGTCCAAGAATCACATTTGCCACACCCATATCCTTCATTTCAAACTTACTTTTTAAGAATGACTTGGTTTCTGTTGGATGAAGATGACGATAAAGTGCAAAGAAGTGAACAAAATAAGGGATGATTTTGATGATTTCCAAAACGTCAAAATCAGCTAAGTATGGAAAGCTTAGTTCCCTTAGAAGAATTTTGAACAAGTAAAAGAAGACATCAGAAGAGTTCAAAGTTCAAAGCCCAGAAGACTACTGATCTCGTGCTGAAACAACAATCAGAAGGGTAGACCATCAGCTGACTCAAATCAGATTAGTTCAGTATTCGATCAGCAGAGTTGCTTCGATCAGCAGAGTATTTAAATCTATGGATTTGAGATTTGATTTCCTTCAACGGTCATATTTTCAAATCCAAGTATAAATAGAGCTGATTTCGAAGAGAGACACACACAACAACATTCTGAGATTTCGTTTTTGAAGCAGAAATTTTCTAAGTCTCAAGAAGCTCGAACAGCTCACTCGTCTGGTGGAAGTCATCTGTTGACATAAACCTAGTTGAAGAAAACAGAAAAATACAATCTGAGTGAATTTGTATTAGCTGAGTGTTGTGCGCAGTTTAAATCCGTCTGTGTGAGTGATTTAACTTCAGAGGATAGGTTTTCTTTGTGATTTCCTATTGCGAGCTTATAGCCTTCTCATTTGTTGTTTAGGTATAAGTGGAGACATATTGTAAACTTTGTGTTTATAGTATAACCCAGAATCTAAGTGATCTGGAAGAGTGGACTAAAGGATTTTTATCCATATAACCACTATAAAAATTCTTTGTGTTATTCTTGCATTTAAAGTTTTCTTGCATATTTTGAAGTTGCATAAGTTTACACCTTGAATTATCAAAAGATTTTATAAGGAGTTTCAAAACTGGGGATAAAATCTTTTTAAGGACTTAGTCTACTTGTAAAAAACACTTTCAAACATCCGCTGCAAGTATACTCTTAATAAAACTGTTTTGCTGAAAAACAGCTAAGTAACTGTAAGAAGAGTGGTCACTCTGCTGTTCAAGATTTGTTCACGATCAGCATAGTCATCTGTTCTTCATCAGCTTAGTCTGCTGACAGAAGACTGAAAAGTTTTTAAGTCTAAAAATTTTCAGAGGTCTATTCACCCTCCCCCCCTCTAGACCTCATCTGACCACTTGGGACCTGATCTTACGTGTTTTCGTTGGTTCGATCAAGAGTGGGACGTAGAATGATACGACAATAATAAAACAAAGTAAAGATCAAATGTAATTGTATTCGAATTGAATGAGTACAAGTACAAGTATTCAAAAGGTCCTATTCGAGCATTATTGGATGCCGTACAAGCTAGAGGGTGAAACATATACAATAAGTCCTATACTAATAAACCGAGCTGCGGTCTTAAGGTTGGAGTGTCCAGTCCCCCCCGTAGTGTAATAAATGCGTGGAGTATTTATAGCCAACTTAGAGGGCCTGGGCCTGGGCTCGGCCCAACAGTGTCTTTCGATCTACGGCAATCTCGTGAGCTCGAAACAACCGTTTTCATGCTTTGATTTGTCTTTTGGTCCCTGGCGACAGGGTTCATAGCTATTCGAATCGAGTTGAGGCTAAAAAATAGGGAATCCGAATTACCCCTCATCAATACTCCCCCACTTCTCGAGTGTGAAGCGAAGTAAGCGCTCGAAGAAGTACAAAGTACGTTCCATGTTACGATGAGACGAGCCGTTCAGTATGTTTTCAGGATATGCCTCGTTAAAAACCTGACTCGGAAAAACCCATTGGGATAAAAACCGAGTTAGGGAAAAAGAGTGCATATATAAGAAACATACTTTGGCGCGCTCTGAAATTACCCTCGTTGGGGGATGTTGAAATAGTAGTACCCCTTTTCGGTATCATGTTGCGTTGTTCGATCCCTTGATAAATGCTTTCCAGAATTTCCGATTATAACCAGGAGGGCTTCTGAGAATTTTAAGGATAGATTGCGAGGACATATTCCGCAATTCTAGGGAATGAAGGATCAAAAAGGTAATTTGAGAGGGATGACCCTAAGCTTTTACCCTTGGTAAGTTCAACCGTCGCGGTTACTCGGGGACCTCTTTGCAATTTTACCTTTTTAACCCCGTATATATATATGTTGACTTTGTTGAAAAATATTTTCACATAACAACTTTCTTGAACTCGAAGTGTTTGAGCTCGAAATAGTATTTTTCTCCTGTATAAACACTTCTTAGTCCATTATGTCGAGCTCTAGAAGCGCGAGAGGCAAGAAAAAGGTTGAGGAGAGCCAAGAATCTGATCCCTTGTTTAAGCTTGTAGATGACTTTGAAGATGGGGAATTTCATCAAGACGACGAAGACGACGATCCGAGCGAGGATCTCGAAGAGAAAGAGGTCGACAAACGTAGTATCGGCGAAGGTGCTTTTGTCAGGATTTTTGAACATACGCAAGCTTCACAAGCCGTCATCTCGGGTAAGTCAGAACTTCCTGCTAGTAAAACTTCCAGTTGTTTTTCGAAAAAAGATCGGGCTCACCTTGAGGCGGATTATGGGAAATTTCTTCCCAAAGGTTTTTCGATTGTCGTTCCTTCTTACACCGAACGTGCCACTGAGCCTCCCGCTGGATGTCAAGCCTTTTATGAGGGACAATTTTTCTGTGGCTTGCGTATCCCGTTCGCTCCTCTTATCAGAAATATTTTGAATTTCTTTTCGCTTTCCCCGGCTCAGCTTCTCCCGCACTCCGTTGCATATATAATAGCGTTTTGCACTCTTATGGAGGCAAAAGGAGAAGAAGCTTCTTTTAGCAACTTTTGGCAGATATTCCGAATGGATCCCTGCAAAGGTTCGAACGTAGGCTTTGTGTCTGTTCGTCCAAGGTCTAAACGGCCTTTTCTTGCGAAAATATCAACAAAGAGAGCTTTAGGTTGGAAGAGGAGATTCTTTTTCGTGAAGGGCCCTGACGTTCCTGTTTCAGAGGGTAGTTCGAAAACGAGACCTTATCGATGGGACGGCGTAAATACTTGGACATACGGTTCTCGCAAAATAAGAGAAAAACTTAGCCATCGTCTTTCTGATGAACTCCTGGGGCGATTGGAGTCTAACCCTTATCAAACTAGGTACCTGGTTCAAGAAGGCGTTTTGCGACTGGCTGGGTTGAGCTATTGCGATTATCCTGCCCCGGCGATTAAATTTCCCGGTCGAGTTTCCGAAGGACCCGTTATGCGGACCGATAACCTACCAGTCTCTAGTGCTCCGCCCTTCGCCACTCTTTCTTTGAGTATGCTTATTTATCTCATCTACTTTAAGGTTTTACCGAACAGTATTTCTTGTTTTAATCCCATACCCGAATTGTATTATCCCTGTAGGTCGAGTTGTGGAGGAATTCAGAGTATCCGCTGCCAGTCTGATTGAAGATAAATCATTTTATCTCGACCCTTTACCTCGTACATCCGGAGATAGAGTAGGTACCAGTAATTCGGGCGGAGATTCAGTTATCGTTCCGGTCGCGATTCCCAATCTGAGGGGCGTTGGTACCATGAGTTCCTTGAATTCCGCCTCTGCCGGACCACTTCGAGCTCTGTTTTCCCCTGATACCTCCGTTCTTTCATCAGTTGGCTATAGCCAGCACTCTTGGAACCGAATTCAGGGCGTCCAGGAGTACGAGAAGCTCCTCAGCCGAAAAAGAAATGCTGGAAATCCCGGGCCCTCAAGGAGGGTAAAACCTTTTGGTGCGAAAACTGACTCTGTTCCATGTCGAGAAGGTAGGTCGGAGCCTGATGTGGCAGACTTCATGGAAGAGCATTTTCGAGGTAGCAGAGCTGCTGGATACCCTGAAGATGGCGCTATTCTGTCCGATCCGGACGCGGGTGGGGAGAACGAATTTGACAAGGCCGCTAGGATTTTTATGGCTGGTCGATTCAAGCGGGATATGTTGCTTCATACCGTCAAAGGTGATTTTGAGGTTTTTAGTGACTTCTCCCGAACATATCACGAGGTGAAAATTTGCCTTTTTCTTTCTTTAGAATCTCTAGCTTTTATTGATATTCGAAAATGTCTTGTAGGTCGGGGATTTGTTCGCCGTTCAAACATATCGTTTGGCGTTACTGGAGCAGGAATCACAGGATGCTCACGATGCGTGTGCCCAAATCCTCGTTGATAACCAAAGTCTTCGGGCTCAGTTAGAAGAAAGCCAGCGGGAGTTATCTCAAGTAAAGAAGGAGCTCGAAAAGGCTAATACGAAACGTTCTTCCTCATTAGAAGAGGACTTGCTTGCGTCCGTTAAAGAGAGAAGTGCCCTTGAGGAGGAGCTAAAGAAAATAAAGATAGAACTCGATTTGGCGAAGCAAGACTCCGAGCGTGCATATGCCCAAGGTCAGGAAGAAGCCAAGATCCCTGCTATACGAGAATTCTTGGAATCTCCAGTCTTAGATCCTTTAGTTCAAAGAAAAACAGGAGAAATTCTTCAGACGATTTTTTATAAAGGGGTTCAACAGTTGGTCGCGGCCGAGAAAATTCCGAATGACATGGAGGAATATTTCAAGTATATGGACCCTTTCAAAAACGCTGAAGGGAAGGCTTATAAAACTTCTTCTCTTCCCAAGGCGAATACTAATTGGCAGGAACATCGCTTTGCATCCTTAGTCGAGGAATATGGTATTCCGATGCCTAACCCTGATGTGCTCGAGTACTCCTGCGACGATCCTTCTAATGCGTCCGGAGAGGGAGACAAAGATGTCAACATAGGCAATGCCCTGGATAAGGGAGACGGTCATTCTTTCGGTCAAGCTGAGTAATTATCGAGCTTCAAATATATATATCGTCTGATCTTCAATTTAGCGAGTTACTGGGGTTGAGTAAGCCGAAGGGGGCGATTCAAGGTTTTTAGTTAGGAATCAGTTGTATTTACTCATGTAACCCGATTTTGTAAACGAGTTAACTTTATATTTCTTGACTTGATTCGTGTAACTCATGAATTCTAACTTTCATAAATATCGATGACTTTTCATCCTTTCTGCTCGAACTTTATTTATCCGAGTGGGATTTTTCTCCATGGTCGCGTCGTTTCACTATCTCAATCGTAGTGCGTAGCGTCTATAAATATTGGGATCTCTTATCATTATTCACACGACATCTTTGCTTATAGAGATCGGAGCTCTCCCTGTATTTTGTGCATTTTCTGAATTCCTTAAGAAGTAAAGATCCTATCTTATCGATCCCAGATTTACTTATTATGGAGAATGTATTAGGCAAAGCTATCGACCCCAGGTCGATATTTGGTGGTTCGAAGAACAAGAAGTCGAACAAAGAACAAAAGGCTGACAAGGAGGTCAAACCCTCCAAATCTTCTTCTAAGACCTCTGTGTCTTCCCCAAAAGCACCTAAAGGTGGGGAAAATACAAAAGAGAAGGGTACTTCCTCGAAGCAGAACAAGGGTAGCTCCGGCAAGTCCATTTTGGACGAAGAGCTCGAGGCTGAGCTCGGAGGTTCCTCCCCGAAAGTGATTGATTCTAAGAGTGAGGATTGTGTCCAAGAAAAGACCCCTGTTCCTCCTTCGAATAAGAGGCCTTATTCCGATGGGGTTACGCCCATTGAAGCTTTGCAAAATCTTGCTATTGGTGGCAAGTCATCCTCCGATGCTTCGATCGTTTCTCCCTCGGGGAATCCCGGCAAAAAATCCAAGTTAGAGACTGGTGGGGGGGCTTCCGCTGAAGCATTAGGAATTGATAATCCTCCCCGACCCTTTGTCAATTCCTCTCCTCAAAAGGTCGCTTCTCCTTTGCACGAGGAGTTGAGAGATGGATCTCCTTCTAAGGTTGATCCCATGGGTAACTTGTTGCAAGCTACCTTTACTTCTTCAGAGACTGATATGCCCAAGGAAAGAAACACGTCCAAAGAGAGAAACGTAGAAGAGTTGTTCGAGTCTGGGCAGCAGTTCCTTTTTCAGGTGTATATATATTTTTTTTTTTTTTTTTTTTTTATTATTAACGCTGTTGATCCTTTCAACAGGCCGGGCAAGACTTTATTGAGCTTAAAACGTTTGCTGAGCGGGAGATCAACCGGCGCACTGCTATTTCTCTCGAGCTGGAGAAGAAGAAAGTCGAGTTCGACCGTGTCTTCGCAGAGAAGCTTGCTTTAGAGAAGGAGAAGAAGGCTAACGATCATGGAGAGGAGATCCATAAGCAGCTGAATGAGAAACTCGAAAAACTGAAGATCCTCCATGAGCAGGAGAAACAAAATTTTACACGTCGAGAAAAGGAGGCTTATGATCGTGGATTTGAAGCAGGATGTGAGGCTCGCAATGCTGAGCTCCGAAAGATTCTTTCTGACAATAAACTTGTTTAGATGTTGTCTCTTATTTACCCGAACTCGTAGTATACTGTTTTCATTTGTGCTATCCTGAATAATTTTCAGATATTTTTATTTTCTATGGCTTGTAATAATTTGCTTTCTTCTCGAATCGCATGCTCCTCCTATGTGTTCTTTCTTTGATCATGCCTTCATTTGGATTTCTTTATTTTTCTTTGATGATTGGAACTGAGACTGTGATGAAATCGGATAAGATGAACCCGAGTAGAACAAATTTGACATTTTCTTCGCCCTTTTTTTTTTTTTTTTTTTTTTTTTTTTTTTTTTAAAACAGTTTCTGCATTTTCGGGATTCGTAACGGTCGGCGCATTTACTGCTTATATCTCAGCCGTTAGTATCATCGAATCTGGGTCGTTAATTGCCTATTCCTTTCGCTATATATAGATCCGTAGTTACCTTTAAATTTCATACTCCAGTAACATTTCTGATCGGTTCTATGATTGAGATTTTACTTTTCCTAGCCATCATGCTCCGTTTGCTATCTCCGATTGAACTGTTCGAGGTTCTTCTTCGAACTGTTTATAAATTTCGCTATCTCCTGATGGCTACTTATTTCGACTAGGGTATCGACAGGCGAAAATAATTGCGACTGGGGTACCGGCAGGCGACCTGCTCTCTTTGATTCCAAGTCTTTGAGGCGGGCTCGACCTCCTGTACTCTGATCTCTATCCAGTCGGGATAGTGGGTCTACTGCTGGAGGAGTTTTCCTGCACTCGATCTCTACTTCTTCAAGATATTTCTTGAAGAATGTTGCCTTCGAGATTGCGTGGAATAATTTCTCTAGGGGTTGCCTTGCTTTTTCTCGATCTGGCCCGGCATGGAGCAAGTACCGAGGAAGTGAAGGATGAAGGGTGGAAGTGTTAGCCCAGCCTCGACTTCTTCCTTCGATCACGAGAAACTTCTAGCGTAGGGTTGATTTGTAATAGGGTTACATAAAATGTAAAGCCTTGACTTTGTTCGATTTTTCCTTGCCATTGTAATTTCAGACTTTGCTTGTAATGTCATCAATAAGATATTTATTTTTCTCGTCATACGTGTTATCCCGTAAAATTGCTTTTGTATGCTGTTATCGAGCATCGATTTCTTCTGCCTCCAAAATATGATCGAGTGCCATTCTTTATTTACTTTGATAAATATTTAGATGATAGATGACAATCGATATCCGTCGATTTTGAATATAACTTGTAGGAGACTTTTATTCCCCCGTGAAATAATTAAGATATCAAAATAGAAAAATGCAAAACGACTTTCAAGTAACAATTTTAATCTGAAGGGCCAAGTTCTCTAACTTGGGCAAATAATCGTGAAGTAATAATCGAAATAGGGTTTTCGATTGATCTTTGAATAATAGCGTTGACTTAAGTTTCATAATGATGGCTGTTAGCCTTTAGACGAAGAAATGATAGAATAGAATGCTGATTGGTTTCGGTTGATCGAGGATAATAATTTCGATCTAAGGGGCGTAGCAACGGCTTTCACCCTTAGTCGTTTCAGAGCAATCATAGCTCGAGGGTCGTAGCATAGGCTTTCACCCTTTTAATAATTTCGATCTAAGGGGCATAGCAGAGGCTTTCACCCTTAGTCGTTTTTAGAGCATTTTTAGCCCTTGGGTCATAGCAGAGGCTTTCACCCTTTTAATAATTTCGATCTAAGGGGCATAGCAGAGGCTTTCACCCTTAGTCGTTTTTAGAGCAGTTTTAGCCCTTGGGTCATAGCAGAGGCTTTCACCCTTTTAATAATTTCGATCTAAGGGGCATAGCAGAGGCTTTCACCCTTAGTCGTTTTTAGAGCAGTTTTAGCCCTTGGGTCATAGCAGAGGCTTTCACCCTTTTAATAATTTCGATCTAAGGGGCATAGCAGAGGCTTTCACCCTTAGTCGTTTTTAGAGCAGTTTTAGCCCTTGGGTCATAGCAGAGGCTTTCACCCATTCAATAATTTCGATCTAAGGGGCATAGCAGAGGCTTTCACCCTTAGTCGTTTTTAGAGCAGTTTTAGCCCTTGGGTCATAGCAGAGGCTTTCACCCATTCAATAATTTCGATCTAAGGGGCATAGCAGAGGCTTTCACCCTTAGTCGTTTTTAGAGCAGTTTTAGCCCTTGGGTCATAGCAGAGGCTTTCACCCATTCAATAATTTCGATCTAAGGGGCATAGCAGAGGCTTTCACCCTTAGTCGTTTTTAGAGCAGTTTTAGCCCTTGGGTCATAGCAGAGGCTTTCACCCATATATAATAATAGACTGAGACAAGTACAGAATAAATAACAAAGATCGATAATATCAAGGAGAGATGAACGAATATGAATATTGACGAGATTAGCTTCCATGGAATATATAACTTTTGATCGAAATAAATACTGAAGATAAAATAGCCTTCTACAAATATGGAGAAACAGGCAGTAGTGAATAGCCCTAGATTTTAAATAATCCTTATGCCTTGGTCGAGAAAATTCTTTGTTTGTAGGTTCCTAAATTTGATAAGTCTAATCTTTTCGAAACGGTTCCTGTTTTACCGGGAATCGCAACGGTCGACAAATCATGTCCGCTCACTTTGCGAATTATAGGCCGTCGGATTCCTCTTGCTCTTCTCTATAAAAGGCTGTTATTTCTTTGAAGCCATTCCATTCATTGTGCTGGCATTTCATCCGTCCCCTCATGGCGACTAAGATTGTTATTTCAATAATTCGCTTATTCGAGGTCAGATTTCGAACGATTTTTAAGTGGAGGAATATTCGAGCAGGAAGAATATTATCTCAACCTTCGCTTAGAGTATCGGCAGGCAAATATAATCCCCATCTTGAAGGCCAATATGCCAGACCTATGGAGTTTGTAAGTTGTGGCATAGGTTTTCGATTAGGGACCTATTGCCACAATGCATTTAGGAAGACGTGCAGGGGTGGGAGTTCTGCAGAATTCATTTACCCGATGAATCTCACCCTCGAGTCTTCATCTTTGGAAAACCGTAACTAAAGATAAGAGCCTGCGGGTCCGAAGGAGATACCATGGTCGGAGCTAAATTATCCCGAGTAGACGATGGGGCGGGAGACCGAAAATTTCATAGGATTGTAATAATGTACTGATGTGATGTAAAGGCTAATGCAATACTCGATATGTATTTTCCCATTTCTTGTAACTTTCCGAGATAATACAAATACATTTCCTCTTCATTTTATTGATAACATCGAATATTACTAGGTAAAAGTTTATCTTCATAATTCTATCTTGACCTTCTAATATCGATCAAGAAATAATCGACCACCACTTGCGCGAGTGGATAATATATAAATATCTTAGCAGACCTGAGATTGATAAGGAGAAATGATGCCATAATCTTTGTCACTGATTACTTTCCATAATTGCGTAACTTCCAGGTCGAGAATTCAGTTCGACTGAACCGATTATATTTCTTCTATGTTGCCAGCGTAAAAGCATAATAATAAATACTTGAGCGTAAAAACATCTGAATAAACCGGATATGCATCCGACATGCCATCCTTCAATAATAATGTTATGAATACGTCGTAACTGTTCGATATTTAGAATGTTGTAATTCTTCTATACTCCCCATTGGATCGCGTGTTCTTCGTTACCAAACAGGGCCCTATTTCTCGGGAAATGTAACGGTCCTTCCATTTAATGCGGACATCTGAATCGCTCGTAACATGTTATCTGGGCCGTTGATTTTAATCCCTTACCACTATAAATAGGTCCCTTCGTGTATACAACACTTCTTGCTTTTTCCCTTATGCTCCTTCCGATCACCATGGGTCGAATTTTAGATTTGATTCGTATTTTCTCCCAGATAAAAGAGTTTGAGATTAGAGTTCGAACTTTGTTTTTCGATCTTGTTTCCTTTTGTGTAAGCTTTTCACTTAGAATATCGACAGGCAAAAGAAATTGCGCCTAGAATACCGGCAGGCAACCTGTTTTCCCAGACATATCTTGTCTGGTGCGGGTTAGAATTCTGGTATTCTGGCGCAGTACTTGATCGGGCAGCTGGTTACTCCGAGAGGAGTTCTTTAAATCTGAGGCACCAGCTTCCTCGAGGGCTTTCTTACGAGATAGTTCCTTCGAGTTCTCTTGGAGTGCCTCCGCTGGGATAACCCTTTGCTGCTCCGGTTCGAATTATTCTGCAAACAATGATTGAGTGTCTTAATCATTGTTTACAGATGAAGACCTAAGGTCGGCCTGAAGCCTTGGAGTGGAGCTGCGAGCCGGCTTTATCCTGATCGAAGACGGCTGTGCGACAGGTGGCGAGTGATCGCCAATAAAGCTTGTTGCTGAGTTCTGCCTCTGGAGCGATCTTGAGAACGAAGATCGAGTACTTAACAAGATAGAATTACCTCATAAAATTTGTAATAGGGCAGGAATGATTGTACTGCATTTCTTGAGCCCGAAATTCCTTCGGAGCTTTACTTTGTAACTTGTTTGAAGAATTTCGATGATAAAGTTTTATTTGTAATCGAGTCTTCTTACTCGAATTCTCTTATTGGTCATAGTGATAATCCAACATACCCTTTATAAGTTTGAGAACTCATCTGATCGATTGTAAGTATTTAAACAATCGATTTAACCCGGCCGACTTTGAGAAAAATACAAATAGTCGATTGATAGTATATAGAGACTTCGCCAATGATCTTTAAAATAATTGATTCGAAGGATTCGCCATTGAAGTTTATGAATGCGAAGAACGAAAAAATAAATTCCGATCGTTAATATCGAACTGCAACTTCATAGAAATAAATGAGCTGTGCGTCCATAGGCTAGACCATTAACTTCAAGCTCGAAAAAACTATCATATAGGCCTTCTTTATCTCTGAAATGACGAAGGGTCGAACAATTCGCCTCGGAGAATGAACAATGAAGTTTCAGATTAGTAAAATCTTCAGCTGGCACACATATTTCTCCTCGTAGTAGGCATATTTCGATCTAATACTCGAATAAGGCCCCACGGTGGGCGCCAATTGATCTTACGTGTTTTCGTTGGTTCGATCAAGAGTGGGACGTAGAATGATACGACAATAATAAAACAAAGTAAAGATCAAATGTAATTGTATTCGAATTGAATGAGTACAAGTACAAGTATTCAAAAGGTCCTATTCGAGCATTATTGGATGCCGTACAAGCTAGAGGGTGAAACATATACAATAAGTCCTATACTAATAAACCGAGCTGCGGTCTTAAGGTTGGAGTGTCCAGTCCCCCCCGTAGTGTAATAAATGCGTGGAGTATTTATAGCCAACTTAGAGGGCCTGGGCCTGGGCTCGGCCCAACAGTGTCTTTCGATCTACGGCAATCTCGTGAGCTCGAAACAACCGTTTTCATGCTTTGATTTGTCTTTTGGTCCCTGGCGACAGGGTTCATAGCTATTCGAATCGAGTTGAGGCTAAAAAATAGGGAATCCGAATTACCCCTCATCAGGACCAACAAGTGGTATCAGAGCAGGTGGTTCATTAGAATCAGCTGCCTGATCAACGAGCTTGATCCAAGTGTTTTTCAAAGGTTTTCAAAACTTTTCAAAAGAGCATCTTTTTGAAAAATCAAAACTTTTTGAAAAATGGACTGTATCAGCCATGTTCCCCACATTGCCGGTATGTCTTTTAAAGACTAGAATGGAGATCTTCTTAGCTGCCTACAATGACAACATGTATACATGTATCATAAAAGGTCCATTCAGATTCACCAAGACGATAAAGATAAATGAAGTTGATACCGTGGTGGAAAAAGACCTTCATGAGATGACTCCAGATGAAATCAAGCTATTTAATCTGGATAAAGTCGGAAGATTTATCATGACTAAAGCCCCGGATAATGATCGGTTTGACAAAGTCAAACATTGCAAGACTGCAAAGGAGATGTGGGATAAAGTCAGAGATATGAGCGAAGGCAATGATGCAATAAAAGAGCATCAGCTCACTGTTGCTTTGGAGAAACTGGATAATTCAAGATGAAGTCTGGAGAGACCATTGATCAGATGGATACCAGGTTCACCAGAACACTCAATGAAGTTCTAAAGCTGGGAAAGACTTTCACTGACAAAGAGATCACTGTCAGAGTACTAAAGGCCTTACCCCCAAAGTTCAACATGAAAGTAACATCATTGGAAGAATCAAGAGATCTGGGGAAGATTTCTCTTACAGAACTGTTCTCCGTACTCAAGGCATTCGAGTATAAACTGCCTAGAATGGGAATTGAAGAAACCTCAACTTCAGGACCCACAGCTGCACTGGTTGCTGCTGAAAATACCAGAAGACCAGCACAGAAAAGCAAAGAAGTGGACTCATCTGATGAAGCCACATTACTCAACAAAAAGGAGTACACAACTGGAGATGTAGCATTGCTGATGAACAATTTCAAGAAGTTCTACAAAAGAAAAATGAAGAACAAATACAACAATGCTTCTACTTCTAAACCTAACTCTTCTTCTCAAGAAAAAGATGATTATAAAGCAAAACTAATTTGTTACAACTGCAGGAAATTGGGACATTTCATCAGAGACTGTCCTTATCCAAAAGCAGAGAAGTACACTGAAGAAGAGAAGAGAATCAGAAAAGAAAGAAAACATCAGAGAGGCAAGGCAATGATGGCTGAAGCAGAAAATCTTACTGCTGTCTACTCATCTGATTCAGATTCAGATACGTCTGATGAAGAGTCGTCTGATGAAGAGAAACCTGCTCTACTCTGCCTGATGGCCAAGGAATTTGATAACTCTAAGGATGAGGTAACTCCTCTTGATAATGAATTATTTAATTCATTTGAACAAATGATGCTTCACAATACTACTATTGCTGAAGCATATAAAAAGCTTAAGGAAGATATGATATTGCTAAAAGAGCAAAATAGTTCACTAAAACTCACAGCTGAAAAGCCAAGAGAATCAGCTGAATATAAACTGCTTGAGCAAGAGAATGAATCTCTGAAAGCTGAATGTGAAGTTCATAAAGGAAAAATCATGGAACTTGAAAAAGTTATTGAGTCTCATGAGAAATCATCTCTTGCATCCACTCACATGTCTAGTAAACAGAAGATGCCTTTAGAACAGGATAAGCAAGAATTGAATCATACTTAAAAATTTTATATCTGCTGACAATAGTAAGGTCATTCTGTATGTTCAAACTGCTAGACCTGCTTCACCTGAGAAAGTGGTAAAGGAGAAGAAATCTCCTAAGGCTAAAAAGAGCAAAGAGCCTAGTGTAGGTAAACAGACTAGTAAGACCAAACAGCAGAGTCCCAAGAAGTCTGTTGATAAAGCTAAACTGAATCAGACTAGTGGTACAACTAAGTCGTCTGTTAATGAGCAAGCTACTAGTAAGCCAAAGAAGCATAAGAATAAGAAAAATCAAAATGCTTGGTATGGAAATGGGTCATATTATGTGCAACCTGCTGCATATCCTCCTATGTATCATGCACCTCAATTTCCTAGTTACTATGCACCATATCCTGCTCATCCAATGCATGCATATCCTGCTTATCATGCACCTTACCCTGCTTATGAACATTATTCTTATCATACTGATCAACAACATGATTTATCTGCTAATTATGATAAAAATGAAACTGTTCATGCTCCTGTCAAAACTCAGAAGCCTAAGAAGCCTAAGACATCAACATCTTGGGTTGTCAAAGGTGGAACTAATCCTTCAGGACCCTCTCAATATGGGTACCTAAAACAATTTTATTTTTGTTTTGTAGGTTAGGATTAGGAGTAGGAGTAAAGTAGAGAAGATCTGGTACTTGGACAGTGGTTGTTCAAGGCACATGTGTGGAAGCATACATGAGCTGACTGATGCTGTTGCTGTGGATGGTCCAAAAGTTACTTTTGGAGACAGCAAGGAAGGCAAGATTAAAGCTAAAGGAAGACTGATCATAGGAAACATAGAGATATCTGACGTTTCATATGTTAAAGGCCTCAAGTATAATCTGCTGAGCATAAGTCAATTTTGTGACAAAGGATATTCAGTCATCTTCTCAACAGATAAGTGCTACGTTGAACAAATTGGTACAAAGAAGGTAATTTTATCTGGAAGACGACAAGGAAATGTCTACATAGTCGACTGAAATTCTGCTGACAAGAATTCAAACATCTGTTTGGTGGCATCAACACCAAGTGAAGTTAGTTGGCTATGGCACAAAAGGATGAATCATTTAAACTTCAAGACCATAAATAGATTGATAAAGAATGATCTGGTAGAAGGGATTCCAAAAACAGTCATGAGCAAAGACAAGCTCTGTGACGCATGTCAGAAAGGGAAACAAATCAAGTCATCATTCAAAAGCAAGAAGCACCAATCTTCTGAAAGAATCTTGGAGCTGCTACATATGGACTTATTTGGACCCACTGATCCAGTCAGCAATGGTGGAAAGAAATAATGCCTAGCTGTTATGGATGACTATTCAAGATATACTTGGGTGATATTCATGAAGAAGAAAAGTGAAACCAAGGAACATCTTACTAATCTGATGGAACTGATCCAGAATGAGAAAAGCATAAAAATATTGAAGATCAGATCAGATAGAGGGACATAGTTCACAAACTCTACTGTTGAAGAGTATTGTAACATCAAAGGAATACATCATGAGTATTCAGCTGCTAGAACCCCTCAACAGAATGGTGTTGCTGAAAGGAGAAACGGAACACTAAAAGAAGCTGTCAGGACAATGATAGCTGAAGCCAAGCTGCCACAAAGATTTTGGGCAGAAGCAACAAATACAGCCTGCTTTACCCATAACAGATGCATGATCAACAAAAATCAGAACAAGACTCCATATGAAGTTTGGAACAACAGGAAACCAAACATTCATTATTTTAAGATTTTTGGTTGTAAATGTTTTGTGTTAAATAATGGGAAAAATCACCTTATTGCATTTGCAGAAAAGGCTGATGAAGCTGTTTTTGTAGGATACTCTACTGTTAGTAAGGCTTATAGAGTTTTTAACAAAAGAACATTACTAATAGAAGAATCCATTCATGTAGTATTTGATGAGCCAAGTCAATCTTCTGAAAAGAATCAAAATATTAATCAAGATCTGTCTACTGATTTACAGAAGTTGAATGTTGGAAAGAATGAAGAATATGTTCCCATCATACTACCTGACCTCAACTCAGCTGCCAACTCAAGTGCTGTTCAAAATCAGATCACTGATTGTCTAATAGACGAGTTACAAACAGCTGACAGACCAGATACTGTTCAACAGACAACAAATGTTCAACAGACTACTACTGGAACTCCAACAGTAGTGTTGCAAGATCATAATCAAGGACAACATCCAGACCTGCAACCTGTTCTCAGATGGCTCAGAAATCACCCTCCAGAGTTAGTGATTGGAGATCCTTTGGATAGAGTGAAAACAAGAAGAGCTGCTGCACAAGATGCTATGTTTGCTAGTTTTCTATCTCAAATAGAGCCTAAACAAATTGAAGAAGCTCTCAATGATTCCTTCTGGATTGAAGCTATGCAAGAAGAGTTGAATCAATTTGAAAGGAATGAAGTCTGGTACTTAGTTCCTAGACCCAATCATCAAAGAGTAATTGGAACTAAATGGGTTTTCAGAAATAAGATGAATGAAGATGGTATTGTTACCAGAAACAAGGCAAGGTTAGTGGCCAAGGGTTATTGTCAAGAAGAAGGAATAGACTTTGATGAAACATTTGCACCAGTAGCAAGACTTGAAGCAATCAGACTGTTTCTAGCCTATGCTGCTTACAAGAACTTCACTGTCTATCAGATGGATGTGAAGTCTGCATTTCTCAATGGAGAACTGCAAGAAGAAGTATATGTTGAACAACCACCTGGATTTGAAGCTTATCAACAAGAAGACAAGGTATATCGTCTAAAGAAAGCCCTCTATGGACTGAAACAGGCTCCAAGAGCATGGTATGATACTTTATCTGATTTTCTTTTAATTAAAGGATTTCGCAAAGGTAAAGTTGACAAAACTTTGTTTACAATTGAATGGGAGAATCATATACTAATTGTGCAAATATATGTGGACGATATTATTTTTGGTTCAACTAACCAACAGATGTGTGACAAGTTCTCCAAGCTCATGCAGAATAAGTTTGAAATGAGCATGATGGGTGAACTCAATTATTTTCTTGGTTTGCAAGTTAGACAGTTGCCTGATGGTATATTCATCAACCAAGCAAAATACACAAGAGATCTGTTCAAGAAATTTGGTTTTGAAACTAGCTCTACTGCTATTGTTCCTATGTCTACAAGTCTTCGTTTGTATAAAGATGAAGATGGCAAATCAGTGGACATGACCAAATACAGAGGCATTATTGGGTCACTGTTATATCTAACAGCAAGCAGACCTGATATCATGTACTCAGTTGGGGTTTGTGCAAGATTTCAATCAAATCCCAAGGAATCTCATCTCTTAGCTGCCAAGAGATACTGAAATATATTAAGGGCACTCAAGAATTGGGATTGTGGTATCCTAGAGAATCTGGATTTGAGCTTATTGGTTATTCAGATTCAGACCTTGCTGGCTGCAAGATTGATAGAAAAGCACAACAGGTGCCTGTCAGTTCTTAGGTAGTCGTCTGATCTCATGGATGAGTAAGAAACAGACTTCAGTTTCTATATCTACTGCTGAAGCTGAGTATATAGCTGCTGGAGCTTGCTGTGCACAGATACTTTGGTTGAAGCATCAACTAGAAGATTACAACATTCAAGATCAGTGGAATTCCAATCTACTGTGACAACAAGTGCAATCTCACTTACTCAGAACACTACAAGTCATTCAAGGACTAAAATAGAGATCAAGCATCACTTCATTAGAGATCATG